>CM049862.1:10971323-11640805 GCA_027422415.1 Schizothorax lantsangensis | reverse complement strand
TCAAGTTTGTCAAATTAGCAGATCAATTAAAGTTCTCTTTCTCACATGACCTGGTCATAATTACATGAAAGTGTCTTGCACTTCAATTCTTAGGTAAATTTTGACCAATGAGATAAGCAGATAATATTTTTTTACGATATGGCTGATAAGTGATAAATGGCAGACAATAAAATTATATACTATTTTCTATAAATAAATTCAAAATAAAACTAAAAACTGAAATCAATAATTGTAGATGTTACAAGTGAATTTAGGCATCACAAAATTCTAATATATATATAGTATGAAAAATGAATAGTATGAATATAAGGAATACAATTAACAGTGATCAGGGTTGTTATTGTTAACTAAAATCAATACTATTAAAAATATTTTTTGTTAACTGAAATTAAGCTGAAATAAAATATAAATATTTAATTAAATAACATTAAAAAACAACTGAAAAAAAGAGTTGAAGTACTAGAACTACTAAAACTGAAATAAAAATTAATTTAAAGCTGAGCAGAAATATTTAAAAAAGTGACAAAAGCACATAACCAAATTACTAAAATTTCAACTAAAATTAAAATAAATAATACTAAAATAACACTGACAGTGATTAAATTATTAATGTTTTTAAAGATTAACTTTTAAAGATTAGCTTCAGATGACTGAAAAAAATAGAGAGAGATGTAAAAATAGAGTAAATGAGCACAAACAATTAAATACACTGACTGATACCAATAAAAAAACAACATGGTACCAATATATTGTGTATTCCTATTCATCAGACAACCATTTGTGACTTTCAAAAGTCTGTTTAAAGAGAGAACTGACATATAAAGTCTAAAATTAGGACACATTTTTTATTTTCAAAACATCTAGACGGAACGCAACTGAATGGAAAAGAACAGAGGGTCCTTGAGATGCTCATGGTGAAAAATGCTGATAAAAAGACCCAAAATGCCCATCCCTAATCAGAAATAACAAACACGTCACAGCTCACTGACCGTCCAGACAGACACTGCAACTGCAGGGGTATGGCCCGTGATGATGTCAACGATCGCAAGCATGTTCTCTTCTCTAAACCTGCACATGGCTGACCACAAACACAAACAGCCATCAAACACTCCCACCCAGTGTGTGCCGAGGGAGGGGCTTTCAGTAATACAGAATAATTTAGCTCAGCGTTTCGGGCTCCTTTAGGGCACTGAGATGAATGGACTGATAAAACAGGCCGTCCCAGTTGAGATGCTCCCTTAGGCGGAGCAGAGGCTAGACTATACACATACAACTGAGGACAGAGTGAGCTATATTTTACACATATTTGAGTTAGTGAATTGAACACAATGCAATAAACTGCAGTGTACCACAAAAAAAATAGCAAGAATGATCTTTCTGTCGAGTCCTCACAGGTACATGCACAAACTCTAGTCTGATTCATTCTATGAGCTCAGTCTTTTTAGTGAATCAAAACCATACAGCCTTAAGCCAATTTCCTAAATCAATTAATCAAAAACATTCAGCATGACAAGTGTAGACGGCAGCCGTCTTGTGAAGACAAAAGAGTGTAAAGACCGACTCTACCGTGCGACTCCACCGGACAGGGACACCGGCAAATGATATAAGTATCGCTTTTTATTTCTCCTCTTTTCTACTACTTGTTTCACTTCCGTTTCAGTTTTTATAACCATTTCTTACTATGTGTAAGTAAGTTGTGTTTTTTAGCATGTGTGTTTGGCAGTGTTATTTTTTAGGATTACTGATAAACTACTATTGTTTGATTTGTATTTGTTATCTATTTTAATTTTAGTTAAATTATGTCTGAATTATGTCTGTATAGGTCTTTTATTAAGTTTTATTTAATTTGAGTTATTTTAATACTTCAACAAACTAAATGGAAATGAAATAATATATATACAGGTATATATATATATATTGCAATTATAAATGTGTATGGATATATATATGTATGTGTGTGTGGTTGTACATACACATATGTAGTTGTTTTTTGGTGTTTGGCTTAGTGTTATGTTAGAATCATTATTATACTATTATACCTTTTGTTCTTTAATATTTTGAATTGTTTTAGCTTTATTTTTTTTGTTTTTCATTTAAAAGTTTAGAAATTTTGTTGCATGCATTTGACATTTTTATGTAATTTCTTTATTTTTTAAATGTGTATATGTAGTATTTATAAAGTTTTAGCTTTTAGTTTTGGATCGGTTTTTAGTTGTTTTAATACTACAATTGATTGCTTCTGTTGTCCTCATTTGTAAGTCGCTTTGGATAAAAGTGTCTGCTAAATGACTAAATATAAATATAATATATAATATACATATATACACAAAGCGCACCTAATTTAGTGCGATATATGCACAAATGACTCCTATGAGCTGCTTCTTTTTAGTGAACCAAAATCATACAGAATGACAAGTGTAGCCCAATTCCCTAAATGAATGACTCTTAGGGCCGTTCACACCAAGGATGATAACTATAATGATAACTTGAAATCATTTTAAATCTGTGAGAATAGAAAAGTCCACAGCTATAACAATAACGACACAGAGGAATCACTTTCAGAACAATCTTTTCCAGCTGATGAACAATAAAAACTCTAACAGCCAATCAGAATCCACTGGACTTTAAAGAGCTTGAGCATTTAAGGTGTCATATGACAAAACTTAAAGTGAACGGACCCTTTATGAGTCCATTTTAGTGAATCTAAAACATACAATGTAACAAGAGAATTCCGATTCCCAAAATAAGTGAATCTTACAGGTCATGAACAACGAGTTTGAATCATTTTGAAACATTTCTCTGTATAATTTACAAACATTCAGTCATGTTTAAGTGTGTAATTGTCCAAATACTTTTTAGGGCCAATGTATTTGACGTTTTATCTTCTCTTGAGATTCTCACTTCCTTGTCCCACCCCACCCCACAAAATTACAAGAAGCTTTCGGACAAAATAAGCTAAAGAGAGAGCAGTGTTCTTCTGCAACAGTTGCTCAGAGAGAAAGAGAGAGAGAAAGGGGAGGAAAGAGAGGAACGTTAGGGGCTATTAATAGTGTCCACAGACGCTGGTGTCAACTGCATGTGATGGCTGTGTGACTGTTTCCTCCAGCCACCTCTTTCTCCCTCTCTCAACATCATTTCTTCTTTCTCCCTCTCCTGAAATCCCCTCCGCTTTCCATTTCTCCATCTCATGGTCATTTTATTCTTCTCGTCTTAGGTCTTCATCCCCATGAACGTCATCCTCACGTAACTCTCCTTCACTTTTCATACATTATAAAGTAGTGCTACAGGTCATTTGAGTTGAGTCAGATGACCCCTTTACATGTGTGAATGATGTCTGCTGTATTCACACTATTTTAAGCTGTGTGTTTTGATGAGTAATACAATAAGTGTCTGAGAGAAAACAGTTTGCCAGTCATAACGACAGACTGATCATTATCTTCATACTGAGCTGTGGATCAATCCACTCTAGCGTCAAAACTACTATTACACACAAGCACACTAATGAGAGGTAAACATTAGTTTTCACTTAAAATTGGACATTTTACATACAGTAATGTGAACAAAAGAATGTGAAAGTGATAGTTTGCCCAAAATTTAACATTATATAATTATTTACTCACCCTCACGTTGTTTCAATCACAAAAGTGGAACTTTTGTAGGAACTTTTGAAGCTACGCTTCCTTATCTCAACAATTTACAATCGCTAGAGGCTGTGAAGCTCCAAGAAGGACAAAAAAGCACCATAAAAACCACCAAAAAAATCATGAAAGCATTGTGAAAGTAGTCCATGTCAGTGCTATTATTAATATACTATTATAATATTTATTCGTATTTTAAATTTGCTTTTATTTTTGTATCATTAATTTTTAAAGTTTCTCGTCTAGTATTTTTTCAGATTCTCCTCTGCCATACCATAGTTTTCTGTGAAGAACAGACTAAAATTTTCATCAACATTCACTGATAATCTGCATTTATGTTCGGAATTCATATGGAAACCATATGGATTCAGAAGATTTTTATATGGACTACTTTTATGGTGTTTTTTTTTTTGTCTTTGTCATTGCAAGCTGGAATAGGAAAATGGAAACAGCTCCATAACATTGCTTCAGAAAGTGAAAAATAACAGCATATGGGTATGGAACAACATGGGAGTGGGAGTAAATACTGTTTGAATTTTCATTTTGAGTTAAATTTTTCCATTAATCTTTTTCTTTAATTAAATTTAAATTTAATCAAGAGAATTTAGGTGACCTTTTGACATGATTTCTATTAGGTTGGAATTTGTAAAGTAAAATATTCTGTAACCAGGATCTTGTGTTACCTGCACATTGCAACACAGTCCCTGCTCCGCTAATCGAATGGTGAGGGAATCACTTTCTATCCGTTTTTCCTATTCCCGTCAATTAGCCCCCCTGAGTGAACTGAATAGGAGGCTTGTCTCAAAGAAAGCAGAACACACACATACCCAAAGCAAGAGAGAGTGAGCGAAAATAGTATTTGAATAGGACAAATCTGGGGCAGCTTCTTCATTATGAGGGTACACAGAGCGCGGAGGGTGCATCCATCTTAACTCTTCCATCATACCAGTTTCGTTTCCTTTATCAGTGAAACGGTCATAAGATGAATCTTCATGTGGGCTCCTCATTATTCCATTTGTTCTGTTGAGAGCTGACCTGCTCACCTCGTCTCTGCCTCTCTATCTCTCCCTATTGCTCTCATACAAACACACATTTCTAGCCTTTTCACCAATAATACCACACACTGCCATATTGTCTCACTAAGCTACACAGGTGAACCAAATCGGCAGGTGTGTATGGGTTTAGTCAATTATTATAATAAAGTCAACGGCTTGGAAACCTGAACTCTTCAGCTCCGAAAAAGACATTATGAAGATCAATCATTTGAGAAAGATAACGCAAGCACAGGTTATACGAGTCATTCTTATAAAAGACATGCATCATTTCTGGAAACCTGGTCTCAATACATAAATTTAAAAAAGCTCATTTTGAAACAAATGTCATTTTACTTGACTAGATGCTTTTCCTAATGGTAAAATACAAAACAGGGAGAAATGCACAAATAGAGGCAGCATACGCAGATTGGACAAAAATGTTCGAATGAGATTGTACAAGTTCTTATGGATTTCCACCAATTTGTCAACTTAAAATAATTACAAACTGCCATGAAAGAGTCCAAATAACCCTACACAAACATGTGAACCACTGAACCATAAGGATGTAAGAAATTATAAAAAGGGAGGCATTTGTAATGTAATGCAGTTTACAATACATAGTTTTAAATACATGTGACAAGTTCATAGGAATGTATTCATTTTATTCATGTTGGTTTCCTACATTTTTCAAAAACATTTATACCAATTTCTACAAATAGTTTGATGTATTAATTTTACTAATGTCAGGTTTAACTATCAAGTGAAATGTACTAAATACTTTTCATGCACTTTGAATACACTTGTATATGCTCAGGTTCAAAGGTCAAGGTATATATATATATATATATATCAATATTTTTTCTCAGGTTAACTCCATTTGACCCAAACAGAATGTACTTCTACATAAATCTGTTAAAATATGTTATATTTTTTAAAGGCACTCATGAGGGTCAAAATATGTTCTCTATGTTGTCTGTTTTTTTGTCACATGACAACAAAAATGTCTTCCTGCAAGCTGGTTACACTACACTGACTTTTAAAACCATATTTTTTCACTGCTGATTTATGTATAATACTACTACTATTACTAAAACATAAAAAGATTGATACAATATAATAAATATTATGGCAAACTATTTGCCAGCATTTTTCAAATATTTTTTTCTTTTTTACAAACTCTGGACTTGATTTTTCTTTAAGCCCCACAAAAATACCATTCAGAAATTGATGAAAAAACATCAAAACTGAAAACACCAATATAGAGAGGTGTATAGTTATTGCCTGTATAAATATCATTTTAATATACATTTTAACTAGTATGCCATCTTAAACGCACCATTTCAAAACACATTCGATTCGTTAGCTCTATATTTCATTAATATCCTGAAACTAGTGTTCATTGTCAGTGACGGATAGTGATAACAGAAAGACCTTCCGGGCAATCGGTTCCCGTGGATACCGGGCGGAGTGGCACACGAACAAGTGGTTACCAGAGACCCGAGAGAGACATGAGCTCAACTACAGATATACAACCCTAAACAAGATTCACCGGCCGCGAGACATATAAACCTGTGCGCCATTGTGCGCGTGGCTGAGAATTTGCATAGGCAAATATTACTCGTTTGATTAGCAGACGGGAAAAAGAGCACCCATACTAACCGTTGCCTTGATGGGGACGTACAGGACCGGTCTGTCCGCTGCCCCGTTCTCGTTCGGCTTGCCGTCAATGTTGCCCACCTGGAAACCTTTAGATTTCACCCAGAACTTAAATTTGGCGTTGATGTGGTTGCTCTCGATATAGACGCCCTCCAAGTCCTCGCTCTGTAAGAGGGTCTGCAGAATTTTGTTGTATTTTCGCCGGGTGACGGTCTTTGTTTTTCCGGAGTCCCCATAAGTGCGGAGGCACCACTCCTGAAAATCACCAAACATCTCCGCCTCGGACACCGCGGGGCTTCGGCTCCTTCTCGTTAAATCCACCCGTTTTTTGGTTGACATGGCTTTGTCGGTCCTCCTCCGGAACGAAAGAGGCTTCGAAGATATGCTATATATGTAGATAAAACTCCTAATTTATCGCGAACACCAATAAAAATATTCTTCAAATAGCGTTCTGCACAAACACGCGACTTAACGCCAGTGTATTTGTCTATCCTCGCACCTGTTAACGGAGCCGTTTCTTCTGTCCCACAGGATGGCAAACAAATGACAGTCCCGCGTCTCCTGTTGAGGAACTGAAAGAGGGGCCGTCCTACAAACGGTTTTCGCCCACCTGTAAGCTTAAGGCTAATTAAACCAATCTGTCCCTCGCCTAAATACCCTAAATACGATGATTAGACGGTGTTAATACGCGTAGGAGCCCAAGAATTGCCTATAACGAGGAGCGAACGATCCTCTCAGCGCTCGTCGCTCAGTGATGAACTGCTGCTGCAGCTGGAATCGCTCGCCACCTGTTAGAATGAGCTCGAGTCGCGACGCTCCGCGCGCCTGTCCACGCGGAGAACGGGATTGTGCGTGTAACGTGAGATAGGAGGCATACTAACTGACCCACGAGGCGGTAGGATGGATGGGTTTGAGCGGCGTCCCATGCGCGGTGGGACAGATCCAGGAAGTGCTCGCGTTCAGAGAGCCCAAATCAACACAAAGCAGATGAGTGTCCCACAGAAACCAGTTTTAGACCAGGAGGTTACTGTTTGTGTACGTGCTATTTATTTATTTTATTTTTAGTTAATTTGTTTTTATGTCATTTATTAAGTGTATCCAGGCTAAACAGAATTTAAGGTGCATTTACATTTGTTGAAATTAATTATTTTGGATAATGATTTTTAAAAAGTGAATATAGAAATTAAATGAAAATAGGACATTATAAAATACATGATACATTAATGAAAATATAAATCATAAGCATTTGAATATATATGGAAAATATATACAATTTAAGTCTGCTCTGGTGCTATATTTGATTTAAGGGTGTTCACACTGCAGTGAACAGACATCACTTTCAATGAGAGTTGATTTCTGGCAATATGAGATACAGACAGCATTGGCAAAGCAAAAAAAGTTGAGCAAAGCATGCAAATGAGGAAAGCAGGAACAACCAACATCATAGCAACTCAGACCTTCATCAGTTTAATTTGCTGTCAGTGTGAACAGGGCTTTACACTGAAACAAAAGCAGTATCAGAGTATCATGATCAGTATCATGGCTGTGATAGTAGGGGCTGAGGTTGGTCAGAGCATGTGCATTTTAGGCTTTTGTGCACTATTGTGTCTTTACAAGGAATTTGGAAGCTACACAAAGCCTGTTAAAAGCAGTCTTAACCCAACTGCTTAAAGTCATCTTTATATTGCAGCTGCTTTTTCTAAAAACTAAACAGTTCCATGAAGGTCAACTAAAAGGTGATTAACAGATCAGTGTTTTCTTTAAAGTATTTAATGCTGCTTTCATGTGCTATTGGACATTTAGATGGTGTGAGAAAAATTAATAAAAATTGACAGTTGCTACAGCAATAGTTCTCTCCTCTGCCATGTGTTGTGTTTATGGCCTGCCCAACTCTGAAACTTGACTATCAAAAATATTTCTGAGTTGCCCAGTCGTAAAAACTATTTGAGAGGCCATTTGTGTCCAATTTCCAACTAGAAAACTCATATTTATGATAACTCCACGAGCACGTGAAGGCAGCATAAAACCCCTTATTAATTTATATTAGCATTATATTTGCTTTCCTGTAGCATAGTAGTGCATGGTGCTAGCAACACTAAAGCTGGTTTGATTGCTAGAGAATGCATGTGCTGATAAAATGCATACTTTGAATGCAATAGAAGTTTCTTTTGATAAAGATGTCAGTCAAAAGTATGAATGTAAATAAAATGCCACAGTTAAAGGCCATGGAAATTGCTCTTTGAGTGAATTTGTATGATAAAACATTTTTAATATGTAAATATGTTAATCATTAATTTAAAAAAATGAAAACTTCGAACCTTGATGACCCAATGTTGTGATGCAGCTATTTTGTATAATTTTCATATAGATGTGCCCTGAGGACAACTGTATTGCTCATGAGAGGTTGCTCTTTCACATTTTAGGAGACTTAGTGGAGTATCAACATAGTCTCGGATGTCTCTACTAAAATGCCTTAGGAGAAATAAAACGAGACTACTTTTTCCCAAAAGAAAAATCTGAGAAGCTGAGAAAACAACAATCGGAACAACTGAGAGATCTCCTTAGTGATTTTTCATGGGTACACACAGACGTCTGCTAGAATAGTTTGATAAAATATAAAGAATAATTCAAATAGATTAGTATAAACCTTTTCCAGCAACACATTCCTAGAGTACTCAACCAAGTGATTAGAGAGAGAACTACTACTGCAGATGATGAAATAATGTGGGCGATCAAGAAGACCTTGAGTGAACAGTGAGCATGGACGCTCTGTGCAGGGCTGAGTGCGTTTGTGTAACTCCAAGTGCTGTGTGTCTGAGTCAGACACAACATTCAGATACACATGCTGTGTGCTGAAAGTACAAACAATTGTGTGACATAGTTGAAAAGAGCTTTCAAAATCTTTTACAAAAATCCACATTTCATTGATGTTCCATGAAAACTGAATGCTGAGGTTCTGTTCAGTAAAGTTCTGAAGAGCTCGACCTCATTTAATCTACTTTTGTGGCTTTTTTTCCATTAGCTTTGAAGCCATCTATATTCTAGTGTACTCTACAAAGTACAAAAATATGTACAGCTTAATAATTATTTTTCCAGGAAAACAAACTAAACGTTAGTGGTGACTCATCCAGCACTGCACAGATTTTCGTCCAATCAAATGCCCCCTAGACTGAACATGCCCCTCCCCTTTCCAACTAGCAACTATTGAATCATGTGTTGCCTAAAAGTATGTACTCTTTTTGTGAAGAAGAAAAAAATCTGCCAGTTGTGAATCTTTTATGCAGAGAAATGTTTTTTTGTTTTTTTGCATAATGATGACCCATAAACTTATCTGTTTCATGATTGTGCTTTTTGTATCTTTAAAAAGGTCACAATGTTGTTGCACATGAAATATAACACAGATAACATTAATTAAATATTTTTTATCAACTTAAATATTGATTATTATAACTCAAACCCCTTTCAGAGTGTCTCTACTTAACAGTCCGTCTCACAAACATCTGCCATGTTTGTAGTTCTTTTTATTAGTGTTTATATTTCTGAACCGAATCTTACTCCAAAGCGCAATGGGTCGTAGGCAATATCAGCCATTAGACTGTGTGCAAATCCATACTTTGAAAATCTACCGGAAATATTAGCCCATCCAGGAACATTTGGCATACTCTTTTCAACATTGAAAAGAGTATGCCAAAAATTCCTGGATAGTATACTATGCTTTGGGACAGACTTATTCTAATTTCACATACTATTTAGGATGGACAGTATTCACATTGGGACACAGGGATGTTTCATGCTGTAATATAATTAAACACTATTTGGCTAAAAAAGGATGACCCTTCGATATGCCCCGTGCAAACTTCCTGTTTCGATAGGAAATACGTCACCACCAGAACAAAATTTGTGCACATAAATCAATACAGGAGTTTATATAAAATGCATTCCAGTCTGATTTTAAAGGATTTTTAATCATGTAGATTCAATGTCAGGTTGAGCTTTTCGTCTGATTTATGAAAAGCAAGTGAAGAGTAACTTGAGTAACTAAATGCACCCTCTCAGCAAAAGTTAGCAATGGGCACAGGGAAACAACGCACTGGGTAGAACCAGCTGTATTGAAATAGCCTTTTGCTTTGGGAAGTGAAAGTGGGTTTCAAAACCCTGCTGACTCCCTCCCTGCCTCTTTTTCCCCTTTTCAGCTGTGGCCCAAGAGAGAAGCGAGCATCTGCTTCCAGAGAAAAGTGGTCAGTCATCTGTGGTTAGCCCACTAAAGTCTCTTCCCTGAAATGTTTGTCACTCTGTCTGTCGAAATCACAACTGCTGGTTTGGGCCGCACTGTGTTCCAGTAGGCCTCTCAGACACTTACGCTGTCATGTGGCACTGCTTGGATCGTTAGTATTGAACAGGCATGCTTCAATCTGTATGTGGTGGAGGTAAACCTTCACTGAAATACCTTCTGAAACTGAATTATATGGGTTGGCTTTCTATTATCCTGCGTTTCCTGGTTCAGTAAGTGTCTTGCTTCACATGGGACTGGAGATATGTGTATGTGTAAGGCTCTGCTCTGTACAGGACTGTGTGCAAGGGTGGGTAGTTATGTCTATCTGTTGCTATGACGGCAGTCATCAGCAGAGGCTGTGAGTGGGTGTAGGGTACAGTGTGCTGCTTATCCCTGCTGACTTACTTGTGTGCATGGGTTTGTGCAATTTGGACTGCTTGCGTTATTGGAAATGTGAAATGTTTCATGCTAATCATATTGAACCTGAACATTTCAAATTTCACATTTCATTTGACCAAATTTCACATTCAATTTATGCATGGGTTTTAAACTTTTTTTTTTTTTTTTTTTTTTTTTTTGCATAATACAAATTGTGAAAGGTGAGTGATTAACTTTTGTTGTCTGTATGCTAATTCCTATAGTGCCTTAACATTATTGAAAGACAACACAGAAAATTAAAATAATATTTTGGTGAAATCATTCACAACGGACTTCCCACCATTCCACACTTCTTCCAATGTTTTGATAAAAATGTAAAATATTAAATAAAATATTAAAAATAGATTTTAAAAATTAATAAAATACTGTTTTATATAAGAGCCCTGCAAAGCAAACTAACAAAAAATTAATTAACTGTAATGTAGTAAAATATTTTGTGATTTGTTGCTTGCATGTATATATTGGTATGGAGCCACTCACACAATATGCGATAAAATGTATATATTGTGGCCAAAATTTTTAATTTCAATGACACAAATTCTTATTAAAGGGATAGTTCACCCAAAAATGAAAATGCCATCATTATATACTTACCCTCATATTGTTCCAAACCTGCATGAGTTTCCTTCTTATGTTGAACATAAAAGAAGATATTTTGAAGAATGCTGGTAATCATACAGTTCATGTTCCCCATTGACTTCTGTAGTATTCCTTTTCCTACTAATGGAGCCAACAACTGTTTCGTTCTACAAAATTCTTCAAAATATCTTCTTTTTGTTCAACATAAGAAAGAAACGTAAAGGTTTGGAAAGACATGAGGGTGAGTAAATGATGAGAGAATTTTTGGGTGAACCTTTAACACCATGATTTGTTAATTTGTGCCCATATTTTATTTTATTTTAAAAAATTTTCCCTAATGTAAATCGTGATTTGCTTTCTCATTTTAATTTGAACTAAATTAAAATGAGGGAACAAATTATTATGGGAATCAGGAATTCAATGTGTTTTATACTGTTCTCAGTATGTTGGAGAAATAGAGAACTTTTTTAGATAGTGTAGTTTTTTTTAGTAGTGTAGATTTTGTGGTGGCTGTGCTTTAAAATTAAATTATTATAATCTTAATTCAAGTGATGAAGGATTTTGAAAGTCTGACAGTTATCAGTGATGAGGACTACTGTAAGGTTTAACCCTGCTTGCTTTAAATGTTTCAAAATGATTAACATTTGAAGAAATTAGTAATCAAATGTATTACATTTTAAATAGGGTAACTTGCAATCTGTAACCTATTAAATTTCCAAATGAACCTTCCAACACTGCTTACATGTAACTAAGAGCAATATGGAGTCATGCTATGACATAAATGTCTCTCAGCAAGTAGTACATTTTGAAAAATTGTCAACTTAAGCATCTATTGAGAAGGGACCATCCACCACAAACGTTCCTGCGTCCGTCCGGTTGCGTGCCAGCAGCTGTTCTATGCGCACACAGATCACTATAGCCTCGTCTTTCACAGGAAGCTGAACAGGGGGAACTCTAGACATGTCTGTCTTGATCGATATCTCACTGTGTCATCACATGGGCTTAGTGTGGCTGAGAACTGGTTGTGTGTCAGGGCAACGGCTGAAAATAAAAGTATTGAAATTGATTTGGAAAGATGCGATGTTGAGAATGACAGCTGTAGAGTGAGATCAAAGTAACAAGACTATACTGTGGAGAGCAATCCGTCTTTTCACATCTGAAACAACTTTCTTGGGCAAGACATCTGACATCAAACCATTTTTTTTTTCACTTTAATATATGTAGAAGTGAGGCTATGTCGTATTGTTTATACTCTGACCTGTGTTCTGCATGAATGCTGTTATAAATACAGGCTAACTGATGATCCGTTCTCAATGCCGATTCATTGTTTGTCTGTTTTGCAGTGTCCCAGTGGTCGAAACTAGGGCAGCACTGGTCTCTTGAAACACTGTGGAGCCAAACACCCATCAATCCCATGCGCTGCACCTCATTACCGGGCTGTCCTAAGACTGTACACGACCATAATAGCTGTTTAACGATCCTCTATCCATCTTCCGTAATCAAAATGGTGCCTGGAGACACCAAAGACCTGGAATGCACTTCAAATGTATGTGTCATGTTGCTCCTCATGGTCTAACAAAGAAAAAAAAAACAATGAAGACGCTAGACATGGCACAGCTCTTAGCATTAGCTAAGCATTCCTGACTTCTAAAATCTCTTCAGTAACGTTACATCAGATTCTTTGCCGTGACTACAAATGTAGCCTTTATGTCACTTGGAAGCAGCGTTCATATAGAAAACGTTCAAAATCAGCAGTAAGAACTGAAAAAAAATATTTCAAGACGCATTCTTTTATGTTAAACAAAACCTAAAAGCTCTATCATATAAGAAAACAAATAAAAACAAAAAAAGCAACACTGAAGAAACAGATAGACACACACGATGCTAAAAACATCCATCTGACACATTTCTACATAGACCAACAATAAAAAAATTGCGCTGGCTGAGGTACTACCCTTACGATAGTAGTACGAGAACCTCAGTGACCTATAAACCACAGCGCTAACTGCAGTTTTAGCATCTATGCTAGCAATGTGCTTGATAAACTGAGATGGTGGCTGAGAATATGTGCAATTGTGTGTTTGGTTTATGAATATCTGCTCTCAAATTTAGAGCATATGACCAACCAGAGGTGTCTTGACCTTCAACACACTGGCCCGCTAGCTCAGTAGCTCAGTATCACAGTTTCAGCCTTGTGCAAGACGATGTATGAGAGAAAATCGTGACCGGCTAGCCTAACGGGCAACCAACAAATCACTCCATGAATGCAGTTTTTATTCTTGTTTTGATCTATTTCCTATTAAAACATGAAGTTGGTGTTGCCATATTCAAAGGGCTCGTCCTTTTTTAATAGCTAATAGCCTTTAATTTATATCACAGCAGAAAACCATGACTTGCTATTTGTTATTGCTAGTCTGAGGTGATATTTCATCAACTTTTCAATGCAATTATTGCAATCTTTAGAACAATGAACATGCAAAGGCAATAACATAAATTACATCAAAACAAATACAATAATAAGCAAAACAATTAAAAAAAGTAGGGAAAGCAATAAAGAAATCACATGTCCATAAACAAGTACAAATAGTTACAAATTATTCAAAGAATAGATTCAAGGCTTTAAAATAATTTACAGCATTTTTTTTTTCTTTTTTCTTTTTATATGTACAGGTAGTGACCTGTTTATATTTAAAAAAAAAATATATATATATATATTTTTCTTTTTTCTTTTTATATGTACAGGTAGTGACCTGTTTTATATATATATAAAAAAAAGTCAACAGTATGTATATTACATTTATTTTTAAATCTAAATACTTCAGAAATATAAGATTTTTATAAGATTTCGAAATCTAATCCAAAATGTTACTAAATTTAATTTAAGAAAACATTTTATTTTGCAAAAAATGTTTATCATGCTGATCAAAAGTTCTGTCAAAAAACAAAAGGTTAATAAGAGCACCATGTGACCAGCATTTTCTTCTGTAGTGGACATTGTGAACACATTATTATAAGTGTCCACTCAGTTTTATTTTCTTCAATATTTTATCTACAATAACCTACAAGTATATAAGCTGATAGTCAACTATTTTGTACATTGTTATGGTTTGCAATATTGTTATGAATTTAATTCACATATATTTTCAAATTTGAGGATAACCTGATTGAGAAAATAACATATGATGTGTATATTATATACATATGAGGGCTAACATGAATTTCTTAGCTAATTTCTGTCCATTTCAATATAACATGTAATATTTAATGATGTAGACTTCAGATCCATTTATGAAAACACCCACTCAGAAACATCCATAAATATCCACTAATAAACACATCTCTTTTTGGATCACCCACAATTAAAAAATCAGTTTTTTTCCTTTTCACACTTGGTTAGTTTATCAGTCCTTTCTTTATTTGTCTGACATTTGCCCCTTACCTGCTTCAGTATGTGCCCTGAGGTCAAGCTAGCATGTACCACCCTAACAACTGCCTGTATCAAGGTGTTTACAGACAATGAGCGAGAATCTCTGTTAGATGGAGGAATCAGTCGTTCAGGGACTCTCTCAAAGCCAGCTCTTTTGTTTGGGGTTTGTGTTGATTCTCCTCCCCTCCCTTTTTTGTCCCTGTACTTTTCCTTCTCCTTCTTTACCCAGTTATTCTGCGGAACGTTTGAGAGGAGAGACAGAAATCTTTAGCCATTTTCCGCAGCTTACAAAGTGTATTTTCTCTTTCTCTAACTCTATTTAGTTCTTTCTACTTCTTTTCTGTACAGGCGTGGGTTAGTCTGAGCAGGTCATCACTGCAGGAAGTGTTTTTTTAGTCTCATTTGAGGTGCTACAGCTCTGTGCCGACAGCAGCGGTGCCCTTGGCCTCACCGTATGACCCTTTTCTCACAACTTAAATTAGCCTCTCTCTCCATCCTCTTCCATGTGCACATCCTTTACTCCAGCTCCATCTTTTGTAATCTACCCTTCATTTTCTTCACCCTGATTTGCCCTTTCTTTCTTTTCTGGGGTCTCGTTTCAGCAGGTCACTTTACTAATGAGACATACCTCTAAGCGAACATTATAGCCAATGCTGACCTCTAGTGTCTAATGCGCCTAACTGCAATTATTCAGATGTGGAATTCAAACTGAACATGAGCAGGAGCACAATAAAACCCCTCTGTTTAGGGATGGCACTGTGGTGTGGATTATGCATACATGCATTCACCATATGTGCATACTTTGCATACAAGTATATTACATACTATAGAAATGTATCATTATATGATAAAATATTCTATATTTTGGTTTAGTATACAGAATATATAATAATATGATAAAAGCATAATCCACACCTCATAAAAAATGTCTGCTTGCTCTCATGACTTTATTTTTCTTGGTCAGTTTCTTAATGTCTGTGTCATAATTTGCCACAAAATCAAAGGGGGAAAAAATAAATAATATTTTGGTTAAAGAAAATTAAGCTTATTTTATGATTGTTAAGGATTTTTTTTGTACTGTGGTATTATTTTCATGGCAATTAAGCACATTTCCTCAAATTCTCATTACTGTAATGAAAAAAAAAGTAAATAAATTAACCTGTCTGGACACTGGCAATTGATTAATGATTTTTGATTAATTATATATAGTATGTACGTATATACAGTATGTGTGTTACTAACATTAAAGTTTTTAAATATACTTTTATATTGCAATAATTTCACATTTAATCTAACTAATGTACAAACAACAAAGACAGTATATTTTTAATATTTGTTTAATGGCATCTTTTTTATGACTGAAGGCCAGTATCACTGATACCAATTAAAACTGATTTCCCTATAAAAAAATTCCCCTAATATTTAACCATTGACTAAAGCTATTCAACATTGCATTATAATTAAGAGCTATCAATTTTAACATTTATTAGACTTTAAAATAACTTCTAATTTAAGTGAACTTAAAAATCTTCACATAAACCATTATAATAATGTCATATTATCTGTGCCCCTCAGCAGAAATATACAGAAATTGAATAAAGTTATCAAACACTAAATTCTAAACTAAATACAGATGAATCCTTAAAGCTATAAAAGTTATTGATTTCCACTTTTTTCTTTTGTTCTTGATGAACAGACATCACAGCAGCTGGTTATTGGGTTGTTTTTGGCTGCTATTTCTTTAAGAGCTGCCGCAGCTGATCATGATGCTTCATGCCTTAACTGACCACACATTGCATGCTCATAGTTTCTTTCGCGATTTGATATGAAATGATACAGAGTACAGCGCACGCCAGCGCCTTTGTGCGTGTAATTGAAGAACGAGAGCTACGAGTACAGTACAGTTTCCGCGCTTGTTTGACTCGCGCCTGGCGCTGAAATGAAGCTGAAGCGTGTGTCTGAAACGTCTCCGGTTTGATGTGGTCATAAACACGTTCTGAGACTGAATAAATGCACTTCTGGTCAAGAGCGTTAACGTGCTAATTTTGACAGCACTAATATATATGTATATAATATATCATATTATATATAATAAAATCAGTCATAAGGGGTCATTTTTTTTTGTAAGGGTCTTTTTTGAAAGATGAATAAATAAGCTTTCTATGGATGTATGGTTTGTTAGGATAGGACAATATTTGGCAGAGATACAACTATTTGAAAATCTGGAATCTGAGGGTGAAAGGAAATTAAAATATTGCGAAAATCGCCTTTAAAGTTGTCCAAAAGAAGTTCTTAGCAATACATATTACATATCAATATCAATATATATATATATATTAGTGCTGTCAAAGTTAATAACGCGTTAACGCAAACTCATTTTAACGGCACTCATTTTTTTAACGCGCGATTAACGCAGCGCGTATTTTCTGTTTGACCCTTTTGTTCGCTTTGATGCTGACAAAAACTATACATTTGTATTGCCAAAGCAATTGCAGCTGGGCTGCTCACAAATAGTGCACATTTGAATTAACAGAAAGAAAAATAATAATAGGAATAGTACAAATATTTAAAAAAGTATTAAGCGTGTAGTGCAAAATAAATGGCTAGTGTAAGTATGTGTTAAAAATAGAATTAAATAGATAAAGTATAAGATATACAGAGGCAAAATATACATTTAAGTAATATGGCATAATATAATGTAGATGTGCTGGGAGCATCAGCTCAGGGCAGGTGGAGTGTCTTCTCTTCTGTGGTGACAGAGAGACACATATTGAGCAGCAAACACACAGCAGCTCTTGTGTTCTCCGAGCAGATACGCTAGTTTCTCCTGGTCTGGAAGAGTTTTAAATGTGGGATGGATCTGCTGTATTTTGTTGTAGAACACTGTCCGTATATCTGTGTATTTGGAGCATTCTGTTAGGAAGTGCAGTTCTGTTTCAGTCTGATTCAGATCACAGTGTGAACACAATCTCTGCTCGGGGGGCAGCCATGTTTGTCTGTGTCTGCCCGTCTCTATCATCAGCTTGTGTCCGCTGAGTCTGTATCTGGTCAACGTGCTTCTCAGTTTCTTATCTGACACTGTGTACAGATACTCTGCCATACTGTACTCTCTCTTTAGGGACAGATAGCATTGCATTTTACTCTGTTGTTGAGTTTGGGTTTGCCAATGAGTGATGTAACCCTGTTTGAAGTGATCTGATTGGTTCTGATGTTGTGAGTCAGAGCATCAGTAGATGTTAGTGAAGCATCAGGACTGAAGCTCTGGATCAGATGGAGGAAGGGCTTGCTTTCTTTGCTCATCTCTTGGTATTGCAGGGCTTTATAATGGTATGATTGGGGGTCACTGAGCTTCAGATGTTTCCAGAATTTAATAGCCCTTTTTTGTATCTTTATGATTAGAGGATATTTGCCTAATTCTGCCCTGCATGCGTTATTTGTTGTGTGCCGGTGCACGTGTAGTATATTTTTACAGAGTTCTGCATGCAGGGTCTCAATCGGGTGTTTTTCCCATTTAGTGAGATCTTGACTTGGGTTTGTCAGCGGACCCCACACCTCACTGCCATATAGTGCAATGGGCTCAATTACTGATTCTAATATTTTCAGCCAAATTCTAATAGGGATTTCTATAGGACATTGCCGTTTTATGGCGTAGAAGGCCCTGCGCGCTTTATCTCTCAGTTCATTCACAGCATGATTAAAGTTTCCAGTGGATGTGATTTTCAAACCCAGGTAGTTGTAGTGTGATGTGTGTGCTATCTGGTTCGTGCCTAATGAAAATGTGTGTTGTGTTCCTTGGGATCTGGGTCTCTTCTGAAAGATCATAATGTTGGTTTTCTTCAGGTTGACTGTCAGGGCCCAGGTCTGGCAGTATTGCTCCAGCAGGTCCAGGTTCTGCTGTAGACCATGTTGAGTGGGAGACAGCAGAACCAGATCATCTGCATACAGCAGGCATTTGATCTCTGAGTCGTGTAGAGTGAGGCCAGGAGCTGCAGATCGCTCCAGACTGAGCGCCAGTTCATTTATATAGATGTTAAATAATGTTGGGCTTAAGCAGCAGCCCTGTCTCACTCCACGCTCCTGGGAGAGATACCTTGTACGTTTGGTGTTGATTTTTACGCCACATTTACTTTCAGTGTACATTGATTTGATGAGGTCATAGGTTTTACCTCCTATTCCACTTTCAATAAGTTTGTAGAATAGTCCTTGGTGCCAAATTGAGTCAAAAGCTTTTTTAAAGTCAATAAAGCATGCATATATTTTACCTTTATCTTGGTTAACGTGTTTTTCAATTAGAGTGTGTAGTGTATAGATGTGATCAGATGTACGGTAATTTGGTAAAAATCCGATTTGACTTCTGCTCAGTACATTGTGTGTGGTGATGAAGTCTAATAGTCGAGCGTTTATTATGCTACTGAATAACTTTCCCAGGTTGCTGCTCACACAGATTCCTCTGTAGTTGTTAGGATCAAATTTATCTCCGTTTTTAAAGATTGGTGTTATCAAGCCTTGATTCCAGATGTCGGGGAAGTAACCTACACTCAGGATCACATTGAATAGTTTTAGAACGGCTAATTGGAGCTTGCTGCTTGTGTGTTTTATCATTTCATTTAATATCCCATCAGGTCCTGATGCTTTTTTGAGTTGGAGGTTTTTGATTTTTTCTGTAAGTTCTTTATCAGTATATGGGAAATCTAATGGGTTTTGGTTATCTTTATTGTATAATAAAATCAGTTTTTCATAAGGGGTTGATTTTTTTTTGCTTAAGTTTGGTCTGTTTGTACTTTTTGAAAGATGTTTGAATAACTTTCCCATAAGCTTCTCATTTTGTATGGCAATTCTTATGATCAGTTTGTTTCAGGATTGTTCCATTATCCCAAAATTGGTTTGGTTCACGGACTTCTCGATATTGTCAGTTGTTTTTGGGTGTATTGTGCTATTTGAAAATCTGGAATCTGAGGGTGAAAGGAAATTTGTATTGCGAAAATCGCCTTTAAAGTGTTTCGCAGTGTTTCCAGTAAAGAACGGTTCTTAGCAATACATATTACTCTCAATATCAATATCTATCTCTATCTATTAGTGCTGTCAAAGTTCGCGTTAATAACGCGTTAACGCAAACTCATTTTAACGCACCCGCACTAACCTCTCTCTCTCTCTCTCTCTCTCTCTTTCTCTCTCTAACGCTCTCTCGCGATTAATGCAGCACCCGCACACCTCTCTCTCTCTCTCTCTGACCTCGCTCTCTCTGCGTCTGCCTGTTCAGCACCCGCACACCTCTCTCTCTCTCTCTCTCGCTCTCTTGGAGAAATGGAGATGGCAGTGTTGCCAACTTAGGAACATTGCAGCACCCGCCCCTTCTAGCGACTCTCTCTCTCTCTCCTCTCGCTCTCTCTGCCCAAACCTAGTCTGCTCTGTTCAGAATCACCCGCAGATCTCTCTCTCTCTCTCTCGCTCTCTCTGCGCGCTCTGTTCAGCACCCGCACACCTCTCTCTCTCTCGCTCTCGCTCTCTCTCTCTGCTCTGTTCAGCACCCGCACACCTCTCTCTCTCTCTCTCTCTCTCTCTCTCGCTCTCTCTGCGTCTGCTCTGTTCAGCACCCGCACACCTCTCTCTCTCTCTCTCTCTCTCTCTCTCTCTCTCTCTCTCTCTCTCTCTCTCTCTCTGCATCTGCTCAGCGCTCAGCAGAGAAGAGCAGCGCTTTAATTCAGTTAAACACAGATATTATGTTGCTTCTCTAATTTAACATGCAAGTATAGCCGAAATCACAGCATGGCTATTGTCTTTATCTTATGTGTATTTGATTTCATCAGACGGTGCGATTATCAGGATTTTTTTGTGCAGATTAACATCTTGGACGGGAGAGCTGGTTATGTACTCTAGTCTTAATGGGTCGCGTTTCAGTCACTATTTCATATTCATTCCGTTGTCTGACAACAGAAACAGTAAAATATACCAATGAAAACAGTTTTATTGAGAATATAGCTTCATCAAAATACAGTATGTGGGCACAGAGAGGGAAACAAATGTAATAATAAATGTACATTTTGCATTTTCAGAAGAAGAGCTGCCCTATGTGCAAAAATGTAAACAGGTTTGTGTCAGTAAATTGTTCAGTGCAAAGAAAGAAGGAATGGGAACCTGGAATTTATTTTTTCATGTGTCTAATAGACATGAACAAGTTCTTTGAAAAACATCTATGACCTTTGAAACATGTCTACTCTTCATGCTTTATGTTGACTATGGTTTCAATAATAATAAACATACACTATATTGCCAAAAGTATTGAGTCGCCCCTTTCTAATGAACAGGTTTGACTACTTTAGTAATTTCTATGAGTACAAATCTTAATGTTAAAGCATATAATGATATTCTAGGAAATTGTGTGCTTCTAATATTATAGCAACAGTTTGGACTCTTTTCTATTCTAACATGACAATGTCTCTGTGTATAAGACAAGGTTCAAAAAGAAAATGATTGATTGAGTCAGTGTGGAAGAACTTGACTGGTCTGCATAAAACCAAGTCCTAATCCCAGTTTAACACCTCTGGTGTGACTGTAAATGCAGACCTTGAGCCAAAAACTCATCACCAAACACCAATGACTTGTACATACACTATATAGACAAAAGTATTGGCACCCCCTTCTTTAGAACAGAAAAATGCACTTCCAAATCTGTGGCAACAACGATGGGAACATAATTCATGTATTTAAAAATTGTATTTCCATCTCTGTTGCAACAGTTTTGGAAGTGTCTAACATGACTGAACCCATATGTACAAGTCATTGGTGTTTGGTGATGAGTTTTTGGCTCAAGGTCAGAGGTGTTAAACTGGGATTAGGACTTGGTTTTATGCAGACCAGTCAAGTTCTTCCACACTGACTGAATCAATCATTTTCTTTTTGAACCTTGTCTTATACACAGAGACATTGTCATGTTAGAAGAGAAAAGAGTCCAAACTGTTGCTATAATATTAGAAGCACACAATTTCCTAGAATATCATTATATGCTTTAACATTAAGATTTGTACTCATAGAAATTACTAAAGTAGTCAAACCTGTTCATTAGAAGGGGGTGACCCAATACTTTTGGCAATATAGTGTACATTTGCATAAAGCATCCATATTTGTCCATGCACATGTTGATTAGAGTATTACAAATTTGAAAAGTATTGATTTAAGGTACATTTAGAACAGATAAAAATGTGCGATTAATTGCGATTAATCACGAGTTAACTCATGACAATCATGTGATTAATCGCGATAAAAAAAAACAACAATAATCGATTGACAGCCCTAAATATATATATATATATATATTTACTATAATATTATTATTAATTTTTATCTATAGATATATATGATTCACCTTGAATTTCTTAGCATTAATTATTGGTGAACAAAATTAAAGAAAATAAATAAATAAAATTAGCGCAGAATATTAGCTCCATGTTTATCTCCATAGTGAAGGAGCAAAATCCAAAGTGTTTGTGGTCTTACTCATTTCCCAACAGCATACACATTGCCATTGAGTGAATGAATTCTCATTCTGAGGAAAACAATTCTCTCAGAAGAGATGGTAACAAAAGAAAGGTGCTCTGGAAAGCGTGTGTGTTGGAATTGGCAGTATTTTTGTGCCCTACCGGGGAGGAGAGGAGAGATAGGGGAGGAGGGGGAGGGGTCAGCCTTGGGACAGGCCCGGCGTGCTAGTGAAGGGGAAGCAATGGGATGGCTCGGTTGCCAGGGCGATGAGAGAGGCTGGAACTGAGGTGAGTGGTAACTAAGTAACAAGAGCAAACAATAGACAAGAGTTAGAATAATGCAGAAAGATAATTTTTTTCACTCTTTTATATCAAATCACATGTTTTCAAAGAATACACAAAAGCATATTAACTCTGCGCACCTGCATATCTTTACTGCCTGTGTTAATATTCAGGATGCAGATCACACTTTCTCAAGGCACACAAGTTGAGGCCCTTCTTCCTTCAAAGCGGCCTGCGCAGGCCGTCTGTCCTGCCCAGATAAGGGCCGCAGCACCTGGGGTGAAATACTGCAGGAAATCCCCCTGTGCACCACAGCCCAATCTACACAACACAGTGATGTCTGTGGTCTGCACCCCAGAGGAACCTAAAAAAGAAACCATCAATTATTCTCCAGTGGACGAGGGGCTGAGGAGAGTGTGTGTGTGCGTGTGTGTACACGTTCATGAGAACAGGACAGAGTGAAAGGAGCAGTCTGGATGAAAGTGTGCACATGGCTGTGAGAAACGCAGATGGGGGAAGAACAGGGCCGTATATGAAAGAGGAAGACTGTAGGAACCATACTGGCCTTGTTTCCTGTTTGAAACTGTGCCTTTGAGAGGCTCATGGCGGGAAATGTGTGTCTGTGTGTGTGGGATGAGTATCAGTATCCTGGTGTTCAGCTCACTGAGCCCCTGTATGGGGCTGATGAAGTGCTTCCTTTCTGAGCAACTGTTTCAGCTCCATTTCTCACTGTGCTTATTTGTGGAATCCACAGTCTTAGCTTGTCTGTGGTGATGCTTGCGAGAAGAATTGCGGAACGGATTTAAATATAGTAAAATGTGTTGAAGCCAGTGTAAGACACATTTCACAATGCATTTTTCTGCTGTAATGTGATATATTTCCAATGTTGCTATTGTTAACTACATAAATATCAACTAAAGCTAAACAGAAATATTAAAAACGAAAAACTAATAAACTGAAAATATAAAATAAAATCTAATTCAAAATAAATACTATAATTATATATAAATAAGTATAAATAATATGTATTAATTTATGAATGGGAGTCATTTTAGAGGAAGAGCAGGATATTACATTTTGATAAATTGCAGACAATAGAATAAAATAGATTTTTTTATTGCTACTAGGGTATCTGCAGGATTTTTAATACCTGATTTAAGACATTTTAAGACCTGCACAAACAACATTAATACAGTATGAGTGGAATATGGAAATGTATATGGATAAAAAAGCATTTTACAGTTCAGATGCAGGTTTTCACAAAAACAAAGTTTTATAAAATTATAAACTTCACATTTCAGCTTTTAAACAATCTAAGAAAAGTAGTAATTATATTTATTCAAACAATTATTATCAATCAATTATTGTATTAATTAAACAACATAAATATATTTTACTGTCTTAATTGTTTAGATTTTTACAATGCATTATCTTCTTGTTGATCTACCAGTTCACATTTACAACCCTGCCTGTTTGCTGCATAACAATGTGGGATTTTCACAGTGTTCTGAACAAAAATAGCAGACGGGCCTAGTGAAAATCCACATTCATTCTCTGCCAGCAGGTGGTGCTTTCGGAAGAAATATAGCACCCGCCTTTGAAACGTGCAGCACTCATATTTATTCAATGAAATCATAGCCTTTTGAAGCCATATCGCAATTCTTGTCTTTTTGTCCCCAAATTTAAGACGCCTTATCTTGATACAACTAAATTGAAGACTTTTTAAGGACCCTTGGAAACCCTGTGCTACACAGCTAGGCCGAAGGTAATAAGACTATAAACATGCATTAAGAAAGTAAATTGGGTCAATTCTGATTCCATCTTGATGTTACAGTACTGTATTCTTACTGGTAGGAACAATTGCTTTGAAAATGTATGGTATTAAAATGTATTACATGGATTGTTTTAACATTAATGATGTCCTCTGCCCATTTTCTCTGCCTCAGACATTAGTAAAAAGAAAAAATGCCAGTCTAAACTAAAAGCAGAACACAATTGGCCAAAAAAAAAAAAAACCTAAAAAAACCCCCACATTCTTCATGACCTCCTTACTATTGGATGTCTGTTTTTGATCCAAAAAATGCAAAAAGACAAAGATTAGGGTTAGGTTAAAAGATCGTTTTCACAAGATTCATTTCAAAGAAAAAACATTCCTGGGAAGAAATGGAAGATTTTTAGAGAAACGATACATTTAAAGTCAGTATGATTTGAAAATGCACCTTATTTATTTTCTAAATGCATATAATATTCATCTGTGCATATGTTTCATTTAATAACTTGATTTATTTCGCTTAGCAATGTATTTGCACAGTGAGTCAAAGCAATTTATTGTATGTTAGCTGTTCCTTTAGAATTAATAAGATTTAAATAGAATTTTGCCTTACAATGATTTCATACACAAAACATATAATAAAAGATTTCAGTGGCTTTATCAATGACATTCACCCTTTTTTTCAGGAGCAAACTGGACTATATTAACCAGCAAAACTTCAGCCTCTTAGCGCACCTTTAATGATTTACACATTAACTTCCCACAAATGCTTCCACAGAAAACTGTCCACACATTTTTTTCTCTCTCAGAACGTGCACTTATACATACACAGTGGACAATGATATTTTTTTTAATCTCATAACTTGCCAGAAGTGCGTAGCAGATGTTTGGAGAATTGCTTTAGGGTGTCTAGTAAATACTCGTGGGAATTTAACTTCCTCTTTTTGCTGTCTAGAGTAACAGTAACTTTCCCCTATACCTTTCTCTGCTTTCAGTTATGCACATACCTCACACACACACACACACACACACCAGGTGCTTAGTTCACGGCAGGTGTGAACAAGCATGACTGGCCTGGAGAGGTAGAAATGTAAAAATCAAAGAACTTCAGGATTTGGATTTATTCTGACGGAGTCTGTTTAACATCATACACGTATTATCACTGTCTTCACTCATATTTATTGCTAATAAAATCATGGCAACTGATCACTGCCTGAAGCTTTTTCACTTCCTAAGTCATAGTCAAACAAAAGCTAATAGTATTTCACAATATTTTAAATCTGTTTGTACAGAGAATTATTGTAGCACATACAGTACAATTACTGAAAGTTATATGGAGCAAATAATGTCACTGCTGATTCAAAAGATGTTTAACTTTAGATATAACTATTCATGAAATATCAAATGATGTTTTATGAAGTCTGTGTTTGATCATTTCGAACACCTATTATCAACCCTATTGCGCAAAAAGAGCAAGAATTTTGCAATATCTTTGTACAGCAGACAGTTAGCAGTTTTCAAACGATGAAGGATTTTGCTTTTACATTGCGATGAACGTAGGAAATATTTTTCATACATGTCAACACACCCTTGCAGAGAGTGGTAATTTGATTTTAACTGACAACTTGAGAACTGATTTGAACTGATTTGCCCTATGCTTAGTGTGTTTACATGGATTGTTTTTACCAACATTCTCTACCTATTTACTATGCCTCAGACCTTCTGGCCCTCATAAAACCGTCCCTCACATCTGTCCTGTGACAGTTTTGCAGCATTCCTTCATCACCCCAATACCTTACTCTTGGCTGGTTCCTATCCCAGCCTGGGGAGTACTCTGGGAGTCTCCTCCACTTAAGACAGCATGTCAAATATGCATATGTTACCGTATCTGACTACGTGTACATGTGAACTTGAAAGATTACTTATCATTGTCCTGATCATTGTTTTTTTAGTTAGTAAATACAAGGCATGATGCTCCAAAAACTACCATTTACTATACAGTTACAATGAAATTGTTTTGCTATAAATGTTTAGTGTTTTATAGCAGCTTCATGACCACCATAGTGAGCAAGCAGATACTTATAATGCTAGTATAATAGTCGCTTCCTCCTGTACACATGCAAGTCATATAATAAACTGGTCATAAAGAGCATGTATGTGATAGCAAGCTAGAATATGTGTTTGTTTAGGGCAGTCTTAAAATTCACCCCAGGGGTTATCTTATGTAAATAAAGATTGTTTTAGAGAATGAGCGGAAGAGTAGGTGAAAATTGACAGTGAAAGTGGAGCCTCACAATGCTTCTGGCTTATAGATTTTTAAAGGGATAGTTCACTCAAAAATGAAAATGATGTCATATTCACCCTCATGTTGTTCCAAACCTGTAAGATCTTCGTTCATCTTGGAACACAAATGAAGATATTTTCGATGAAATCCGAGAGCTTTCTGACCCTCCATAGACAGCAAGGGAACTAGGTTCATGTTCAAGGCCCAGAAACATAGTAAGGACATCGTTAAAATAGTCCATGTGACATCAGTGGTTCCGCTCTAATTTTATGAAGCTACGGAAATACGATTTGTGCGCAAAGAAAACAAAAATAAAGACTTTATTCAACAATCTCTTCTCTTCCATGTCAGTCTGCACTAGTGTTGTCACGGTACCAAAATTTCTGTATTCGGTACCGATACCAGTGAAAATCCACGGTTCTCGGTACCAAAGAAAAACACAAAAACATGCTAATTAAAAAACACACTATTTTTATTAATACAGTCAAACAAAGAAAATGTACAAAAATCAATGCCATTCTTTATACTTATGTAAAATTGTGTTTCAAGTTTTTCCGCAATTAATAAAAGTACGAAAAACAGTAAACAAGTTTCACCCAAATTTAATTTGTCTTTTAATTAATGAAATTTAAACATTTTATTTTTTGGTAAATAAAGGGGATTTACTATTAAAATTAAAACATGGAAGAAATATTGTGAGATTATTTCTTAAAAATAAAGTTTTATTAATTTCATTCAACAGTAAAATACCTTTAAATACCTTTAAATTGACAATGGTTTTACTCAAATGAAACGCAATGGTTTTACTCAAATGAAACGGTAAAATGACTCTCTCAGTTCTGGAGATGTTGTTGTATTTATGTCCTCATTGAGACGGCAGATGCTGAAATCTCTGCGAGCGTCACACGCGCTTCAGTCTATGTAGTAAACAAAACCGCGCGTCTCTGCCATTCATTCACACAGAGACAGAATATGCAGGATTCATATTTGAATCGACTTTTGCGGATTAATATTTACAGATAGTCCATATGGCGATTTGATGGCGATTAGTCCATATGGCGAAGTGCAATGACCTACTTTTGATTAATTCATCTAAACTTTGACAAATTCCGTGACATTCCGTGTTAAACTGTAAATTCCGTTTTTATAACTGGATTCCGAGATTCCACCCGTGTTTTCTGCATCGCGGAAATCATAGGGCTGTACGGGTCAAGAACCGGGTTGACCGGGTACTCGGTACCACCGGTACTTGAAAAAACCTGGTACCGTGACGTTTTAATTTTTTGAGTACCGACTTGGTACCGAAGTACCGGGTCTTTTGACAACACTAGTCTGCACATTCATGAGAATTGTTCATTGTAAATAAAATAAAATTACGGTTGAACCACTGATGTCAAATTTTTTGGGAAAAAACTAAGAATGAAGGTCCACCTCTAGACTTAACTCTTAGTGGGATGTAAGCAGATCGTACGAAATTATAGGAGTTCACCACCAAATTGCCAAAGCAGAACACGGTTACAAATTGTTATGAGAGTGTGCTAACCGTTCGAGGTGCGGCCGAACGAGCGTCACCCATCTTCCGACATGCACTGCAAGTTGTGGAGAACCTGGTGCTAATGGCTCATGACCTGCACGTTCTGACATGCAGACAGAAGAGTGGCAGTCAATAATTGAGAAAATTAGATTATAAAAACAGGACTAAAGTAACCAGATTTCTCAGAATGGGAAGAACAGAAGTATTACTGCTCAATGAGAGGGAAACAATGGCATGTGTAAGGACAAATCAATTGGATGATTTATCTACACAGCCTCTGGGTGTGTTCTTTGATATTGTCAGTCTTGATATTAAGTTGCTTCAGGACTCAAATACCATCTAATAGGGAACTCATATTTAACACAGTGTTCATTTATAACATCCGTCTGACTCTTTGTAAAGCATGACAGCCTTTGATAAAGGCAAACACTTTTCAAATGTCTGCTGACAGCAAAATTAATACATTTCTGTAGACCTACTAGCAGTAGTAGTCAAAATTTCCAATTTATTAACATTAATTAAAACATTATAACAAATTTAAAATTTATTTTATTTGTAATTAATTATATTATTAATACAGTAAGCAGATGGTTTGATTAAAAAATGTCTTTAAGTAGTGGCTTTTTATTTAAAATATTAATTTATTAGTGAACAAAGTACAAAAAGCACATATGCTGGTACAAAGACATGTATCAAAGGTTTAATAAACAGAAGATCATCAATAAAGAGCACGAATGTGAAATGTCATCTTTGTACCAAACAAAAACACATGTACAAGGGTGCAAACAATCACAACTTCTTAAGATTAGTGAATTATAGTTATTAAAGTTTCTTCTTAAATCATTTGGTGAGTATGGGAACATCATTACAGTTTTTTACTGATCAACAGGCAAAGAGGCAAACTCTGATTACAAAGACCTCGGTTAACTGAAACAATCCATACTGGCTTTGGCGCGCTCCATCTCATGGAGGAAGTTGTAGAACTGAGGTAAAGTCAGCTCTAATGTGGACAGATACAAACAAAATTAAATCAAAGCCACTGAATCATATACAGTATGTTACAGCTTGTTACAACAAGACAATGGATTTGGAGAAAACTTACCCATGTACACATTTTCTGTCGTGTTTCCTTTTCTGATCACCAGCTTCAGCTGTGAGGAGAAAGAAAAAGTGAATGAGCCTGTATATTTGTCTGTACATTTATACCACTAAAACTTCCTAAAGCAGACAGACGTTACAGATCAAGAGTTTGATCACTAAAGGAAACATAAGACTGCAAATAATAAACAACATAATACCAAACATTAGCCAAATATACCCCACCATGGGTATAATATGACTAATATAATATGCCAGGGGAGCCCTGAAAAGGTATTTTCTTCACATCAGAGTGCAGTTAATTGGAATCGTAATTAGAAACTGACAATATTTATATTTTAACTGGGATAAAAGGAGATGGTAGGTACTTTTAAAATATAAAAGAGGAAGATGATGACAATTATTTACTTTGACAGTTACCTGCCATTAAGAAAATGCATTTTCTTCTAAGACGACTAATAGCACACCATCAGTCCCTTAGACTTGAGTGTTTTGCTAGAGCGCACTGATTCAGATGCAACCAAGTTCGCTTGTGATCATGCAGTCTCTCATGATTCTGGTGTGGTTAGTGCAGGGGTGCCCAACCCTGTTCCTGGAGATCTACCTTCCTGCAGAGTTCAGCTCCAACCCTGATCAAACACAACTGAACCAACTAATTAGGATCCGAAGGAGCACTTGATAATTACAGACAGGTGTGTTTAATCAGGGTTGGAACTGAACTCTGCAGGAAGGTAGATCTCCAGGAACAGGGTTGGGCACCCCTGGGTTAGTGCATGTGCTAAGGTTCTCATTAAGTTGGCAATAATCTTTCTCTCTATCATTTCCTGCCTCATCTCTCATTTTTAATATAAATCAAACTTCTGGCTCTGTGTTACATGAGTCTAAGGGTGAATCCCATTTCTCTGTCTTACCCCTTCCCCTTCGTCTTACCCCTAGCCCTTGTCCCTCGAAACCGAGTGGTAAGCGCTAGGGGTGAAAACATACCCCTATGAAATGAGACACCACTTGGTTACGGTTACGTCATCGTACATCGTCGCTAGCTGGCTGCTACGTCACCAGAGGCGACAAGTGTTGATCACAAACTTCCAAGATGCCGTCTGCAAGTGTGTGTATGTCGATTGCGTGGGTTTTATTAGTGATGTTTTTGCGATTGTTGTGCAAATCAGCGATGTAACGTTAGTGTAGCAAACTAGCGATTTTTTAAAACATTTCAATTAAGAACATGGTTGCAAATATATATGTACAGGACTGTGTAGAGCACAAAACAAGACTGTCGTAATTTTTAAATCAATTATTTAAGCCGAAAATGGGACTCTCTGGATGATCTGGCCGACATTGTTGCCGGTTGCACAGTGTGTTCTGGGTACCCCTTGGTTTCAAGTAAGCTCGCGAAAATGCTTGGTTTTAAGGGTTATCTACCATTTCCCCTTAGCCCTACCCCTCGATCAAAACGAGAATTGGGATAGCCCTTACTCTCACGTGAACGCGCAAAACTAAGGGGAAGGGGTAAGACAGAGAAATGGGATTCACCCTAAATGTAGTTAGATACTTAACAATTAGGCTACTCTACTAATCATCTCATTCATTTAAAGAGATACTCCACCCAGAAATGAAAAATCTCTCAATAATTACTAACCTGGTGCATTGTATATTGGCTAACAAATTACAAAAAAAGTTTAAAATATTCATTTATTTTCTTGCACACAGCTATCATTTAGCTTCAGATGACATTGTTGTACGAATCTTATACAATATCTCAGGATCTGTTAAATTTCTTAAGTCACTTAAGTACTGGGTTATATATTTTAAAGGTTGGAATATACACAACTTTTTCAATCTGAATTAATTTTTAAAACACTAGGCATCATACATTTTGTAAATGGTTACAGAGAAAAACTGTGGATCATACACTGAAAGTCTGAGACAAACTCTTGTGTAGGGATGTAACGGTATGAACATTTCTTATCACGATTATAGTGATCAAAATGATCACGGTTATCAGTATTATCACAGTATTGTTAAAATGTGCTGGAGATGTTCAAAAAGTCACTTCATCAAGTTTTATATTTAAAAATCAACAAACAACAAATATAATACATTTTTGTTTGCATAATCACTAAAACAATAACATTACCATTGATGTTCGGATGTTAAATGACAACTTGACTGACGACAGTTTAATAGCATGTTCAAATATCTAATGTAAATGTTCAAATAAAGCTTTGAAGAAGTTTCATAAAAAGGTAAACCTCACATTTCAGCCTTTAAATAAAGAAAAGGGTTAAGTCAAAATGATAATTGATTAAAGGGTTACTCCACCCCAAAATTAAAATTTTGTCATTAATCACTTACCCCCATGTCGTTCAAAACCCGTAAAAGCTTCGCTCGTCGAGAATACTTTTTTTTCAGAACAGCGTACGCAGTTTGCGTCCATGTATTCAATGTATTCTCGTAGCTTCATAACGTTATGGTTGAACCACTGATGTCAGATGGACTATTCTGACTATGTTTTTTAATACCTTTCTGTGCCTTGACAGTGTTAATTGTTTGGCAGTCAATGAGACAGTCACAAGCCTACCGGAGTTTTGCCAAATTCTGACCCCCGCCAGATTACTACCCCCATAGTATTGGTAGGTTTAGGGTTAGGTGTGGGGGAGGGGTTAGGATTAGGGGAGGGGTTAGGATTAGCAATCAGGTAGCAATTTCAATAACTTGGCAGGGGTCGAAAATGGGCACAACACCGGTTTTCATCCTAAATATCTTAAATTGTGTTCCGAAGACGAACAAAGCTTTTACGGGTTTGGAACGACATGGGGGTAAGTGATTAATGACAATTTTCTTTTTGGGGTGGAGTAACCCTTTAAAACTGTGCATTATGCTGGGCAGTATATTTATTTATCATGAGTTGTTCAAATCACAGTAATCGAATACAGTTTTAATGATAATTAAAATATGAAACGGTAACACTAACCGTGGGGAATTTTATCATGATTTATCATCAAACCGGTAATCGTTACATGCCTACTCTTGTGCAGAAAAAACTTCTCATTGCTAAAAGACGAATGACAAATAACAACATGTTCTAAAATTAGCTTCAAATATCAAACATGTTTCATATCCTCTGAGTGGGTGGAATCATAGTCTGAAGCTAAAAAAAATATGTTTTGCCCACCATACACTGCACAATTTTCTGTGAAATCTGTCAAATCCAAAAGCCCAAAATCTGCCAACTGGAACTGACTTTTTGCGACAAACATTCTGTAGCATAATACAACCTTAAAACTGATTCAGAATCATGTAAATGGTAAATGTATCTTAAAATCAATCTTGATAAATGTTTGCTCTGACTTTTAAAAAATTCAAGAGGTTTACCTGTAGAAAAATGTTTCCGGTCTTTTGCAGCTCACTTGTACCAACAGTAACTGTAAAGAAATGCATTTAAATTACTCACATGCTATTTAATCACATTATTTATATTCTTATTTCACTGTAGATAATACAGATTCACATACTAATGTTTATCCACTGCTTACCACCAAATTTCCACTCCATGTCAACAAGCTGGTTGACCATTAGTGTCTGTCCCACGGCCAGTCTGGACAAAACAGGGTAGTGGATTCTCCACTGAAATAAATGTAAGATGCAGACATACTGAATCTTACAGTCATACCCATCTACAAACACATGGAAACAACTAAAACAACTAAATAAATATGTTAAGACAAACCTGGTCAGAGAAATGACTGGCCTTGTCTTCATTTAATCCTGTAATTAAGCAGTAGATCACACTGTAAAATATTGACTCGTGACAAATATAATCATATAGGTACAGATGATGGGAAAGATGGTACCTAATGAGAGCAAGTCTGCCTTCACCTGTTCAGCTGTTAGGTTTCTTTTTAAAGCACCTGAGAAGGAAAGAAGACATTTAAATTGCTTCCATATGCACATTATATCTCTGTTCCAAAGCCTAGTCAACTAAATAGGCAGCATTCTAACTGATATGGGACCCTGATAATGTACCAATTAAATAGGGGTGTAACAATACATTTATATGGATCGTTCAAATGACTGACCATATGATGTATTGATGCAAAACATAAAATAGATGCAGATTTTTATACTTTATACCTTTTGAAACAGTCTTTACAGAGAGTACACTTTTTCTACCTACGTAGGCAGCTCACTAGGTTTTGAAATACAGCCTATATGGTTTTTACATCTCTGTCTGATTTCTCCGATACATATTCTACACCACCACTTTTTTCCCCATCATTTTGTCCCATCAGTTGGGATTAGTAATTTGATACGTTCCTCTTCATTCTAATGTCTAAAAGCACAGGCAGCAGGATAGTCACTGCATGCAAATGTAGCAGCATACCAATGCATACTGATTGGTAGGGTCGACCAGTCTACATGTGACATTAGGTCCAGATTCCCAGGGGCAATTTGCCACAAGGGCTATTTGCATATGTTAGGATCCTCTAGACGCATAATGCAGCAATTTGGTGTAAAATAAACTGAACAATCACTTAGTGAGATTAGGATCATAGCATGTTTTGATCAGTGCTGGGGTCAGGCTAAACGACTACATTTGATGTTATCACCAGGGGAAGGGACTGCATTATTCATTGGTGAAATTTCAGATAAAGGTCCTCGATTTGTTCAAGATGAGAGTCCTGAAGGATTTACCATGAGGTAGGAGGAGGACACTCTTCATCAGAGCCCTCAGTGGTCCCGCACTCATCCCATTTTCTCCAGCAAACTCCGTCAGCTGACGCAAGAACCGCTCTGACTGATGAGGAAGAAGCACAATATGTAACTTTTATTTGTGTGTGAATCCTGTTAACTACATATTTTCACAATTTTACAAGTTATCACAATAAACATTCACATAATCAGTCTTTCTTTACCGGCTTGTCTGTATCGCATTTAAGGTACATATTTTATCCTTTCATGCATTTCCTGGCAATGATTTAACACACAGAAATGGCTTTACAGAGATGTAATCTCAGAGCGTTGACTCACCTCTTTGGGTTCTAGAAGGAACTGGTATAAGATCTCTATCAGACTCACAAATTGCTGCAATGGGGAAAAAAATAAAGTTGAGTAATGGGCAGAAAATATATTATACGCATATTAATGTATATTAATACAGACCTCTTTTAAGTAGTGGAGAAACACGCAGATAATTGCACACATCGCTATTTCCTTATTTTATAATATCAGTCCACAAAATTATGAAAAAAGTAATGGAAGTATGGAAAAATTATGTAGTCACATGAACATTAAATAAATCAAAGCTACATTATATATTTTAAGTTCTACAAATTTCCACCAACCAACTTTATGAGGTATATCTTGGGATGCTTTTAAACAGTTTTAAATGAGTTCCCAAAGACTCAAGTGTCTTGTTGGATGCACTTCCTGAGTTTTTCATCCATTAAAAACATTAAAAAAATCAACATATACAACAAAATAAATTAATTAAATAAAATTGACATTTATCAGCAGAAAATGTCAAGCATTTAAGCATTAAGTCTTTAGATAAAAAGGATTTAAAAATCAGGAGAAACATGTAGTTAGTCAAGTGTGTTCACACTTTACTGGTAGTTTACTTCATGTTGCATAAAAACTCTTCAGCAGTGGCCTCACACACACACACACACACACACACACACCCGCCAGTCTAATCTGTCCGCCACAGTTTCAAAATATACCTAAAATGCATTTAAAATTCTCATTATAAAATAAAAAATCTTTAACATTGTGAAGCAGGTTTTGCTTCAGATGTTGAAATTATACAATCAAATTGAAATAAAAACTACTCATGCTACAAGTGTGTAGCATCCTGGAGGCCAATGTCCTGCAGAGTCGAGCTCAATCCCCAATCAAACATACCTGAAAAACCTAACCAAAGTCTGAAGGATTGCTTGAAACTTACAGGTGTGTTTAATTAGAGATGGAGTTAAACTCTGCAGGACAGTGGCCCTCCAGGACTGGGGTTGCCCAATGCCCATCCCTGCCCTAGAGGGACCCAGGTCCACCCGCCACCACAGTCTCACAAAATCCTGTAGGAAACACACACACACACACACACATATATAACTGTGTGTGTGCGTGCGTTCCTTGATTAAGTCCATTATATTTATAAAAAAGTCAAGCTGTTTCCTCAAACATTCACTGCAAACCAATCACAGTGCCTTTTATCAATTTCCTGCTGGAGATGGAAGGCTGGAATAAGAACACTTTCATATAAAGGATAAAACTGCATGATATGATTTTATGACGTGTCTAAATGCAGTAAATATAAGTTCATCGTGGTCGCGTTTGGCCTCTACATCACTGAAGAAGCCCAGGTTAGTCGTGCTAATGCTAAGTGTTATGGTAATCTCACGTGACTAAACGTTATAGACACTAAGCGACACATCAGGCGACTTTTTTTCTGAAGGCGAGATGATCGACAGACCCGTTTATTTACATCTAATGAAATTATACAGAAAATCTGTTGATCACAAATACACTAAACTCATTAATTAGTATCATAATTCCCACTTTCCGCTCGCAGCATACTGGATTCCTACCTGTTCACTGAATTTATTCAGATTCTGAAAGTCAGTGCTGACATTGTCGGGTAATGTATCATTCGTGAAATGTAACTGCAACATTGTTTCTCTGCAGCTCCGCTGTTGATATCCTGAACTGTCACATCTGCTTCCACACTTCCGCTGCTCAACGATTCCACGATCAGCACTTTCGCCATTCTCATACTTGAGAGTCCCGAGCACATGTGATCATGAAATTTTGTAGTGCAGTGATAATCTGGATGTTTGTATGCATTAATTAAACTATCATAGAAGACAAGATACGTAAATATTATTTTCTTTGCAAAAAGTAGATGATTCATTTTGTTTTAATCAGGCTACATCAAATCTGTGCCGATTAACTTCCATGACATTAACCCTTAAATAGGCAGAAACATAAAAATATCTCAGGAAATTAATTTAATGTTATTTCCCAAAACATCAGGAGTCAAATAGCACATTTTTTATGTTTTTCTTCAATATGTTGCAAAATTTTGTATAATTGTCCAGTTTGTATCTACCATGTGAATAACTTATTTATGGACCACAAAATTATTCATAAGGGTCAGTTTTTTGAAATTGAGATTTATACATCATCTGAAAACTGAATAAATAAACTTTGATGTATAGTTTGTTAGGATAGGACAATATTTGGCTGAGATACAACTATTTGAAAATCTGGAATCTGAGGGTGCAAAAAAATCAAAATATTGAGAAAATCGCCTTTAAAGTTGTTCAAATGAACTTCTTAGCAATGCATATTAGCCTACTAATCAAAAATAAAGTTTTAATATATTTACGGTAGGAAATTTACAAAATATCTTAATGGAACATGATCTTAATATCCTAATCACTTTTGGCATAAAAGAAAAATCAATAATTTTGACCCATATTTAATCATTCCTAACATATAGAAAACTGTGTGACAAGCAATCCAGTAAACATTAAAAAAAGTAGTTCTGTAAGCGGGAGTAAAAATAAGCATATTTTATGGCACAAAATAGAATCTCACAGAACATGTGCATGGCATATACCCATCTCATCCCGAGAAAGGGTTAAACAGTAGGAGGTAAAAGTAGCTTTTATTCAGTGGGAGTGCGATTCGAGACCCGGGAAAAGTCACGCCTGAGTGTAGGAGAGACCGAGCGGTCCTTGTGAACGAGACTCCATTTACATACTCACCCTAAGGGTTTAAAGGCGTGTGTACCAGCAAAGATTAGTGTGACATACCTCCGCACTTTGGCAGTGGACTACTCTAACTGCACCTTCAGTCTCTGCGTTTTTGTAATAACACTACTTCTCCAGAGACGGGTAAGTTTCATAACTCTTCTGCACGGAGCACTAGTGAGTGTTCTCGGGAGAGTTCAAGTGCAGCATGACCGCACATGTCTGATGATATAGACTACTTGCTCAAACTTACTTTTATTTTAGTTACTTTAACCTGTAGATTCTATATGTAACTAGAATGTATTTAATGTCGTGTTGTGAAAGCATGTGGTTATCGAGCGCGTGCGGAAAGCTTGTCTTATAGGTCATTATGTAAGCGTGGGGAAGTTTGTGAGATTTATTCCTCATTTTCCTGCATTACCGGTCTGAGTTCTTTAGTGTTTTGTGCACATTTTCGAACGATTATTCTAAGATGTACATGTTCTCATGAAAATCCAGATGTTTGGTGAAGATGCAGCGTACATAAGATGGCTTTCCTCACATATTAAAATAATAAGAGTCGGTAAAAGTAACTGAAACCAATCTTTTTAATTTTATGGTTTACGATTTTTTTCCAGAAAGAAGCGAACTTTATGAAGTAAATGCTCTCAAATATTTTTTGTTGTATTAAAACCGGTTTATTTCGTTGACGTCATAGAAGTGTTATAAAAGTTTTTACTGTTCTGACAACGTCTCACTTTTGCAACATAATTAATTATGGAAAAATCTCATTTATATTTCTGTCCTTTTCACTTAAGCGTATTGCCATGCATTTATAGTTCACCGAAAATGAACGCTCTGTCATGGTCTAACTTGCTCATCCCAAAAAGCATGACTCTCTTTCTTCTGTGGAACACAAAATGAGATGTTATTCAGAATGTGAGGGACTGACAACCTCGGTCATCGTTCACTTTCCTTGCAGCTTTTAGGAAAAGTGAATAACGACGAATGAGGCTGTCATTCTGCCTAACCGCTAATTTTGTGTTCCAATGAAGAAAGATAATCACACAGGTTTGGTCCAACATGAGGTCGAGTATATGATGACTCTGGACTTTCATTTTCGAGTGAGCTATCCCTTTAAAACAATAGAAATGTGAGCGCGTGCGATAAATAAGGGGGCGCTGAGTGTAGGTGAATTCCGCAGCGGGGTGAATGTGAGTTGAGTCGAGCGTGCATCTGAGCGAGGGTAACGTGCTAATTGGCGTTGGTAGACTGTACGGCCTGCCCGCAGGGCCTCTCGAAGGAATGCCGCGCCGTTACTTTGGCTTTGCGCTGCTGCATAGAAATGACTCAGACTTCAATCAAATCTCTAGTAACAATGAGACTGCAAATTGAAGTTAGAACGATACGGCCAGCTCGAATACCGCTACCTTGTTTTGGCTTTTATTACTAGGCTATCTGAGACGATCTGTATCTGAAAGCAGATTAAGAAGTGATGTTCCATTCGTGTATGAACTGAGTTTTTTTTCGTTCTCAGATCTTGCTTAAAACTTGTTTTTTAACTTCAGCATTAAATTAAATTAAATTCACACTATGATTTTTCTAAATGCATGTTATGCCATGTATGTTTTCAACATGTATTTTGACCTTTAATTTTTAACTAAAAAGTCATAACTGGACAACAGACTTCTGTCTGGTGACATGTGCAGGATGGTTATGGCTAGAAGGGTTACAGCTCCGACCGGAGACTAACAATGAAATTTAATTTTCTACGTATTAGATTATTAACGTCTACACCTATTTACTTGAATGGGGAAATCCTGAAATCAACAAAATCTGACATGAATGTCCCATAAATGTTGTTTTTTTGCTCAAATAGCATAGAAAAATCTTATATTTCAGGCTGAACCAGCAAATGCGCATGTGCAGTCCTAATCGCACGTCTCGGAACACTCAAACTGTTTATTTGGCCCTGTCCCAAATGGCACTCTTCATGTGTACTTGCAGTGTTGAGGGCTTACAGTGGCAACCACTAGCGTTTGTTCGTTAGGTCTATAAGTCTATAGGGTGTCCAATTTGTCATTTTAGCTTTCAGAAGGATGCTCATGAGCGCCCACTTTGCAGCCGTTGCACCCTCGATAAGCACTTCTGCAGAGCCCACACTGAGATGAGCTCCGCAGCAGACTCACGGCATTACATAAAGAAAATTTGTGGACTCAGAGGAAGACCGCAAGGGTTTAGGGTGTGATTTGGGACAGAGCCTATGGCAACCGGAGCTTCTAACGGCATTGATGTAATGACTTTACCAACTGGCGATTGGCTCTTTTATTTAGAAAACAGAACGTATTCCACCATATTGCGTGTTGGTATATCCGTCTTGGTATATCTAAAGTCTTCGGTTCATTTGCCTCCACTTTTGAGTGCAATGCCTACATCTACAAATCTAATCAACAAACAATGTCCAGAACCCAGTCCCCGCTCACCATTTTTTTTCTTTCGATAATCCGTTACACTTATAAATGTTATTATACAATTTCAATAGTTTAACAATTCATTTCTAAACACAATCTTAAATGGACTAAAAAACTTAAAAAAACAGACCTGATGCACATTCTTTATCATTTATCATCATTTTGTATTTGCACATTTTCCAAAATCGTAAATACAAAGAGGACTTGAACACACCATTTGAAACTACCCTACTTTTCTGCACTTACTGTACTTGAGGAAACATGTTTTCTATGTGCTATTTTATTATTTATAATAGAATTTGATAATAATCTTAATCTCTTTTTATGTGAAACTTAATTTAGGTTTTGTGATCATTGTGGCAGATTCAAACACACACATGCACACTCAAAAGTGCATTAATACAAAAATCTTCCTCACATTAGGTTCAGTCGACAATCTCTGTCATTCATACAGACCTTTGATGTGGCCTCTTATTGTATTCACTCTTATTCACTTCTCAGTTCTCCCACTGGGCTGTGGAGAGAGCATGTGTGTTTATAGGACCCATAAGGAAAACTTACGCATTGTCACTTAGATAATGGACTTGAAATGAGATCCATAGAAGTTAAGAAGTAAGTGCCTTTGTGTGTGTACTTGCACATTCTTGTCTGCAGACTTGAGCACAATGTCCTTTAGCCATTTCTTGTAGGATGCACCTGGAGGCCTTGCCTGTGTCCTGTTTGCTTAATGTGGTTTGACACTTTCCCCAGTTTCCCTGTTTCCCCAAAACTAGTGTGCATGTCAGATGTAGACTGTTATATAGACTATAACTGCCTTCCAAAGCGATGGGAAAAGGTAATTATGAGTTATGCCTTCCAAAGCTGTGATCTGAAAGTATGAATGACTGATGAACAGCTAAATGTCCGTATTTTTTACAGTTGATTGTTATTGACACATTTGTCATCAATACATTCACAAAAAATACTTTACCCTCAGGTTTTCTTAATCACTTTGGCTCAACGTGAACAATAAGACAAGCTGTGAGTCTGATACACGTGAGTATCGCGATATGATAATGACGGAATATGATGATTCAGTTTTGAGTCCCGACCGCTGTGTTGACAGGCTAAATGCTGCCAGTAATGGAGGATCTACGTTTCGGTGTACCTGAAGTGTGGTATTTGGGCTTTTGTTAACGTGAGACTACAGTTGCAACATGCAAACTCTATACTATGTGATGAAATTCAACATCGGCAGTATCGTGAAAGGCAGTTCAGCACTACAGGAATTTTCCTTTTTGATTCAAACCCATATTGAAGTGTGCATTGTGTTTTATCATTTACTCACTCTCAACTTATCATGTTTCCAGTAAGTAAAATTACACAATAACTTATCTCTTCTGCTGGTGATTCAAAAAAAAATAATTAGAAATGATCCATTCAATTAAAAACAGACCAAATTTACTAAGTTTTCTTAATTTTATCACTTTGGCTCCAAGTTGTCTCAAATGCACACTGAGATCGTATTGGATTTTCTATCAAAACACTTGCTACGGTTGCGAAAACGCAGAAAATCTAACCTGGTTAAATTTTTTTTTAATGATGGATGTGTAAACGTGATTAACACAACGTGAAGTTGTATTTATTTTTCAACGTGCGACAATTTCGGATGAAAATTTCAGACTCAGTGTGCAATGGCCTTAAGTCAAAAAAATATGAGCCAAAGTAATTGAGTTAAAACTGTAAAGAATGTTCATGCTGCTCTGTTCAATGCAACAAAATGAGGTTGAGGACAAGTCAGTAATGACACAATTTTAATTTTGGTGAACCATTTGTTTAATATAGTGGTCTTTATTTTCTTAAGGCTTATGTCTTAAAATAAAACATCAGACTATTTTGTCTAGGCTGCTGTGGTCTTAAGCCCGATTCGGACGGTAATTGTTTCTCATATGGACGTCTGTAAAAATAAATTTACATATCACATCAGTGATAAAACTCATGGATTCGGATGGCGATTTATTCACAGTGGAGGAGAGAGTTATGTGATCCTGCGAACCTGGGAACGCGCTGCTCACGTGGCCAATCACATGATTGTCTGCTGTAAATAAAATTAATTTTATTTACAAATTTATTCTTATTATTGTGTAAAATGTATTTAAAAATACTTATTATTATGTAAAATGTATTCTTATTATTCCAAGCATATTTTATAATATTTATTGTTTGATTATTTAAATCTCCTGTTTAAAAATAGGATTGTATATAACGTAATTATACGCGATATATATCTGTTTATAACACACATTTTAAAATTGTATTGCATACCTGCTGCTGCCATAATAAAGACCCATTTGAAAGTTTGTGCTTTTCTTCTTTTTCTGCTCCCAGTCGCTGTGGTTGAGCAGTCATGAAGTATTGTTCTTTTAAATACTTTCCAGCATTTCAGAAATAAATAATATGTAAATTACACCGAAGTACAAGGTTACGGTGTTCGGGAGTGCTCAAAAAGGGATCTCTGAGTTTACGAGAAGAGATCGATTGAAAATTCAGTGTTTAATCCCTTTTTGAGCACTCCCGAACACCGTAACGTTGTACTACGGTGTAATTTACATATTATTTCTGAAATGCTGGAAAGTATTTAAAAGAACAATACTTCATGACTGCTCAACCACAGCGACTGGGAGCAGAAAAAGAAGAAAAGTACAAACTTTCAAATGGGTCTTTATTATGGCAGCAGCAGGTATGCAATACAATTTTAAAATGTGTATTATAAACAGATATATATCGCGTATAATTATATACAACTATAGCGCGTCTATTTTCATATTTTTAAACAGGAGATTTAAATAATCAAATAATAAATATTATAAAATATGCTTCGAATAATAATAATACATTTTACATAATAATAAGTGTTTTTAAATACATTTTACACAATAATAAGAATACATTTGTAAATAAAATTAATTTTATTTACAGCAGACAATCATGTGATTGGCCACGTGAGCAGCGCGTTCCCGGGTGCGCAGGATCACAGAACTAGCTCCTCCACTGTGAATAAATCGCCATCGGAATCCATGAGTTGTATCACTGAGGTGATATGTAAATTTATTTTTACAGATGTCCATATGAGAAACAATTACTGTCCGAATCAGGCTTTATAATGGCTTTACCTAGACCAGGGGTCATCAAACTTGATCCTGGAGGGCTGGTGTCCTGCAGAGTTTAGCTCCAACTTGCCTCAACACACCTGCCTGGAAGTTTCAAGTATACCTAGTAAGACCTTGATTAGCTGGTTCAGGTGTGTTTAATTGGGGTTGGAGCTAAACTCTGCAGGACACCGGCCCTCCAGGACTGAACTTGGTGACCCCTGACCTAGACAATCATTACCTGAAACAGACATTGAAAGTCAGAAACTGGATGTAAAACCTAATCACAACTGCAAAAGATTCTGAGTAGATACAGATCATTAGTGTTCTGGATCTGTCTGAAGAATCTGTGTCATTGATTGTGTAATGACTTTTATATGAAGTCATTATTATTTGACTTTATTATTCCATTCTGTTCCATTATTCCATTATTATTACATTCTGTCACCGATGGAGTTCTGGTTCCTTGCCGCTGTCGCCTTTAGCCGGGCTCACACTGTGCGATATTTTTTTTAAAAGACCTTTAGGATTGTACTTGTCAGACCTTACTAACATGATGATCATGTCACACTATGGGATCTCAGTTGTCATTAATGTCAGACTGTACGACAGTCAAGACGAGTTAAAAACGGGTACGCGCAAGAAAACATGTCTGGACACGTCCAGTGACTGCGAACTGCATTGCACTCGGGACCGAAATGTTGGCTATCATGAAAAGTATATGAACGGCGGCAATATCGCCGTATTTAAGAAGAATAGTATATGCAGCTCTACACACCCACATGAAAACAGCGGCGCAACCAGTGTTTATATAGAAAAGGCAACATATCAGATGAATTCCGTGAGCGGAGGACGGGAGCGCCGGAGTTTATGGCTGATAGGATAATTCTCTAGCATTAATTCTGCTCATAGCTTGTCTTGAAATACGGAGACAGTTTGACATTCATCGTAGGGGTAGTCACACTGCAGGATTGTGCGCCAAATCTTGAAATGGTGAAATTTGATCGCAACAGCCATTAATCGTCTGTTGGTGAACATGTCAAACCAGCGATCAAAGACTACAGATTTTAGCCTAAGATTATAGGAATCTTTTAGGATTTTCAAAATTTGTCTCAGATGACCAAATCGTGGCCAAATTCGCACAGTGTGAGCCGGGCTTTTGGCTTGCTTAGTTGGGGACGCTTGACTGATTGCACACTTTTGGAAGAGAGCTGAACTGGATGATGACATCACTGATCATTCATTGAATTGAAAAATGACTCTTTGTCATTGTCCTCTTGCATTATTGACAAACTATTTTCCTCTTGACACTGTAAAGCTGCTTTGACACAATCAGTACTGTATAAAGCACTATATAAATTAAGGTGACTTGACTTTACCTATTTTTCTATTTATTGTCCTCAAAGGATATTTGAGTTTCCTAAAGTCAAATATGATCACATATTTAGTTGAGACAGAGGTCAATGTAGTCTGTTACACTTATCCATTAATTATTTCTCAGAGGTCCTTTATGTTTTTTTGAAGTCATATTTGCTATGTTTTGCCTCTTTTTGCCATTTATCCAAGTCTAATGTTTATTTTTTTGACAGGATTGAGAGGAAGAAATAAAAAGTCGACTGAAAGAGTGATGCCATCCAACAAGTACTCCTCCGCTATCATGGCGGAAAGTGACAAGATGACTGCCACGGTAAGATAAAGAAAGAGTGTTGGGATAGCATTTAGGTTCTGTCATGATTTGCCATCCCTTGCCACATTCTTGTTGCTCTTAATGCAATTACAATGAATGGCCAAAATCTGAATGGCACGAATGAATGTTTTGTATTTTTCCTGTATATTGTGCAGTCTTATTTAATACATTCTAATATTGTTAAATAGCTTTGAGCGCTATTCACTAAAAATCCAGCATCCACCCCGACATACTATTCCAGTGTCTGCATCACTTTAATGATATCAGCCTTACTTTCACATCAAAAACCATTTTTCTCTCCTACATGCACACAAAGAGTGTGTGGAGGTGTAGAGTGGTGTGGGTGTCTCACTCGTCTCTGGTGTTTTGGGTTCAAAATGAGGCCAAAGGTGCAGTGGAATTTATGGGATTAGAGAAGGGAAAAATGGCAGTGTTTGGTTCTCTTGGTGGAAGAGCTCCTCTAACAGTTTTTTTAATGGCAGCTCGATTCAACTTTGTCCTGAATTTTTTACTTTCTAACGGATTTTTCTCTATATTCTTTGTGACTGTAAACGAGGCAAGACTGCTTCATTATTTTCTTCCGATCCTGCACTCCATAGAGTGCAAAGAGAGAGAGATAAAAAGTGAGAGCAGGCTCTTTGAACGCTGCACCTGGCCGAGGAAGTGCTCTGGATCCCAGAGACCAGCTGCTTGGCCGGGGAGGAGAGAGAAGCACACTGGCCATTCAGATGCCCAGGAACACGTGCCATGTCAGTTTGAGCTCAACTGAACCTAGTCTATACTAACAAATCTGTATTATGAGACGTCTTAAAAGGTTCTGACCTCCTTTTACTCTGTTGCAGCATGTCAGTGTTCTGAACATCATTATGTCTTTTTAACTTAAAGGAATGTTTGGGTTAAATACGGGTTAAGCTACTGAAACCATTTTTCATATGCTGTCAGTAACCACAGAGAGTAATTTTAACTCGCCATAGTTCGGAAAGAAAAATGTGCTGACAGAAATGGAAGTCTGTGGTGTAGAGTTGTCACGATACCATTATTTCTTTCTGAAATCCTGAAAGTATGGTTATATTCTTGCCATATTTATGACCTGAATGTGAAGATAAAGTAATCCTGGCACCCTTTCCATTTACAGTGCATGTTATAAGTCAAAAGTTTTGAGGATACCTCAGTTTGTTTGGCATTCATAAGTATTCAGAATTTTTTTTTTTATTAGTTGTATTTATTTATTTATTTTTGGAAATATCAAGTGAATATGGCTTTAAAAATGGATCAGAATTTCTAATCAAATTAATAGACAAAATATTTAATAATCAATTAGGTAATTGGGCTGTTCATGGAGAACAGAAGTTATCTATAAAAGTAGTTTCTATAAAAAAGTACATTGGTTAATATTCTTATGTTATTCTTATATGGTTTCCAAAGCAGTGCATCCAATTGAATAAATTGTTAAGCATCGATTACATCACACTGTGTGCATGTACATATCATTAAGATTAAGTCATTTTGGATCATTAGGTTTTAAATGAACACAAATTTAATGAAAAAATTACTTCACTTTTATTAGACCACAATGAAGTATATATTGTATAAACTTACAGTACATATACATTATATAAATACACTGAACTTTGTTTACTGGAGAGCATTGGGCAGATGTGTAATGTTGATTTTATTGATTAATGAAGAAATTATTGACAGATTAATTTATTATCAAGATTAAGTCATTTGTCACAGCCCAAGTGTTAAAAGTGAGAGTTTAAAGTGATAGTTCACCCAAAAATGAAAACTCTGTCATAATTTACTCTCACTTCAAACATGTATGACTTTCTTTTCTTCTGTGGAACACAAATGAAGATACTTTGAGAATTTTTTTTTTTTCTTTTTTATCCACAGAGTGGAAGTCAGTGGTCACCAAAACTGTGTGGTTACCAACATCCTTCAAAATGTAATTTTTACGTACCACAGAAAGTCAAACAGGTTTGGAAGGACATGAGGATGAATGATTCTGATGACAGAATTTTCCTTTTTGTGTGAACTATACCTTTAAGGCTGGAAACTCTATGGTTTGTGTTGTCATTTTGAGTTTAACTCATGGATTAATTTTGTGATAACAGGCTTTACTGGCTAAAACAAGTTGTCTTACAGGTTTGAGGACATGACATGGCTTCCACATTTTGCTCTTGTTGCATCTTGTCTGGAATTATATATGTCTGCTTTAACATAACTGTTATCTGATGAACTTCTCCGCTCATCAGTGTGCTCAAATATGCCTTTGGCTACTGTGGGTTAATGTGGTTGGCAAGCATGGCAGCAGACATTTACATTTACATTTAGTCATTTAGCAGACACTTTTATCCAAAGCGACAATAGAAGCAATCAAAACCAACAAAGGAGCAACAACATGCAAGTGCTATGACAAGTCTTGGTTAGCCTAAATTATTATTATTATTATTTTATTTTTTTTGAAAGAAAACGAGTAGATAGAATACAGAAAAAAGAAACCTAGTTTTTGTTTTTTAAGAAACAAGTAGATAGAATAGAAAAAAGAAAGCTAGTGTTAGTTTTTCAAGAAATTAGAAGTTAGAGAATAAATATGCAATTGATAGAGGGTCAAATGTTTTTTTTTTTGTTTTTTTTTTAAATAGATAAAATAGAAATAGAATAGAGAGTGCTAGAGTTTAGGGCTGTCGCAATTCGTCGATTTTAGTCGACTAGTCGATTTTTAAAAATCATCGACTTCATTTTGCTTGCGTCGACTAACTGGCAAAATACCGGAAGTGGCGCATTTCACAGATGAGAATCCATAAAACACATTATTAGACTATTTTCCAAGGCTGCATGATATATTAAACCCATTTAAAATTCATAATTAAGCATAATTGTGAATTCACAAACGCTATGATTTAATTAAATAATTATATGCGATGCAGTTCTAACACAGTATATGCGCTTTAATTATTTAGATGCATGTAGGCAGGGCCGGTTCTAGACATTTAGAGGCCCTAGGCAAAATTCATGTTGGAGGCCCCCCACCCCAATAAAAAGCACTTGAAACAAATGTGATTCCTAACCTTTTTATTTATACAACATTTCATTTTAAATTAGTATATTTTTACTTAGTAATAGTCAAAAGTTTGGACACATTACTATTTTTAATGTTTTCGAAAGAAGTCACTTATGATCATCAAGTCTGCATTTATTTGATCAGAAATACAGAAAGAACTATAATATTGTCAAACTTTAAATAATGGTGTTCTATTTTTACCATACTTTAAAATATCTATTTCTGTGAGTCATAGCTGAATTTTCAGCATTATTTTAACACATCCTTGTGAATAAAAGTATTAATTTCTTAAAAAAAAAATACTGACCCATTGAATTGCAAACTTTTGAACGGTATTGTTACAAAATATTTCTATTTTAAATAAATGCTGTTATTTTTAATTTTTTTTAAATGTAACTTTTCTATTGCACAGTATTATTATTATATATTTTTTTTTTGCATTTTTGATCAAATAAATGTACAGCTTGATGAGCATAAGAGACTTATTTCAAAAACTGTAATGTGTCCAAACTTTTGACCGGTACTGTACGTACATATTAATCAAACTGTATCTAAGGTAATCTATTTTTTTGTTTGTTGAGGATGTTATTATAGCCATGATAAAATTATGATTATTTTGCAGTAATTTTTTCAGTAATTTATTCACAGTTCCTGAATACCACTTCAGTAAATGAACATCAGTGCTTTTATATATACTGTATATATATATATATATATATATATATATATTTTTTTCCTAGCTGGGTATGGACAGGGTTTCTCCCTCCCATTTAACCAATATTAACTATGATATTGTCATATTATTAATATTAATAAATATGATTTTAGCCTACGTACTGTATTGCTACCTTAAATAGCCTATACATCAGCACAATTTAGAAGTATTCTGAGGTACTTTTTTTTTAAACATTAAAAAAAATGGTCTAGTGTGTTTGCTTTATGAATTTGAATACAAAGTTCTTTGTTTTTACTTTTGTAGCTATTATGCTAGTCAGCTCCGTCCCGATGCGATGTCATTTACTGTACGCGCAAATTCAAAGCTCTGCGTTTGGGCGCATCAGCACAGTGGTGCTCGCGCTCTTTTAAACTCGTAATAAATTGGTGAATGATCGGTCCAGAAACGACGCTGATAGACAGAACAAGTTTATATTTAGAATACATTGCAATCACTCCAAAATAAATGATGACAATTCACACACCTGCATTAGGAGCTGTGCTTCCTTGCATGCCTATTTAGCCTTTTGCTTCAGCACCTGAAGGATACGTTCGTTATGGCAAACATTCAGAAGGCTTTGAAACGGCAACATTTACTGGTTTAATGGCAGGTGAGTGACAATTCAACAATATCCAATGAACAATGAGGCTAGTATTTTGCTGTCCATGGACTGCCGGATAGGGGATGTTACGGTTTTGGAGGCCCCTCCGAGGCCCCTCCTCAAAGCCCGAGGCCCTAGGCAATCGCCTGCTCTGCCTAAAGCTAGCGCCGGTGTTGTGCCCAATTCTGACCCCCTGCCAGATTATTACCCCCCTAGTATTGGTTGGTTTAGGGTTAGGTGTGGGGGAGGGGTTAGGATTAGGGGTGGGGTTAGGATTAGGCAATCAGATAGCGATTTCAACGCGAGAGTTAATAATTTGGCTGGGGTCGAAAATGGGCACAACACCGGCCCTGCATGTAGGTTAAGTACCTGCTTCACACAGCGGCTCCGTTCACAGTAGTTCCACAGCAACTGTTATCATTTACATGTGTGGAGCGTCTCAAACTCCATCTCTGCATGTTGTTGTGAGTTTGGGTTTATTATAACGTTCATCTGGGAACGCAACGTGCACCATTTCATCAGATTTGTAAGGTAAATCATTTATAAATCTACACAAACACAGGAGAATACATTGCGGTTTCAAAATAAAAGCTCAAACCCTCACTCTGAGTTTACACGTTTGGATGTCCACATACAGTATTCATTTAATTACAGTGGCTATAGAAATGGCCAAATATTAAAGATTAAGTGGACATTTGACAAATGACAAATGAATTAAATGGTGCTTGGTCAATATTAAATAAGGATTAGATCACGCAGTAACGCTGCATTCACACGGGGCGTCGGCGTCGACGCTTGACGGAGGGCGTGTCTGAAGCTTGGTGCTGACGCGCCGTCATAGTGACAACAGCCAATCACATACTTTTCTGGTGTTGCATGAACGGGATTGGCTAGCGTCTGCGCTAGGGTATTTGCATAAGGCGATCTGATTGGCTGATTGGCTGACGCCTCCGTTGGCGCTTGAAAAGTTGAAAAGTTTTCAACTTCTGCCGCGAGCAGCGCCAGTGAAGCGACGCGACGGACCCACAATTCAGTTCGGCAACGCTTGACGTCACTCCATTCAAAGTAAATGAGAGGCGTTGAAGCCCCCGTGTGAATGCCCCGTAATGTGTAAAAATAATCATCAGGCTGTCGGCGCCCCCTGCAGGCCTTTGTTGTTATGCGTAATCTACATTAGCTCTATTGTTTATAATACATTATGTATTTTAACAGTTTTGTTCAATAAACCATATGATTTCTTGCTTTTGATACTTTATTTGAACTAATTATTATTGTATAATTGCTATTATATGTGTATTTTAAGTAATTTAAATGCTATTGTTCACTTACATCTATTTTTATTACCTCAAAAAAAAAAAAATTATAAGGTAATATATAGATTATAAGGTAATTATAGATAATATTTCTATGAAATCCAATTTTATTTCCAAATTAATTTTTTTCCATTTTCATTTTTCTATACTCTGTTTTAATGGTTAAATTAAATTGTATTAATCAAAAAGCCTGTCTAATTAATTGAGTATTACAGTTTTATTTTTACCAAATTCTGTTTTCCATTATTTTCTGGATTCTATTTTAATGGTTCCATTAAATTTGAATAATCAAAAGCATCTCCAATTAATTGATTTTATATAAAAAAAATTTTTTTTTTTTTTTTTCCAGAAATACTGCACATTTACATTTTTCACCTAAATAAATTCTGGTAAATAATATTTCTGGTAAATATTCCTTTAAAAAGGTTTTTTTTATTATAATTTTATTATTAGACTAGAACACGTGGATATGTTGTCATTCTTACACTATAATACTGAACTTTGATTTCAGTGATTTGGACTATGAGATGGACACTTGCTTCTTGCACTCTGTGTTGCACTTTACTTTTGCTTTAAAAAAGGATTTCATAGAAATTTGGATTTCATTTGGTTTAATAAAATATTCTTAAGTAAAATTTAGATTTTTTGTGGAAAATTAATCGTTTAGATTAATCGATTAATTGATAAATTAGTCGATAGATTAATCGAAATAAAAATAGTCGTTAGTGGCAGCCCTACTAGAGTTAGAGGGTCAAATAAAGACACACACAGAACTCTGGGAAATAACAGTGAGCTTTCACACATTGCTATTCCTTGGTGTGTGTGTGTAGTATTACGTGGTATAAAGGGGATCTGAGCCACCTGGTTTGATCCACTGACATTCTTCGGCCTTTCAAAAGATTGAGGATGGGCCCGGGGGGCCCTTTAAGCAAAACCATTGCAGGGGTTGTCATTAGGAGCCAGCAGAAAGATAAACTGAAAGACTGAAGGAGCCCATAAACCCTTTCACCTCTCCAGCCTCTACTTGCCTCCTTAAACGGAATACATGGTTTAGTTTTATGTAAGCTTATTCTTGTGTGTTCATGCTAAAGTGATTTGAGCAGCTCTTGCTTTGATCTATAGAGAGATTTTTTTGGTCATGTGATGCTCCTATGCATCATGCTGATGACATAAGCAATAATTCATTTTTCAGGATTGTCATTCCTATGTGAGTCATTGTTCAGTTCATTGTATTATTATAAAACACATACTTAAAGGGATAGTTCACCCAAAAATGAAAATCCTGTCATCATTTCCAGACCCATGAAATTTATAATCTGGTTTAATCCAAGTCTTGTGAAGAGATATGATGTCTTTATATAATGTACAGAATTAATTTATGCTTTTAGTCACAAATAAACACACATACATGTAGCGCATCACATGTGGCAAACATGGAAGCTTGTGCGTCGTATGCTAGAACAGGTCTCATTGGTTCCTGTGCATGTTTGAATTTATTTGTTTACCATATGTGATGTGCTCTATGTATGTGTGTCATTGTTAAAATGTAAATAAATGCCAAACTTAAAGGGATAGTTCATAAAAAATAAAAAATATTCTGTCATCATTTACTTACCCTCAAGTTGTTTCAAACCTATATGACTTTCTTCTGTTGAGCACAAAAGAAGATATTCTGAAGGGGAGGAGAATTAACTTTCATAGTATGGAAAAAGATTGGCTACCGTCAACTGTTTGGTTACCAATATTCTTCAAAATATCTTCTTTTGTGTTCAACAAAAGAAAGAATCTCACAGGTTTCTTCAGGTTTGGAACAATATGAGGGTAAGTAAATGAAGACAAAATTTCCATTATTGAATGAACTATCCCTTATAGTTATAAAACCTAATTTAAAGCGATTGTATCTCTTCACAAGACTTTGATTAAACCATTTGATTCATATGGATTTGTTTTGCTGTATGATGCCTTTAAGACCTTTTTGGATCTTCTACGCTTTAGTTACCTGGACAGAAACCTCATAGGTTTCATTAAAATATCTTCATTTGTGCTTTGAAGATTAACCAAAGTCTTATGGGTTTTAAATGGTGCGAGGGTGAGTGACTCTTAAGTCTGCTTGGATGAGCTGTGTTCAAAGCTGTTGTTAAATTACTACAAACACACATCTGAGACTGCACAGGTGCATTGAGCAAATTGGTTTGTAGAAGTTTGAGTTGAAAATATGCATGAAGAATATTTGCATGCACAGATCATTTCTTTATTTAAAACATGTAAGGACTAACCTTTTACACATTCAGCGTGGTTGTTGTGGTTGGTGGTAGAGTGTGTGTGTGTGTGTGTGTGTGTGTGTGTGTGTGTGCATGTTGGCAAGACCTCTGATCCGCTGCAGCACAGCTGTGGCATGAAAGATGTCTGGCATTCCAGTGGACGGCAGAGAAATGCGACAGCAGCCTGTATTGTTCCCACATCCATGAACACACAATCTTCAGCCTGTGTGCTTTACTCTGTGCCTGTACTTATAGAAAACAGTGTTATCTCTGGTTCATTGGTATAGTTTTCAATTTTCATATGCATGTCCACATACAGAAACACTAATTCACTTGTTCAAATTAGGGCTGGGTTATAAAGCTGTAAAGTGTCATATCTTCTGAATATTTTTCATCTGTATGATATTTATGTACATTTTGATATTTATGTCTTTACTTGAAAGTTTTGGTAACACTTTAGTATAGGGGCCAATTCTTACTATTAACTAGTTGCTTATTAGCATGCATATTAATAACATATTTACTGTTTATTAGAATTTATAAAGCACATATTCTGCATGACCATATTCTACATCCCTAATCCCACCCAATACCTAAATTTAACAACTACATTGCTAACTATTAAAAAGCAGCAAATTAGGAGTTTATTAAGTCAAAAGTCATAGTTAAATGGATAGTTCACCCAAAAATGTCATAATTTACTCCCCCTCAAGTAGTTCCAAACCTGTATGAATGTCTTTGTTCTGCTGAACACAAAGGAAGATATTCTGAAGAATGTGAGCAGTTCTGGGGCACCATTGACTTCCATAGTATTTTTTTTTTCCTACTATGGAAGTCAATGGTGCCCCAAAACAGCCTGGTTACAAATGTTCTTCAAAATATCTTCCTTTGTGTTCGACAGAAAAAAGAAATTGATACAGGTTTGAAACTACTTGAGGGTGAGTAAATGATGACAGAATTTTCATTTTTGGGTGAACTATCCCTTTAATGGTTTGTTAATAGCGAGATTTGGACCTTAAAATAAAGTGTGACCAAAGTTTTTTTCTTTCTTTTTTTCAGAGGCACCATAAACTAAATATTAGTGATAAATTCAGTATCGTTAAAAGTATTGAGTTGAATTACAAAGTCTTACAAAATAATTTTATATTATTTAATAAATTTAATAAATAATGAATTACATAATCTATTCAAGAATTAATCTATTAATTTACTAACTGCTTGTTTTCTTTTAAAAATTCGAACACTAGCTTCTCTAATCTTTTTGTATTCTATCTATCTATTTATTTTCTTTTTATTTATTATACAATTAACAAAAGCAAAAAAAGGCCTCTAACACTAGCTTGCTCTATTCTTTTTCTATTCTATATGTTTGTTTTTATTTATTATATAATAAAAAAAAACCTTGCTATGTGTACTACGTTAGGCTAACTGAGACTTGTTATAACACTTGCGTATCATTGCTCTTTTGTTGGTTTTGATTGCTTCTATTGTCCTCATTTGTAAGTCGCTTTGGATAAAAGCAGTCTGCTAAATGACTAAATGTAATGTAATTATTTAAAAAACAGTTTTGGTTTTCGGCCAAGTGCATCCAGAATTTTCAGTTTCCGTTTCAGTCTAATTTCAGTGCATCCCTACTAAATATGACAAATATACATTTTTTGAGGGACAAACAAATCTTTGATTCATAGAAAAGGACACTGTGATCTGATTCATTAAAATGATTCGAGCTTATCATACAATCACACATGCTAGATAAGTTAAAACACTATTAAAACATATTTGTCTTAAATAGTCTAATAGCACAGCCTTTAGAAAAAAGTAATGACCAAAAAATTATTGTAAATACACAATACAATACAATACAAATACAAGTCTCTTATGCTCACGAAGGCTGCATTTATTTGATGAAAAACATTAAAAACAGAATTATTGTGAAATATTAATATCATTTAAATAACTTTTTTCTATTTGAATATATTTTAAAATGTAAATGTTAAAATGTAATTTATTCCTGTGATGCAAAGCTAAATTTTCAGCATCATTACTTAAGTCTTCAGTGTCACATGATCCTTTAGAAATCATTCTAATGTGCTGATTTGCAATTCAAGAGCATTTCTTATTATTAGCATTATTGAAAACAGTTGTGCTGCTTTATATTTTTGTGGAAATCGTGCAACAGCGTACCTCCAAAAGATAAATATTAATGTATCCAAGAAAGCATCAAAGCAAGCACTTAAAAAGTCATCAATCGCTCAGGGATGTCAGCTTATCCGTAAGCAATAGAGGCATGACCAAACACATACTGTAGATACATTCATTCTCAGAGCACAGCCATGTATTGGTTGTATATTTTGTGTTGACACTTTGCTCTGTCAGTAGACTGATCTTCTCAAGGCCTCAAACAGTCTCTTCTTCAAGTCACAGCCCAGCCAAGTGTTTGATCAATGTAAATCACCAAATTTGATTTAATCAATGTAAATCATGACATTATATACATATGTATGCATATATGTTAATTTTTCTCTTTGAGGCATTTCAAGAAAAGAAGTGAGATATGGATGTTTTTCCTTGCTATTGTGAAATGTATCTTGTTCACTAGGTATTTTAAGACTTTAAGTACTTGATGGAATTAAAGGTGTTTCTCTTCAGGTGTGTACATTTAGTAAAAATATTTGGCAGCGGCTATTTGCACTAAGTGTAAATAGCGATAGATGCTATTTACACTGTGCAAATAGCAATGGATTCTATTTACACTAAGCAGGGCTCCAGACAAAAAAATCGAGTAAGGAGCCATTGGCTCCTATAAGAGAAAAACTTAGGCGCCAAATTATTTTTTTAGGTGCCGCAGAATAAAAGTGTTTTATTTTATTATTAACATTTTATTTTTTTCCCCTACATTTGTCTCAACTTTTCTTGACTTTATCAGTATTTTAATCCATCTTGTAGATGATCAGGTCGACCTGGGAACTAAGGTTCACTTAAAGTGGGAACTAAATGTCTTTTCCAACTTGAAATATACAGTCACAAAGAATTGTTCGTTACACAGAATCTGTACCAATATCATGGACCATAAGCATCACTTGGCCACTGAGTGTAGTTTGGGCTCCTCAGTGCATCCTATAAATGTTGTCATGTCTTTCACACATTCAGTCTGTTTTTCTTCATTAGTAAAATGCAATTTTATAGGAGGAGTTGAATCATGTAGACAACAGATTAAGTAAAAATATTAATATGCAATAGCGCATAAATATAGCAAAATGCTCCTCTTTATAGTTATTTTTCTAGCTAACTGATGAGCTTATGGACACTGAGTGGTTATTCTGAGGTAAATATATTATTACAATGCAATGTTTACAAGCTTTACACGTTTTCCGCAGTTTGAAACACTGAATGAGCTTTTACATGAAACAAAGTTGTACTGTAGGCTCTCTTATAAAATAGCCTACCTTTTGATGTTAAATCATGTTCATTTCGTACTATAGTAGTACATTGAAAGATATAATGGGTTCACTTGCTGCTTTAACTGAGGCGCTAAAGAGATCGCGCCTGCCGCATTAAGCCTGTGTTATACTTTCCGCGTGCGCAATCCGGACGCATACACGGACAGCGTGGACGCGGACTACTTGTATTTATACTTCCGAAAGTGAACGCTGGAGGTCCGCATTAAAGAGAGCCAAAACCGTATTGTTTGAATTTCGTTATGAATTTGGCATCATTTTAAAGCTTATATTTTGTTTATTAAAAAGTAACAAAGCACAAAGCTTTTTGCGATTACTGGATGGCAAGTGCGCTTCAAATAACCAACATGAAGTCCACGCATTAACAGAACACAGCATATAGACTAACATCTCGATAAGAAGAAGCCATATTAGTAATGATTATAAATGAGAATTGTTGACAATATTGCCAGTATCCACAGAGCTGACAGCTTTACCTGTTGAAGTTTGTTCAAGTTAGACACGGCTTTTCTGCACTTGCACGTCTCCATCATTTCAATCTCTCTCGCGCTGCACAACTGAGCTGCGTTTAGCAGACTTTGTGCGTCAGCGCTGCTGTGCGGCAGAGACGAGGACTGTTTGAAACTTTTTTCCACTAAAACTTTGATGCGTATCGTCTTTTAATTTTAAGTTTAATACGTGAACAAAGCAAAAGATGTGATCGCAAAACAATCAGAAAAAAGTCCTTACATGCAAATTTTTATGTCATAACATGTAAATATATATAGTCGCCAGTGGCGACCTCAGCAAAAACTTCACTCGCAAATTAATATTTTTGGTCGCAAATGCGACTGTTTTAGTCGCAGTCTGGAGCCCTGCTAAGTGAAAATAGCAGCATTTTTTAGTGATCTGCTATTTACACTAAGTTCAAATAGTTATAGATTCTATTTACACTATGTTGAAATAGCAGGATTTTCTGCTATTTATACTGCTTATTGCAAATAGTGGCAATTATCTGCACCTCAGTATTGTAGTACATTATAAAACAGTATGCAATAATAACTTATTGAGTGTAAATTTTAATTCAAATTATTAAATGGATGCCACCTTATTGGGACAATAAAGCCCTCCCTACACCTAGCCGATATTTTATTTTAAACTTTTTGGTTATTTCCTTCATTTTTATTGAAAATAAATGCTTTTCTGATGTGATTTGAAATTTGAAAAGGGAGAAAAAAAGTTCGCCAAAAGGCAGATTCGAACCCGTGTCGATCGCGTCAAAATGAGCATGGCACACATTTTACCATCTGCACCACTGAAGCTGACGATGGTTAACAGTCTTTTGTAATGTTGACCAGCCCAATCACACATTGGTGGGCGGAGTTAGTGTAAATAGCCTCTGCCATCAAGGCGGGCTATTTGCACTTAGTGTAAATAGACACTCCGAAAATATTTTCTGTCTACACAGTGCAAAAGAAAGGGTTAAGGGGTCGAGGTTTATCTGGTTAGCATGACCCAAACTCTGGTGCTAAATGTCACCATTCATTGATAACCATATTGGGCACTGTGTTAAGAGTGACAGTGATGTTGTAGAGATGTTTGGGCCTGCCCACCATTAGTATCTTTTTTTATGAATGGGAATAGCGAACACCTGTACAGTCACACACACATTTAGTTCTGCCAGGTGACTTCGGATGGAGTTCTGTTGTTGTTTTGCTTGTCTATATTGAAGATTGTGAGTTGTCCAAAAGTTCTAAACAGAATGCCTCTTTTTTTCAGGCTGCTGTGAATGGTGGCATGTCAGTAGGAGAGGGATTGTCAGAAAACGACAGCGGTCTGGAGATGACCAATGAGAACAGCCCGCTGACTGCGGCAGAGCCACCTTCACCTTTCTGCCCCAAACAGAACGGAGGCGCAGCCTCACCCACAGGTACACAGACCCCATTTAATATATATAATTTCATTTTATCACTAGTACTAGATGTAATTCCTGTAAAATTTAAACCTGTTTTTACATGTGAATGCTAGGAATTTTTTATGACAGGAATTAAAAAATGGGATATAACTTTAGCAATTCTGTCACACTAGTCTTATTTTAACATGAATATGGCTGTACTTTGGAGAAGGGATGCACCGATCCGATACTCAGTATCGGTATTGGCTCCGATACTGGCATTTTCTGCTGGATCGGGTATCGGTCAGACGAGACCGATCCAAATCCGATATTCTGCGTATACTATTCTGTGTTATTGTTAAACCCCACAAAAGGCAAAAAAACATTATAAAGCACCATAAAGTTCTCGTGCACTATATTTCAGGTGTTCTGAAGCTGTTCTATAGTTCAATGTGAGGTACAGATGAATATTTAAGTCCTTAAATTCAAATTGAGGTAAACTCTTCTCTCCAACGGCTGTCTGTCATCCTCCATTCAGTATTCAAACTGCGTTTCACGAGTTCACACTTACATATAATAAATAGAATAAAGCTGTCCGAGGGGAGGGCTCAGAGCTCGGAATTTTGGCCCGAACCCAGAGTACCCCCCTACAGATTCACAGGCACGCAGAGGACAGGAATAGTTGTCCCGCACCACCACCGAAGTGCGGAGAAGGATAGGTCGCGGACCGCAGCGGCGGACGGATGCTGCCTCCAAGCTAAAACTGCCTGTATTGAATAATGAACAGTAAAGTTAGAGGCAAGTCTGCTGTGTATATATACATGTGAGGTAAAATTATACACAAATATTTATATATTTAAATATTTTGATATGTATTCTCAAAAGTTTTATTTTATCTTGTTTTAAATTAACTGGGTTGATTATTGTTTTCTGATTGTTCGTTTAGTCCTAGTCGACTCGCACATCCCTGTTAATTAGGTTAATTATCTGAACGTGCTCCTCCCGAACTTTGTTAATAAAACATCATGGCGTGTTCGGTTACGACAGTTAAAACGATGAAACTCTCTAAGAGCACACAGTAACTGAAATTTAAAACTAATAAACTATCACACAGATATAATACATTACACATCAATATCTCTTCACTTTGTGCTTTGAACCTTTCTATGTGAAGTGCTAAGCGCTGTGACTCCGTGCTGCTTCAAGCGCATCATTCTGCGCACGGGATGCGCATAAGCACTTTGTGCCTCTCTGTATTGAGCCTTTAGTATTATAATACTTTTGCACAATGAAAGATTATTAATAGCCTTTCTTGTTCTGTCCTATCTATCATATGTTGCTGTCTCCATTACTGTGCTATACATTTAAAAGAATTGTCTTTTAATTTATAGTATATATTTATTAAATAAAATGCACACAAACATGTCCCTGCCTTTGATATACAATCACTGATTAACGCATTTGGATTTAATTACTAAAAAACACAGACGATGTGACATGCTTAACAATATCTACTACCTGAGTATTATTCCACTCGCAAGCTTTCAGCAGAGCTGAAGATCATCACTGTCCTGAAGAATTTGTACTAGGCTATATTATTTTGATGCATAGATGTAACTATTGCATTAAAACGTTTCTATATGAATTCCATGTCAATAAATTAAACTCAATGTACTATTCAAATTGATTTGTGATGTCATATGCTATTTTTGGCTTGTTTCACCAAGTACAGTCAGTGTAACATGCACACATCGGATACGGGTCACTTTTAAAAGAAATGTAAGCACGTTGTCCAAAAAATCGGAAATAGTCACAAAATCAGAATTGGTCATCAAGACTTGCAGTGTAAATGCAGCCTTATTGTGCTGATATCTGACTACCGTGGACAGCTGCAGTTTTTGATATTCTTCATTCTGTGTGGTGGTCAGTTCACATCAGTGATAGAAATTAGAGATGCACCGATTGACCGGCCAGTGATCGGAATCGGCCGATTTTTTGCATGAAGTCACTGTTACAAATGCATAATGTTTTGATATTTTAAACATAAAACATTGAAAACTGATATTTGAAATTATTTTAAAATGAACAGATACTTTGAATGTGAAATTAAACCACCAGTAGGTGGCAGCAAGTCACTATTAACAAGTGAGTCATTGCGACTGAACCGAATCATTTAAACGGTTGATTCATTCAGGAACTAAACATCGTCATGTTGCTCAGAGACGCAAAAAACAGTGCTGTAGCTGTTTGGAATTATTTTTTGTTGGCGAAATGGAGCAAAAACGTAAGTCTCTTAATATTAACTTATTGTTTATTGAACTGTTGTATAAAATCAATATCCAATCGTGCTTATTTTTGACAAAAAAATGGCACTCTTTGTGTGATTTTAACTATATAAAACGATATATATATATATATATATATATATATATATATATATATATATATATATATATATATATATATATACATACATACACACATTTTCTGCCCCCATATCTTGAATTTTATGATCATTCTTAATGCATTTTATTAGACTGAATCATGCAGTGAAAGAACACTCTCTAAATGCGCACACGCTGTAGTCTAGACTTCATCATGTAATGTAAGCGTGCACTCTGTTGGGGTGTTTTGTTTGGTTTTTGCAAAATACTCGATAATGTCAAATTGCACATCGTTAAAACAACAATTACGATATTAGCGCAGACGATATATATTGCACACCCCTACGGTGCATCCCAAATTTGGAGCAATATGTTATAATGTTTATCCTGGTGCAATACCTTAGCTTTTTTGCTTGTACTTTCAATGGAAATCAACAGTGTTACAGACAGTGTCAAACATTTGCTTTATTATTAAGGAGCAATATTTGTCTTTAATTTATTTTCTGTTTTTGATCGCACACAGTTTCATTCATTTATGTCACATATTATATTACTACTACAAATACTACATACTGTTATTCAGTTGAATATATGAAATGATCACTCTGGTGTTTAAATTTCATAACTAGGTAGGCCTAGGATGAAGTATTATGCAGTAAGTGTCTGAAATTTCTTATAACCTCTTATTCTTCCAGATGAGAGCGAGAACAGCTTAAGAAGAAAGAGATCTCGTAAGCGCTCCGACACAGAGGAAGACAGCGCCTGGGACTCCGCCTACAGTGAGGTGAGAATTGATGTACTTCACATCTGATCTTATCACACATAGACAGAACGGTTCACATTCCAAAGTTCATTTTGCTGCTGTTACCAAACACATGGCTGAAACAGGTCAAAACACAATTGCTTTACTACAGGAAATATAATTTTTTAAATCAATGGCAGTATTGTTAAATAATTGAGGAGAAAGCACTACAAAATTAGTGGTGGAATCATATATGCATCCATTCATTCACCACAATTCACGTTCATGAACAAACATCATGAAACCTGCAGGTAAACACATAGAAACCTGAGTTTGGTATCACTTTTGTGGTCCTCTGTGCATTATCAGCATAATGAAATAAGACATGCAGTAGATCACATTGTGCGGCATTCCTGCCCTCCCTTTAAACAAACACTCTGCCATACACATGCGCGCTACTGCAAACTGAGTGCATGTGTAAGCATGTCTATGTGTGTGTTGTTGTGATACATATCTGTACCATCAACACATTTCACCCTTCAAGGTGATAAGGGCTATTACTTTTCTACTGTAAAGGACTCCTTATAAATCATGATAAGCAGAATTTACTATTTTATATCTGTTCTGTAGTGTTTATGCTTGTCTGCGGTTTTACTCTGTATTGATAAAACTTGTGCATCAAGTGCAAAGAGAAAAAAAGCAAAACATAGAGGATATGAGTCAGATTATGGGCATATATACTGTTTACAGACTGAACAGGTGCTGTAATGTGCATAACAGGTTGCCTTTAACCTTTTTTAGGTAAAATGATTAAATATATGGAATTAGTTTGTGAAAATTGAGTAAGTTGAGTTGAGCGCATTACTTGACAATTCCTGTCTATAAAAGTGTAAATATGCAGCAAACAACATGTAAATTTAAAAAGTAATTAATCATAATAAATAACAATTTTCAATAAATTTTAGCTATAATATAATATAATATAATATAATATAATAATATTTAGGCCTATGTAACACTTTACAATAAGATTTCAGTTGTTAATATTAGTTAACATGAACTAATGAACAATACTTTTGCTGCATTTATTAATCTTAGCTAATGTTAACATTAATACATTTTAAAGATCAAAAGTTGTATCTTTTAGCATAAATGCTGTATGAACTAACATAAATATGAACATTTATTCAGTAACATTAACAAAGTAACATTAGGTGACCTTAGAGACTTACACTCCACGGGCGGGAGTACCGCGCGACCCAACGCAACAGGGTGCGGCACGGGACAACTCTAGATGGGCGAGTGCGGGCGGGAAGAGACTCGTGTGTGTGCGGGATGCGGAAGCATAAAATGATTCACAGGACTCACCGCAAAATAGAAATTATCTAAACATAAACATATAAATTGTTATTTATCTGTTGCACAAAAGCAAAAATAACACCTAATATTAAAGGTGCTGTATGTAGGATTTTGACTCTACTAAAGCATAAAAATACCATAATATGCTTGCAGATATTTAAGAAACATGCTAAGTTAACATACTTGTTTATCTGAAAAACAATGCTACAGTCAGTTATTCTCCTTTGAAAATGTGCGTTCCGGCCCGGAATGTCTGTGTTTGTTATGGTTTGTGAAACCCTCCCACTGCCAGTTTACCCAATTGTATTTCGGCACCCCGGGTTGCCAGTTGGCGGAAAACACAGCATATTTAATTTCATTCATCGTCATGTGCGCTCGTTCCTGTTGGTGTCGTTAATCTGGCAACATGCCGCTGCTCAGATCAAGTCAGAGGAGGACATTTCTGGAACGCAATGGCCAATCAGAGGTGATGAAGTTAGAATCCACTCACAGCAGTGCTGAAATTTGCGTGCTCGCCTCACGAATCCTCTCATTTTAACACATGAAGTGTAGATATTGTGAAAGATTCATTGTGCATATGTTCATTGTGTTATAACAGAGCTTTATGAGATCGCAATGAACTGAGATGTCAGCTTTTAGTGAAAATAAAGGAAGCGCTGGTCATATTCTGCCATGCCAAACCATGCACGCAGCAGCAGCCCATGCTTGCTTTTCTGTTAAAAATAACGGTGGTTTGTGAATGTTGATGCTTAGCCTAAATTACAAATATTTTATCAGGAGCGTTTATGCTGGGATGTTGTGGCGCTTAGGAGATACAGAACCATTTCATGTAAATTTCTTCGATGTACTGCAAAAAAAATCTATATAGATTACTTTTATGCGGGCGGGAGCGGGACAAAACATGAATGTCTTGGGCGGGAGCAGGACCAGATAAGATATATTTCTGCGGGAGCGTGCGGGCATGGGACAGAATCTTGCGGGAGCGGGACTGAAAAATCTGTTCCGCGCAGGTCGCTAGGTGATCTAGTTCATGTTAGTTAATGCATTAGCTAATGTTAACAAATGAGACCTTGCTGTAAAGTGTGTGTGTGAAAGATGTGTAGTGTAGTGTGTAATAAAAAATATTAATTGACATCAATTATCAGTTATTAAAAAAAATAAGCCACACTACACAGTAGTGATAGTGGCCGTTGAAAAACCCATAAAAGTCAAACCACTAATTATTATTTGCTCTACATATGCATCAGTTAACTGTCACGGCATTATGGTTTTAGGAAAAGGCTGACGTTGGGTCCGGTTGTGAGACGGGTCTGCGGCAAAGGCCTCTTCCAAGGACTATTTTTCAGGCAGGACTGACAGCTCACAGTAAACCCCACAACAGAGAGAGGGGACATATTAAACAGGATCACAACAACCTGGTAATGCTCACATTCACACACACAAAGCCTCTTTATTCTTTAAGTGAATTTCTGTCCGTCAGACACACTGAAAACAAGGCCAATATACAGAGATCACCCTCGCGGCAGATTAAAGTTGTCATGCCACTGTCAGCGCCTCACATTTAACTCAACACCTTTAAGTCGAGCTGTCGATCACTGTGTCTTTATGTTGTCAGACATCTGAAGTTGCCTGTACCCCAGCCTGTCAAAACAGTGGTCTTGGAAATTCAAGTTGGATAAATCAGCCCCTCCCCCCTCCTTTTCAATGTTATAACTTTTTCCTTAGTTGTTTTGTCTGTGTTGTGGCGAGATGAGCAAAGACAGATGTGTGTATGACATTATGGTTTTGAGAGAATTTGCAAAACAATTTCAAATATAAAAAAATGTAAAATATATACAGTATTAGGATTGTGACGGTGAGAAAAGTTTCCCACCAGTTAATCGACATGTGACAACACCGATAATACCGGTATCATCGTGGGGCGGGGAGGGGGTTACCTCTTTTCCTCGCTTTTAAATACAGTAGCTTGTAAAAGCGACGTGCACATTTTACTTTCACTTTCAAATTAGCTGCAATTTGGCGTAAAGCAATTGTTCGTTTTTAGTTCTTTTGAGATTTCCCTCTTTTCCTCGCTTTCCTTCGCTTTTACAGTTTTTTACAATCATTTTTGCTCTAATAACAGAACCTTCATGTCATTTTTCAAAACTCTAGACACAAAACTCAAAACAGTCAATATTTGTAACACATGCGGTCCAATGTTCAAAACTTTGCATATTGCGTTCATATCTTTAAAGAAGCCTTGCATTTGCCGAAGCATTGGTTCAAAATACTAATTTATTATGAAATATCATAGGAACATTACTTTAGATCACCCACACACAATATACCCATAGTTTCACTGTTTAGTTGTTAGTACAGTCATTAAATATAGCTGTTCAAAACACATGATGCAGCTTTCGTTATGGTTCTACACATTCATACATCAGTGTAATAGACTAGAGAGAAAAGTACAGACACTGAAATCATGAAACAAAATTTGAAAATTATTGAAGAAATAATCAACACAACAGTTTTTTTTTTTTAAACTTTAAACAAGAAAAAATTAGATAAGAAAAAAAAAGATAAGAAAAAAGTACATCAGGCCTACAGTACTGTAACATGTCAACTGGAGTGTTCCTCACTGCACTTTATGTCTTTATCAACCCTGTCTTGTGGATTTGGCCACAGGTTCTCATCCACATCATAATGGATGTTATCATTAGTTAAATATCTTGGGAAAAAATCTTCCTGCATGGCAAATACAGGCCTGACATTGGACTCCTGTGATGAGTACGGGGGTAAATACAAGGTGATAACCTGTGGATGGGCCTGAAACCATGATTGCACTCAGTGCTGTCGCTAGGAATTCTAGGCCCATTGCACTGATTTTGTTATGGGGCCCCCTCAAAATCACATTCAGTGGGGGGTGGTCAGGCCCCAGAGAACATAATTCTGGGCCGCTCTCAACCGCTGGGCTCTCAACCTCTCCTCCATGTTATGGCCAGGGTAAAGCCTGCCTCATCCAAAAATATGAATGGTTTTCATCAGTTTCCAGCTCTATCACCCTCTAAAAAGACATTTACTGTAGAAAAAACAAATACTGATACTGTAACAATGATATAGACTTTTGGGGATTTTTTTTTCTCCCAACAACAGGCATCTTGAAACTGATCATGCCTGAACATACTCAGTCATCGGTTGCTTCACTTTCATAATCTAAATGTGTAATATTGTTCATCATTTTCCATAAAACTATGCATTAAGAGTAATGCAACATCTACTTAGCATTTTGAGCAGTTGTATCAATTGATAGTTAGATTATTGTAATGAAATGAATAAACACTCAGTTCAGATGTAATGTGTGAGTTGAATTTTGAAATAGTAATACTTTGATGTTAAGTTGTGTCATTTTGAACCAGTGATTTTAGTTCAATGAACAAAAGATCTTTGGTTCATGTGTATTGTATCCAAGCATTTGGAAAAAGTGTTGTGTTTTGAAAAATGTGCATTTTGATCATCGGTTGTGAATTATGTGTCTAGAGTTTTGAAAAATGACATGAAGGTTCTGTTATTAGTGCAAAAATGTTTGTAAAAAACTGTAAATAGCTTAAAAGCACAGTGCGCATTTTACTTTCACTTTTGAATTACCAGCAATTCTGCGTCAATTGCTTAAATGCAATTCAAGCAACAACAAAATACAACGTCAAACTCATTTAGCCTATATATAAATGATAGAACTTTTATTAACAAAACGAATAAAAATACACCATGCTATAGGCTATGCCTAATATAAAATAACAAATAATTTAAAATAGGTATACAAAACTGAAAATAAGTAATCACTGTGGAACCAAGTAAATAAGAAATGTAGAATATTTATTAGCAAAAAGAATAAGAAAGCTTGGAGGAACGGCATACACCTTGCTGTCAAATAAAATAAATAAATGACACAAAGTTGAAATAAAATAAAAAATCAGTTAACACTGTGGAACCAATTAAATAAGAAACGAATGTTTAAAAAAAATTCAAAAATCACCTTTAGCTCTAAACACACTGCACGATTTTCGGCTGTCCCAGATGAAAGATTGGCATCGTGAAACAATCATGGCCAATCAGAAATCGCCGCGATTGCTTAACGATGCCAGTCTTTCGTCTGGGACAGCCGAAAATCGTGCAGTGTGTTTCGGGCTTTAGATAAATAGCAAAAGCCAACAGGCTTTTCAAATCCAAAATATTGCCAAACAAGTTCTTTTGCATTTCGTTTAGAAACTAAATCATCCGCTATCTTCTTGTCTGTCTCACCTCACTCTTCTTGTCAGTCAGCTCGATTCACTCTCCTCATGTGATAAAGGAAATCTGATCTGTGATGCGACTGTCGTTTGGCAAGCTGCATTGAGCAGCCGAGGTCAGTTTTTAATTGTAGTGTCTGTTCTCTAACTAAATTATTTTTGTTACTATAAAAAAATCAAAACGACAGTGTGCCGTGGAGTGCAGGTGATTTAACCGGTGTTGCGGCTTAACAACGGTATCACCGCCAATACCGACTATCGCTGCAAGCATATACAGTATATATATATATATATATATATATAAATATCAAATATATAAATATTAGATAGTTAGTATAGGCAGTTGACCCGGCTGGTAAGGACCTGATGTGTGTTTTCCAAAAGCATTGTTAGCCAACTATGATCACGAGTTCAGTCATTATCAATGAACATTCGCAAACAGCATCACAAATTTGTGTGGTTGGAACTACAGCTCTCCACTTGTGGTTAGAGGCATAGTTTCTCGTTAGTACGACGTGGACTTAAAATTATGCACTTATGCAAAATAAGCAAGCTAACATGCAGTGCAGCCTATAACTTTTATTATATATTCCATATATATACGAATTTCATTCTATAGTATGTCTTTTTGCAGTACATAGTTTGACAAGTGAATGAAAGTGCTGAGTTTGCATGCACTCTGTGTCAGTATCCTTCAGGAACCACCGGAGTGGCATAAGAGGGAATCAAACAGCTGGAATTAAAGCAAAACAATGGAGAATAAAATAGCAAAGTAGTCCTTAGATGACATGTTTGTTAATTACATTAATATTCTGACATTAATTAAATCTCAATCCAGTTAATTAGTAGAAGCTGTTTAAGTTTCTATTAATGACAACCCTATGAATCAGCATGGTTTTATTGACAGATATTGCATGACTAGTTTATTTTAATTTATTCTACAATGCATTGTACTATGATAGTTCAGAAAAACACCCTTGGAAGACCAGTCAAGGGGTCTGCTGGCAAAAACAGGTCATGACTGACTAAACCAGCTACCATGTTCCACAGTGCAACTATTTTAGGTTAAATTCAACTTAAGCTATATTGGCATCACAGTGGCATGCCATCACTTACCACAAAAAAAAAATATTTTGACTTGTCTCACAGTTTGTAAAAACACATAACATGTGTTGACAGAAATGTACGTAGTTGCATTGGAAATCTGCAAGAGCAGCAGCTACACATTTGCCCCCTAGACTTCTATTGTAACTATCATTGTAAGTTGTTTTTTTTGTTTTGTTTTTGTTTTTTGTAATGCTTTATTTTGTGTTTTGTCTTTTGTTTTGGGGTTGGGTTTGTTTTGTTTTGTTTATTTTTATTTATGTATTTATTATGTTTTTATTTATTTCTATTTGTTTTATTTTTGTTTTGTTTATGTTTGTGAGGGGGTTGTTTTGTTATTTTTTGTTTTGATTTTTTTTGTTTTATTTTGTGTTTTGTTTTGGGGTTTTGTTTACATTTGCCCCATAGACTTTCAATGTAAATCATTGTAACTATTTAGATTTTTTGTTGTTGTTATTTTTGTTGTGTTTTTTGTTTTGTGTTTATTTTGCTTTACTTAGACATGTAATTGTGTGTGTTTGTAGGTTTCTAGTGTTCCTGAGGGTCCTGCACTAGAACTCATGGAACAGGACTCTAAAGACTCTGCACAGAGCAGCACCACATCCATCTCAACAACTGACACAGTCAGCCAACCTGAGTACAAGGTACCAGGACATCTCTCTCTCTCTCACACACACACACACACACCTATCCACCTATCCTGTCATGTCCCGTTCCTTTTTATGTTCATGCACAAACAACACATGAGTATCTAAATTTGTCCACCTGCCTTTGACATGTAACAGTAGCCTCACAGAACTACTCTGTTTGAATGTAAAGATAACAGCCTTTGTTCTCACGGTGTATCCTCTCCTTTGCTTGTCACTAAGCCAGGCAGCTGTGCGTTTAGAGAGCACTTATGACCAAGACAATGAGACCGTGAAGGTCTTGAATGGGGGTTTTGTGGGTTGTAGCATCTGGGTAAGTCACTGTTGACCACAGACTCATAAATACTCACAGACACTTGCACAGGTGAGGAAACAACAGGGCTGTTGAAATGGTCCTGATTGATTGAGAGTCATGCTCAGACAAGCTCAGTGTCAGAGGTTTCACTTGTGTCTCAGTCCAGCTCTCTGAGTGCTACAGAGCATGTGATTGTCCTTTTTTGTGTAACTGGATCAAAGAAATCTGTGCAGTGATAATGTTAATTGTCCGTCTTATTTAAAGGGATAGTTCACTCATAAATTAAAATCTACGAGTTGAAACCTGTATGATTTTTCTTTCTCTGTGGAACACAAAATAAATTATTTAGCAGAATGTCCAGGCTGAAAAGGAAACAAAAAGGACCGAAAAGCACCATACAACTAGTAATGAAGAAGCCATATTTTCAGATAGCTATGTGTAAGGAACAGAAATCTCATATGCCATTGTTAAGTGAAATTTGTGACTCCTTCCTGTTCAAATCTGGTACAGGTTTCAGTGAACAGAAAATATGAAATCATGGTGAACTGTCTCTCATTTACATGTCTGCTCCTCAGGATAATAAAGGCTTTGGTATTGGAGAGTTAGTCTGGGGCAAGATAAAGGGCTTTTCTTGGTGGCCAGGGATGGTGGTGACCTGGAGAGCAACAGGGAAGAGGCAGGCCTCCCACGGCATGCGCTGGCTACAGTGGTTTGGCGATGGGAAATTCTCAGAGGTAACAAACAAAATGAAGGGTTGTCATTATACCAGAATACCGCAGTACTTGATACTAATAGCAATACAATTTCAGTATCAATTTCAGCAGCAAAGTATAAGCCAAAATTCCATACTTCTTTTTTTAATGTTAAAGGGATAGTTCACCCCAAAATGAAAATTCTATCATTAATTACTCACCCTCATGTCGTTCCAAACCCGTAAGACCTTTGTTAATCTTTGGAACACAAATTAAGATATTTTGATAAAATCCGAGAGCTTTATAATCTTCCCATAGACAGCAACAAAACTGACATGTTAAAGGCCCAGAAAGGTAGTAAGGACATCATTAAAAGTCCATGTGACATCAGTGGTTCAACTGTAATTTTACAAAGCTAAGAGAATACTTTTGGTGCACAATGAAAACAAAAACAATGACTTTATTCAACAATTTTTCTCCAAGTGACCGTCTTCCGCCATTATGGAGAGTACCACGAACGTAAACAAGGTGCAGCGCATGCGCATTCTACGTCAGCAGCAGCCCACGCATGCGCTACATGCTAGCAACATGCTAATCAAGCTAACAGCATGCTAGTATCAAACAGGCAAATCATGTTGATTTTAAACTTTACAACTTTTTCAAACTTCAAGCTTTTATAACTACTTCAAATTTTCAGGCTAGGCTTTCTCAAGCCAACCTAATGTTTGTCTTGACTTTTTTTTATCTAGTTGAAGTTATTATTTGATCCTGAGGTACCTCTGACATCACTAGTTTGAACCATAGCTCTGGTGTTATGTGAATTGTGAAACAAAAGTGCCTGAAATTTACAGTTTCCCTCTGTAGCTGATTACTTAAATGTAATAAATTCATTAACATAAATTCTCTGCACAATTGCTTATTATTATTATTTATAAAATTAAATTAAACATGAAGTCATATTTTCTGTTGTTGTACATTGTGTATATTGTGTGTATTCTGTGTAAATTGTACATACAGTCAAATCAAAACGTATTCAGACACCAGATATATTTTTTTAGGGGAAGTCGTGGCCTAATGGTTAGAGAGTCGGACTCATAATCCAAAGGTTGTGGGTTCGAATCTCAGGTCCAGCAGGGATTGTTGGTGGGGGAGTGAATGTCCAGCGCTCTCTCCTCCTTCAATACCATGACTGAGGTGTCCTTGAGCAAGGCACCGAACCCCCAACTGCTCCCCGGGCGCTGTAACATGGCTGCCCACTGCTCCGGGTGTGTGTTCACTTAGGATGGGTTGAATGCAGAGAATACATTTCACTGCTGGTTATATACTCGCTATATAATCGTGTATGTGACAAATAAAATTCTAAAAAAAAAAAAAAAAATGACTAGTGGGTGCAGGACACTATAGTTCATTTATGTAAGTGAGGATAGCAAAATAAAGTAAACTGTGACATATTATACCCAGAAAAATTTTCATACAGAGGACTACCAGTAAAATTGATAAAAAATTTGGGACCAAAAATTATTCAGACACTTTGACCTGACCATGTTTTGCTTAAGTGTTTTTTCTTTAATTGCTAATGCGAACTTTTTACACCACAGACTGAACAAAATTAAGCATTGCTTAGTAATTGGTTTACCTAAATTGGTATTATCTAATTGTGTACTTAAATTTAACAGCTGACAGCTATTCAACCTAATCCATTTGTGAGACAGTCTAACAGAAGGATGGCATTATCAAGATGAATTTGTTCTGACACGGTTTAACTCGGAGTTCTTGTCATATTTTATTACCATATTCTAAACTATAGCGAATAAACTGTGATAATGTGAGAAATATTGAAGGTGTCTGAATAAATTTTGGTTTTACTGTATATACATAAATATATAGAGAGAGTGAGTAAAATTATATATATAATTTTATAACAACGTATTAATTACAAGGCCATTCTTGCTTTGAACCCTGGTTACTTTCTGACCCTGGTGTCATGTGTATCTTGCAGGTGTCTGCTGACAAACTCGACTCCATCACAGCCTTCCCAAAGTTTTTCAACCAGTCATCCTACACCAAGCTGGCCTCCTACCGCAGAGCGATCTTCCAGGCTCTGGAGGTGAGAACAGAGTTCAGTCTGTGTTCATTGTTTTATAACACTTAAAGACAACTGTTGCCTATGGGCAGTTAGACACAACAATGCAGTTTACAACATCTTTAGTACAACCCCAAATCAGAAAAAGTTGGGACAGTATGGAAAACGCAAATAAAAAAAGAAAGTAGTGATTTCTAAATTTACTTTGACTTGTATTTCATTGCAGACAATATGAACACAAAATATTTCATGTTTTGTCTGGTCAACTTCATGTCATTTGTAAATATACATCCTTTCCTGTCATTCAGACCTGCAACACATTCCAAAAAAAGTTGGGACAGTAAAGCATTTACCACTTTGTAATGTTGCCATTCCTTTTCATAACACTTAAAAGACGTTTAGGGACTGAAGACACCAAGTGATGAAGTGTTTCAGGTGTAATTTTGTCCCATTCTTCCTGCAAACAAGTCTTAAGGTGGGCAACAGTACGGGGTCTTCGTTGTCGCATTTTGCGCTTCAAAATGCGCCACACATTCTCTATTGGAGACAGGTCGGGACTGCAGGCAGGCCAGTCAAGTACCCGTACCCTCTTCCTCCGCAGCCAGGACTTTGTAATGTGTGCAGAATGTGGTTTTGCATTGTCTTGTTGAAATATGCATGGACGTCCCTGGAAAAGATGTCTTCTTGAAGGCAGCATATTGTGCTCCAAAATCTCTATGTACTTTTCAGCATTAATGATGCCATCGCAGAAGTTACCTTTGCCAAGGGCACTGACACAACCCCATACCATGACAGACCCTGGCTTTTGGACTTGTTGCTGGTAACAGTCTGGATGATCCTTTTCTTCTTTGGTCCGGAGCACACGGCGTCCATTCCTCCCAAAAAATACCTGAAATACTGATTCATCTGACCACAGTACACGTTTCCACTGTGTGATGGTCCATCCCAGATGCCTCCGAGCCCAGAGAAGTCGACGGCGCTTCTGGACACTGTTAACATAGGGCTTTCTTTTGGCACAGTACAGTTTTAACTGGCATTTGTGGATGTAACTACGTATTGTGGTACTTGACAAAGGTTTGCCAAAGTAGTCCTGATCCCATGTGGTGATATCGCTTATAGATGAATGACGATTCTTGATGCAGTGCCGCCTGAGGGATCGGAGATCACGGTTGTTCAGCTTAGGCTTGCGCCCTTGTCCTTTACGCACTGAAATTCCTCCAGATTCCTTGAATCTTTTAATTATGTTATGCACTGTTGAAGGTGAAATATCCAAATCTCTTCCTATCGTTCTTTGAGGAACATTGTTTTTAAACATTTCAATAATTTTCTCACGTATTTGTTGGCAAACTGGCGATCCTCGGCCCATCTTTGCTCCTAAAGGACTAGACCTTTCTTGGATGCTGCTTTTGTACCAAATCATAATTACAATCACCTGTTGACATCAACTGTTTCAAATCACATCATTATTTAACCAATTTACCTCATTACTAGCCCTAAATTGCTCCTGTCCCAACTTTTTTTGGAATGTGTTGCAGGTCTGAATGACAGGAAAGGATGTATATTTACAAATGACATGAAGTTGACCAGACAAAACATGAAATATTTTGTGTTCATATTGTCTGCAATGAAATACAAGTCAAAGTAAATTTAGAAATCACTACTTTCTTTTTTTATTTGCGTTTTCCATACTGTCCCAACTTTTTCTGATTTGGGGTTGTACATTTAATAGAGGATAATTATACAAATTTGCACTTGCTGTTCCAAAAGCTTGGAGCATGGGCTTTACTTGTACATTCTGAGGTGTGTATGTGTTTTTATGTGTGATAAACGGGAAACTGGGCAAACACTCATCTGGAAAGTCTGGAATTCCCCAGAGGTTCCTTAATTATCTGTCTGTGAATCGTAACTCCTAACAAACTTAACAAAAGCATCCAAGTCCAGACATGCACCAGAACAACAGGACTGGCTGTACTTCACTTTCTCTCCCTCTCCCTCTCCCTCTCCCTCTCCCTCTCCCTCTCTCTCTCTCTCTCTCTCTCTCTCCCTGTTGTTGTACTCCCCTGCTTCGCAGTCTACATAGAATGATTAATATCTGCAATTTGTCTCCATTTCCATGAAGAGGATAGTCTTACTGAATGTATGTTATTTTAGACACAGTACACATAGTTGATTTTATTCCACGGAAGGTTTCTGTTTTCTTACACTTACTCTGACATACTGTTCTCCTACTGTCTGTGTGTCCTCAGGTGGCTAGTATACGAGCTGAGAAGACTTTTCCTCTATGTGAGTCAGACAGTCTTGAAGAACAGATAAAACCCATGCTCGACTGGGCTCATAACGGCTTTCTGCCCAAAGGTCAGGAGGGCCTGAAACCCAGAGAGAACGCAGGTGAGCACACGTCATATGACTCTCTTTTAGAACTCACACCCGATCCTTTGTAAAAAAAAAAAAAACTACTCGAGTAAAAGGGTTCAACTTGGGGTCAAATATAACACAGTCAAAGGCTTATGACAATAGGGTGTTTATCATGAGCACAGTTTAAATGCATGAATATCAGTGCATTGTATTACAAAATATTGATCCATGAGTAATTTATTTTAACCAACTATAGCCCAAGAACATATTCTACAGTTTTGGTTCACAAGTAAGACAATTCTGGCTGATAACAATTTAGTCAGTAAATATTTTTGTTATGGCCAATAACTGATAGATGGACAGTATTAAAATTCTGTACTGTTTTGTATAAATTATAATGTATTAACAATTATAATAAACACTAAAGACTAAATCCGGCATGAATTTAGGCATCACAGCATTATAATGTACAGTATGAAAATGCATATTCATTTTGAGATATGATAAAGATTACATTTAACAATATTATTTAATTTTTCATGGTTTTAAAGATTAACTTTGGGTGAACATTAGATGAAGGCAGAAGGAATTTAAATGTAAAAATCCAGAAAATGAACATGAAATATTAAAAATAAATATATGTATAAATAAATATATATAATACACAAACTATCAAAATAAAAGACAAAATATCAAAATAAAAGGGTAACGTGAACCAACACGTGAACAGACAAACCCATAAAAACGCACTTAGAGTTAGAGTGGTTTCTGCTGGCAGAATTTGAAGCATTGCCAACTTGTTAAGTCATATGAAGTGTTAGTAATTGGAAAGTAATGTAACTTGTTGGTCAAGTTTTTCTCCAATTATCAAAGTGGGAATGTTATGAATTCATTTGTAGTCTCACTGTAGTTGAGCTCCAAGACTGCGGCCCATTTTTTTTAAAAAATATTAGTGTTTTTTTAAGATTAACTTCAAGTGAATGTTAGATAATTAGAAAGGTAATCTAAATGTAAAAATATATTCAATATCAACAGATACCAATCCATTTAAAAAAATTAAAATAAAAGGGTAACATGAATCACCACAAGACATAGTTTATAATATATATATATATATATATATATATATATATTATTATTTGATTAAAATAAATAAAACAGCAAAATAAATATAAATTACACAGAATGTGTGGAACCTTGTGAAGAAAGGGTGTTTAAATTCTGTGGAACTCTATGGCTGTCAAGTCTTTGTGGTATTGCCTCAGGCATTAAGGTTCAGTCAGGTATTGACAGCTTACTCTCTCACACTCACAGACTCAGTGTGTCTAATCATAGACCTCTGTTGGGATTCATTCAAGCTGGTCCATCATATTTAAATGTCTGCACCTTGAGTTTTCAGGAGAACACTTCAGGATGGACTGCACATTGGCTTCAGAGCCTTCAGTGTTTTAAACTGAAACCTCTTATCATTCAAACACACAGAAACCAAAACTAAACACTCACATATGCATTTATGTGTATTTCCTGAATGTTTCTGGGAGATATCAGGGCATTTCTAAGAAATTTAGTTCTCAGCTTCTTAGAAATTTGAAGAACATTAACTCCTTCCCTTTCTTCTGGGAAAAAACAGTAATAAATCAGTTCAGTGACTCTTTTACATGCATAATCCCTGCCAAACGTATTTATATAGGCAGTCATTATGTTTGTTTTCTGTTAATTTTATATGACAGTGAAATTTGGGCTATTGAGAAGGAGTACTTTATGATAAAGAAACTTATTTAGGGGAACCTCATACTTTGTTACTTATTGACATGATATTAACTTGAGGCAATATTCACAAGCTGAGCTGGTGCAGACATTTGTTGGCAAGGTTTAGGGTGTTTCATCTCATTTAAACAAGTCAGGCCCTTAAGTATCTTTCTAAAACTTTCTGGTTGAAACTTATCTATCAACTATTTTGTTTTTTAAAATCGTGCCAAGAGTAAATGTTTACATATAGTCGACACTTAAAAACCTAGGGGTATTTAGAGATGTTTCAGTTTAGCATCAAGACACTGAAAATAATCACTGCAGATGAGCAAGCAGAAATGCTTATCTCTGGTGGTGTGGTCTTACAGTGGAATCAGAAAGAGGAAATAGCATATATAATTACTTTATAACTTCATAGATCCCTGTTTTTTTCCCACAGTGATTACAGATGTGCTTTGTCTAACAGCTGCCTGTCTGCTTATTCCTGGCTGTATTTCTCTTGGATAGTTTCCCCGATGTCAGGCTTATAATTTGCCACAAAATCAAAAAAAAAAAAAAAAAAGAAATTATATTTTGGTCCAAGAAAATTACACTTATTTTAAGATTATTACGATTTTTTTGTAATGTGGCATTATTTTCACCGTGGCACATTTCCCCCCCAAATTTGCATTACTGTACTTGTTAAAAAAAAAGTAATGAAATGAACCTGTCTGGACATATTACCATGAGGTTTATAATATTATATTAATAATATAAGATAAATAATTGAATATATATTCGTCATAAATAGAACGAGGCATCAGTTTACTGTCGGGTATTTTTCGTGCTGTGCCGCGCCGCATCCAGTGTAGACAGCATCACTGATTATAATGGGTTCTATTGTATTTTGTCGCGTCCGGTGTAGACACGGTGTGAGTCTTCAGGCGTTTTTCGTTTTTCGGCTGTTATTTGTTGTGTAGTGACGGGTACAGGGCTGGATTTAAAATTCAGCAACATGTTGTTTATACATTAATTTGAAGATTGAATGTAAAATTATTGCAATATAAAAGTATATTTAAAAACTTTAATGTTAGGTGGGATTAATCACGATTCATTTCAGAAAAAATGTGTGATTAATTAGTTAAGTTTTTTAGCGATGTACAGCACTTATATATACAATGTATATATATAGTATATATGTATATAGGTATATAGTGTATATACTGTATATAGCAACATAAATCATTTTAAACTTTTTACAGAAATGGGCGTTTAATCATCATAAATTTAATGTCACAATGCAATAAATCATAATGGTCTTTGTTTTCTTCATGCAAAATATATTTTCTTATTTTTTCTGCTAGAAAATAAGAGTTTAAAAGTCAATGTGACCAGTAAAGTATCAGTAAAGTTTTCTCATTTATTTTATGTAGTAATGCTATAGGTATTAGCCAGCTGCTGAAATAGTTCTCACAATACAGTTGCTTTATTATCTAAGTGCCTGATCTATGAAATGTAAATGTAATTATTTACAGTTCATGTGTGAGCATGTTTGATTGTAACAGTGAGTAATATAAGTCTGCTTGTATCTCTTCCAGCCGAGTATTGTGTTTTTCCTCTGGCCTCAGAGAGCTCAGCGCTGCTGGACTCCAGCCCTCCGGAGTTCCCCCCCTCTGCCAAGAGAGCTCGGCTCAGCCTCTGTAAGACCAAAACTGGCACTGAGGATGTCTACAGCAGAGGTTAGAGCTCACACATGTGCTATTATTTATGTTCATGTGTGACAACAGACTGCTGCACACCAAATGTGATGTTAAAGGATTAGTTCACCCAAAAATGAAAATTAACCCACCCCATAAGACTTTTGTTCATCTTCAGAACACAAATGAAGATATTTTTAATGAAACCAGAGAGATTTTTGTCTATCTATTTAAAGTCTAGGACTAGGTAATAAAATGTTATGGGTTTGGAATGACATGAGTGAGTAAATTTCATTTTTGAATGAACTGACCCGTTAAATGACACATGTGAATGCAAATGATTAATTGATGTCTAAATTGCCAAATTCCTGTATGAAATCATGTGTGACAAGATTGTGAGTGAACTCTATGAGCGTCTTTTTTATTCTGTAATTCTGAACAATTATTTCAGCCATACAAACCTTTTCAGACAATATTTGCAATATACTTTTGTGTAATTGAGTAGCATTGGACTTCATTGAGCTTTAACTCTCGTAATGTGTTCCTCATGACTGGCAATTCATCTGCTTTTCAGAACAAATGGGCCATGAAGTTTTGAAGAATCACAGAAGTATAGAAGGTGTGTAATGTTGCTACCTGTTACGTGGACTGCCTTCACCCATTAAAAAACACATTAGGATAAATTTGCCACAAAAAAACTTGAGGTGTAGGGCAGTGGAATAAAAAACGCCAAGGTCTTAAGAAAGGTTTTTTATAAGTTGAACTAGCCTACATTTATTTTGAGTGGCGCGTCATGCGCGAGGTGCTGCAGAGGTGCTTAGTTTTTTATTCGGAATTAGAGGAATTCGGAATTTATTCAGAATTAGTTTTTTTTTAGTTTTTTTTATTTATCAATATCAGTCAATATTGGATATAAAATTTGCCATGCTCATTTCTTCATTTACATTTTACATTCAGATTACCTTTTGCATTCATCTAATGCTCAATTAAAGTTACACAGATGTTTAATATCAAGTTAAATATAGCAGGTTTTTAGCAGATGTCAAAATAAATGTATATCCATTTTTCATACTGTACATTTATAATATTGTTATGCCTACATTTGCAGCATTTCAAATAGCTTGTTTTAGTTTGTAGTGTCTTTTTTATTTATACAAAATAGAATTTTAAGAATCAGCTACTTATCAGTTACCATCCAAAACATGAAAATAATTACCATCTTACCTGTATCAGACAGAATATTGGTGCGTCCCTATTTTCATATTTTCTTTACAAATAAGTATCAGGGTTTTAATTAGCACTAATATCAGGAAAATATACAGCTATTATGTAACTCGATCATTGCTATATTCAAAGACATACTTTTGTTGTAAAGTGATGGCATAGAGTATACGTTTATGCATTGAACAGAAGCTTTTATCCAAAGCAACTTACAAATGAGGAGCAAAAGCAATTAGTCAAGTCAAGTCAAGCTTTATTGTCATTCTGCTACATGTGTGGACATATAGTGGAACGAAATGTCGTGTCTCGCAGGACCACGGTGCTATATACCAGTTAAACATAAGATAAACATACAACAATGCAAGTATAAGAAAAACAATAGAGCTATACAACAGTTAATCATCTGACTATACATATACTATAAATACTATAACTACTATACATAGTTGACTACACATACACAAACTGAGACTGTACAAAAACTTTACATAAATACTGTATATGAATATAAATATTCATGAAATTGTGCAAAAGAGATATTTGTACATGAAATTGTGCAAAAAATATATATTTTGTACATTAAATCGTTGTGCAGAAGAGAGATTTTGTGGAAAGCAGCGCATAGTGCAAAATGATTTTGTAGTGCAATGCACAAGTAAACATATTATCTTATTGAGTCTTTGTAGCAGGGAGTGTTTATAGAAAGTGTCTAGTGTACATATAGTGGGATGAGTGTCTTACTACAGGTGGTTAGTAACCTGTTACTAATTAGTAATTAGTCAAAAAACCAACAATATTTGTAATATATGATTTCAGGTTTATTAGACAACTAGATCAGAAAGCAAGCTGGAGAAAAGGAGAAATGCAGAATCTGCATCTGCAAAACATTTTTTTTTTGCAAAACACTTATTATTTTTTAGCCCATTCTTATGGATGGTTGCAAGAATAAGTTACTCTTTTATTTTGACTCAGCCATCTGTCAATATGCTTGATTTTCTCTTGTTTCAGAGTTCTGCCTCTCTTGTGGAAAGACGAGAGTGGCGACCTTCCACCCACTGTTTGAAGGAGGCCTTTGCCAAACATGCAAGGTAAGAGTTGACCTTGTCCTCCACATTCTCAAAACACAACACAACACAGCTCGAGAGTCTGGGAATGTGGTTCTCCAACACGTGCTGACATGATTGCTCATAAAAGTGTCAAACAACAGCCCTCGATCCTTACACCCGGACACCAGTATTGTATCTATTGATTACCTTAAGGGGACAAAGGAAGTGCCATGCATGTATGGATTTCACCATAGATCATTTCCATCATCACTGCATTATCCTGTTACACTCTTTTTGCAGCAACACGATACACTGCTTCGGGATTCTGGTTGGTAGGACACTTAGATATGTAAGTTATTTACACGTGTTTTTATTTGTGTATGTGTCAGGACGTTTATTTGGAAATCTCCTACATGTACGATGACGATGGCTACCAGTCGTACTGCACCGTGTGCTGTGGCGGCAGAGAGGTGCTGCTCTGTGGAAACGCCAACTGCTGCAGGTACGAAACCAAATGCATGCTTCTCACAAACTCGTTCTTGTCCCACAATCTCTTATTCAATCTCGCATTTCATTTCACTAGCGTCTTGGCATTTCGTCACACTTCACTTCCATAACCGCCCTTACACCCTCCCCCTTTAGTTGTTTCAGTGGAGGGCTGCCAGTTTTGATGAATCATTTAAACTAGTTACACTAATAATAACATTTCAAGCACTTGTGAAATGTTTGAATAATGCAGTAATATTCTAACTGCATTTTTCACACCTAATGCAGTTGCAGGTACAGTGATATATTTACTCTTTATTTGGGCTATCGATCAATGAAACATTTTAATCATAATTAACAACAAATAATCATACACTGTCGTTCAAAAGTTTGGGGCCAGTAAGATTTTGTAATGTTTTTGAAACAAGATTCTAATGTTCATCTCCATTTATTTGATTAAAAATTGTGAAATATTACCGGTATTACAATTTAAATGAATGTTTTTCTGTTTTAATGTATTTTACAACATAATTTGTTCCTGTGACCGCAAAGCTGATTTTTTAGCAGCTCTCATGAATAAAAAGTTTAAAATAACAGCATTTATTTAAAACATAAATCTTTTGTAACATTTTAAATGTTCTTACTAAGATATTTCAAACTTAAATTGCTCAAATGGTTGAAAAATCCTTATGAAATTTATGTGTGGGATCAAGAAACATGATTAACTGTGTATTAGTTTTAATTGACTTGATCTGATCACAGTATTTTTATAATTAATGGTAAATTACTTTGTTTATTTGACAGTTGTACCCTTTATTGTTGAGTTCCAATGAATTGACAATACAGAATTAATCTTAAAACTTCTATATATAATTACATATAAAAATAAGAACATGAAAGCAAGGAAAACATTATCATTGCTTTGTACAGTATTTATTCATAATCTAATTATAATAAAGACGAACGCCAACCGAAAGGATAAACGAGAGACAGACAGATGAACAAAAGAACAAAACTAAACTAAACATCGACATAAAACTAATCATAATCCTGACAGTTCAGGTGCTAGACTTTGTACTGTATTTTTGCGTTTTTTGTGCACATGTACTCCACCTTAAATTCATAAAATGCACACTTTTATACTTTCAAAAACATTTTTCTGTTCCACTTCATTTTTCTGTTTTGTCACCTCTAAGAAATGTTTGGAAACTGAAATGGCTTTAGAACTTTTGGTTATGTGATATGGTTGCTGCAGTGATACTAATCTCTGCAGTTGATCTACAATGCTGGCTAATCATTTTTCTTTAACTGTTTGAAGCTTTGGCTTTTCGGACTCATGTCAGGCTGCTCAAACAAAAAGTATTGTTTTAATAGTGTCACCCAATAGTCTCACTCTACAAATGGCTTACACATTAATCTCAAATAGTAATTTTGTTTTTGAAAAAGGTACACTTTCACCTTTAACACCATCCATTTCATTTGTCTTTTTAAAGGCTGTCTTTGATCAGTGTCTCTCCTCGCAGGTGTTTCTGTGTGGACTGTCTGGATATATTAGTGGGAGCAGGAGCGGCCAACAGCGCCCGTGATCTGGACCCATGGCGCTGCTACATGTGTCAGCCTCTGCAGCTGTACGGCGTGTTAAAGAAACGCCACGACTGGAGCCTGAAACTACAAGAGTTCTTCGTCAATGACAATGGACAGGAGTTTGTGAGTCTCACATTAACCTTCATACAGAGAGAAATACTCTGTTTGCAAAACTGTAGATTTTTAGTTATACATTATATTAACTTTCATTTTCTTTCAGGAAAGTCCAAAGATTTACCCTGCAGTCCCAGCAGAGCAGAGACGTCCAATCAGAGTCCTTTCACTGTTTGATGGCATTGCCACAGGTTAATATGATATCTTTTTGGATTCTTTATTCACCTTTTCCGGGTATATTATCAAAATTAGTGACTCACAGATGTCATATATATATATATATATATACATATACACTGCCGCTCAAAAGTTTGGGATCAGTAAGATTTTTAATGTTTTTTAAAGAAGCTCCTTCTGCTCATCAAGGCTGTATCTATTTGATCAAAAATACAGATTATTGTTTTTTTGTTTTTTTAATATTATTGCAATTTAAAATAACAGTTTTCTATTTTAATATACTTTAAAATATAATTTATTCCTATGATCAAAGCTGAATTTTCAGCATCATTACTCCAGTCTTCAGTGTCACATGATCCTTCAGAAATCATTCTAATATGCTGATTTATAATCAATGTTGGAAACCTTTGTGCTGCTTCATATTTTTTTTGGGGGACCTGTGATATATTTCTAGGATTCTTTGATTAATAAAAAGTTAAAAAGAACAGCATTTAATAAAAAAAAAAGTTGTGTTACAATATACAATGCTATTCAAAAGTTAAGTACGTAAGTACATTTTTCTTTCTTTTTTTTAAAGAAATTAATACTTTTATTCAGGAGGGATGTGTTAAATGAATAAATGTCATAGTTAAGACTTATATTGTTAGAAAAGATTTCTATATTGAACAAATTCTGTTCTTTTTATCTTTGTATTCATCAAAGAAAAAAATATCACAGGTTCCAAAAAACAATATTAAGCAGCAAAAGAGTTTCAACACTCATAATAAATCAGCATATTAGAATGATTTCTGAAGGATCATGTGACACTGAAGACTGGAGTAATGATGCTGAAAATTCAGCGCTGCATCACAGAAATAAATTATATTTTAAAGTATATTAAAATAGGAAACCAATATTAGAAATTGCAATAAGATTTCACATTATTACTGTTTTTTTTTCTGTACTTTTGATCGAATAAATACAGCCTTGATGAGCATAAGAGACTCCCTTAAAAAACATTAAAAATCTTACTGATCCCAAACTTTTGAGCGGCAGTGTATTTTTGATATATATGTATATGTGTGTGTGAATTGATATGATAGGAAATGAAAACAGAAATGTATAAAAATGAGTTTCTCTTAAATTACAAGACTTTTCTAGGTCTATAAATAATACTTGGACTACTTTTTCTTTAAAGAAAAAGGGGGTGATTTCAAATAATAAGTATCCTGTTATAGGCATTTTTGTTTATTTTAATGCTTGTTTTGACTTATTTAAAAAAAAAATTGAGGGCTCATCTTCAGGGAAGTTGCACCATTGGTATTTTATCTAGTAACATAAAATTATGACACAAACAAAATTAAATTAAGTTAACTATATATATATATATATATATATATATATATATATATATTAGTGTTGTCAAAATTAGCGTGTTAATGCATGCAATTAATTTTTTCCAGTTTAACTAGAGCTAGGGTTGGCCACCCCACTCACAACTGCTGCTTCTGTCTCTTTTTTCTTGACAAAATTGTGTTTATTTAGACGTGCAGAACATCTTTACGACCATATCAAACAGGAGACTTTCAGATGCACACTCCACTTCACCTTAGTGCCAGGCACGAGTCAAAAGAGCACAGAAAACGATAAAGATGACGAGGAGCTTCAGTAGAACATCAGTGAACTGCGGTCAGATTAGATGTTGTCAGGTCATATGTCAGAAAAAAACTAATTGTCCTCTCCTGTCTGCCATTATACTGTGCTTGTAACGTGCTCTTCAATTGCACACACAAATGCGTAGGCGCGCTGTATATCGTGTCATATTAAAGCGCAATTATATATAAAAGGTTGTGAGAAAACACGATGCATGTCAGATCCACGTCACGTTCAGCAGCGGCAGCTCTTAAAGAAATGGCAGCCAAAAAACCTAATAACCCAACTGAGACTGTTAGATTCTGTTAATCAAAGAACAAAAGAAAAAAGAGGAAATCAATCAAATCTATCTTTAATTTAGAATTTAGTGTTTGATAACTTTATTCAATTTCTGTATATTTGCTGAAGGGCACAGGTTATCTAAATATGACATTTATTATAATGGGTTTTTATGACGATTGTTTGAAGTTAAATTAAAAGTTTTTTTTTTAAAGTCTAATAAATATTAAAATTGATAGCTCTCATTTATACTGTAATGTTGAAGGGCACTAGCACTAGGATTTTGAATGGTAATCTCTCAGATTTTCTTACTATTTTTTTTTTTTTTATCTTAATTGTAGGTTATCTAGTGCTTAGAGACTTGGGCTTTAAGGTTGATGTGTACATCGCATCAGAAGTATGTGAGGACTCCATTTCAGTGGGAGTTGTCCGGCATGAAGGACAAATCCAGTATGTGCACGACGTTCGCCACATCACCAGAAAAAACGTGAGTTAACAGTCATCTGTTTCTGGCTGCTCCATCAGTTCATCTCGGATATAGATATTTAAATGTAAAGTTGTGTTGTGCAATATTTAAGAGTCTTTAAAATATTTCAGCAGTTTGATTGACAGCAGCAGACTTTATTTTATTGTTTTGTCTTAAAACTCAACAAAACCCTTTTCGGTGCCACTTTCTATTTGATGTTTGCACTGAAGACTATTTAATGATTGTTCAGGTCTGTGAGGTCAGCTTTACTGCTGTTTTTACATTACCAGGGTTTATATTAACCGAGTAAGACCCAGACCTCAGTTCTCTGTTCCCTCATCTGTTTCATTTGATAAAAGACTGAAAGCGACTGATTGGCGCCGTCACCTCACAGGCCACACACACCTGGCCCAAAGTTATTTGTTTAGTAGCGCATTGCTTGTCCCAACAGTGCTTGATAAGGCTAATGGCCTCACCTGAGTCTGGTCTTTGTCGTCACACCTCTAAGTTTCTGTTTGGCTTCCATTATCTCTCCAGCTCACATTCAAATGCTCAGACACACACAGGGAGCAGCAAGTTGTCTTAAGCCTTAGTGACGGAACACAAAAGCGCTTTCTCCCTTTCTAAATCCCCTCTCCTCAACTCATCCATTCACCGCCTCGCCCTCCCATTCAATCACTCATTCACTCACCCATTGTTGTTGCCAAGCTGGATTGGGCGGGAGCGCAGAGAGGGACGCATGAAAGGACTCTTGTCGTGGAAGAAAAGAGAGAAGGGATATATTGGAGGGGGGGTTTTGGGGCCCTGGGTTGGGTTATTTATGAAACACTGAAAGAATGAGAAAGCCTGAAAAGAGTCCAGCTACAGACACACTCTTGCACTGGCACACACAGATGTGCCAGGGTAAAGATGTACACAGGCCATTCCCACAGCTGTCTGAAGCGTGGGTTTCCTTCAGCAGAACATCTGGAATGTCTAATTAAATGCCACCTTTGACCTCAGTGACTGGTAATTACACCAAATTACTTAGATCTGTTCTGGGAGTTTCCTTATCAACTCAAGGAACAGTATAAGACAGAAAAGGTTGCACTTCATGTTGGAACCTTAAATGTTTTCAGAAAAGTAGGAATTCAAAATAGAGTATTTAATGATTGTTCAGGTCTGTGAGGTCAGTTTTACTGCTGTTTTTACATTACCAGGGTTTATACTCCCAAATAGTTGCATTCTGAAAGTTAAAATACCATTCATTTTCTCCATAGGGGGGTTGATTATTAATAACTTATAAACCATTAAAAAAGACCTACTGTGAGCTACAGGCTTGTTAATGGATGGAAAATAATTGTTCAACAATTGAATTCCCAGTGAAAAACTACATTACCCATGATTCTGTTAAGAAATCTCCTATCAGACAATGGTGACAAGCTAATAGGCAAAAACAGCTCTCAGCGACCTCCCACTCCCATGATGAGACATGCCAATGACATCTCCCTTTGCTCTCATAGTACTTATATATTTGTGTGTGTGTGTGTGTGTGTGTATGCATATTTTGCAATATAGCAATACAAATATATTGTTTCTATATATATATATATATATATATATATATAATCAAGATCTGTAATTCATTTCTCTGAAGTTATGTCATTAGCAGTGCTTCATGGGATTGTAATTTTTTCCATCATTAAAGCCATTATTAATTTTCAAATATGTTTTTGCTTCAAATCAAAGGTTTGTAATGTTGTGATTCATCTCGTAGATGGTTCATTTGGTTCATGGCTTGTAACTTTTTAATGAATACCTTTAAAAAAATCCTTATGGGGAAAATAAATTGCTTATGGGAAAAATATTTCTGGGAAAAATACTTCCAGGCGGCTGAAAAAGTGGGTGGTCACTGTTGCAGTCTGTAATAAAACATTTGGAAACAAATAATGTATTTTGTTGATGTGTGGTGCAGCTGTGCTAACACTAGATGGTGCTGTTGTGTTGCTCAGATTGCTGAATGGGGGCCGTTTGACTTGGTGATTGGTGGAAGTCCCTGTAATGACCTTTCGATCGTCAACCCTGCCAGGAAAGGCCTGTACGGTAAGACATTATAGCTCTTATGAATCTTATTAAGGGAATCTTTCATTCTCCTACACAAACCCCTTGAAGATTCTATCATTTGTTATAATTACATGCTGTTTCATAACACATTAATTATTATGGTAATGTGTTTTTACAATCCGCTCTGTGGCAGGGTGTTTTTTAATAAAACTTTTTATTTAGTTATCCACTCATCCATCCATTTTCCAAAACTGCTTATCCTCTGTAGGGTTGCATGACAGATATGAATTTTGTAGCTTCTTAAGTGGATTTGTGCCATCACACATATAATTGTAGTTTCAATTTTAATTACTAAGACAGTAAGTAAGGCTTTATCTATAAAGCAAATAGTAAAACAATGTTTACAACGTGCTTTACAGCAGTGGTTCTCAACCAAGGGGTCAGATCCCACTAGGGGGCCTCAAGCAAACTTCCAAGGGGCCACAGGATGACTTAAAATAATTTAAAGTAATATATCATTATTAATAAAATGTATATTAATATAATATATTAAAATATTCTTACTTAATTGAATCGCTTAAAAAAAACATACAATCAAGATGTAAACAGAAATCTTTTTTTTTTTTTGATTCCAATAACTTTTTCCCCTTATTTTTTGAACATGCATTTATTGAAATTTCTGAAATCACAAAATGCATTTGTGACTAATTAATATATCAACACTTCTACTTTCTGTTAATAAAAAACGCAAGTGGTGTTTCCATAAATACAGCAGAAATAACGGAAGAGATGTCTTACAGAAGGGGGCCTTTAAGTCAAAAAGACTGAGAACCACTACTTTACAGAAAAAATATAAATGTTTTAGAAAAATATAAACAATAAAAAACATCATAAAATAATTGAATAGAACTGAAGGAATAAGAAAATATAGATTTCACTTATACATTTTAGAATTTTCATATATTTGTCCATTTATTAGTTTTCCATTAATATTTTCTTTTAATATTTTCCATGTCTCATATTTATTTATTTATATTAGTTATATTGAACCCAAACCATATCTAAGGGCCATAATCACCCAGAACACCCTAGCAACCACATAGCAAGATACTAACAACCACTCAGAATATAAAACATAAAATATTAGTGCTTTCAAAAGATTAATCGTGATTAATCACATCCCAAATAAAAGTTTTTGTTTACATAATATATGTGTGTGTACTGTCTATATAAATACACATGCATACATGTGTATATTTAGGAAAATATGTTATGTTTATGTATTAAATATATTTATCTGTAATATAAATATATACATGTAAATATTTTTTAAATATATACTGTATGTGTGTGTATTTATATAGACATAATAAATATACACAGTACACACACACATATTATGTAAACAAAAACTTTTATTTTGGATGCGATTAATTGCGATTAATCATTTGACAGCACTTAAAAAAAGATGCATTATTTTGTGTTTAGAGGGGACTGGACGCCTGTTTTTTGAGTTCTACCGCCTCTTGAGTGAAGCGAAACCGAAGGAAGGGGAAGACCGACCTTTCTTCTGGATGTTTGAGAATGTGGTGGCCATGAGCGTCAATGATAAGAGAGACATCTCACGATTCCTGGAGGTCTGAGTTTATCAGTGGTTGCTGTTGTTAGAGATGGATTGATCTGGTTGATTCTGATTTCAATTTGTTTTTGCATATCTCTAGTGTAATCCAGTGATGATTGATGCCATTGAGGTATCAGCTGCACACAGGGCACGTTATTTCTGGGGAAACCTGCCAGGAATGAAGAGGTATTTGCCATCTCACCTCCCCTAGTTCCTCTTAAATAATCTCCAGACACCATCTCTAAATCTTTTTAACCAGCATAACAATAAAAATGAAAACATGATATATGTACTTTATGCAAGTTTGAAATGAATCCGCTTTCTTTCAGACCGCTGTGTGCGTCTGGGATGGATAAATTAGAGCTTCAGGACTGTTTGGAACATGGCCGTGTCGCCAAGGTAAGTTATGTGTAAAGCCAACAGGCCTTTGTTGATTTACTCTATTTCAGGGATCCTCAAATCTGGCCCACGAGATCCACTTTCCTGCAGAGTTTAGCTGTAACCCTAATCAAACACACCTGAAAGAGCTAATCAATATCTTCAGGATCATTAGAAAATCACAGGTAGGTGAGTTTGATCAGGGTTAGAGCTAAACTCTGCAGTGGATTGGCCCTCCAGGGTAAGATTTGAGGAACCCTGCTCTATTTATTCAGTTCATGACCTTGAGCAGGCTGTACCAGGAGAAATGCTTTAAATCTAACTCTGTCTTTAGTTTGGTAAGGTACGCACCATCACAACACGATCCAACTCCATCAAACAGGGCAAAGACCAACACTTCCCTGTCATGATGAACGGCAAAGAGGACATCCTGTGGTGCACTGAGCTCGAGAGGTGAGTTCACAACAACAAAAATTGGATTTTTGGATTATATCAAAAGTCGAGTGCTTGTGTGCTGATTTCATATGGTTTTGAAAACCCTTTAAAAAAATTCAACAACCAGTTAAATTTAATGAATCTAAAAATGTCATGTGGTGTAACCATCAAGTAAAATGTAACATATCAAAATATTTGTTTTCAAGGTACAATTTTTTTAAACAAATAACAGATTATTAATTATCATACTTTTTCTTTGTACCATATGACATTTTACAACTAACCTTGTCATGTCATTAAAAATCTCAAATTATCTGATAGTTTATGAGATTTATTGACCTGCAAACAGTCATGAAGATCTGTTATTTCTATGATACAATTTCCTGTTTTAGGTTTCACTTTGAGTTGGACAAAGGTTTTTAAAAATCATTTTAATATTTACTGAACTGCTTTACTAGTAACTAATAATAAAAGATGATTAGCCTATTTAATAAAGGTTATTTTCAAAGATTTCTTTCATTTAATGAGTAGTTTCCATTCATTTTGATATCAGGAAAGTTTTTTTATCAACCTGATTTTTAACTTTATGCCTTTTAAAAGTCAAAACGAATTTCAAATTCATTCAAAATTTCATTCTAATAAATAAATTATTCAAGTCATTGTGTAGTGAAGTATTCATATTCAGAAATTGCATTTTTTTTTAGTTTTGTTAATTGAATTAATAGATTAAGAAATAAGCGTCACATAATTGACCAAAAACTCTCTTATTCTCTCCTCAGGATTTTTGGCTTTCCTGTCCACTACACTGATGTGTCCAACATGGGCCGTGGCGCCAGGCAGAAGCTACTGGGACGGTCTTGGAGTGTTCCTGTAATCCGGCACCTGTTCGCCCCACTGAAGGACTACTTTGCCTGTGAATAGCACATGTAGTCCGTGATCAGTTAGTCCAAAGTCACACAACAAACATCGTAAAGTACAAAACCAAATGTCCTCAATAAGGAGCTCTTGGAGACTAGCAAACCTCCACATTTACAAGACGATTTCAGCTTTGCAAAGACAAGCTGAGACGTTGAGCTGACTTGAGGACGTGGGTAGTCTTGACCAAACTCAAGGTAGATGCTGTGTTGTGATGCTTAGAGCGTCACTTAGTAAAAACAACGTTAGCTTTTGTACTAGCCATTTTTTTTTAATTGATGTGCCAGTCAAGGTCTTTGAAACTGTCAGGGTTCATCTAATCACATGCAGGTAGATTTTATCCTTTATTATCATGAGAAAAAAAAACATAACATTGTCCATGTTGCCTTAAAATCTTTTTTAAAAAGTTTAAACATTTTACAGCTTATCTGGCTAAGGAAAGTGCAAATGTACGATTTTTTTATTATGTAAAAGAATCAGTATACTTGCATGTGACGCATTTCCATGGTATTGTTGGTGTGAGAAAAATACTTGAAATCTATCAATGCAAACGTACAAACACCAAGCTGTGAGCCCTTAGAAAAGGCATTTCAAAAGATGTGTGACAAGAATCGATGCCCTGTTCGTGTTTCATACAGCCTACATTCCCTCTGTAACATTGCACAATAACAGTATAACCAGAAGGTGTGTTTATTAGCAGAACTCAAGGGCATTAGCCTGCTAAACATTACACGATTGTTTTCTTGACAAGTAATTTGTGTCAAATAATTACTCAAGATAGAGATCAGTGTACTGTATTTTAACTTTGAAATTAATGTTTACAAACTTTAAGCTTTCTTATTATACCTTGAATTTTGTTTTAGATCGGTGTAGATGTAAAATGTTAGCTCTATATGGGTTTCTCTCAGATAGAGGCTTTCATTAGTCTTTGAAACTGTTGTTTTTATACTTACTGTTGCTACACACAATAACAAACGCATTGTAGCTTAAAAGTGATGCCTCATCTGTCTAAAACACTTAATGTGTGGGGCCTTTTGAAGAGAACAGATACAGCCTGCCATACGGGGGTTGTGAAGAAACTTTCTGCTTTTGTTTGATAGACCTAATGCTGTAACACAAGCTGTTTTATACGTCTAATTGTATGCTTAATGTAAACTACTGTCCAAACTTAAAGCTTGAAGACCATAAATAACCTTAATACTTCATAAGACATGGAACAGAATTATCGTTGGATACTGCATGTAAATTACACTCATGTTCTGTACACATCTTGACAGGCAAATATGTATGTAAAACAGTGCAAAGATGTGCTTACTGTCATTTTATTTTCTTAAAGTTTTTACTGTAGTGTAAACACAATTTTGATATCATAGCCTTAATATTTTGCTTAGTAGATCTTTAAATTTGATATATAAAGCTGTCTTTTTACTTGTTTTTTTGGTAACAATGAACATGTTAATCTATACCTTTGAACATTAACAGTGCTTTTATACAGTCAGTTTATATTTACTTTATTTTTATACTATTTTCTTAGTTTTTTTGTATACAATTTATTTTCTTTTGGGACTTATGGTATAAAACTCAAACAGTAACCAAAAAAAATGTTAGTATCCTGAGCAAAACCAATAAAGACAGACTCCAAAGCTGTTTGAGCTTGTGTTTTGTGTTCAGTGTCTGCTTTTAATTGTGTGGTTATGACTGGGGATCATATGTACCGATTTGAAATTAATATAATCATAACGCTTATGTTTTTAAAAGGCGCCTTGTAAAACTGACTAAATTCACTTTTATCAGATGCATTTAAATGCATTTAATGTCTTTAAATATCCTGGAAAAAAAAACTGTTTTGTCCAATTAAATGCTCTCTAAAACTAAAAGGTCTAATACCACCTGCACATCATGGATATTTTTTTAAAAAAAGGGTGATTAAGCGATGATTAAGTCAAAGGAATTTAAAGCAAAATGTTCCATGAAAAAACATTATCTAGTGGTCAACATTCCAAAAGCTTTTTCTTGCATATCCTCCTTATGCTGCAACACTTACTTTCACCTGCTCTCATAAATCTCATTGACATAATACAACATCATTAAACTTACATCTTGTATTTCAGACATTTTAAAAAGCTCCACTGCAAAGACATTATGTCATGACATTTCTGCGGCAGCAAGCATTACAAAATTAAAATATGCTATTTATTTACAACCAAAAACTCGGATAAGACTGCAGAGATAACCGATTCGTTCTTGGTATTCGATGCCTTTTGGACATCATGAAATATAGAAATCAAAAACAAAAATTAATGTTTTATTAAATTTGTGTAATCATGATAGGGAGATAAAAAAAATCTGAAAAATGATTTTGGTCAAGTTCAGGCAAAAAATAAATAAATAAAATAGACTAAAGAATAAAATTGAAGACCAAAACTATCCACCCTGTTAGGGACAAATGAACAACAGTTTAAAAGACTTGATTTTGTATGGGCATTGTGGACATTAGGCTATCATAAAAAAAACTTTGTCCCTTTGTCAATTTAAAAATGAATCAGATAAATTAGCCTGTTTAACAATGTATTAGGCTATGTATGAATTGTACTTACGTTGTCGCCAACGCATCATTGTACATTTTTGTTTTCAAATGCGTGTTATTGTTTTGTTTTTAAAGGTATCAGTGGTTCTCAACTCCAGTCCTCGGGACCCACTGCTCTACACATTCTGTGTCTCCCTTATTTAACGCACTTGATTCAGATCATCAGATCATCAGCTCGTTCGGAGAGAGATCCATGAACTGAATTCTGAGTGTGTCAGATAAGAGACGCATACATTGTTGTGCCCATTATCGACCCCAGCCATTATTACCCCCTCTCGTTGAAATCGCTACCTGATTGCCTAATCCTAACCCTAACCCCTCCCCCACACCTAACCCTAAACCTACCATTACTACTAGGGGGGTATAATAATCTGGCAGGGGTCAGAAATGGGCACAACACCGGTTTTTCCACACGGCGCTTTAAATTGACTTCCGATTCCTATCAGCGGTGTTCACTGTAATATTTCTCAAGATAGGAAATACAACATTTATCTGTAAAAATGAAGAAAGACGTTTGAAATGTCCATCAGTGTTCTAGTTAATGATGGAAAAGTTGATTAACGTAACACAAGTAGGTCTATGTTAAATAATAGACCAACATTACTACAGGATTATTTAACACGCCCATTATATTGCTGCTACTCACTCATTTGAACTTTTGGGATTATTCTGATAGTAATTTATTAATAGCCTACTTTTACACAATTAATTAATTTAATTTAATTACTTTGCTTTTGATGTTTGAAGAGAGAATATGTCTCCTCATTGTGCAGTTTTTGCAAATGAATATTAGTGCATTCTTGAAGCGAACCTTTGGCACTCCCTAGCCTACTGTTTACAATTGGCGCAAAGCATCCTGGGGCTTTGAGAGGTAGATAGCCTTAACAAGAAGAATAAAAAATGCAAGTAAGTTGGAAAATTATTTGTGCTAGTTTGCAATATCAAGCAGCATAACGAGCTGTTTTGTACAGCTAAAAATAACTGGAATCGACTGACACCAAATGCCTTGCACATTCAAGTTACAAATGGCCGCGCTTGTTCTTATGGTTAAAAAAAAATAAGGTTGTAGAATAAAGGAGATATGTTGTCAAATTAGCTTTACGGCATTTTGTTTTGTCTCTGTCAACCTTAAAATCACATTCTGATAAACATCAAAATTCTTTCAACAGTTGCGTTAATGACCAATATCACTTCCGGTTCATGCATTACCAGCCGCCATTACAACCAATCAATCAATCAAACTTTTATTACAGACTCAAGGTCCAGATTTAAAAGACAATAAACAACATATACAACCCATAGGATCCATCGCAAACATATTACAAAAAAAATAAAATATATATATATTTTTTATTTAATTTAAATTTAATTTATTACATTAAATTTAGTAATGTAAAACATTACAAAAAAACCCGCCAAGTCTTTGCTTGAGTCCCAATGTGCATACTATTCATCCTAAATTCTATGTGATATTAGTAATTTTCAATACTATTTAGGGCAGATAGTATGCACATTGGGACGCAGAGAATGAGGAGTTACGTCACAAACGTTGCATTTCCGCGTTGGCGCGCGGCCATTTGAACACAGGCTGTCAGCGGGATACACTATCCGTTCCCATGGTTACTTCTGCTTATCTTTTGTTTTTGCCTTTAAGTTAAACAATCATTCATTCTTCATTGTATCGTTTGCAGGGAAGAGAAGCTAATTTATCACAGTGCATGATAATTTTTTTTTTTTCTCTTAGGTTTTGTAGAATTTCATTTACAATGTTGATCTGATTACCATGAAAACAGTGTCACCCGCTGCTGCTTCTGCCTCATATTAAATTATCCAAATAAAAGTGTGTTCAAGCTGACAGAAGTCGATCCATTTCTTTGTTGGAAACTTTTAAATGACAAAGTATAATTGTTGTCATTATAAATATTCATTTTTCCATGGCCATGAGGAGAATCAGAGATTGTGGGACGGGTCACATTCAGCGAGTCACACTCGCTGTATTTTTATATTTACTTCAACAAATGACAAGCAAAATCAAATCCATAGTAGCTTGTGAACAGTTTTGTAGCATTTTAAAATGCTGGTTTAATGTACTAAGACAGTGATGCTAAAAGACATGCAGGTGAGCCAGAATATTAACGCGATGTATAAACGTTAAGCGCTTTCCTCCCTTTAGAAACCCGTAATGTAGAAAGCGCTTATGGAAGACAGTGATATTTAATGTTCATATTTTGGGCTCATGTGTTTTTCTGCACATATTATGGTTTATTATTAAGGTGTGTACAGAATGTGGTCTTTTATCACCTTCTCTGTGCATAGCATGTTCTTATGAGAGGAAAATGCTTAACGTAAATAAACGCGTTGCGTTGCGTTCACATTTTGAGCTGCGTATCTGCACATAGTATGCTTTACAATTTTGTCTTTATCACTGTTTTGGTACATTAACCCACTTTAAACTCAATAGCAGAAAGGCAGCGCTATCCTGCAAGTATGGCGGATAAACAAAGCGGTTTCCCAGAACTCAACGCGGCGTTACGTCACATTCTCACTGTTGTACCGTGTTTCAAACAGTTCTATCGTAATATGCGATTCAAACGTTATATCTACCTGCTTCGTCTTACGTTTTTAACCATTTATTTATAAATACATAAAGATTAGTTGCTATATGACATGGTAAGATCTTTTTCATTCACTTCCATTTGTATGCTAAATTCGGTTTAGTAGCATGTTATTCCGAAGTCAGGCTATTTTTCGTTCCCTTTAGTCTTTTTGAACCGCTTTTCGACCAAATAACTTTCTAATGCGGGTTGCAAAAAGCATTTCATTGGTTGGACTAAGTGAACGAACACGCCCCCATCACTGAAGAGAGAGAGAGAGAGAGAACGAGAGAGAGAGAACGAGAGAGAGAGAGAGAGAGAGAGAGAGAGAGAGAGAGAACGAGAGAGAGAGCGAGAGAGAGAGAGAGAGAGAGAGAGAGAGAACGAGAGAGAGAGAACGAGAGAGAGAGAGAGAGAGAGAGAGAGAGAGAGAGAGACGAGAGAGAGAGAGAGAACGAGAGAGAGAGAGAGAGAGAGAGAGAGAGAGAGAGCGAGAGAGAGAGAGAGAGAGAGAGAAGAGAGAGAAGAGAGAGAGAGAGAGAGAGAGAGAGAGAAGAGAGAGAGAGAGAGAGAGAGAGAGAGAGAGAGAGAGAAGAGAGAGAGAGAGAGAGACGAGAGAGAGAGAGAGAGAGAGAGAGAGAGAGAGAGAGAGAGAGAGAGAGAGAGAGAGAGAGAGAGAGAGAGAGAGAACGAGAGAGAGAGAGAGAGAGAGAGAGAGAGAGAGAGAGAGAGAGAGAGAGAGAGAGAGAGAGAGAGAGAGAGAGAGAGAGAGAGAGCGAGAGAGAGAGAGAGAGAGAGAGAGAGAGAGAGAGAGAGAGAGAGAGAGAGAGAGAGAGAGAGAGAGAGAGAGAGAGAGAGAGAGAGAGAGAGAGAGAGAGAGAGAGAGAGAGAGAGAGAGAGAGAGAGAGAGAGAGAGAGAGAGAGAGAGAGAGAGAGAGAGAGAGAGAGAAGAGAGAGAGAGAGAGAGAGAGAGAGAGAGAGAGAGAGAGAGAGAGAGAGAGAGAACGAGAGAGAGAGAGAAGAGAGAGAGAGAGAGAGAGAGAGAGAGAGAGAGAGAGAGAGAGAGAGAGAGAGAGAGAGAGAGAGAGAGAGAGAGAGGTCGTTCGTCGTGTGATTTAGTAAGTATCGTTCAACAACAAAAGTGTTGGGAAAACGCATATATACTCAAACTTTTCACGATCTCTTAGTATATTTGCAGAAGTTACAACTATAACGGAAAATTATACGTGTCGGTTGTGAATGACTCGTTTTTAGCGATTCGGTTGAGTAAATTGAAGACTCACTCATAACACGCACTGATCGCCATCTACTGGAGTAACGATGCATTTTACATAAATCCGTGAACAAATCTTTTTGTGATTCAAAAGATTCGAGTCACGAGGATGAATCCGATTCCCCACCACTGACCCCCAGTGTTTCCACGACGCGAAACACAGAACGCTTTTGGATTCAAACGCGATCGACTCCCTAAAGTCAAACCGACCAATCTGATGATCCACTGATCGCGGCATCGCGAGAGGGAGGGCCGATTACCAAAACACCGACCGGGACAGAGTGGAGGTAAGTAACGTTAGTAGTAAATGTAATGATTTTACTCTGGAGTCTGGAGTCTGAATAGCTGGTGGCGCGACGTGTAAATGCGGAAATAGCTGCGCGCGCGATCTGGAAGTGTGGGTATCTCTAAAGATGGATTATGAATGTTTGTATTATTTTAAAATCGTTTGCGGTTAACAACTTGTAACGTTAGTTGTTTCACTTGATGGACTTTTTAAAGAACAAAAGCAAGGCTTCAATAGGACAACCCGAGTGCTTAAACGTTTTTATATATAGGTTAAAAGGTTGCAAGCGGCATTCAAGTTTTTATAAATACATTTATCACGTTACATTTACAAATACATATACCGTTGACGATATAGTTTTGTTTTTGCCAAATTGTGTGCCGCACATAATAAACACAATAAATGTTCACATATTACACCAGGAAAATGTCACTATATATCTCGTTTAAGAAATATATTGTACTTAAGATTGTACTTAAAAATTGATTTCTAACTGCCTTAACGCAGTGTTTGAACGTATAACATGATAAATAAATAAACAATTGTTTACATACAGCAGTCATTTTAGCAGAACGTTTTATCACCGAACAGTAACATGTTTTTCCGCCTCTTTGTTTCCCCGTGCAGTGTGTGGAGGAATGGTTGCTGGGAGGCCGCTCGCGCTCCATTGGCCCCTGCAGCTGTTTCCTCCCTTTAAGATTTGGCGGCAAATGGAGGGGTCCGCGTGCGCATGCACGGATATGTTCTATATCCGATTCTGAGAGTTCTTATCTTCCAAAGCGTCATTTAACTTTAGACTTAATAAATCGTCTCCATCTGGGAGGAATTTCTGTCAAGAAGAAAATATGTTTTGTCTTTGCTTCGTCCTTTTAAACTGATTTATTTTTTATTTTTTGATGGTTTGAATGAACAAACCCACATTTAGTGCATATAGTGGTCTGCGGGTACATTAAAATGTTACTCATTACTATACTATTACTATGACTCAAAAGTTATATTAATGATGTTGAAGTTATTGCATACTTAATACCGTCTCTATGTGTGTATCATTGTTAGGGTACTTATCTGTAAACAATTATATCGTCAACGTTTTCAGACTAGTGTCCACAGGTTTTCAGATTACAATGTCTCCACAGGTTATGAAAATGGTGGTGAAAGTGAAGATTGGAGATGAGAAACACAATCTCAGTGAGCTGCTGGACTGGCTCAATGACATACTGCAAGCCACTTTCAGCCAAGTGGAGCACACCTGCTCAGGTATATTTGTTACCAGGTTAATTGAAAATGTTGAATGTTAGATATTTTTCGCTAACACTTTTATGGTGTGTTTTCCCAGGTGCCGCCTTTTGTCAGTTGATGGACATCATTCACCCTGGATCTGTTGACATAAATAAAGTGAAGTTCACAGCAAAAGAGAATGCAGACATCTTGGATAATTACAATCTGCTACAGGATGCTTTCAACAAGGAACAAATCAAGAAAGTGAGCAATTAAATAATAAAATCACTTTGAAAATGTTTGAAGCAATTAAATTAAAATTCAGATTGTTTTTGTAAATTAATGCATCTTATAAAATGTTTTATTTATATGGCTATGCAGTGATCAACATGCAGTATTGTTTTTTTCCTCTCTTTTTATAGGAACTAGAGCTGAAATTGTTGGTGAATGGAGACACCCTGAAAACATTAGATTTGCTTTCATGGTTCAAAGATCTTTATGATCTCAATGTTGCAAAGCAGAAGTATAACACTCAGGAGGGTTTTGTTGAACAGGAAGTGGTGTCATTGAAATCAAGCAGAGAGTTTGAAATCTGTAGGTGTTTACTTTTTGAGTTTTTATTATTGATATTGTGACTTTTATGTAATTTTTATGACTTTCCCCCCTCTTTTTATTGATAGCTAAGAAGGAAGAACAATCTTCAAGATGCTACATTCCTGTACAGACAAAGTATCTAAACCAGAAAATGCTAAATTTTAAGAAGGGATCACATGAGTCTTTCTTCCGGAATCCGGCCACAATGTCTTTCATCAGAAAGTATGCCTCATCTACCTCACCTGATGCTGGATCAAACTTTGCCAGTAGCAAGGATAGTCTAATGTTAGGCCAGAAATGTCCGGAAGACATTACAGCCTTCTTTATTCAGACTCCATACTGCCTTTATTTATTCCATGGAGTGGAGCTTGAGGACGAGAACAAGGCCAGTGTGCTGCTGTTGGGCTTTTTTGACAAAGCTACTGGGGAAAACAAATTCAGACTGCTTGATGCTCTTCATCCAGAGGAAGAGACTGCTGATGCCATCTGTACCTGCATTGTGGAGATGCTGAAGAAGTTTAGAATACCGCTAATAAACATGACAATATTTTATTCAAATTTCCCAGATCATGAAGATATTCTCTCAGGCCTGAAGCTGCTGAAACCTGAGATCGTGTCTTTATGTGGACTTACAGATATGGCAGGACGTGTGTGTCACAGTGGTGTTGAGAAAATGGAGATTTCTGGCCCAATTGTGAATCTCATCACAGAGATCTACAAGCACTTTCCATCTTTTCCAGCTTCTCTTCAATCTTTGCTTGAAGATGTTGATTGTTCGAACTTCGCTAATATCCTGACATCCCAATGCTCTCTCTTCTGGAGAATCATCCAGAAAATGACTTTAGCTTGGTCAGACATTGAGAAATACTTTGGATCTCTGGATGCAGATGAAAAAGTGATCTGTTGTCTTCTTAGTGATCCCAAAATAAGACTCAACGTCCTATTTCTTAGCCACGCTTTGCAACCACTTTGCGATTTTCAGGAGAATATTGACCGAGGTGTCAGTGTGACACAGCTCCTCCAAGATGCTTCTCAATTAGTGAGATTCTACACAGCGACATTCCTCAGACCAAAAGCAGCAGAGTTTTTTCTCAGAAGAGGGAAGACCTCGCTTATTCAGGAAACAGTGGGACATTTACCTAGAGGAGAGGTTAAAGTTGGCAAACAGGCTGCTGATTTTCTCCTGCGACGCTCTGAAGAGTTCACTGACTACTTGGAGACATTCCACAGTTCTGTCATCTCCTTCTACACAACTGTGACTGTTAATATTGTTGAACATTTACCCTTCTCAGATTCCACCATGAGAAACTTGTCATTAGTGTTGTGTCCAGGAAAAAAGCTTGAAGTGACTGGCAAAATAGTTCAAGATTTAGGTGTCTGTTTTGGGGTTTGCTCAAGCCCTGAGAATGTCAGCTTACTCACAGATGAGTTTTTGGAGTACCAGTTCATTGATGGAGGTGACACACACCCAGCCGACCAGTCAATGGAGGAGTACTGGAAGACTGAGCTGAGAATTATGGGAAGGACATCAAGTTTTGGGAAATTAATCGTTAGCTTGTTGGCATTGCCCAGAACATTGAAAAAAGAGATCATTTTTGAACAGGTGAGTCATTAAAGTATGAAGAGCTTGAGAAACCAAAATTTAATGTATCTGTGTGACAAGATATAATTTCTCCCTTTTAATGTGACAGTGGTTATGAAAATTAATTTAGTTTGTATTAAGAGACCTCTGATGATGTTTAAAATGTCGAGAACATCTTACGTCCATAGCAATTCACTGTCAACCATCTAGAACATCCTAGCAGGACCGGAAGTTGTAACAAGTAGGGGTGTAACGATACGCGTATTCGTATTGAACCGTTCGGTACGAGGCTTTCGGTTCGGTGCGCATTACAAACCGAACGATTCGTTGGACTAATCCTATTATGTTTGGAAAATAAAAGAGCTTAAAGTGTGTGAAATATCAGTGCCACTGCGCTCAACAACGCAGCCCAAACGACGTAACAGGCAACGTGCTGTCTGCCCCGTGATAACCTCCCCTTGCTGGAGAGAATCTTCACTTCAACTGAATTGCTAAAATATTTAATTATTTACATTTTACATTTATGCATTTAGCAGACGCTTTTATCCAAAGCGACTTACATTGCATTCAAGTTACAGTTTTACATTTTATCAGCTCTTGCTTTCCCATATTAATTATAACTGCAATACGCTGTTATACAGCAGTGAATTATATTATTTTATATGGAGCATATAAAACGTCCGTCTGTGTAACAAACTATGTGCATATTTACAGACGAACTACACTCGTGTTCATATGCCCAGACAGTCAACAATGATAGGTTTTTGGAAATGCTGTTTTGTACTCATTCATTCACAAGTCTGCTGCGGTTCAGTTCTTTGAATGCGCTGCTAACTCTGCCGGTGGAGAAAGACTGCGTCGGGAAGGCGAAACTTCGTGCTCGCGGGGCGAAACCGGTGACATTATTCTACTGAATGAAAGCTTAAGGTTTATCCAAAATGTTGCTAGTTGCTATGCACTTTGTCTTACAAAAGAGTCGGTAAACACTGCAACACTGGTTCGTGCGTGTGTGTGTGCGCCATGCACGGAGGTCTTGAGTGATACCAGTGCGCTTGAAGGGTCCGGATTTAATTCCCTCTCGGTCCGGAGTCCGGACTTTGAGAAGCGCTGGGCAATACCGTTATCAGCATGTTGAAGTAGATTTGTCTCACTTTGTCTCTGAGAGAATAAGCGGCGTCAGATGCCAAAAGCTCTGTCATTACTCCATTTCGTTTTTACTTTCACTTTCTGTTTATAGTGAATTGACTGCGATTAAGACGTTCACCGGCATAAATCTTTTATAAAGTTTGCACGTGTGTAAACCCTGGTGCAAACGTGTGCTTGTTTGATATCCATTGGCTCGCCTTCATGGTTTAAAACAGAAATATTTCCAACATTGCGACGTAACCAATTGCGCCGCCCCCCCGTATCGAAAATATACCGAACCGTGATACCACTGTGTCATATCGAACCGAACCGTGAATTTTGTGAACCGTTACACCCCTAGTAACAAGCAAACATCTAAAGGTTTGGTGTGTATTTGTGTGTGGTTGTCTGTATACCAGATGTTTCAACAAACTGACTATCTCAAGGAGATGAAAATGGAGGACTTTGAGGAGAAGGACATGGCTGAGGATGATGTTACAGACAGCAGCTCATATAAAAGTGCTCCATCACATCTCAGCCCAGAGACTCAAGGGAGCATCGCATCTGGTAATGAGACATACATATACTCCATAAGGTGCATGACATATTGAGCATCCGATCTGTACTTACTTTGCATCATGAATGCATTTGAATTTCAGATATCATTGACTTAACGGAAATGGATGATATGGCACCAATAGACGTGGAGGATATTGCACCAATGGAAGTGGATGATATTGTGCCAATCTCTTCTGATTCAGACACAGAAAGCCAAAATAACACAGAAGGTTTCAGACCCTATTCAGATATACCCACTATTGGTATTTTCTTTTACAATGCTGCAACACTGAGACAGGTCTAAGTAAAACTTACTTTGCCCTTCTTTTTGCCAGGGGATCATCCATATGTGTCTGTAATCTTGGATGATGATGATGATGAAATCACTGATGATGATGATGATTACAACTGTGATGCTGATGATGTCACATGGAATTATGCGGTAAATGTCTGCTCATTGGTTCAGTTCAGTTCTGGATATCTTAATTAAACATTTTGCTTTCTCTGCCAGAAAAGAAAAGAAAATACATCTACTTGAAACAATGAGAAATAAAAATATTTTTTTATAATACTTCTGTGCATGTAATCAAAGCTGAAGTGTAAAATTTGTGCTTTTAACTATTTCTTTAAAATGGAAAAGGATAAAAGTATTTTAACATCAGAAAATATAGAGCAAGACTTTAGACTCTCCAGCCAATGAGTGCTGTGTTTCTCTTTAGGATGGTTTCACAGTGGGTGAGATGGTTTGGGGGCCAATTGAGGGTTTTGGTCTTTGGCCTGGATTGGTTCAGAGCTGGGACAGCAAGAAGCCTTGTGGTTCCATGCGTAAAGTGGTTTTCTTTGGGAACAGGATGCAATCAGAGGTACAAAAATGACTATGCAATTCTTTTACTTAAATATGTGTATATAACAAATGGTCTATTGCAGGTCCAAGCAGATGACCTCCTGCCCTTCTTTTCATTTGCCAAGTGCTTTTGTTCGAATTCCTTTGCCACAGTAATGGCGTATAAAGATGCAATTTTCAGCTCTCTGCAGGTAAGACAAATTTTGTTATTAGTGCTCTATAGTCCATGTACTAGCATGCAGTTTGTAATTTACTCTGATATTACAGCCTGGAAAAACCGTTTTGTAAATCTAAGCCTAATTTCCAAATCTAAATTTGGAAAAATAAAACTTACAAATTATAGTACAGAAACATCTTTGCCTTATGTGTCTCTAGGTGGCTTCCAGACGCAGTAGAATGTTTTTTTCTCCTGAGACGGACTCTAAGGATGAACTGCTTAGAGTCATGTTGGACTGGGCTTTTGGAGGCTTTGAACCATTGGGTCCAGATGGACTTCAACCTCAATCAGAATGCAATAGTATGCAACAAGCACTGGAGGATGCTCTTTGACTTTAGTGCTATATGCGAATGTGTATCATGTAGTATTGTATGCTGTATTCATTTACTATATATTTTTGTTCTTCCTTAGACAAGATTTATATGCCTCGATCAGTGAATAGGAACATGGAAAACCACAAAGTCCCTACAGGAAGGTTATTTAAATTAACTGTGTCTCTCAGCAAACTCCCTGAATCCCTGGACCTGCACAATGGCTCAATAGACCTTGGGACAACAGAAGTTTATAGGAAACGCATGTATTCAAAATTGAGTCAGAGATCCTGGCAGACTGTGAAGACCAATAGAAAACAAAAATACACACAGCGGAATAAGCATCAAAGCGTTCATATCGAGTCCAGACAGAACAGCCAAAAAAGACGTATGTACATCATTAATATTTATTGTTGCTGTTAAAATTGTGATGGCAAAGCAAGAAAAAATCTGGTGTTTATTGAAATGTTTTGACAGATGAAATGGTGCATGAATTTCTGGAAAATAAGAGAAACATAGAAGGTGAGAAACCCTTTCATAAACATTGCAGTAACTGTTGATAATGAGTGAAGTTCATCCTAACTTTATTTCTCCTCCTTCTCAGAGTTCTGCTTATCATGTGGGAGTACACCTGTCGAAATCATCCACCCACTCTTTGAAGGAAGGCTGTGTTCAAACTGCAAGGTACTAAATATAGTTACACAGCTGTAGTTCTCTCCTCACATGGGTTTTGGCTATACCAGCAAAATACTAATTATACTAAAAATACTATAACTAAATGTTGCATAAAATCATGTATACAGTCATGCAGTACAATACAATCCTTCAGTGATGTGTCTGTTTATCACATGTAGTATAATTTCACGGAGACGCTGTACAGATATGATGAAGATGGCTATCAGTCGTACTGCACCGTTTGCTGTTCAGGCATGGAGGTCATTCTGTGTGGTCACGACAGCTGTTGTCGGTGAGTGTTTATGATATTGGTGATACAAGGTCATGGGTTTGATTCCCAGGGAAAGCAAAATCTGATAAAATGTGTAGCTTGAATGCAATGTAAGTGTAGTATTTTCACTGACTTATGTACCCCACTGTGTATAGTTAAATTTGGTCTTATTCGCTTCTCTAGATCCTACTGTGTGGACTGTCTGGATATCCTAGTGGGTGAAGGGACATTTAACCAGTTGAAAAATGTGGACCCATGGACATGTTACCTGTGTGCACCTGAGAGCAGCTCTGGAGCTTTGAAGCCCAGGCATGACTGGAGCATTCGTGTGCAGGAATTCTTTGCCAACAACAGCGCCATGGAGTTTGTTAGTGCTTGTTTTATGTAGTTCATCATCTTATAAAAATGTTGAATGATCTTCATGATTTGTAATTATATTGGTTCCACCACTGCCATTTGTCCTCCTCAGGAGCCCCACCGTGTTTACCCATCAATCCCTGCTAACCAGCGACGTCCAATCAGAGTGCTTTCCTTATTTGATGGTATAGCCACAGGTAAAACTGCCCGTATTCTTCACCACTTGTACTGTAATACACGCTTATTACACGCATGTTCTTGTACTGGTTATGTGGCTTATTTACATACATTTTTATGTTTCAGGATACCTTGTTCTGAGGGATCTTGGCTTTAAAGTGGAAAAATATGTGGCCTCAGAAATTGATGAAGAATCCATCACCATTTCTATGGTTAACCATGATGGAAAAATCACTCATGTTGATGATGTTAAGAACATTACGAAAAAGCATGTATGCTACAAAATAATTTCTCATCATCCTTTTTTTCTTTTTCTTGTCTTTAATGTGTTAGTTTACCCCAAAATGAAAATTCTTATCATTTACTCACCTAAGACTTTTGGTAATAAAATATTTTTTATGAAATCTGAGAGATTTCTGTTCCTCCACTGACTTCACCCAAAATTCTGATGCTTCAAGTTGTTTGTAAAGAGATCAAAAATAAATCCATATAAATGAAAAAAAATCCCAGTCTTCTGAAGAGAGACAATCACTTTATATGATGAACAGATTTAATTTAGGCTTTTATTCACGTAAACAAGCTCAACTATTCCTGCTTGACTAGTGAGACCAAACCTCATTTGATTTGAATGCTGTAAACATTCATATGGATTTATTTTTTGATCCGTTTGGAAGCGTCAGAGTTTTGGGTGAATAGACTTTTAGTAGAGGGACAGAAATCTCTTGAGATTTGATTAAAATGTTTTAAATGTAAAAAAAACTCTCTATACTTATTGAGATTTAATTACACATCTGAAGAAGACTCCTCAGCAGTCTGCCCATTGAATTTATTCTCTTTCATTGTTCAGATTGACAAATGGGGCCCGTTTGATCTTCTCATTGGTGGAAGTCCTTGTAATGACTTGTCCATAGTCAATCCTGCCCGGAAAGGCTTGTATGGTAAGTCAAGATTTAAAGTTTTGTTAAACATGCTACTGCTGAGCAGGCTCAGTGCTTGGTCTCATGTCAAAACAGGTAACAGTTAGCATCATTCATTGCATCTGAGATCCTCTTTACTCTCTGCAGAGGGCACAGGGCGGCTCTTTTTTGAATATTATCGGCTTCTGAATGTTATGAAACCGAAGGAAGATGACCCACAACCGTTCTTCTGGCTGTTTGAGAATGTGGTGTTCATGGAAACCCAGGTTAAAGCTCACATTTGCCGCTTTCTGGAAGTGAGTGTTCTTCTTGTTGGATAGAATTTTCATAAATACTCTAAGCAGTTTATTGTAAATTTAAAAAGCTCTTATATTCTATTTAATTGTTCTTGAATCATAGCCTCACATTTTAAAGGGGTCATGAACTGCCTTTGTTTTTTCATTTTGTACTGTTCTCTCAGATCCATTTATAATGTTATCAAGATTTTTACATCAAAAAACATCATAATGTAGAAGTAACAGGCTATTTTCTGTCCTGTTTTTGACCCCCTCATCAGAACACTGTTTGAATAGGTGTGGCAGATTGTAGACTCGAAAGTAAACGCCCACTGCTGTGATTGACTAACAGTTGTGTATGTTTGACAGCATACATTCATTCCTCACAGATGGACGCTGCTGTGATTTAGGTCAAAAACGCATAAATAACTCAATAGATATCAAACGATCTGCTTAACAGACAAAGCAATAGTGACCACTTTATGAAAACAGTTACTCACACTTGTGTTGTGACATTACTGTCGGATCCAATATAGTCGGCACAGCATCCTCTTTTAGTTTAAATCTTTTTTGAAAATCCTGCTTCGAATTGTCTTGTTTGTAAACAAATCTGCAATAAAATGAAGTGAACAAAAGACCAAGTTTTTACTGAAGTGGTCTGGATCTTCATTAAAAATAAAGTTCATTCACCCTTTCCTAATGTTGCCATCAGAAGGATCAAGGGAATTTTGGTTTCTCAGTTCATGACCCCTTTAAAAGAATACTTAGTCTCATGGTGTAGTAAGTCTGTGTGTGTGTTTTTATTTATTATTATTTTTTTATATATAGTGTAACCCTGTGCTTGTTGATGCTGTGAAAGTGAGTCCAGCTAACAGAGCAAGATACTTCTGGGGGAACATACCTGGCATGAACAGGTGCGTCAGTTATATTAATATGAATAACACACCCGCTTTTTTTTACCTGGAAAATACACTCAACTGTGTAAACTAAAGTAAATAAATATATTATACATCATCCATTTTATTCTATTTTGACCAGACCAATCATAGCATCTCAGAATGATAAACTCACTCTTCAGGAATGTCTGGAGCCTGGCCGCACTGCAAAGGTTTGTCATGAGCTTCTAACCAAAGATATGCAGTATATAGTTATTGTAATGATATCACTAGTGATGAGTTCTGAAACTTTTATGTACTGTTTTGCAGTATGAAAAAGTTCGCACTATCACCACACGGGCAAACTCACTGAAGCAGGGCACCAATGACGCCCATTTCCCCATCACCATGAAGGGAAAAGATGACCATATATGGATCACAGAAATGGAGAAGTAAGTTTTAGTTCTACACTTAGCTATAAATAAAAATTAAAATACAAATATGTATTTTATTTATGCTGATTCTGACACTTTCACAGAATATTTGGATTTCCGAAGCATTACACAGATGTGAAAAATATGGGGCGTATGCAGAGGCAGAGAGTATTGGGGAAGTCCTGGAGCGTCCCGGTCATAAGACATCTTCTAGCACCTCTGAAGGATTACTTTGCTTGTGATGAGGTCCCCTTGAAATGATCAGACATTGATGATTTTAATCTTTTTCTGTCAGTGTGAAAAGACTCGGGGACGTGAGAATTTGTTGCTTTTAATTGTTTTACCTTTTTTAAAACTAAAATGGCATAACTAACTGAAGAATTGTTTGGAAAAATGGATGCTGGGAAACTGAAGAAGGTTGATTCCATTTTATTGAATGTTGCATCAAATCACATGTCACTTTTTAAAAATGTAATTTTCTTAATTTGCAATCATGTTTAGCTGCAAATGGAGTAACAAATTTGATGTGGGAATGAGCAAAATGAATAAACGTGATGAGCAAAATGAATAAATGTGTGCAGTGCTCTGTGAATTACCAAGATTACTATGGTGTCTAAAATAAAGAAAATCATCAAATTTTACAAAAACAGTAATTCACCACAGGACATCTTTGCCCCCCACATTTTAAATTATCTGAAGCATTATGTCACTAAGTGGCATTTATGTCCTGAGCCTTGGTCATTTTTAACCCTGATTGTTATTGTGCAATGCAATAAAGTTTTTTTTTTTTTAATCTTAGTTACATTTACTATGATAAGATATTCAGAGTTTTCAGATATGTTTAGTATATAAAACGCCTTATGTGAGTTACTAACTGGTACCAAATTAAACGAGAATTAAAACGACTTTTATTTTGAAACGCAAAGACAGAAGTGTATTTTGGATGGACAGTCATGGCAAAGTCTTCCACTGTGTAAGTAGACCTTTTGTCCTATTTTACAATATTAAGAAGAGAAGTAAGGGATAGCAGTATGTGTGAAGTGTTTACATAAATGTACCATGTGAAGGAATGGATGCTGTTGGAAGGCTCCTCTTTCGCTTCATTTGAAACAACATCCGTTTCCTCTTGTTTTAAGTTTTCGCGGTAAATGGATGAGGACCTGTGTGGATACGCATTCTCAAAATATTCTTGTCTTCTAAGTGTCACGATTGGATTGTAGACATACCAGTTGTAAAGACGTCTTCATTTGAGAGGGCCTCGTTCAAAAAGAGAACATCTTTTCGGTTTGTTACTATTCCTTTCAGCGTTTGATGTGGTGTGCGGGACGGGTTAGCATTTTCATTACACACTGACTGACAATAGTGTATACAGCGCTTATTAATCGAAGGTCAAAGTGCAAACGCGTGAAATGACCAAATGTCCAACGTTATAGCCTACCTGAATATAGTAAAATAGGGTTCAGTGTAGTGAGAAGCACAACAATCATAATTCATGTTGTTTTAACGATGCGTGTCTGATATCAGCACGCGCTTTCTCCTGTCATCCACAGAATGCGTATAATTGAAAAATAACGGTATGTTAATTACTCTTAACCGTCTTACTAACATTAGTTTATCGATGTCTTTATTAAATAACTACTTAAAAGTATGGGACTAAATATGTGTTTGTGATTTTAGAGAGATTTTACACGTCTTAGTTTTAGAATCCAGATCATATTTTGCAGACTAACATTTCATACAATTTCTCTGCAGGCTATGGAAAAGTGTTGGTGAATGTAAATATTGGAGAATCTCAGTGAGCTGTTGGATTGGCTCAGTGACATACAGTCAAGTGGAGCTCACCTGCTCAGGTATTTTTATTTCCCAGCCAATCAAAACACTTTTTGAATTGGGTATACCAATCATGTTGTCACTGATGTCAAATTATTTGTGTGAAGTTGGGTATGAAAGTTAAAAGATCTTCCCCAAACATAAAAAAAGACATTTCATCTTAAATATGAAAGTCTACATGGTGTGTTTTCCCAGGTTCAGTCTGATGTGATTCCCCTTTGAATATGTTTGTATAATTAAGACACTTTTGAGTTTTTATATATTTGTTATTATTATTATATTTATATTATTGATTTACAATGCAGTGCTTTTAGAATAATTATGATATGCAGTGATCAATATTATTTTTTAACCCTGTATTTGTACCTCTTTTTATAGGAACTGGAGCAGATATTGTTGGTGAATGGTAACATCCTGAAAACATTAGATTTGTTTGTGATCGCGGAGCTTGAAATGCGTAGGTGTTTACTTTGAGTCTATATTTGTTGATTAAGCATATTGAAAAATGAAATATGGTCATTGGTCTTGTAAACTTAATGCCATTTTTATGACTGTTTGTCATTCTTTTAATTATAGCTAAGAAAAGGAGACGTTCATCAAGGCTCAAACAGCCAAAGTATCCAAACCAGAACATGAAAAATGCTAAAATGAAATCAGATAATTATTTCTCCTGCAATCCAGCCACAATGTGGTTCATCAGAAAGTATGGCTCACCTGATGCTGGATCAAACTTTGCCAGTGGCAAGGATAGTCTAGTATTAGACCAGAAATACTGGGAAGACATTACAGCTTTCTGCAGTCAGACTCCATACTGCCTTTATTTATACTATGGAGTGGAGATTGAGGACAAGGAGGCCAGTGTGGTCTTGTTGGGCTTTTTTGACAAAGTGGCTGGAGAAACCAAGATCAGACTGCTTGATGTTCTTCATCCAGAGGAAGAGACCGCTGATGCCATCTGTACCTGCATTGTGGAGATGCTGAAGAAGTTTAGAATACCGCTAATGAACATGGCAGTATTTTATTCAAATTTCCAAGATCATGAAGATATTCTCTCAGGCCTGAAGCTGCTGAAACCTGAGATTGTGTCTTTATGTGGACTTACAGATATGGCAGGACGAGTGTGTCACGGTGGTGTTGAGAAAATGGATATTTCTGGGCCGATTGTGAATCTCATCACAGAGATCTACAAGCACTTTCCTTCTTTCCCAGCTTCTCTACAAACTTTGCTTGAAGATGTTGATTGTTTGAACATCAGTAATATCCTGACGTCCCAATGCTCTCTCTTCTGGAGAATCATCCAGAAAATGATTTTAGCTTGGTCAAACATTGAGAAATACTTTGGATCTCTGGATGCAGATGAAAAAGTGATCTGTTGTCTTCTTAGTGATCCCAAAATAAGACTCAACGTCCTATTTCTTAGCCACGCTTTGCAACCACTTTGCGATTTTCAGGAGAATATTGACCGAGGTGCCAGTGTGACACAACTCCTCCAAGATGCTTCTCAATTAGTGAGATTCTACACAGCGAGTTTCCTCAGACCAAAAACAGCTGAATTTTTCCATAGGAGAGGAAAGACCTCTCTTATACAGGAAACAGTGGGACATTTACCTAGAGGAGAGGTTAAAGTTGGCAAACAGGCTGCTGATTTTCTCCTGCGACGCTCTGAAGAGTTGACTGACTACTTGGAGACATTCCACAGTTCTGTCATCTCCTTCTACACGACTGTGACTGTTAATATTGTTGAAAGTTTACCCTTCCCAGATTCCTGTCTGAGAAACTTGTCATTAGTGTTGTGTCCAGGAAAAAAGCTTGAAGTGACTGGCAAAATAGTTCAAGATTTAGGTGTCTGTTTTGGGGTTTGCTCAAGCCCTGAGAATGTCAGCTTACTCACAGATGAGTTTTTGGAGTACCAGTTCATTGATGGAGGTGACACACACCCAGCCGACCAGTCAATGGAGGAGTACTGGAAGACTGAGCTGAGAATTATGGGAAGGACATCAAGTTTTGGGAAATTAATCATTAGCTTGTTGGCTTTGCCCAGAACATTGAAAAAAGAGATCATTTTTGAACAGGTGAGTCACTGAAGTATGAAGCGCGTGAGAAACCAAAATATAATTTATGAGATATCTGTGGGACAAAATTTGATTTCTCCAACCACTTTTAATGTAAAGAGTTTATGAAAATGTATTTAGTTTTATTTGAATTAAGGAACCTGTGATGACATGTAAAGTGTCCTAGAACACTTATTAGTCTGAGAAACTATGCTTGACTTCCTTTAAATGCTTGTAAAATTAGCTTGTTCAGAACTTTTAATTTAAGTACATTTAGTGGTGTTTGCTAAGGCAAGAATTTTATCTGCCATACAAAAATGGGTGGAGAGAAAAAAGCCTACCTATTGAAGTATGCAAATCCATATCTGTGGACCAGAATATTGTGAGCTTGAGCTATTTTGACATGTACCAGTAAGGAACTAACTGGCAGTGGCCTAGCAAATGGATAGCAACATGCTAACAATCACCCAGACCACCTTACCTCCATAGTAATGAACAAGCTTTACATAAACAAACATCTAAAAGTTTGTTTTTTGTGTGTCTGTATCTCAGATGTTCCCACAAACTGACTCAAATCTCGATGAGAGGAAAATGGAGGACTTGGAGGAGAAGGACAGGGCTAAGGATGATGTCACAGACAGCAGCTCATATAAAAGTGCTCCATCGCATCTCAGCCCAGAGACTCAAGGGAGCATCACATGCGGTAATGACACACAGGTTGTTGTAGTGACCTTTAAAGCTGAAAGACATGTTAGTTTAACTTAACTGTATCTCTGAATAAAATCCCTGAATCTCTGGACCTGCACAAAGATTTGATAAACCTTGGGAAAACACGTTTACGGAAAATTCATCCATCTAAAATGGAATTGTAGCGACCTTTAAAGCTGAAAGACATGTTAGAATATTGGAACTTGACAACAAAGTTGTTAAAATACTATCGAGGAACTGATCTCTATCTGCTTTGCATCACACTCTTAACAAATATGTTTGATTCTTAGATGGCATTGACTTATGGGACGTGGAAAATATTGTGGCAATGGAAGTGGAGGATACTGTGCCAATCTCTTCTGATTCAGTCCCAGAAAGTCAAAATGACACAAAAGGTTTTATGCTCAAATATACCAGCTAGTGTGATTTTATCTATTCTGAAACTCTGGGACATGACCCAAATCAAACTCTGTCTTTGTTGCCAGGGCATCATCCAAATATGTCCATTGATGATGACGACAAGAACAGCAGCAGTGATGCCGATGACGATTGCAGCAGTAGTGATGATGTCATATGGACTGAGGTAAATATGTGATTGTTATTTGCAGAGGAGGGTGTTGTTTTGTTTCTGGATATCATGATTGAACACACTGTTTTTCTCTACCAGAAAAGAAAAGGAATTATCTTGCATAACAATGAAAAAACAAACATTCCATACCAGGTAACTTCAACATTTATAAAATTAAAGAGATTTTAATTACATTTGTGCATTGTAGTAAAAGATTTCTGCACCGTAAATATCACCAAAGCATCATAAATACATTATAACGTATAGGCCATTTGACTTATTTGCTGTAATCCAGCTCTTCTCAAGTCATACGATAGTATAGATAGTATAGAGGATGTATAGTCATATGATAGCTTTATTATGAGATGGGAGAAAGTATGTTAACAAAAAAAATACTCACATCTTTATAGTAATCTGCTTTAGTAGATTTCAGACTATGTCTAACAACTTCTGTGTTTTTAGGGGGGTTACACTGTGGGTGAGATGGTTTGGGGGCCTATTGAGGGCTTTGGTCTTTGGCCTGGACTGGTTCAGAGCTGGGACAACGAGAAGCCTTGTGGCTCCATGCGTAAAGTGGTTTTCTTTGGGAACAGGATGCTGTCAGAGGTACACATATGAGTATGCATAGACTTTTGTGCAAGCTTTTGGGTTTTGCTTTTATTTACTCAATAAGAAAGTTCATGTGATGAATATTTTTCTGTTGTAGATCCAAGTAGATGATCTCCTGCACTTTTTTTCCTTTGCTAAGTGCTTCTGTTCTAATTCCTTCGCTACAGTAGCGACATATAAAGATGCAATCTTCAATTCTCTGCAGGTAATGCAAATTGTATTTTGCTAGTACCATGTTTTTAGTACGCTAAGATCCATTTACCTTGGTGCAGTTTAGTGTGACAGTGTTACAGTCTGGAAAACCAGTTCTTGGAAGCAGTCCCATCATTTTGCTGTAATTTCACAGATATAACGTTTTTGTTTACTCTTTCAAAAATCTTGATTTCTGTTCCTAAAACTGCTAAGACCTAATAATTTCCCATGCAAGTATGTGAAGACAAACATAAACACTTGTAGACATGTAAGAAATGTTTTATACATGTTATGGTCTAGGTGGCTTCCAGACGCAGTAGAATGTTTTTTTCTCCTGAGACGGACTCTTTGGATGAGTTGTTTAGAGTCATGTTGGACTGGGCCTTTGGAGGTTTTAAGCCATCAGGTCCAGATGGACTTCGACCTCAATCAGAATACAATGGTATGCAACAGATTAGCACTGAAAGACACTCTTTGACACTGTATTTTAGTGCAAGGACTGTAGTATTAAACTTCAAATTTGTTGTGTATTTACTGTGTTCATCTTTTTTCCTTCCTTAGAACAGGCTTTTATGCCACGATCAGTGAATGGGAATGTTGGGTCCTCTCCAAACTACAAAGACCATCGAGAAAAATTATTTAACTTAACTGTATCACTGAATAAGCTCCCTGAATCTCTGGACCTGCACAAAGGTTCGATAAACCTTGGGAAAACGCATGTTTACAGAAAATTCATGCATCCAAAATGGAATCGGAGATCCTCACAGACTGTAAGGACTTGTCAAGAACAGAAACATACTTACAGGAATAAGCATCTAACTCACTGTGAAAGTATGCAGGTTGAGTCCAGACAGAACAGCCGAAAAAGATGTATGTGCACATTGCTATTTATTAAAGCATTGTTATGTAAACTTAAAAAACAACAACAAAAACATCAGTTAACCTGGTGTTTATTTGAATGTTTTCACAGATCAAATGGTGCATACATTTCTGGAAAACAAGATAGACATTGAAAGTAAGAAGCTTTTTCATAAACATTGCAGTGTCTATTGATAATGAGTGAAGTTCATCATAATTTAATTTCTTCTCACTTTCAGAGTTCTGCTTATCATGTGGGAGTACATTCGTTGACATCATCCACCCACTCTTCGAAGGCAGCCTGTGCTTAAAATGCAAGGTACAGTGAAATTGCACTGTTGTACTTTTCAATGATCCAGTCAGTGAATGTAGGATTGTCAAGTTTCTTACTGACAGACACCTGCTCTAGTTTAAAGGGTTTGGCTCTTTCAGCTAGTAACAGTTGTATTAAATCATCTGTATAAAACCATACCCAGCACTCTTCATAAATAAAGCTAAAGTCAGTTCCCTCAGCAAGCTTTTTGGTGTGAGTACAGCTCCTATCTGAATCATAAAATTCTCTACTTTAGCTGTAAGTAAGTAAGCTGTATGTGCAAGAATTAAGAGTTAACAAACAGGCAAATGGGTGTATGATTCTGATTCTGATGTGAACAGCATTAAATGGGCAATAAACAAGTGAAGTGGGACTTTAACCACCACTGAGCTCTACAGTTTCTCCCATTCATTTTTCTTAATCTCTGACAAAGCTTTGTTTGTTTATCAGTTTAATTTCACAGAGACGCTGTACAGGTATGATGAAGATGGCTATCAGTCGTACTGCACCGTTTGCTGTTCAGGCATAGAGGTCATTCTGTGTGGCCATGGCAGTTGTTGTCGGTGAGTTTGTTTGTGTTGATCACAAAATAGTCTACAAAATAAAAATAAAAAGATTTGTTTTAGGTTTTAAAACTAAGAATCATTATACATTTGAGATTCTGCACTATTTCTCTGCCCCTAATCAGATAAGTAAATTGAATCACATTTATGCATGTTAAATGGTGCTGTGATGCAGGTTAACTGCAAATTGGACTCAATCGATAATAAAATTTGCAAGGGAAAAATATCAAATTAGAAATACACAAAGTGTAATTATTTTCACAAGTTTTGACCCCAATCTAATTTGGTCTCATTCTCTAGCTGCTACTGTGTGGACTGTCTGGATATCCTAGTGGGTGAAGGGACATTTAACCAGCTGAAAAATGTGGACCCATGGACATGTTACCTGTGTGCACCTGAGAGCAGCTCTGGAGCTTTGAAGCCGAGGCATGACTGGAGAATTCGTGTGCAGGAATTCTTTGCCAACAACAGCGCCATGGAGTTTGTTAGTATTTGTTTCATATTTTTAGTCATCTTATACGAATGTTGAATGATCTTCCTGATTTGTAATTATATTGGTTCCACCACTGACATTTGTCCTCCTCAGGAGCCCCATCGAGTTTACCCATCAATCCCTGCTAACCAGCGACGTCCAATCAGAGTGCTTTCCTTATTTGATGGTATAGCCACAGGTAAAACTTGCCGAATTACTCAACCACTTGTAGTGTAATATACACTTATAGTGTGGCTCATTCAAATACATTTTTATGTTTCAGGATACCTTGTTCTGAGGGATCTTGGCTTCAAAGTGGCAAAATATGTGGCCTCGGAAGTTGATGAAGAGTCTGTTACCGTTTCTATGGTCAACCATGATGGAAAAATCACTTATGTGAAAGATGTTAAGAACATTACGAAAAACCATGTACGGTTACAAAATAATTTTTTCATCCTCTTGTTTGTTTTCTGTTATTAAATAAAATCTCTGTGCACATCTGAAGACGACTCCTCAACACACTCATTGAGTTTATTCTGTCTTTGTTCAGATTGACAAATGGGGCCCGTTTGATCTTCTCATTGGAGGAAGTCCTTGTAATGACCTGTGCACGGCCAATCCCAACAGAAAGGGCTTGTTTGGTAAGACGCATCTGATGCATGTTGCACAAAAAATAACGAGCGCTTTCTTGATCTGGCAAAGTATAATCTGATTGCCTGTCTTTATTGGTAAAAAGGTTGGCAAACCTTGTCTTCATGGAGCTGCATAAGCAAAGATTTGAATAATAAAAATGAACACATGGTTCACACATCAAACGTAGAGATTTTGTTAAACTACTGAGCAGACTCAACACTTGATCTCATGTTAAAACAGATAACACAATTGGTTAAATCACAATCTGAAATCCTCTTTACTCTCTGCAGAGGGCACAGGGCGGCTGTTTTTCGAATATTTTCGGCTTCTGAATATTTTGAAGCCGAAGGAGGATGACCCACGGCCGTTTTTCTGGCTGTTTGAGAATGTGGTGTCAATGGAAAACAAGGTTAAAGCTGACATTTGCCGCTTTCTGGAAGTAAGTTTTCTTCTTTACTATGTTGGATAGAGGTTTGCTAAAGGCTCTCAGCAATTCTTATAAATTGAAAAAGCTTGTATGTTAAGTCTATGAGATTTTTCTTTAAACTTGGGATCAGATTTTAAAAGAATGTTTAGTCTCATGGTGTAGTAAGTCTGTTTGGTTTGTTTTTAGTGTAACCCTGTGCTCATTGATGCTGTGAAAGTGAGTCCAGCTCACAGAGCAAGATACTTCTGGGGGAACATACCTGGCATGAACAGGTGCGTTAGTCATTTCTTATGACGATCACACTGACGTAAGGCACTCAACCATGTAAATTAAATAAATGTGATTTTAGAAAAAACAGAATTGTTTTATTCTGTTTTGACCAGACCAATCGTAGCATCTCAGAAAGATAAACCGAGTCTTCAGGAATGTCTGGACCCTGGCCGCACTGCAAAGGTTTTCTCATGAGCTTCTAACCAAAGATATGCAGTACATAATAATTTCAATGACATCATTACATTTGATTGTGAGTGTTGACGCCATGTAATTTACCATTTTGCAGTATGAAAAAATTCGCACTATCACCACACGGCCTAACATACTAAAGCCAGGCACTGATGACCGGCATTACCCCATCATTATGAATGGGGAAGCTGATAGTCTGTGGATCACTGAATTGGAGAAGTAACTTTTACTTTTTCTGCTATTTCAGTTTTATGTCATCAAAATTAATTCCCAATTATATTTAATTTATGCTGACTCTCACACTTGTCTTTGTCAGAATATTTGGATTTCCGAAGCATTACACCGATGTGAAAAATTTGGGGCGTATGCAGAGGCAAAAAGTATTGGGGAAGTCCTGGAGCGTCCCTGTCATAAGACATCTTCTAGCACCTCTGAAGGATTACTTTGCTTGTGACCAGGTCCCCTTGAAATGAACTGAAGTTTCTTGTGCATTTCTCATTTTTCTTTGAGTAAAAAGACTCAGGAACACAATAGTTTGTCACTTTTCATTGTTTTAACTAAAATTTAGAAACCTGGTAAATGTGTGTAGTGCTCTGTGAAGTGCCAAGATAATAAATCCTGTTTAGATTTGTCTTGATTTAAGAACTAAATATTAATGTTGACCAGTGACTGAAATGAAGATTTTCATTAATTCAGAATGTTTAATTAAATTTTTTGTTTGTTTGTTTAAGCTCCCTGGATAGTTTAGTACTTATTTAAAATAAGTGGTGTCTATTTGTATCAAATGTTAGATAGGAGAATAAAAATAACGTTCACTACGGAACGTTTTTTTTTTTAACTCAGTTTAAATATCTACAGCATTTTTGCTCAGAAGCCCTAGTTATTCTTACAAGGCTGTTAATTGTGTTTATTGCAATCACCATGGGATTAATAATATTTTGTTTTTTATTTTCAATAAAAAAATGAGCTTATTTCGAGAGTATTTGAGAGTCTTTTACTGGGGCTTTAAATGAAACGAGAATGGGGACTTTTATTTTGAAATGTGATTGGTAGAAGCGTGTTCTGGATGGACAGCTACAGCCATGGCAAATTCTTACCCGTTGTAAATCGTTAATTCTAAGTTTACAATGTTTAGAGTAAAAGTTAAAAGTAGTTGTATTTGTGAACCGTTTACATAGTTAACAGTAGACAGTTTATCCGTTGTTTAAACATGTTTCGACAGGCTGTTAAGAAACTAGGTATCTATCATCATGTCAAAATTCGGTCAGTCAACACAGTCTGAACACTTGTGTGTTATGTGCTATGCTTTAAGAGTTCTTATGAAGGCATTTCATTTAGAAATCATGCTTTTGTATATATTTCATCCCGTAACGTGGGTCATTATCAAAAATGTTGACCTCGACATAAATAAAATGTTACAGAAGTTTTTGAAATAGTTTTCAAAATATTTTTGAAGTTTTGACCAATATTTTAGAATAAAAACTGGTGGTAAGTATTTAACAACATCATGGAATTATTACTAATCATGAGGACAATACGACTTTTTCCCCCTTTGTTTTGTTTAGGTTATTTGTATTATTTATTTAACAAAAAAGTGACATTCTCGTAAAATATTCTTTTTCTAAGATTATGACATTAGCATCTCAAAATAAAAATAAATGAAACAGGATTTTCAGCCTGTGACCCTTGGGAAAATATTTTTCTGGAAATTATTTATTTTATTTATTTTTTCTGTATGTGTGTTTGTGTGTGTGTGTTTGTTTGGAAAAGTCATGTTTGTCACCATATTTTGAAAATGACCTATCTGCCAAATACATAAGTTAATTTCCATCTTAGTAGAACTTGTGTACATGAAAAGCATTGTGTAGCTTAAGCCATTTACAAGATGTTTACCTTTAAGAATTTTATAGGTAACACAAATCCATGTTGAAAACTGATTTGATCTCGAAATTCCCAGAGGTATTCGTTGCATGTATGCTGCCTAATCCCCAATGAAAACTGAATAGTATTTATTAATAATTACAGATACTTTGATGCCAGATGCTGGAAAACAACTTGTGACAACAGCAATGTCCACAATTAAATGTGTGGTAGTTGGAGACGGAGCCGTGGGTAAAACCTGCCTTTTGGTTTCATTTACAAACAAGTTCCCATCAGAACCAACAGTAAGGATTTTTGACATTTATGCATGCATTACTATTGCTCTCTTTGGTATGTTTATCTTGACTGGCTTAAGAAAGAAAAAAAATACAACCCATGTGCCTATTATTAGTGATAACTGCGGAATAGACAGTTATCCCATCACTGCCGACACATATTGAATGTGTGAAAATCATCCGTGGTGTCAATTCAGTTGCTTTGTCATGTTTTACTTTTTTTTTTTCCTCTCAGGTGTTTGATAACCAAGCTGTGACTGTAATGGTTGATGGTGAACCGTATACCATTAGATTATTTGATGCTGCAGGTATAATAACACTATTCGTGAAGCATTGTCAACTTATCTTAAACGTGTCTCAACATTTGACACGAACTGATCCTGACATATCTAAATATATTTCAATATTTTGTAGGTCAGGATCAATTACGACCCTTATACTATCCCCAAACAGATGTCTTCCTAGTTTGTTTCTCTGTTGTTTCTCTGTCCTCCTTTGAAAATGTAAAAGAAAAGGTGAGTCTTTCAATGATCTGTCAGTCATGTGGAATAAATGTGTTTGTTGCTAACAACAGTTCATTTATAATGCAGTGGGTGCCTGAGATAACTTATCACTCTCCGAAAACCCCCTTTCTGCTGGTTGGAACTCAGATTGACTTTCGAGATGATCCTGTAACTATTGCAAGGCTTGCAAAAAACAAACAAAAGCCACTCAAACCAGAGACAGCTGAAAAACTAGCCAGAGACTTAAAGGCAGTGAAATATGTTGAATGCTCTGCTCTAACACAGGTGGGTATGCTTGTCACTGTGTTTGGTTTATAAAGCCAAGTTTTAAATGTTTTTCTTTATTTGTATAACAAAGCAATTTTTCCCCTTTGTTACAGAAAGGACTCAAGAACGTATTTGATGAGGCGATATTAGCAGCTCTAGAGCCCCCAGGATCCCAGAAGACAAGCAAATGTGTGGTTTTATGAACTGGACACAGAAGCATCATCAAAGACAAATCTGGGTGTAAACCAATAGGATTGTTTTATTTTTGTACAGGTTTTTATCAGGAAAGTAAAAGTAGCTTTTACTCAACAGGTTTTTTTCCCTGTCATTTACCTCGGTACTCGTATCACGATGAGATGATATGTGTGCAAATGTTACTGTAGTGCCTTTAAGACTTTAATGACGCTTCAAAACAAAGATATTCAGATATGGTATGGTATAGTGGGCTAAGTTGTGCCAATTTTTATTTAATTTGTCTAATAAGGAGGGACAATTTTGAAGTAAATACTTTAATTTATGTGTGGATGTCTATCAGCTTAATTTAGAAGACTTTACAGAGCCACATGAATATGTCTTGTCCCACGTTAGGGGTAAGTTGTGTTATGTCAAGTTGAGTCACTGGAGAATATCTGAGAGATTTGACTTTTAAATAAAAGTATGAAAAAATATTTATACAGAAACTATCTTCCTTTAAAAATATATTATTTCAATGTGGTGACAAGGTGGTTTTATTCATTGCCACTTTGCCGAAAAGTATATACCTTTTTATATACCTAAGTATATACATTTTTAGACTAGGATAAAGAGTGCAAAAATGATCAAAATCACTTTTTCTCATGTTATTTCTTTAACATGTAGCTGTATAAGATTGGCCCTTTTTAAATATTTGGTCACATGATGAAAATTAATTTACGGGGCGATACGTCTTTCCCACTGCTACATTTTAGCTCACTCCCCCAATACTTTAGTTTTAAGCAATCCCTTCAAACAGTAGCAGTTGCATATTATACATGTTAAAAGAAGCATTTAAAAACGTCACGTAAGGGGAACATGTCTGAAATCAAGTTCTTAATGATGGCCCTCTTTATTAACACAAAACATGAATGACTGTTTAAAGGGTTTTGGAACGACATGAGGGTGAGTAATTAATGACAGAATTTTTATTTTTGGGTGAACTTTCCCTTTAATATTCTCGGTCTCGGTGTAACACAATGTTTGAGAGATAATAAGGCATTGATAAATAAGAAAGGAGGGGCAAGAGGCCTTTTGAAATATAAACAGCTAAAACTTGATTTATATGTAGTCCAAAAATAAATACAGAATGATCATGATAGAGTCTTCAAATCACATACAATACTGAGAGATGCACTTATAACTTTCATAAGGCTTTTAAGGTCACTGTTATATATAACAGTGTTTCTCATAGCAGAACAAATTCAGACAGTAAAACACTATCTCTCTTCAGCTGGACAGATCTCCACACTACTGTTAGTGACCCGTATACCATACCAGCCTGCCCAGAACTGTGTATCCTTCCCTCCATGAGTGAAACGGATAAACCGAACCCCAGGTCCATAATTCTTAAAGACATGTGTCATCTGAAATTAATTTAAAAAAATATATATGTTGAGAATGACACAGTTATTTTATCAGGTTTAATTGATCATTTTCTTTTCTTCTACTCACTTCACACCACTGCTGATCATTCCACTGTGGAAAGAAAACATTTTCAGGGTCAAAGGTACTGATGTGTTTCTTCTTCTGATCAAGCAACTCCACACAGATCTGATACACACTTCCACAATCGCAGCGTGGTGCGTACCTGCATCAGACAAAACATTCTCAAATTAAACTTTATTAACTGGTATGATATATAAACCACTGATACTGTATCATAAAATCAGAGTTTGAGCGAACACTCACCAATCTGATATTTTGATATGAGGTTGCAGTTGATCCATGAAAGCAGCACTGTAGCCTTCTTTCTTCAAATCGATCAGCTGTTGCTTCAAACATAACCTGAGGACAAAGTTTATGGGTGACAAAGAAGGCCTCAGCTATTATCTCTTTGGTTAAATACATTTATTTTAGGTTTGACTTATCAACTGAAGAACAGGTCGTATCAAACTTACCAATATGAAGTGACAAAGTATTTTGAGACTGTGCAATTTGGGATTTCTACCGAATTATCTTCTACTGTCCAGCAGTCACCACCATTCTGTACAATCTTCCATCCACTGAACTCCTCTAATCAGACCAGCAGAGAGGAGCACATAATATAAATGGAGCAAGTGACACTGGCATTGCATTTTCAGAAGGGAATATGGTGGCAAACAAATAGTGTTCAAATTAATTGTTTTAAATTAATTGAGTGAATTTAGGGTCATTTCATTTCAAGTGGTCCAATAAATGCTGCTTGACCATTACATCTGTGTATTGTTATTGCAATACCAGTATTTTTTATTTTATTTTATGTGGTTTAACCACAGCGGCCATCATGGCCCACAACATTTGCAAATTGTTGTTGTTCTTTAGACTTTAAATTAAAACTAAAATTTAAGGGCAAATGTAATGATCAACATTGCTCAGGGTTCAACATTTAGGGTCAATTTACAATGGGAAGGATTTGAGTCTCAGTCATAAATAAGTATAGCATGCATGCAGAACATTTCAGTTTTTTTTTTAGTTTTTTTTATGGGAGTGAGAAAGTGTGGAAAAAGTGCAGTTTCTTAACATTTGGATGTTTGCCGAGGCCCCCTAGTGGTCCCGAGCCCCCTGCTTTAAAGCCACGGTTTCAGATCTCATTAACAAACAAGAGCTATGGTATGTCAATCATAAACATAATTACTGTAAAATACTGTTCATTTTTATTATTTATTATGTTCATACTACATTCATATCTAACAGTACAGGAATGGTCCCAGTTTGGTCCCATACTCTAATTTTTACAGCAGAATGCTATCATAGAGGAAATGTATCTGTGAAAATGTAATCTTCCAGTTTGGTCCCCCACCAGAAATAATCAACTCTAAATTGAGGGAAACTTTTATAAAAATGGCACTTTTTCTGTATTTTTTTCTTATTATGTGCTGTAAAGATCTGTTTTTGTACTAATGAATTACAACCCTAAGCTAAGATATTGAGGTTTGTGTAAATGTCCGTTTAACAAAATTACTTGTGGGCCAATAAACATGACGGTCACTGTGCTTAAACCAAGTTAGAAAAAAAAAGGTCAAGCCACAAACTTTATATTATATTATATATAAACTTTATATTATATTATTTTTATATTATAATGCGCAGTATGAAAAAATATATATTAATTTTGAGATTTATGAAAGATTACGTTTAACTTTTTTATTTTGGGGTAACTATTTCTTTAAATGTCTAACTCTGGAAAATAGTATAGTAGTCTAGAGAACATGTGAAGACGAAAAAAATAAAATGTTTGAGGAATATCAATGAAGCGCTGCAAAATTCTACCACTGTGATTCCCAAAAGCCACCAATGGCTTCAATGATCAACTTAGATGCTTCTGGGAAATGCAGTCCAGAATATGAAGTGTACTGCTTCTTTAAAATATTACACATTTTCAATTATGTGGCTCACCTTCTGCTCTGGGATTCTTGAGCAAGTTACGTCGTTTCTTAGTTAAGAAGTAAAACAGGCGCCAGTCGTATGGTGGTCTGGAAGCATCACAAGGCTGGATCCTCTCTCTCCTACAGCGCACTCTCCAGTGTGCAGCACTGTCCACCAGCTCCTTCCACTCATGACACACCAGACGACAGACTCGCACCACCTGATGAGCAGGCAGGTTCAGGAGGATCTCCTCAACCACAGCTAGAGGAACATCTGCCTGCAGACCTGAGCACTGACAGAGGAAGAACGATTCAGTTCTAATCCAGCTGTGGAACATGGTTGCTGGTTCTTAGCCATGTTCCATGTTCCACCCTGACCATTTTAACATAGTATGACCATCTGGTTGACTAGCAAACTAGCATTTAATTTAATGCTAATTCTATGGCAACTGGCTATAACTGAAACCAAGAGCTCAAAAACTTACTGAGTCTGGTCTGGGTTTAAAGTCCTTCGAAGCAACATGAATGTGTCCGCTCTCTGACTGACCCATCCTTGTTTTTGATATGACATTTGATTGATATAAGTCACTGTTGCGCGTGTGGAAACACGGAAGTTATGTCTCAGTTATGTCTGACAATGTTGCAGTAAAAGCCTGAAACACAAATAATGGTAGCTACCTTCTCATTAATTATATGCCGAATAACGTTCTTCTAAGCATTGATAATCACATGTTTACCGAGATCCCAAACCGAAAGTCCTGTTACCGGAAGCGTCATGGCCCCGCCCACAACTCTGACGAATGCATTATGAGCGCAGCATGAGAAGAAGTGTTTATGAGAAAATACACTGAAGAACAGTCTGGGTTTATGCAAGGCCGTCAAATCAGGAATAATATTAGACTAGTCTTAGATATGATTGATTATAATCACTTTATTGAGGATGATAGTTTTATTTTATTTATTTATTTCTATAAAGCATTTATGGTGATTCATGGTTTTATTTTCAAAGTTATTACATTGTTTGGTTTTGGAGATATGTTTTTGAAAGCAGTTAAAACATTGTATAGTGGGTGTAATAGTTCTGTCAAACTTGCTCATGGTACCTCACAAAGATTTGATATTCATCGTGGCATTAGGCAAGGATGTCTCTCTCTCCTTGTATTTTTGTAGTCACTCAGGTTTTAGCATCGCGTTTAAAAAGAAATCAATTTAATGGTATCACAGCTTTAGGTGTACAATTTAAACTTAGCCAGTTTGCAGCTGCAGTGTTTTTGAAAAACAAATTTGAAGTACCAAATATATTGAGGAATTCACTGGTGTTTCAGGCCTTAAAATGAATTTAGATAAATCTGTATTATTCCCCTCAAAGATTGCTCCTCTTCAGAAATATTCCAGGTAAACTTAAATTAACATATTTAGGTGTAATAATTTGTAATAATGAAAAACAAAGGAGTCAGTTCAATTTTGAACCAATTATTGAGAAAACTAAAAATAAATTTAATTTGTGGTTAATGAGGGACATCTCAATATTTGGGAGGGTATTATTGTCAAAGGCGGAAGGTATATCTAGATCTGTCTATACGTCATTATCGTTAGATGTGCCTCCCAAGATTATTAAAGATCTAGATCAGATTCTTTATAACTTATTTGGAAAAGGAGGTCATTTGTAATCCTAAAGAGCAAGTGTGACAGATTATAATACTCTCAATGACACTTTTAAAATTAAATGGTTGATAGAGTTTGTGAAGAATAGAGAAAGTCCTTGGAATGCATTTCCTAATGATATATTTAATACGACTTTTTGTTGAAATGAAATTTTTCTGTTGACAAAATTCCTGTTAAAGTGGCCGGTTTTCACAGACAAGCCCTGTTAGCATGGAAATTGGTTTACCAGTTAAACCAAGAGAATTTGCTGTTGTTTTTGACGCAATTCCAAAGAGTGTGATGTTACTGTAACTCAGAAGAAATCAGCATGATTGAAAATGTTGATGTTTTAAACAATAGTGTAGCAATATTACAAGGAATGCTCATTGTTATGTGTCCTTACCTGCAGCAAGATTTTTGGTCTTCTTTATTTGGTAATATCTCTTGGGTTAAAGCATGGAAACTGCCAAATAAGTTTTGTATCAATAACAAAATTAAGGAAGTGTCTTGCAAAATATTTCAAAGAATGTATCCTAAACATGTTTTGGAAAGATTTAAGCTTAATATTTCGTATACCTGTGAATTTTGTGGTCAAGAAAAATAAACTTTTTTCATTGTATTTACTCAAGATTATTTTGGAAGGATTTGGAATTCTATATTAACAGAAAAATGAAGTGTATGATAGAAATTTGTATATTTAATGTATTGTGATTGTAAAGAACAACATATTATACATTTATTTATTTTATTAGGAAAATTCCATATACATAAGAACAAGTGGGCTCAATGTAAACCAAATTTTGCACATTTTATAAATGACTTTAAATTATATGTAAATCTCTTGGAACAAACAAAAAAGCATTAAAAACATGTAATGCTCTGAAAACATTGAAATGTATGTAATTTTCTTCCTTTTTTCTCTCTGGCAGCTAATGTTAATTTGATCATGTGAATATGTAATGCCTCTTGTTCTTTATTTAAAAAATATATATAGGTTTCTGAAATCACATTGTAATAATGTTTGGAAATTAATTAAAATCATTTTAATAAGCAGTGATCAGAGGTGTTTGATTTGTTTGTAAAGTATAATTTGCTGAAGAATTGTTGCTCTTTATTTTCTTTATTTTCAATGTTTTTTTTCTATACACATTTTATCCATGTATGTCGATAAAATCAATTAGTAAAATGAATAAATATGTTTTGGAGTGAAGTCTGCAGAGGTGAGCTCTTATACAGAAGTCTCTTCATGGAGGCACACTGTTATCAGACACTTCTGGCTCCAGAATAAAGGAAACATCACATGCACTTCTGTAAATATAGTATTTTTTTATTTTCTTTTACAACTGTTACAAATGCAAAATTAGTATAGCAGATAAATGAAAAAAGAATATACAATAACGTATCTAATCAAATACTTTAAACATGTAATCTTACTGGAACACTTTAAAATGAACTGCACCTCGAAGTCATTTCATTTTCAGCTATATTTTGTAATAATCAGAAGGAAACCATAAACCTCTGGATTATTATACCATCACTAACATGCAATGACTTGGAATCATTTATTGCACTTATGTATTATTCTATTAAGTGAAATAATTTCTAGAAGTGCTGTGTATTCCTGTATTTAGTTGCAGACTAAGGTCCTTAATTTTAACAGTTTAACATTCAGCATTTATTGGAACTAAATACATACACAACAGAGCTTTGTAAGGTTATACTTGGGATATCTTATTTATGGCATAATTCATCATCTGTAGGTCACTTTTCTGCCTGTTAATTTAAGGAATGTATATATATAAACACTATCTCTCTTCAGCTGGACAGATCTCCACACTACTGTTAGTGACCCGTATCCCATACCAGCCTGCCCAATACTGTGTATCCACCCCTCCATGAGTGAAACGGATAAACCGAACCCCAGGTCCATAATTCTTAAAGACGTGTGTCATCTGAAATAAAGCAGAACAAATAAAGAGACAATGAAGCCTAGACTGTTAGTTTGATTGTAGGGGAATAACTTGACTGTCAGTATTACTCTACTCACCTGACACCACGGCTCATCATTCCACTGTTCAAAAACAACTTTCTCAGGCTGAAACGTACAGATTTTTTTTTTCCTCTGATCAAGCAACTCTACACTGATCTCATACTGACACCCACAATCAAAGCGTGGTGCATACCTGCAGAGAAGGCATCACGTAAATGTGCTTTCATATTAGAACCTGGTTTGAAAGTAACACTAGTACTGCATTTAAAGGGACAGTTCATCCAAAAATGGAACACAAAAGAAGAGGTTCTGAAAGTCAACAGGGTCCAAATGACACTGGAGCACATTGACTTCCAAAAACAAAGACGGTTTTCAAAATATTCTTTATGTTCCATGAAATGAGTTTGAGTGAATGCTCACCAGTCTGTTATTTTGATATGAGGTTGTAGTTGATCCATGAAAGCAGCGCTGTAGCCTTCTTTCTTCAAATCAATAAGTTGTTGCTTCAAACATAATCTGAGGACAAAGTAAAAGGGTGATTCATGTGTGGATCAGCTTGCTGATTGATTGATGATCATACTGTATATTGACCAATAAATAAGCTCAAAACGTTCTTATAAAATATCAAATATCAAATGTACCCATAAGATGTTACAAAACATTTTGTGACTGTCTCATCTGGAAATGGTTTCCTATTTTCCACTGCAACCCAGCGGTCACCTCCATTCTCTACAATCTTCCATTCTTGAAGTTTATCTAATAAGAACATCAGAGAAGAGATGTTAACTGAAACAAAAATTCACACGTTAATAAAGACATTACCCTAAATGATATGTATGTCTGCACTATGTTTGTACTTTCTGTACTGGAAGCTCCTGACACCAAGACAAATTCCTTGTGTGTGTAAACACACTTGGCAAATAAAGCTCTTTCTGAAGACACTTATTGTTCAAACCTATTTATGTAAATCAGGGTTATTATTAACTAACCATAAAATTTAAACCATAAAAAATCATTACTTGATATATAATAAACATTAACTGAAATAAAATATAATATAAAAAAACTTATTTTATTTCAACTACGTGCAATGGCAACCTTTCTCATTTTCATTTAGTACTAAAATAACAAACTAAAACTGACATAATTAATAAAAACTGTACAGACATTAGAAAAACTAATAATGACAAAAACACAGAACAAAATTAGTACAACTTCAAATAAAATAAAACGAAAAAAGTAAATATAAAAATAAATTCAAAATATTTATAATAACTACAATAGTATATCAGTGATATTGATAAGAATCACCTTCTGCTCTGGGATTCTTGAGCAAGTTACGTCGTTTCTTAGTTAAGAAGTAAAACAGGCGCCAGTCGTATGGTGGTCTGGAAGCATCACAAGGCTGGATCCTCTCTCTTCTACAGCGCACTCTCCAGTGTGCAGCACTGTCCACCAGCTCCTTCCACTCATGACACACCAGACGACAGACTCGCACCACCTGATGAGCAGGCAGGTTCAGGAGGATCTCCTCAACCACAGCTAGAGGAACATCTGCCTGCAGACCTGAGCACTGACAGAGGAAGAACGATTACCTTCCAGTTCTAATCCTGTTGGAAAATCCAGCTGTGGAACATGGTTGTTATTTTTATCTAGTTATCAACAATAATCTTCCCAAAAAAAGTGACCACTAAACTGGAATGACCAGCTAAAGAAGTGATCAAAACCCCTTTAAAACCAGCCTGCAAACCAGCTATGACCAGGCTAGGAGACCACCTTAAACCAGCCAATCTTAGGCTGGTTTCAGCTGTTTTTCCCCCCTTCACATCTAAGTTATTATTTTAAGATGGACTTTCTAGCAGAAACGAAAGTCTATTTCTGCGTTAAATGTCTGGGCCAGTTTGATTATGACCATAAGCAATTTACTGCGTCTAATCTGGGTTTCCTTGAAGGGACATGAATATGTCCACTCTCTGACTGACCCATTCTTGTTTTTTGACATATTTGTCTTTTATTAGACATGTTTGCGGGTCTGGACCTACGGGTGCAAACACGGAAGTTGCGTTTCATAGTCTAACGCACGATATTACACTAATCCAACTGAAACACAAACAGTAGTAGCTACTTCGCATTAGTTATATTTCAGACCCAGACATCGTTGTTCTAACCAGTGATAACGACTCTTGATGTTTCTGGTAAACCGGGATATGTCTGGCAGTGCGCGTTTTGACGGATCACTCCAGCATTTCCGTTATATACATACTTCTTTCCGGTTTAGATATTCCATTAGCCACACGTACCATGATTCTGGTCAGAATCCGAATATATTCCTTAGGAATCACGTGTTGTTACCGAGATCGTAAATCGAAAGCACGGATGTATAGACCAATTATAGATTTGTAAACATTTGGGATGCGCGCGCATCATGGTTGCAGAAAACCCGGGAGAGATAGCCTTTACGGCTAGAGAATTAATAATGTTAATTATTAACAAAATGTTCTCCGCATATTACAAGAGCTTGTCACCCAGCGATAAGCACTGTTATGCAACGAAATTGACGTTAGATAGTGGGACAGTCTTACAGATCCGAAACAGGGATGACGTTTTCTGTGGGCGGAGCCTATCTGGTGGCAGAAAATGACGGTTTTCAAGTGGCAGTAATTATTTAATTAATTATTAAATAATTATTGCCGCAGTATATGGAGCTATGGAATAAAATAATTTTAAAAAAGGTACATTTGATTTTATGTTTCAAAATTCTGACTTTATTCTCGCAATTCCGAGATTATATCTCACAATTCTAATAAGGAAAAACAACTCGTCATTCTCTCTTTTCCCTTCGGCTCTTCTGGCTTTTTTTCCCTCAGAATTGACAAACTCACTATTTTTGAGTTAAATCAAGTTATAAAGTCCGAATTAGGAGATATAAACCTCCATTTGCAAGAAAAAAATCTGAATTGTGAAATAAAATAAATAAATGTTATGTAAAAATGTTAATAGTAATAGATTTAAATAATATATCATGCTGTAACTGTAGGGCTAATACAATACGTCCCCTATGAACAGCATATGTGAATATTGTTTAAATCGCGCGCAGCTGCAAGTGACGTAACTGTGACGTCTACTCTGATATCTGACTGAAGCAAAGAGTATAGAATACCAAGAGGCGAAACTCAATAGAACGCTCCATAGCAACAGTTGCGCCCATGACGCCGCCATTTTGGACTGAAAACTACACAAAAACGGTAGAATAATAGGAGCCAGTCGCGCTTGACCAACTTACAATAACACATTTAAAGTATATATGTATATAGAGTTTCGCCTCTTTGGGCTTCTATACTCTGTCGGCACTCCACTAGATTCTTGCTGTCGCCATGGAAAGATTTGTTTAAAAAACCGTACATTAAACCTGAAATACAGCCTGAACGATGACAACAATAATGTACAATCACTAGACGAGTGATAATCAAATCCTTTTAACAGTTTATTTTACAGACTTTACTTTTTTTTACAAAACCTTTTACTCTCTAGAAACCATGTCAGTTTCGGTTACAAATATTTTAAGTTATAAACACTGAATTAATACCAACATATGAAATTAAATTAATGACAGAAAAAATAGAAATGTTGGATAATAAATATATAACAGGAATAACATCTTGACAGTAAACTGTTTTTGCAGTATTATCTTATATTAATGTCCGTTAAAGGAAGACTGTAAACAAAAAAAAAACTTTTTAATTAAAAAAAAACAAGTAGCCTACAGCCACTTTCTCCAAAATTGTTTAATTATTTAATTATGACAGACACAACAACGCATCATGTTCTAGATCATCATGTTTGTAGTGTGTTCAGGGGATTAAAACGTACAATATATATTTCAGACCTACTGGAGTAATAGTAAATAATAATATAGTATGTAGTAAACGTGTAAAGTTTCATAAGCTCATTATAACTATAGTGTCATATCCATATAAATCATTATTATGGTTTCTATGGCAAGGACCTGCAGTTCCTAAAAGGATTTAAGTTTACTACTAGACTAAAACAGTTATAGTTAGCAGGTGCATAACACAGCGCTACGTCCCACTTCAAAACACACAATATTTTTACACTTTTGTGAATAATTACCTGTCACAGTCTTTGGGGAAATTATGAAAGTCAATATTTTCACTGTCACTCTGATAGTTTTTGAAGGGGATTGCCCAACATTGCGTTCTTTTATTCCACTTTGACTTCTCTTTCGTTGTTATTCTGTCTATTTCTGTATAATTGTAAGGTTATCCAGTTGGAATTTTCACCCCAAAATGGCGGCCGCGCTACCGAAGCGTCACCTAGTGACTGTTACCCGAAAAGCATCAGAGTTTCGCCTCTTGGTATTCTATACTCTTTGACTGAAGCTTGTTGTTTACGTCATGGCTCCTCCTACCATAGATATATAAATACAGTCTATGCCTCCTACAACCAAACACTGACGAATGCAATACGATTGCAGCATAATAAACATTGCAATGGATACACTAATAAAGTTCTTACCTCTAGAGTTCATGGCAGTTTGATTCAAGTGTTTTTTACTGTTTACATTTCTTACAGTACCTTGTAGGCTATTAATCTTACACCTGCAAAGTTATAACCCATAACATTTAACATTTAATCTCATTGCAACACATTAGAACTGCACCTCATGGTATACATTTAGTTGTTTTCATTTTCTTTTTCAGGTTTTTACGTCTTTGGTAATCATCAGTGGGAAAGCTTACTTATTGTTTTTAGAGGTATACTGTTAAACATAGCTTAAACAATGCCGATATTCAAGAGGAGCAATATGGCTATTATTGTTTTGTCAAATGTTTATGGTAAAATGAATTTGCCTGGAGCAACGAGGCTTTAAAACAATGACATTAGATTCAATAGGCTACTTATTATTTTTATTATTATTATTACTTACTACTTGTCATCTGGTGGACAAAGAAATGAAGTTCATCTACTAAACTGTAGTTCAGTTAGCAGCTGGTTGAAGTGTGGATGTTCAACAGTTCTTTTGACAACATGCTATTTTTGAAGCAATTAAAATTGCTGTGAAAGCTATTAAGTGTGTTGTTATAACAGAATCAAGAGGGGTTACATTGTCAGTAAATTAATGTAAGATGGTGGGGTGGGGGGGCATGGTAGCCACTATACTAGAATAAATTACATCAGGCATGAAGTGCAATATTACAGTCTTATAAATAAATCAAGCTGTGTTTTTTAAAAAGTTTCATTCAAAAATTTCTAAATTCATTTTAACAATGTAATATACAATGTAGCATATATATATACACACATTCTCTCACACACATAGCTGTCCAAGAGCTGTCCGTAAAAAAAATTGGAGATGCCATGTAATATGAAAAATAGAGACATTTAGTGCCCTTCAAAGGTGATTATAGTTTTGGGAAACACCATAAATTGCAGGGCACCAAATCTGGGCTGTAGAAACATGAGACATGCATGGGCGGCACATTGTCGTGATGAAGCTGTTAATCACCAGCTGCCTATAGCTGTGGCCGTTTTCATCATATTGCATCTCTCATGCTGTATTCTTCATATTACATGGCTGGATACTTTCCAGACAAGACTGTAAAAATGTCATTATATGCCCAGTTCTGTTATGAAACTCTAGATGGTGCAGGCTGATGGATTGTAACACAAACTGATGATTTTTACAAGCTGATTGGTTCATGTTGCATATGCAGCCAGTGAGCTTACTGCTTTACATTTAAATGGCTGGTTAGCATTCACTAGAGCAGTTCGCAGTGTTCCTCTGAAACCCTCCACCTCCCCCAGCTCCACCTGTGTAGATCTGCTAGGGGTTATTATATATGCTGTTTGTGCAGCAGCACAGTACATACTCACAGCACTGTATCAGCGTATGTATTGGCAGGAGCAAGTTTCTGTACTTGCTTTGCAGCAGCAGCAATAACATACAACAAAAGTGATGCACTGAGAAGAGATCCAGGCAGACGAAGTCTTTCCGTAAAAGTGTAGTTTATTAAAAATCAATTATCATAAGTGAAGTGATAAAGATTACAGATGATTAAATATAAAATATGGAAATTAAAGGAAAAGATAAAAAATGGATACAATATTCAAACTAAACATATTCTGCTAAAACTAAGATAAAAGTCTAAGAATCTGAGTAATCTGATCTAAGTATAATAATATTCAAGAGCCGAGAGATGAAGATCTTCAGAGCATGCAAAGAGAAGGAAAGATTAAAAATGCCAATTGAAGGGGCATTATATAGGCTAGAGACTTTCATCTTCATAGGTCATGGAAAGTTCTCGTCTGATCGACAAAATGTTAAAAATATTTACCTACTATTTTCCCTCCCTTATTTAGATAATGTCAGAGCGAGGTCAACTTGACTTATTAAAGGAGGTTGTTGTGGTTTTACACCCTTTGAACAGAAACAGCAAGCTCTGCAAATCTTCAAATATCACTAGGCTAAATATCATATAAACTTAGAAGGGAGTGCTTAATACCAAGACAATTAAACACAAACCGAGCAACATCTGTGCATATATAAAAATACCTTGCAAAAACATAAGTTTCCATCATCCGGTTCAGACATCATTAACATAACAAGATGTACCTTTTATATGTTAAACGAAGGGGAAAAAAAATTACATAGACCATTGTTTTGTCAAATGAAGGAAAACAAAATGTACCAGGTACTGGATGACATATTAAACTTCAAGGAGTATTCTAGAAGATATAAATGAGTAAAACTGAATACTCCTATAAAAATTTAATATAATATTCAGAAATTGTAAGTCATAGCCAAATAAATATATGAAAATATAATAAAACATATTCATACGAGAAAATTTGTATATTCACACACACCAAAAAGCAATGACCAAAAGCAGCAGCAATTCAGCAGCATATTTCACCAAGACAAAATACATTATCATTGTCATCTCCATTACCATGCTAAAATCTTCAGAGATTAGTCATGATAGAAATTATATGCACATATAGTATATTGACATTTACAGTCTTAATTATGTGAATCATCTTCTGAAGACAGCAGCTGGTTACCATCTACCAAGATGATCTTCACCTCTGGGATTCTTAGCAAGTTACGTCTTGTTTAGCTAAGAAGTAAAACAGGTGCCAGTCTTCTGTAATGGACTTGTAATGGAGTAATTTTGTGAGGTATTGTATTGCTTTCTAGGAAAGAAGATAAAGTTGCTTAGAAAAGAAAAGAAAGGTTTAAAACACGTGGCAACATGTCCCAACCTGACATCAGAAATAATAACAATCTCGTTAAGTAATATTGCGAAACTTGGCCAAATGTTTTTTGTCGAGGGACTAAAGCCACGCCTACCTGTCAACAAGTATAAGAAGAGCCAGAAAAAGGCAACTCTTTTCCTCTTTAACTGAACGATGGCCAGCAGTAGTGGGAATATACGGGACAATCCCACAGATGAGAACATAGCCTGCGCGACAGAAAATGACGACACTCAGTCGGTATGATAAAACATTTTTATTCTTTGTAACGGTGGCGTAGACAGAATTTTAATTTTAGGGGGAGGGTCCCGTCTTAAAATGAGAGGGCCGCTCTATATTAGGTGTAGGCTATAATGTCAATATTAAATGTGTGAATTTTCAAGTGTTTGTGCGGCGTGTGGAAGCTGAATTGCAGCGCGCTTATACTGCATGAGCACGTGGCTCAAGTTACTGCCAGAGGAATACTCGGACTGATTTAATTTTGCTTTTAATATTATTTTGTTTAATTTTTCATTATATTTATTGTGATTAACCTTCCATTCTGGTTCACAGTATACTGACATTCAAACGTTGCTCGCAATCACGGAGAATAGCCTATAACTCGATTAAGATGATCAAACTTATTTTTAATTATCGTCTATGGGCTGGAAATATTTATTTATTTAAATCTTAAAGTCAGCGCATGAAAAATGTGAGCATTATATTTAATAGGCTACAGCAAGTTTGCCCTAAACCTTTAATTTAATCCTTCTAAATAATGCTTTAAGCTTTGGCTAATTCTATGCTTTTAATGTGATATGCATAATCATAAAAAACAAGCCTTGTGGAGAGGATCACGTGACCCCTCGACGGTGATGCAGGCTTAGTTTTTCGCTCCGCTCACTTTGCCACATATTTCACGATCCTGTCAGTGAAATTTGAACCACTCTGCATTGGACCCATCATGAGTGCTAAGGCAGACAAAGGAGATCGGAAAAGGGAGATTGAGCAATCGCCAATGAAGAAAAAATTCAGAGATTCAGCCATCTCCAGTGAAGAGCTGGACAGTGCTATTGCTAGCCGCATTGAACTAGCATTTAAAGAACACCAAAGCACTTTGAATTCGGTTGTGAACTCGGCAGTAAGAGATGCGATGGACTCTGTGCTGATTCCAGCATTGCGCGAACTGCGTGAGGACATACTAGCGACCAATAAGTCTGTTAAAGAGCTAAGAGAGGAATTTGAGGCCATAGTTACCAAGACGAAGCAGACACGTGACCGCGTTGATTCTGTTCAGGCAGTGGCGCGGGAAGATAAGAGAACAGTTACGGACTTAAAGGATCAGCTGGAGCGACTCACCGAGAAGATGACAGATATGGAGGACAGGTGCAGGCGGAACAATGTTAGACTGGTGGGACTCCCAGAAGGGATGGAAGGTCCAGATGCAGCTAGTTTCCTCCGAGCTAATCTTTCCAAGTGGATTCCTTCCTTGAGGGGCCGTGACATTGAGATTGATCGGGCGCATCGCGTGTATGACGGAGGGAGGGGCTCCGATCGGCCGCGCACTCTCATCTTCCGTGTACTGAGATGGCATGACAGATCAGATATCCTGAAAGGTGCTCGGCAGGCGTATCCGGTGAAGTGCGCACAGAACAATGTCACACTGCTGTTTTTTCCTGACTTTAGTCCGGCTACAGCGATCAGGAGAAAGGCATTTGGTCCGGTTTTGAAGAAGATGACTGCACTTGGTCTCCAGCCCTTCCTCATCTATCCAGCGGTGATTAAGCTACGGCACAAAGGAGAACAGAGAAGCTTCGATTCCCCTCAGAAAGCGGAGGATTTTATCAGTTCCATGTCTCAGCAGAAGTCCTATGCCGCCGCTCTTCGGGGGGACGACGGGGGAGCAGCGGCCGCTGTTTCTCCAGTTCGACGGGAGGGGCGTGACGGCCGGTGTTGTGCCGAATTCTGCACCCTGCCAGATTATGCACCCCCTAGTATTGGTAGGTTTAGGAGTAGGTGGGGGGGAGGGGTTAGGATTAGGGGTGGGGTTGGGATTAGGCAATCAGGTAGCGATTTCAAAGAGGGGATGCATAATCTGGCAGGGGTGCAGATTTCGGCACAACACCGGGATGGACTTGGCCCTAGCTGCCCAGAAGGGGATGATAGCAGGATGGCCATGGATGCTTGCTAAACCTATTGTTTGCGTTTTCTTCTCTTATACTGGGATATTGTCCTTATTTATCCGATACAACGATCTCTTTGCTGGTAAGACTGACACTCCATTTTTCTATTTTGGAGGGGACTAATGGAGAGTATGTTTAATCACTAAAATATATATTTTTTTTTTGGCTGTGTGAGCCTTTCGGGAGACATGTCTTGCGTTGGAGTGGATCGGTCACGACCTATCACTGTTTTTTGTTGCTCAGTCAGACCTATGTTCTCGGTAATGTGCGGTCTGAGTTGTTCTTTGTTTATGGTTGTCGGTTGTTCACATTTTTATGTTGTTTTTGTTTTTTACAGCAGACATTTATACTTTTATCTATTTTACATTATTTCTAAAGGGATTTTTCATATAGGAAGTTTGGTATCTAAAAGGCACATCAGTGTTTACGGGTTATTTACGGAATGGAAGTGCTTCTGTTTTTTGTTTTTTTTGTTTTTTGCATTTATTGTGTACAATCTTGGGATTATGAATATTCAATGCATACTTTAAATATTTTATCACTGAATGTGAATGGTTTAAATTCTGCTGTTAAAAGAACCCGTGTATTAGAATATTTACACCGTAAATCTATCTCCTGTGCCTTAATACAAGAGACACATTTAAAACAATCTGACGTGGCACGTTTCCAGAATAAGTATTACAAATTAATAGCTTTTTCCTGCGCTCAAAATAAAACTAAGGGGGTGCTTATCCTTGTTAACAGGAAGTTAAATTTAACAATTGAACACCTTGGTAGTGATGAGAAGGGTAGATTTGTTTTTATCCGATGCAAAATATATAATAATAGGTTAGCATTGGTCTCTTCTATTTATGGTCCGAATGAGACAGACAGTGCATTCCTTACACAGATTTCCAAAACTTTACTTGAGGAGATTGATTGCCCTCTAGTGGTGGGTGGTGATTTTAATGCTGTCATAAATCCTGCTTTAGATAAGTCTCAATCTGATACAACAGCCAATCCATCCTCTAAATTATTGAATAAATTTATCACTGAGCTCAACTTAATCGATTTATGGAGAATTCAGAACACTAAAGCTAAGGACTTCACTTTTTTTTCTAATAGACACAAGACTTTCTCTAGGATAGACTACATATTTCTCAGCCCATCTTTAATTTCATCTAATTCCTCTATATCTATATTACCAATTTTATTATCTGATCATTCTGCTATGTTGTGCAGTGTTCCTCTTTCCGATGTCAAAGCCAAGTCCCCTAGATTCCCCTGTGGGAAACGACTAAGTGTGCTATACGAGGTTTCTGTATATCTTTCTCTTCTACTCTTGCCAAAGGTAGAACTCACCAGTTTACACAATTAGAAAATAAAATCCAATCATTACAAAACCTACAAAAAAAAACATTTTACTGAGCAACAGGCTACACAGCTGTCCTCTTTAAAAGAAGAATATGATTTACTTTCACACTCAAAGGCAGAATTTATTTTACATAGGACTAGACAAAAATATTATTTTGAATCAGAGAGACCTAGTCATTTATTGGCCCTTAGGTTGAAAGAATGCGAGTCTAAGGCATATATTAGCGCAATAAAATCATCGGATGATCAGGTCACTACGAACCCTGTGGCAATTAATGACATATTTAAAGGTTTTTACACAAATCTGTATAAAGCCGAAACAGATTTTGATGAACCAATTTGTAAGCAGTATTTAGATAAATTGGAACTGCCTCGGATCTCACAGATGGATAAAGAATCTTTGGAGGCCCCATTAAGTTTGGAGGAACTTCACGTCTCTCTAAAAAGCCTTCAAAAGGGCAAATCGCCGGGTCTAGATGGTCTCCCCCCTGAATTATATTTAGAAATTTGGGATTTGGTAGGGATACTTATGCTTAACTCATTTAAATTTGCAATTGAACATGGGGCATTTCATAGAGATCAAAAAACATCACTGATTTCATTACTTCTTAAAAAAGGGAAAGATCCATTAGATTGTTCCAGCTACAGACCGATTTCGCTTATCCCATGTGATCTAAAAATCTATGCTAAAGTGTTTGCTTCTCGTTTGGAGAAGGTAATTCACAGTCTGATCAAGGAGGACCAAACTGGTTTCATCAAGGGGCGCAATGCATCTGACAATATGCGTCGACTCCTTCATATTCTTGACTTTGCGGACTCCCACCCAACACCTTGTGCGGTCTTTTCACTTGATGCAGAAAAAGCCTTTGACAGGCTAGAGTGGAATTATATGTGGGCAGTTCTGCAATGTTTCGGCTTCGGTGAACACTTCGTTTCTATGATTAAGACATTATACCACTCACCTGCAGCATCAGTCATAACTGGTAATATTATTTCCCCCTCATTCCCTTTACAGCGGGGAACGAGACAGGGGTGTCCACTTTCCCCCTTATTGTTTTGTCTATCTCTCGAACCCTTAGCACAAGCCATCAGGAAATCTGAAGTATCGATTAAGATTCATGACCATAATCATTGTATTTCATTATACGCTGATGATATTATTCTATATTTAGACCACTTTGATGTTTCAGTCTCTAGTGTAATTAAGGAATTTGATAATTTTAGTAGCCTATCAGGATATAAAATAAATTGGAGCAAATCTGCTTTAATGCCAATTAACAATGTTAAGGTTAATTTTTCTATTCCCTCATTTATCCCTATTAAGGAATCTTTCATCTATTTGGGCATTACCATATATAACAACATTCATAAGATTGCCAGAGACAATTTTAATAACATTTTCGTTAAGGTCAAAAATGACATTCAAAGATGGAAGAATCTTAAAGTCTCTCTCCAAGGAAGAATCTCCACTGTTAAGATGAATTTGTTACCTCGATTTAATTTTTTTTTCTCTATGCTACCACTTTCTCCCCCTCCAGGTTACTTTAAGGAGATCAACTCCATAATTTCTAAGTTTATCTGGAATGATAAATGTCCCAGAATTAAACTTACCACATTACAACATCCTAATAGCGCAGGAGGACTGGCTGTACCAAATTTTGAATTATATTATTGGTCGTTCCAGCTTAAGGCCCTTCATAATTGGGTTGATCCTCAATCTACAGTTTCATGGAGGGTGATTGAAGCTGACAAGGTTAAACCAAATAGACTTCAAGATATTTTATTTACTGGCACAGGAAAAAAGGGGATAATTATAAATTTGGTCCGGTTGTGGCTAACTCTATTAAAATCTGGAAAACGGTTGAACGTCGGATAGGTGGACCCTTCAAATTCTGTAACAGTACACCTTTATGGCACAATTTGAACTTTGTATGTGGAAATCGTCCATTTGTCCAACCCTCTTGGTCCTCTTTAGGTGTGAACACGTGCGGTGATATGTATGATAACCAGGGCCTCTGCTCATTTCAGGCATTGAGAGCCAAATTTTGTCTACCAGCATCTGCATATTTTGTTTTTCTTCAATTACGTTCTGCTCTCAAATCGTATGGCGTTCCTTGGTCTTCTTCCATTTCCTCTCATCCTATGCGGGACTGGATTGCACCATCTGCTGGTCGGCCATCTGTTTCCTTAATATATAATAAAATTATTGATTGTATTACAAAACCTCTTTCTATTAAAACTATTTGGAATAGGGAATTATCTGATCTTAATTTATCTGTCGACTGGGAGAGAGTGTGGTCTAATCTCAGCTTAACATCTAAAAATCTGGCTCATCGTCTTATTCACTTCAAAGTCATTCATAGAGCATACATAACTCCTTACAAAAGATTTAAAATGAAACTGCAGTCAAATTTGAACTGCCATATATGTAACACTACATCATCAGGCACTTTTCTGCATATGTTTTGGGAATGTCCTGTCGTCATCAGTCTATGGACACATGTAAACCTGGTTTTGTCATCATTACTGAGAATTGATTGGTCTGTTAACCCAAGTTTATGTCTTCTTAATGATGATTCTGATCTCTGTATTAGTTCAATGCAAAAGAGAATGTTGTTTGCTGGTTTTACAGCTGTGAAGAAGACAATAATTCAGAACTGGTTTACACCACACATGTGTAGAGAGGCATATTGGATCCGTAGCCTCCTGCAAATTGTCTCATGTGAGTGTACAACGGCGCGAGTCGGTGGGGCCAGGCCTTCAACCATTGAGGCTTGGCAGTGTTTTTTACTGAATGTACGTGATTATTTAAAGGAGTGACTTTTGTGTTCTTGTTGTCCTTCCCTCTCTCCCTCCCTTTTGATTGAACTTTTAGATGTTGAGTATGTGTCTGCTGTTTTGTTTTGTTTTATTTTGGATATTATGTTGTGTTGTTTGTAAAAAAATGAAAATAAAAAATTGTTGATAACAAAAAAAAAAACAAGCCTTGTGCATTACAGGGAATAACATTTAGAGATTTTTACAGTTGTTTGATACCTTTATCTCAAACGGTGTCAGAGTTTAATGAATTTAAGTAGGTCGAGTATATAAAACATCAAAAATATGGTTTCAGTACTGTATATAAAAATAATAAAGGCATAATCATAAAAAACAAGCCTTGTGCATTATGGAGAATAATATTTAGATATTTTTGCAGTTGATTTCATACCTTTATCTGAAACTGTGTCAGAGTTTAATTAATTTAAGTAGGTAGAGTAAATAAAATATAAGAAGGAACAATAAAGGAGGAACAAGGTATTACATAAAAACAGATAATAAATCTGGACTTTCCTTACACATTCTTTCCATAGTTTGCTTCACACACACACATAGACACATTTTGTTGAACATAGATAATCTAAAAATAATAAAAGTTCAGCAGTGATGAGCATTTATTCGTGTCTGTTCCTCTTAGCTGATTTCTGACTCATTCCTATGGTCATACCCATTTAATTTTCATGACCTTAAAAGAGTAGATGTCAGTATTATTTGCTCTTAAGAAATTCTCAAGCACAGTGACAACCTGAGAAAAATAAAAGATGACTGGAAGTGAGAAAACGGCAGTTTCACAAGAAGAGCAAAATGAAGCTATGTACTTCTATGGTTCAGAACAACAAGAGGCAATAGTGGAGGATTTCTAATCAGGCATAGAATAGAAACCCTAAAAAAGTTCTTTCAGCCAATATAATCACTTTAGGGCCTTAAAGGGATGCGGCGCCACACCTGTTCACTATCAACTTGATTGTACAATGACTGTGAGGCTGAGGCTTCATGCTAGTGTTTTGTTTTATAGTTTGTCCAAACACTGGTATCCTTTCTTTTACATATCTAAAACAAAGTAGTTTCCCATCACTACACCATTTAGCATGTAGTGCAAGTATGTGAACAGTCAGAAATGCTCCTCTCACCTTAAGCAGTGCATCCTGATGCTTTTCTTCAGGCAACAGCATCTTCACCTTCACCTCCAAAACAGTGAGTACTATGAGAACATGCAAAATAACAAAACACATATAAGTGATTTTAGGTTTCACCGTCCTTCAGTTGCAACAGCGATGGTAAAACTTGACGTACACATTTATATACACACAATGAATAAATGGAGGAGTTCCAATAGAGTCCTCGTACCATCAGGGCTTTGGCATAATTACCTTTGGGTGGAGCTGCAGTGGAGGTGATTGGAGGGTCTGCAGTGGAGGTGATTGGAGGGTCTGCAGTGGAGTTGAAGGGTGGAGCTGCAGTGGAGGTGATTGGAGGGTCTGCAGTGGAGTTGAAGGGTGGAGCTGCAGTGGAAGTGATTGGAGGGTCTGCAGTGGAGTTGAAAGGTGGAGCTGCTGTGGAAGTGATTGTAGGGTCTGCAGTGGAGGTGATTGGAGGGTCTGCAGTGGAGTTGAAGGGTGGAGCTGCAGTGGAGGTGATTGGAGGTTCTGCAGTGGAGTTGAAGGGTGGAGCTGCAGTGGAAGTGATTGGAGGGTCTGCAGTGGAGTTGAAAGGTGGAGCTGCTGTGGAAGTGATTGGAGGGTCTGCAGTGGAGGTGATTGGAGGGTCTGCAGTGGAGTTGAAGGGTGGAGCTGCAGTGGAGGTGATTGGAGGGTCTGCAGTGGAGTTGAAAGGTGGAGCTGCTGTGGAAGTGATTGGAGGGTCTGCAGTGGAGTTGAAGGGTGGAGCTGCAGTGGTGGTGATTGGAGGGTCTGCAGTGGAGGTGATTGGAGGGTCTGCAGTGGAGTTGAAGGGTGGAGCTGCAGTGGAGGTGATTGGAGGGTCTGCAGTGGAGTTGAAGGGTGGAGCTGCAGTGCTTTAGTGGAGCTGCTTTTTTTTCTAATAGACACAAGACTTTCTCTAGGATAGACTACATATTTCTCAGCCCATCTTTAATTTCATCTAATTCCTCTATATCTATATTACCAATTTTATTATCTGATCATTCTGCTATGTTGTGCAGTGTTCCTCTTTCCGATGTCAAAGCCAAGTCCCCTAGATGGCGCTTTAACATATCATTATTAAGTAATCAGACTTTTATTACCTCTCTAAAAGAATATATTAAGGACTTTCTTGAAATTAATATGCCCTCTGATGTGGATCCTCAAATACTGTGGGAAACGACTAAGTGTGCTATACGAGGTTTCTGTATATCTTTCTCTTCTACTCTTGCCAAAGCGAGAACTCACCAGTTTACACAATTAGAAAATAAAATCCAATCATTACAAAACCTACAAAAAAAAACATTTTACTGAGCAACAGGCTACACAGCTGTCCTCTTTAAAAGAAGAATATGATTTACTTTCACACTCAAAGGCAGAATTTATTTTACATAGGACTAGACAAAAATATTATTTTGAATCAGAGAGACCTAGTCATTTATTGGCCCTTAGGTTGAAAGAATGCGAGTCTAAGGCATATATTAGCGCAATAAAATCATCGGATGATCAGGTCACTACGAACCCTGTGGCAATTAATGACATATTTAAAGGTTTTTACACAAATCTGTATAAAGCCGAAACAGATTTTGATGAACCAATTTGTAAGCAGTATTTAGATAAATTGGAACTGCCTCGGATCTCACAGATGGATAAAGAATCTTTGGAGGCCCCATTAAGTTTGGAGGAACTTCACGTCTCTCTAAAAAGCCTTCAAAAGGGCAAATCGCCGGGTCTAGATGGTCTCCCCCCTGAATTATATTTAGAAATTTGGGATTTGGTAGGGATACTTATGCTTAACTCATTTAAATTTGCAATTGAACATGGGGCATTTCATAGAGATCAAAAAACATCACTGATTTCATTACTTCTTAAAAAAGGGAAAGATCCATTAGATTGTTCCAGCTACAGACCGATTTCGCTTATCCCATGTGATCTAAAAATCTATGCTAAAGTGTTTGCTTCTCGTTTGGAGAAGGTAATTCACAGTCTGATCAAGGAGGACCAAACTGGTTTCATCAAGGGGCGCAATGCATCTGACAATATGCGTCGACTCCTTCATATTCTTGACTTTGCGGACTCCCACCCAACACCTTGTGCGGTCTTTTCACTTGATGCAGAAAAAGCCTTTGACAGGCTAGAGTGGAATTATATGTGGGCAGTTCTGCAATGTTTCGGCTTCGGTGAACACTTCGTTTCTATGATTAAGACATTATACCACTCACCTGCAGCATCAGTCATAACTGGTAATATTATTTCCCCCTCATTCCCTTTACAGCGGGGAACGAGACAGGGGTGTCCACTTTCCCCCTTATTGTTTTGTCTATCTCTCGAACCCTTAGCACAAGCCATCAGGAAATCTGAAGTATCGATTAAGATTCATGACCATAATCATTGTATTTCATTATACGCTGATGATATTATTCTATATTTAGACCACTTTGATGTTTCAGTCTCTAGTGTAATTAAGGAATTTGATAATTTTAGTAGCCTATCAGGATATAAAATAAATTGGAGCAAATCTGCTTTAATGCCAATTAACAATGTTAAGGTTAATTTTTCTATTCCCTCATTTATCCCTATTAAGGAATCTTTCATCTATTTGGGCATTACCATATATAACAACATTCATAAGATTGCCAGAGACAATTTTAATAACATTTTCGTTAAGGTCAAAAATGACATTCAAAGATGGAAGAATCTTAAAGTCTCTCTCCAAGGAAGAATCTCCACTGTTAAGATGAATTTGTTACCTCGATTTAATTTTTTTTTCTCTATGCTACCACTTTCTCCCCCTCCAGGTTACTTTAAGGAGATCAACTCCATAATTTCTAAGTTTATCTGGAATGATAAATGTCCCAGAATTAAACTTACCACATTACAACATCCTAATAGCGCAGGAGGACTGGCTGTACCAAATTTTGAATTATATTATTGGTCGTTCCAGCTTAAGGCCCTTCATAATTGGGTTGATCCTCAATCTACAGTTTCATGGAGGGTGATTGAAGCTGACAAGGTTAAACCAAATAGACTTCAAGATATTTTATTTACTGGCACAGGAAAAAAGGGGATAATTATAAATTTGGTCCGGTTGTGGCTAACTCTATTAAAATCTGGAAAACGGTTGAACGTCGGATAGGTGGACCCTTCAAATTCTGTAACAGTACACCTTTATGGCACAATTTGAACTTTGTATGTGGAAATCGTCCATTTGTCCAACCCTCTTGGTCCTCTTTAGGTGTGAACACGTGCGGTGATATGTATGATAACCAGGGCCTCTGCTCATTTCAGGCATTGAGAGCCAAATTTTGTCTACCAGCATCTGCATATTTTGTTTTTCTTCAATTACGTTCTGCTCTCAAATCGTATGGCGTTCCTTGGTCTTCTTCCATTTCCTCTCATCCTATGCGGGACTGGATTGCACCATCTGCTGGTCGGCCATCTGTTTCCTTAATATATAATAAAATTATTGATTGTATTACAAAACCTCTTTCTATTAAAACTATTTGGAATAGGGAATTATCTGATCTTAATTTATCTGTCGACTGGGAGAGAGTGTGGTCTAATCTCAGCTTAACATCTAAAAATCTGGCTCATCGTCTTATTCACTTCAAAGTCATTCATAGAGCATACATAACTCCTTACAAAAGATTTAAAATGAAACTGCAGTCAAATTTGAACTGCCATATATGTAACACTACATCATCAGGCACTTTTCTGCATATGTTTTGGGAATGTCCTGTCGTCATCAGTCTATGGACACATGTAAACCTGGTTTTGTCATCATTACTGAGAATTGATTGGTCTGTTAACCCAAGTTTATGTCTTCTTAATGATGATTCTGATCTCTGTATTAGTTCAATGCAAAAGAGAATGTTGTTTGCTGGTTTTACAGCTGTGAAGAAGACAATAATTCAGAACTGGTTTACACCACACATGTGTAGAGAGGCATATTGGATCCGTAGCCTCCTGCAAATTGTCTCATGTGAGTGTACAACGGCGCGAGTCGGTGGGGCCAGGCCTTCAACCATTGAGGCTTGGCAGTGTTTTTTACTGAATGTACGTGATTATTTAAAGGAGTGACTTTTGTGTTCTTGTTGTCCTTCCCTCTCTCCCTCCCTTTTGATTGAACTTTTAGATGTTGAGTATGTGTCTGCTGTTTTGTTTTGTTTTATTTTGGATATTATGTTGTGTTGTTTGTAAAAAAATGAAAATAAAAAATTGTTGATAACAAAAAAAAAAACAAGCCTTGTGCATTACAGGGAATAACATTTAGAGATTTTTACAGTTGTTTGATACCTTTATCTCAAACGGTGTCAGAGTTTAATGAATTTAAGTAGGTCGAGTATATAAAACATCAAAAATATGGTTTCAGTACTGTATATAAAAATAATAAAGGCATAATCATAAAAAACAAGCCTTGTGCATTATGGAGAATAATATTTAGATATTTTTGCAGTTGATTTCATACCTTTATCTGAAACTGTGTCAGAGTTTAATTAATTTAAGTAGGTAGAGTAAATAAAATATAAGAAGGAACAATAAAGGAGGAACAAGGTATTACATAAAAACAGATAATAAATCTGGACTTTCCTTACACATTCTTTCCATAGTTTGCTTCACACACACACATAGACACATTTTGTTGAACATAGATAATCTAAAAATAATAAAAGTTCAGCAGTGATGAGCATTTATTCGTGTCTGTTCCTCTTAGCTGATTTCTGACTCATTCCTATGGTCATACCCATTTAATTTTCATGACCTTAAAAGAGTAGATGTCAGTATTATTTGCTCTTAAGAAATTCTCAAGCACAGTGACAACCTGAGAAAAATAAAAGATGACTGGAAGTGAGAAAACGGCAGTTTCACAAGAAGAGCAAAATGAAGCTATGTACTTCTATGGTTCAGAACAACAAGAGGCAATAGTGGAGGATTTCTAATCAGGCATAGAATAGAAACCCTAAAAAAGTTCTTTCAGCCAATATAATCACTTTAGGGCCTTAAAGGGATGCGGCGCCACACCTGTTCACTATCAACTTGATTGTACAATGACTGTGAGGCTGAGGCTTCATGCTAGTGTTTTGTTTTATAGTTTGTCCAAACACTGGTATCCTTTCTTTTACATATCTAAAACAAAGTAGTTTCCCATCACTACACCATTTAGCATGTAGTGCAAGTATGTGAACAGTCAGAAATGCTCCTCTCACCTTAAGCAGTGCATCCTGATGCTTTTCTTCAGGCAACAGCATCTTCACCTTCACCTCCAAAACAGTGAGTACTATGAGAACATGCAAAATAACAAAACACATATAAGTGATTTTAGGTTTCACCGTCCTTCAGTTGCAACAGCGATGGTAAAACTTGACGTACACATTTATATACACACAATGAATAAATGGAGGAGTTCCAATAGAGTCCTCGTACCATCAGGGCTTTGGCATAATTACCTTTGGGTGGAGCTGCAGTGGAGGTGATTGGAGGGTCTGCAGTGGAGGTGATTGGAGGGTCTGCAGTGGAGTTGAAGGGTGGAGCTGCAGTGGAGGTGATTGGAGGGTCTGCAGTGGAGTTGAAGGGTGGAGCTGCAGTGGAAGTGATTGGAGGGTCTGCAGTGGAGTTGAAAGGTGGAGCTGCTGTGGAAGTGATTGGAGGGTCTGCAGTGGAGGTGATTGGAGGGTCTGCAGTGGAGTTGAAGGGTGGAGCTGCAGTGGAGGTGATTGGAGGTTCTGCAGTGGAGTTGAAGGGTGGAGCTGCAGTGGAAGTGATTGGAGGGTCTGCAGTGGAGTTGAAAGGTGGAGCTGCTGTGGAAGTGATTGGAGGGTCTGCAGTGGAGGTGATTGGAGGGTCTGCAGTGGAGTTGAAGGGTGGAGCTGCAGTGGAGGTGATTGGAGGGTCTGCAGTGGAGTTGAAAGGTGGAGCTGCTGTGGAAGTGATTGGAGGGTCTGCAGTGGAGTTGAAGGGTGGAGCTGCAGTGGTGGTGATTGGAGGGTCTGCAGTGGAGGTGATTGGAGGGTCTGCAGTGGAGTTGAAGGGTGGAGCTGCAGTGGAGGTGATTGGAGGGTCTGCAGTGGAGTTGAAGGGTGGAGCTGCAGTGCTTTAGTGGAGCTGCTTTTTTTTCTAATAGACACAAGACTTTCTCTAGGATAGACTACATATTTCTCAGCCCATCTTTAATTTCATCTAATTCCTCTATATCTATATTACCAATTTTATTATCTGATCATTCTGCTATGTTGTGCAGTGTTCCTCTTTCCGATGTCAAAGCCAAGTCCCCTAGATGGCGCTTTAACATATCATTATTAAGTAATCAGACTTTTATTACCTCTCTAAAAGAATATATTAAGGACTTTCTTGAAATTAATATGCCCTCTGATGTGGATCCTCAAATACTGTGGGAAACGACTAAGTGTGCTATACGAGGTTTCTGTATATCTTTCTCTTCTACTCTTGCCAAAGCGAGAACTCACCAGTTTACACAATTAGAAAATAAAATCCAATCATTACAAAACCTACAAAAAAAAACATTTTACTGAGCAACAGGCTACACAGCTGTCCTCTTTAAAAGAAGAATATGATTTACTTTCACACTCAAAGGCAGAATTTATTTTACATAGGACTAGACAAAAATATTATTTTGAATCAGAGAGACCTAGTCATTTATTGGCCCTTAGGTTGAAAGAATGCGAGTCTAAGGCATATATTAGCGCAATAAAATCATCGGATGATCAGGTCACTACGAACCCTGTGGCAATTAATGACGTATTTAAAGGTTTTTACACAAATCTGTATAAAGCCGAAACAGATTTTGATGAACCAATTTGTAAGCAGTATTTAGATAAATTGGAACTGCCTCGGATCTCACAGATGGATAAAGAATCTTTGGAGGCCCCATTAAGTTTAGAGGAACTTCACGTCTCTCTAAAAAGCCTTCAAAAGGGCAAATCGCCGGGTCTAGATGGTCTCCCCCCTGAATTATATTTAGAAATTTGGGATTTGGTAGGGATACTTATGCTTAACTCATTTAAATTTGCAATTGAACATGGGGCATTTCATAGAGATCAAAAAACATCACTGATTTCATTACTTCTTAAAAAAGGGAAAGATCCATTAGATTGTTCCAGCTACAGACCGATTTCGCTTATCCCATGTGATCTAAAAATCTATGCTAAAGTGTTTGCTTCTCGTTTGGAGAAGGTAATTCACAGTCTGATCAAGGAGGACCAAACTGGTTTCATCAAGGGGCGCAATGCATCTGACAATATGCGTCGACTCCTTCATATTCTTGACTTTGCGGACTCCCACCCAACACCTTGTGCGGTCTTTTCACTTGATGCAGAAAAAGCCTTTGACAGGCTAGAGTGGAATTATATGTGGGCAGTTCTGCAATGTTTCGGCTTCGGTGAACACTTCGTTTCTATGATTAAGACATTATACCACTCACCTGCAGCATCAGTCATAACTGGTAATATTATTTCCCCCTCATTCCCTTTACAGCGGGGAACGAGACAGGGGTGTCCACTTTCCCCCTTATTGTTTTGTCTATCTCTCGAACCCTTAGCACAAGCCATCAGGAAATCTGAAGTATCGATTAAGATTCATGACCATAATCATTGTATTTCATTATACGCTGATGATATTATTCTATATTTAGACCACTTTGATGTTTCAGTCTCTAGTGTAATTAAGGAATTTGATAATTTTAGTAGCCTATCAGGATATAAAATAAATTGGAGCAAATCTGCTTTAATGCCAATTAACAATGTTAAGGTTAATTTTTCTATTCCCTCATTTATCCCTATTAAGGAATCTTTCATCTATTTGGGCATTACCATATATAAAAACATTCATAAGATTGCCAGAGACAATTTTAATAACATTTTCGTTAAGGTCAAAAATGACATTCAAAGATGGAAGAATCTTAAAGTCTCTCTCCAAGGAAGAATCTCCACTGTTAAGATGAATTTGTTACCTCGATTTAATTTTTTTCTCTATGCTACCACTTTCTCCCCCTCCAGGTTACTTTAAGGAGATCAACTCCATAATTTCTAAGTTTATCTGGAATGATAAATGTCCCAGAATTAAACTTACCACATTACAACATCCTAATAGCGCAGGAGGACTGGCTGTACCAAATTTTGAATTATATTATTGGTCGTTCCAGCTTAAGGCCCTTCATAATTGGGTTGATCCTCAATCTACAGTTTCATGGAGGGTGATTGAAGCTGACAAGGTTAAACCAAATAGACTTCAAGATATTTTATTTACTGGCACAGGAAAAAAGGGGATAATTATAAATTTGGTCCGGTTGTGGCTAACTCTATTAAAATCTGGAAAACGGTTGAACGTCGGATAGGTGGACCCTTCAAATTCTGTAACAGTACACCTTTATGGCACAATTTGAACTTTGTATGTGGAAATCGTCCATTTGTCCAACCCTCTTGGTCCTCTTTAGGTGTGAACACGTGCGGTGATATGTATGATAACCAGGGCCTCTGCTCATTTCAGGCATTGAGAGCCAAATTTTGTCTACCAGCATCTGCATATTTTGTTTTTCTTCAATTACGTTCTGCTCTCAAATCGTATGGCGTTCCTTGGTCTTCTTCCATTTCCTCTCATCCTATGCGGGACTGGATTGCACCATCTGCTGGTCGGCCATCTGTTTCCTTAATATATAATAAAATTATTGATTGTATTACAAAACCTCTTTCTATTAAAACTATTTGGAATAGGGAATTATCTGATCTTAATTTATCTGTCGACTGGGAGAGAGTGTGGTCTAATCTCAGCTTAACATCTAAAAATCTGGCTCATCGTCTTATTCACTTCAAAGTCATTCATAGAGCATACATAACTCCTTACAAAAGATTTAAAATGAAACTGCAGTCAAATTTGAACTGCCATATATGTAACACTACATCATCAGGCACTTTTCTGCATATGTTTTGGGAATGTCCTGTCGTCATCAGTCTATGGACACATGTAAACCTGGTTTTGTCATCATTACTGAGAATTGATTGGTCTGTTAACCCAAGTTTATGTCTTCTTAATGATGATTCTGATCTCTGTATTAGTTCAATGCAAAAGAGAATGTTGTTTGCTGGTTTTACAGCTGTGAAGAAGACAATAATTCAGAACTGGTTTACACCACACATGTGTAGAGAGGCATATTGGATCCGTAGCCTCCTGCAAATTGTCTCATGTGAGTGTACAACGGCGCGAGTCGGTGGGGCCAGGCCTTCAACCATTGAGGCTTGGCAGTGTTTTTTACTGAATGTACGTGATTATTTAAAGGAGTGACTTTTGTGTTCTTGTTGTCCTTCCCTCTCTCCCTCCCTTTTGATTGAACTTTTAGATGTTGAGTATGTGTCTGCTGTTTTGTTTTGTTTTATTTTGGATATTATGTTGTGTTGTTTGTAAAAAAATGAAAATAAAAAATTGTTGATAACAAAAAAAAAACAAGCCTTGTGCATTACAGGGAATAACATTTAGAGATTTTTACAGTTGTTTGATACCTTTATCTCAAACGGTGTCAGAGTTTAATGAATTTAAGTAGGTCGAGTATATAAAACATCAAAAATATGGTTTCAGTACTGTATATAAAAATAATAAAGGCATAATCATAAAAAACAAGCCTTGTGCATTATGGAGAATAATATTTAGATATTTTTGCAGTTGATTTCATACCTTTATCTGAAACTGTGTCAGAGTTTAATTAATTTAAGTAGGTAGAGTAAATAAAATATAAGAAGGAACAATAAAGGAGGAACAAGGTATTACATAAAAACAGATAATAAATCTGGACTTTCCTTACACATTCTTTCCATAGTTTGCTTCACACACACACATAGACACATTTTGTTGAACATAGATAATCTAAAAATAATAAAAGTTCAGCAGTGATGAGCATTTATTCGTGTCTGTTCCTCTTAGCTGATTTCTGACTCATTCCTATGGTCATACCCATTTAATTTTCATGACCTTAAAAGAGTAGATGTCAGTATTATTTGCTCTTAAGAAATTCTCAAGCACAGTGACAACCTGAGAAAAAAAAAAGATGACTGGAAGTGAGAAAACGGCAGTTTCACAAGAAGAGCAAAATGAAGCTATGTACTTCTATGGTTCAGAACAACAAGAGGCAATAGTGGAGGATTTCTAATCAGGCATAGAATAGAAACCCTAAAAAAGTTCTTTCAGCCAATATAATCACTTTAGGGCCTTAAAGGGATGCGGCGCCACACCTGTTCACTATCAACTTGATTGTACAATGACTGTGAGGCTGAGGCTTCATGCTAGTGTTTTGTTTTATAGTTTGTCCAAACACTGGTATCCTTTCTTTTACATATCTAAAACAAAGTAGTTTCCCATCACTACACCATTTAGCATGTAGTGCAAGTATGTGAACAGTCAGAAATGCTCCTCTCACCTTAAGCAGTGCATCCTGATGCTTTTCTTCAGGCAACAGCATCTTCACCTTCACCTCCAAAACAGTGAGTACTATGAGAACATGCAAAATAAAAAAACACATATAAGTGATTTTAGGTTTCACCGTCCTTCAGTTGCAACAGCGATGGTAAAACTTGACGTACACATTTATATACACACAATGAATAAATGGAGGAGTTCCAATAGAGTCCTCGTACCATCAGGGCTTTGGCATAATTACCTTTGGGTGGAGCTGCAGTGGAGGTGATTGGAGGGTCTGCAGTGGAGTTGAAGGGTGGAGCTGCAGTGGAGGTGATTGGAGGGTCTGCAGTGGAGTTGAAGGGTGGAGCTGCAGTGGAGGTGATTGGAGGGTCTGCAGTGGAGTTGAAGGGTGGAGCTGCAGTGGAAGTGATTGGAGGGTCTGCAGTGGAGTTGAAAGGTGGAGCTGCTGTGGAAGTGATTGGAGGGTCTGCAGTGGAGGTGATTGGAGGGTCTGCAGTGGAGTTGAAGGGTGGAGCTGCAGTGGAGGTGATTGGAGGTTCTGCAGTGGAGTTGAAGGGTGGAGCTGCAGTGGAAGTGATTGGAGGGTCTGCAGTGGAGTTGAAAGGTGGAGCTGCTGTGGAAGTGATTGGAGGGTCTGCAGTGGAGGTGATTGGAGGGTCTGCAGTGGAGTTGAAGGGTGGAGCTGCAGTGGAGGTGATTGGAGGGTCTGCAGTGGAGTTGAAAGGTGGAGCTGCTGTGGAAGTGATTGGAGGGTCTGCAGTGGAGGTGATTGGAGGGTCTGCAGTGGAGTTGAAGGGTGGAGCTGCAGTGGTGGTGATTGGAGGGTCTGCAGTGGAGGTGATTGGAGGGTCTGCAGTGGAGTTGAAGGGTGGAGCTGCAGTGGAGGTGATTGGAGGGTCTGCAGTGGAGTTGAAGGGTGGAGCTGCAGTGCTTTAGTGGAGCTGCTTTTTTTTCTAATAGACACAAGACTTTCTCTAGGATAGACTACATATTTCTCAGCCCATCTTTAATTTCATCTAATTCCTCTATATCTATATTACCAATTTTATTATCTGATCATTCTGCTATGTTGTGCAGTGTTCCTCTTTCCGATGTCAAAGCCAAGTCCCCTAGATGGCGCTTTAACATATCATTATTAAGTAATCAGACTTTTATTACCTCTCTAAAAGAATATATTAAGGACTTTCTTGAAATTAATATGCCCTCTGATGTGGATCCTCAAATACTGTGGGAAACGACTAAGTGTGCTATACGAGGTTTCTGTATATCTTTCTCTTCTACTCTTGCCAAAGCGAAAACTCACCAGTTTACACAATTAGAAAATAAAATCCAATCATTACAAAACCTACAAAAAAAAACATTTTACTGAGCAACAGGCTACACAGCTGTCCTCTTTAAAAGAAGAATATGATTTACTTTCACACTCAAAGGCAGAATTTATTTTACATAGGACTAGACAAAAATATTATTTTGAATCAGAGAGACCTAGTCATTTATTGGCCCTTAGGTTGAAAGAATGCGAGTCTAAGGCATATATTAGCGCAATAAAATCATCGGATGATCAGGTCACTACGAACCCTGTGGCAATTAATGACATATTTAAAGGTTTTTACACAAATCTGTATAAAGCCGAAACAGATTTTGATGAACCAATTTGTAAGCAGTATTTAGATAAATTGGAACTGCCTCGGATCTCACAGATGGATAAAGAATCTTTGGAGGCCCCATTAAGTTTGGAGGAACTTCACGTCTCTCTACAAAGCCTTCAAAAGGGCAAATCGCCGGGTCTAGATGGTCTCCCCCCTGAATTATATTTAGAAATTTGGGATTTGGTAGGGATACTTATGCTTAACTCATTTAAATTTGCAATTGAACATGGGGAATTTCATAGAGATCAAAAAACATCACTGATTTCATTACTTCTTAAAAAAGGGAAAGATCCATTAGATTGTTCCAGCTACAGACCGATTTCGCTTATCCCATGTGATCTAAAAATCTATGCTAAAGTGTTTGCTTCTCGTTTGGAGAAGGTAATTCACAGTCTGATCAAGGAGGACCAAACTGGTTTCATCAAGGGGCGCAATGCATCTGACAATATGCGTCGACTCCTTCATATTCTTGACTTTGCGGACTCCCACCCAACACCTTGTGCGGTCTTTTCACTTGATGCAGAAAAAGCCTTTGACAGGCTAGAGTGGAATTATATGTGGGCAGTTCTGCAATGTTTCGGCTTCGGTGAACACTTCGTTTCTATGATTAAGACATTATACCACTCACCTGCAGCATCAGTCATAACTGGTAATATTATTTCCCCCTCATTCCCTTTACAGCGGGGAACGAGACAGGGGTGTCCACTTTCCCCCTTATTGTTTTGTCTATCTCTCGAACCCTTAGCACAAGCCATCAGGAAATCTGAAGTATCGATTAAGATTCATGACCATAATCATTGTATTTCATTATACGCTGATGATATTATTCTATATTTAGACCACTTTGATGTTTCAGTCTCTAGTGTAATTAAGGAATTTGATAATTTTAGTAGCCTATCAGGATATAAAATAAATTGGAGCAAATCTGCTTTAATGCCAATTAACAATGTTAAGGTTAATTTTTCTATTCCCTCATTTATCCATATTAAGGAATCTTTCATCTATTTGGGCATTACCATATATAAAAACATTCATAAGATTGCCAGAGACAATTTTAATAACATTTTCGTTAAGGTCAAAAATGACATTCAAAGATGGAAGAATCTTAAAGTCTCTCTCCAAGGAAGAATCTCCACTGTTAAGATGAATTTGTTACCTCGATTTAATTTTTTTTTCTCTATGCTACCACTTTCTCCCCCTCCAGGTTACTTTAAGGAGATCAACTCCATAATTTCTAAGTTTATCTGGAATGATAAATGTCCCAGAATTAAACTTACCACATTACAACATCCTAATAGCGCAGGAGGACTGGCTGTACCAAATTTTGAATTATATTATTGGTCGTTCCAGCTTAAGGCCCTTCATAATTGGGTTGATCCTCAATCTACAGTTTCATGGAGGGTGATTGAAGCTGACAAGGTTAAACCAAATAGACTTCAAGATATTTTATTTACTGGCACAGGAAAAAAGGGGATAATTATAAATTTGGTCCGGTTGTGGCTAACTCTATTAAAATCTGGAAAACGGTTGAACGTCGGATAGGTGGACCCTTCAAATTCTGTAACAGTACACCTTTATGGCACAATTTGAACTTTGTATGTGGAAATCGTCCATTTGTCCAACCCTCTTGGTCCTCTTTAGGTGTGAACACGTGCGGTGATATGTATGATAACCAGGGCCTCTGCTCATTTCAGGCATTGAGAGCCAAATTTTGTCTACCAGCATCTGCATATTTTGTTTTTCTTCAATTACGTTCTGCTCTCAAATCGTATGGCGTTCCTTGGTCTTCTTCCATTTCCTCTCATCCTATGCGGGACTGGATTGCACCATCTGCTGGTCGGCCATCTGTTTCCTTAATATATAATAAAATTATTGATTGTATTACAAAACCTCTTTCTATTAAAACTATTTGGAATAGGGAATTATCTGATCTTAATTTATCTGTCGACTGGGAGAGAGTGTGGTCTAATCTCAGCTTAACATCTAAAAATCTGGCTCATCGTCTTATTCACTTCAAAGTCATTCATAGAGCATACATAACTCCTTACAAAAGATTTAAAATGAAACTGCAGTCAAATTTGAACTGCCATATATGTAACACTACATCATCAGGCACTTTTCTGCATATGTTTTGGGAATGTCCTGTCGTCATCAGTCTATGGACACATGTAAACCTGGTTTTGTCATCATTACTGAGAATTGATTGGTCTGTTAACCCAAGTTTATGTCTTCTTAATGATGATTCTGATCTCTGTATTAGTTCAATGCAAAAGAGAATGTTGTTTGCTGGTTTTACAGCTGTGAAGAAGACAATAATTCAGAACTGGTTTACACCACACATGTGTAGAGAGGCATATTGGATCCGTAGCCTCCTGCAAATTGTCTCATGTGAGTGTACAACGGCGCGAGTCGGTGGGGCCAGGCCTTCAACCATTGAGGCTTGGCAGTGTTTTTTACTGAATGTACGTGATTATTTAAAGGAGTGACTTTTGTGTTCTTGTTGTCCTTCCCTCTCTCCCTCCCTTTTGATTGAACTTTTAGATGTTGAGTATGTGTCTGCTGTTTTGTTTTGTTTTATTTTGGATATTATGTTGTGTTGTTTGTAAAAAAATGAAAATAAAAAATTGTTGATAACAAAAAAAAAAACAAGCCTTGTGCATTACAGGGAATAACATTTAGAGATTTTTACAGTTGTTTGATACCTTTATCTCAAACGGTGTCAGAGTTTAATGAATTTAAGTAGGTCGAGTATATAAAACATCAAAAATATGGTTTCAGTACTGTATATAAAAATAATAAAGGCATAATCATAAAAAACAAGCCTTGTGCATTATGGAGAATAATATTTAGATATTTTTGCAGTTGATTTCATACCTTTATCTGAAACTGTGTCAGAGTTTAATTAATTTAAGTAGGTAGAGTAAATAAAATATAAGAAGGAACAATAAAGGAGGAACAAGGTATTACATAAAAACAGATAATAAATCTGGACTTTCCTTACACATTCTTTCCATAGTTTGCTTCACACACACACATAGACACATTTTGTTGAACATAGATAATCTAAAAATAATAAAAGTTCAGCAGTGATGAGCATTTATTCGTGTCTGTTCCTCTTAGCTGATTTCTGACTCATTCCTATGGTCATACCCATTTAATTTTCATGACCTTAAAAGAGTAGATGTCAGTATTATTTGCTCTTAAGAAATTCTCAAGCACAGTGACAACCTGAGAAAAAAAAAAGATGACTGGAAGTGAGAAAACGGCAGTTTCACAAGAAGAGCAAAATGAAGCTATGTACTTCTATGGTTCAGAACAACAAGAGGCAATAGTGGAGGATTTCTAATCAGGCATAGAATAGAAACCCTAAAAAAGTTCTTTCAGCCAATATAATCACTTTAGGGCCTTAAAGGGATGCGGCGCCACACCTGTTCACTATCAACTTGATTGTACAATGACTGTGAGGCTGAGGCTTCATGCTAGTGTTTTGTTTTATAGTTTGTCCAAACACTGGTATCCTTTCTTTTACATATCTAAAACAAAGTAGTTTCCCATCACTACACCATTTAGCATGTAGTGCAAGTATGTGAACAGTTAGAAATGCTCCTCTCACCTTAAGCAGTGCATCCTGATGCTTTTCTTCAGGCAACAGCATCTTCACCTTCACCTCCAAAACAGTGAGTACTATGAGAACATGCAAAATAACAAAACACATATAAGTGATTTTAGGTTTCACCGTCCTTCAGTTGCAACAGCGATGGTAAAACTTGACGTACACATTTATATACACACAATGAATAAATGGAGGAGTTCCAATAGAGTCCTCGTACCATCAGGGCTTTGGCATAATTACCTTTGGGTGGAGCTGCAGTGGAGGTGATTGGAGGGTCTGCAGTGGAGTTGAAGGGTGGAGCTGCAGTGGAGGTGATTGGAGGGTCTGCAGTGGAGTTGAAGGGTGGAGCTGCAGTGGAGGTGATTGGAGGGTCTGCAGTGGAGTTGAAGGGTGGAGCTGCAGTGGAAGTGATTGGAGGGTCTGCAGTGGAGTTGAAAGGTGGAGCTGCTGTGGAAGTGATTGGAGGGTCTGCAGTGGAGGTGATTGGAGGGTCTGCAGTGGAGTTGAAGGGTGGAGCTGCAGTGGAGGTGATTGGAGGTTCTGCAGTGGAGTTGAAGGGTGGAGCTGCAGTGGAAGTGATTGGAGGGTCTGCAGTGGAGTTGAAAGGTGGAGCTGCTGTGGAAGTGATTGGAGGGTCTGCAGTGGAGGTGATTGGAGGGTCTGCAGTGGAGTTGAAGGGTGGAGCTGCAGTGGAGGTGATTGGAGGGTCTGCAGTGGAGTTGAAAGGTGGAGCTGCTGTGGAAGTGATTGGAGGGTCTGCAGTGGAGGTGATTGGAGGGTCTGCAGTGGAGTTGAAGGGTGGAGCTGCAGTGGTGGTGATTGGAGGGTCTGCAGTGGAGGTGATTGGAGGGTCTGCAGTGGAGTTGAAGGGTGGAGCTGCAGTGGAGGTGATTGGAGGGTCTGCAGTGGATTTGAAGGGTGGAGCTGCAGTGGAAGTGATTGGAGGGTCTGCAGTGGAGTTGAAGGGTGGAGCTGCAGTGGAGGTGATTGGAGGGTCTGCAGTGGAGTTGAAGGGTGGAGCTGCAGTGGTGGTGACTGGAGGGTCTGCAGTGGAGTTGAAGGGTGGAGCTGCAGTGGAAGTGATTGGAGGGTCTGCAGTGGAGTTGAAAGGTGGAGCTGCAGTGGTGGTGACTGGAGGGTCTGCAGTGGAGTTGAAGGGTGGAGCTGCAGTGGTGGTGACTGGAGGGTCTGCAGTGGAGTTGAAGGGTGGAGCTGCAGTGGAAGTGATTGGAGGGTCTGCAGTGGAGTTGAAAGGTGGAGCTGCTGTGGAAGTGATTGGAGGGTCTGCAGTGGAGGTGATTGGAGGGTCTGCAGTGGAGTTGAAGGGTGGAGCTGCGGTGGAGGTGATTGGAGGGTCTGCAGTGGAGATGAAGGGTGGAGCTGCAGTGGTGGTGACTGGAGGATCTGCAGTGGAGTTGAAGGGTGGAGCTGCAGTGGAGGTGATTGGAGGGTCTGCAGTGGAGTTGAAGAGTGAAGCTGCAGTGGTAGTGACTGGAGGGTCTGCAGTGGAGTTGAAGTACTAGTATCCAAAAAATAAGTACTAGGACCTAATGAATAACTAATAGTATGTGAAATATCTACTAGTTGAAACGGGAATACATACTAGTCAGAACTGAACAGTTGATATCTGAATGACAGATCCCCACGGAAGTCAATTGAAAAATTTTAGATGTGTTATTTGTAACAATAATATACTTACTAGTCATTATTGAAATAAGTACTAGTATCTAATAAATAAGTACTAGTATCCAATAATCCATACGAGTATCTAATGAATAAATACTAGTATCTTTTAAAAGTTACTAGTACCTAGTAGCTAAAGAAGCACTAATGTGTTAGTGCCTAATGGAATAGATACTAGTAGCAAACAATATCATGTTTTAAGAATTAAATGTTAAAACGGCTTGCCACATTCGACTGTACTGAAACGTTCACTCCCTAAAGAGTCCCACAATGCATAGTGAAATCCAGGGAACATTGATGCACTCTTATGTTCCCTTTACAGAAATTCTGAAGCACAAAACAAAATTCTCATCAGCCAACTCAATACACATCATGTGACGCAACAGGTGTTTTAAACAAACAAACAAACAAACCAACCAACCAACCATTATTTATTTATTTTTTCAGCATAAACTTGCATCACTAGACAGGCAGTAAACATAATCTAGCTAATATGTATCATTCACAAGAAATCCAGACTAACTTGAGAACTCAAGATAATTATTAAAAATCGCATGATAAAGAATAATTAGAGGGAAAAAATAAATATATACCTGTCACTGGCAGAGTGCTGCTTTGATTTACTATAAAAGTGGAAAAATGTGAAGATTTAGTAAGGTTTCTTAATATGTGCAGCATATTTTTGTTTTTTCTTGAAGAGACCTTGATCACAGTAAAGTACATGAATCATGTAGTACAGAGGAGAACACAATCTGATTACTGTCATTTCTGAATGTTTCTGAATACCTGTGAGGCAGGTGGGTTTGAAATCAGGGCAGCAGTCTTTTAATCTCAGACAAGCAACATCACAAAAACAATTCAAGCGGTGACAGCTGCTATTCATTCCAGAGCAGCACATATCTGGATTCGCACAACTTCAGAATCACTAAAGTGAAACAAATGAAAATGAATGTCAGGCACACGCACATACACACACACATACACACACACACACACACATACACACACACACACACACACACACACACACACACACACACACACACACAAAGCATCAAAGTTTCTACAAAAATATGAATCAGCACTGTCAAAATTGATAATCAGAAATGTTTCTTGAGCAGCAAATCAGCATATTACAATGATTTCAATGCAACAGTGCGTCATCTCAACACGTCCACTGAACATATCTTCATCTTTACTGCAGGCTATACTATAGCACGAACATCTCTAATGTATTCACTCAATCAGCTTTACTTAATCATGCTAACAACATGCTAATCACGTTAAAAACATGCTAGCAACATGTTAATAATGTTAACAACATGCTATTAATGTGCTAAATCTTGCTAACAGCATGTTAAAACATGCTCATCATGTTAACAACACGTTAACAACACGGCAAACATGTTAAAACATTTTAGCATTTTAGCATAACGTTTTAGCAACATGCTAATCATGCTAAAACATGCTAATCATTTTAGAAACATGATAGAAACATGCTAATCATGCAGCTGCTTCAAACTTTCAGTCAAGGCTTTTTCAAGTCAACTTCAAAGTTTTTTCATGAACTTTACTCATCTAGTTCATGATGGTGCTTTACAAAATCTCTCAAAGTCAATACAATCAAAGAAATCAGAGGTGGATCAATTATGAAACCTATATTAAAATCTGACACAGATTGCAGTGCAGTTTATGTGAATGTTACCTGTGGTTAAGCAGCTGATTGTGGTGAGCAGACCGATGAGTAAAACAGCAGGAGCCATCCTACAGATTCAGTGTGTGTCAAAATCTGCAAATGTTATCACTGTGCTCCGGATCATTTATTTAAACCATCATGTGTCTGTCCAATCTCCTGACAAAACACTTACATTCTAGGGCTGGGCAAAAATATAGTTTTTCTGATTAATGTTTTATAGACTGCATGACCTCAAGATCTTTAAAATTCAACCTTTTAAAACTACTACTTCCTCTACTAGCTCTCAGAATTGGAACTAATCACATGAAATTTAAAACCTTCAGACTTACAGCTATTAAATGTGCTTCAAACCTTCTCAAGCCAACATTAAGTTTGTCTTGACAAACTTCGTCTAGTTTTATTTGCTGTGTCAGGGAGACATTTGTTTTGTGGTCAGTTTTGCTGTATTGAATCATGTAAGTTAATAAACTCTTTAGCTGCTGACAAAATCTGGTCACTGGTGTCCTTATTTATTTCCTAGAAAGACTCTGTTCCTCAGCCATTAAAAAAAAACAGAGGTGTAAAATACTTGAGTAATTTTACTTGATTACTGTACTTAAGTATTATTTTGGGGTCTTTGTACTATATTCAAGTATAATTTAAACTGACTACTTGTAATTTTACTTGTTTACATTCCTCACCATTTTTTCTCACAACTTGAAAAGTAAATTTTTGCATTTTTATTTTGTCTTATGCAGATGAAATATGGTAAACGGAAGCTCAAAAGTGCTTTTGATGTGCGAGAACTAATGATGTTTATTTTCGAGCATCAAGCACACACATTTCAACTTCAGTTATAACTTTCATCAGGTAAATTTCTGGCTTCAAAAGTTCACCATCAGAGTAAAGTTGCTTTTTCCCCCCCAAAAAAGTTTATTCATTATTTTTTGTCTTTTTTGAAAAATCTGTTAGCTGTCTAATATTGGCTGAATGCACAAAATGTAGTGCAAATAAAATCAGTGATGAGAATTTAAATACAATTCATGTTTTGGTGGGAATGACCGCTTTTTAAATTAAATGTTACATATCAGAAAGTGTTTAAATGAGCATTGTATGTTAAATTAATTGTAAATCATGTTTAATGATGTTCTTACCAGGGAGTGGATCCGGTGGTATTATAATAACAATTATGGTTGTCAATGAATAATTTTAAAAATCTAAATAAGTACATGATTAGCTCATTAAGAAATCGAATTAGTCGCAAATAATTGTATTTCAATATTTGCGGAGAAAAAAACTCTACGTGCCCGAACTAAACAATTAAAAGATGAATTATTGATAGACAGGAAATAGACTACACAAAAAAGTGGTGTTTCAAAAAGTTAATGCTGTATGTTTTTATTCAAAGTCACTCCTCATTAATTCAACACACGTTCTTATATTCTGTCTGAAATATGTTTCTGGAGACTGCCTCACATCTGGCTCTTTAAAGGGACAGTTCACCCAAAAATGAAAAAACTCTCATTTACTCACCCTCATGCCGTCCCAGATGTTTATGACTTTTTCTTCAGATGAACACTAACCAAGATGTTTAGTGCATATAATGCAAGTGTACAGGACTGTTTCAAACACACAAAATGAATAGATAGTACATTTTAAAATATTAGTATTTGTATGTTTCTTTCACACGCCTATCGTTTCACAGTCAGAACATTGATTTATCAGCAGGGGTTGTATTGGGTATCTTCATTTTGACTTTGTGTAGTTTTTGAAGCTTCATCTTTGGACATCCTGTGCACTTGCATTATGTGCAAAGAGATGTGTTATTATTTTCTAAATGTACTGTTATTATTTTCTAAATGTACTGTATTTCTTTGTGTTCACCTCGAGAAAGAAAGTCATATGCATATGGGATAGCATAAGGGTGGGAAGGAGGGCTGCATTTTAATAGTTGTTGCACTACATATTTTTGACCTGCATCAATCGTTTTGTTTTGTTTTCTCCCTTTAACTAAATCTTTGTATATCTGTCTGACAAAACGTAAGCTGTTTTTTTTTAAAGCAATTTCACTTTGCATCGAGAAGATGGTTCAACATGATGAAAAAAGAATTTCCTTTCTTTCCTTTTCTTTTTGCTAGTATATTTGTATTTTGTTAATACTCAAGTACAATTTAAAATTGTACTTTTTTACTTTTATTCAACTATTTTTTTGGCCAGATACTTGTACTTTTAATTGAATACAATTATATAAAGTATCTGTACTTTCACTTGAGTATAACTTTTGAGTACTTTTTACACCCCTGACTGAAAGTCATGTAGCAGCAGCACCAGGAAACACACTGACCCCTGATGACCATGAAATCCAACAGAATAACAGTTTTAATGGTTTGTTTTAATTCTCTAATTGTTTGGGTTGACAAGAGTTAGCCATCATGTGTTAATTTTCAGTGCAATCAACAAACAGGAATCTCAAAAATGAAGACAATGTTAAAACAGCAGGGTTTTTTCCCTTCCGTGCAAATGAACGAGGAACAAGGAATTACATTAGAACAGATAATCAATCTGATGTTTCTTTACGCATTCTTTACATAGTTTCTTCACACATCTACAATGCTTGTATGTTTAAGATTAAAGCACAACAAAAAAGTTAAGTATTGTTAGCAAATGCAAAGATTTTGTTGATCCGTAAATACTATAAATAATCAGATCTCATATTAAAATAGTAAAAGTTCAGTGAGGGTTTATTCAGGTGTGTTCTTCTTGGTTGATTTCAGTCTCAGTCACATGGTCATAGCGGCTCAATTCTCGTGACCTCAAAAGAGTAGATGTCAGTATTATTTGCTCTTAAGAAACTCTCCACCAAAGCAGCAACCTGAAAAAAAGATGATATGAGGTGAGAAACTGCAGGTCTCAATTCACATACTGTCCATAACGTATAGTATTTGAGAAGAATAATTAAGAACAATTCATAATTTGAGTACTCCAGATATTATGGTATATTTCATATAATTTGGATCTTTCCTTTGTGATACCAAAAGTATAATAATAAACGTATATCCCCTGACAATCGCATATTACTACAGGATTTCAAGAGCAAATATAAGTTATCATATCTAACAAAGAGAACATGCAATTGTAAACAAGTCTGATATGTTTACATTTGTAAAATGTAAACCACTATAAATGCTACTTAAGTTATATTTGTGTGGTATAATGTAAATAATGTTAATTGATGTACTTAATGGAGGATTTCTAATCAGGCACAGAATAGAAAACCTAAAAAAGTTCTTTCTGCCAATAGAATCACTCTGGACCTAAAAGAGATGTGAAGCCACACCTGTTCACTATCAACTCGACTGTACAACAACTAAGGCTGGGTGGTAAATCGCATGCGATAGTCGTGCGCATCTTGTCAGTAAAACTAATTTTCTTTACTATTGGTTTTGTAATCAGTAGTAAAACTCCATCATGTGCTTTCAGATGGAGCAGAGTTTACTACACAGAGCCATAGTTCACTGACAAGCTACGCAAAAAAATCGTAGACGATATCATCGATATTAAGCCCCGTTCACACTACAAGCGACACGCAACGATAAAGCGACACGATCATTCATTCCAATGGAGAGCTGGCGATTTCCGGCGACAAGAGCGACAGCGGCCATTAGTGACCAGATGGGGCGTGTCCAGCGACGCAACAAAGTTCAGAATCCTTCAACTTTATGCAAATGAAGAGCGACTTTCGGGAGCGACAGCCAATAGGAAAGAATACGGTAGAACTCATGTGATCGTTCTCCTCTCAGCCATAGATAAACATACGCAATGGAAAAAAGTAGGCTCTGTTTCTCATTCATTTTTGTATGTACGGATTTAATTTAGATTTATATTATATTTAGACTTTTGCCTCCAAAATGTTTGTTTTTAGCGGCAAGAACCCTGATTGGCTGTCAAGGCAACCAGTAGTGAGAACACCCACTAGCGACCTCATCGCCAGCCCCTGGCGACATGCGTTGCTGCTAGTGTGAACACAGCGTTACATCGATACTATGAAATCACGCTGCGATAAAGTTGTTTGCGTAGCTTCTCAGTGAACTATGGCTCTGTGTAGTAAATACTGCTCATTCTGAAAGCACGTGAATATACCACATTTAATAACATGTCCAAACTCACTTCATAAAGTCAGTCGAGTGTTTGAAATAAATCCTTCTGTGAGATGATGTGGCTTCTTACACAGAATAAGGCACGCAACATATTTCATAGTATTCTAAGCAGTGATAAAGGCATTGCATAATTATATACTTTATTATAAAGAAAATTCTAATAAGAAGAACCATATATCATCGTAGTCGTGTGTTTATTAGTCACGTTGAATCAATGAAGCAGTTAAATCTTCTGTTTATTCAGCTACAGAGATGGGCATTGCCTGGGTTTCTTCTTCAGGGCATATTTGGAGTTTCCGCATGAGAGCGCCCTCTGGCCTTCGGATGGAGATTTACTACTGATCACAGAACCGGGCTTCGCTGAAAAGATATGCATGGACTTATTGCAGCTTTTGCCTCATCGCAAGTGCGATATTATCGCGATTTATCATCCAGCCCTAACAACAACTAAAGCTGCAACAGTAGTTTATTGTAAATAGTTTCATGAATTTAGCTGGATGCTATTGCTTTGTTTTATAGTTTGTCCAAATACTGGCATACTTTGGTTTGACATACTTAAAACTATGTATATTTAGCATGTAGTGTATATAGGGCTGGGCCATATATCGAACGATATGATCATGCACATCTCCTCTGTAAAGCCGGTTCCTTGATTAGCGCTAAATCTCCATCACCTGTTTTCAAATAGAGCGGCAGTTAACACACAGAGCCGTAGATCACTGACAAGCTACACAATATCGAGTTCATTATCGAAGATGAATCGCCTTCGATAATGAACTGATTTCTTATGGTCTGCTTATGAACCGCAACAATACAGCATTTCCTTGGTTACTACTGTAAACAAAGTAGCGCTGTGCTTATAAACACTACTTCAATACACATACAGAGGCAAGATGAAAATAAAATACAATCTAAACTTTTTCTGAAGAAATCAGTTGCCCTCAGAGACACATTCATATAAAACCACACCACGAATTGTATCGCGATTCGTTTAACATCTCAAACAACTTGAATCGTCACATATTTTTATCGATTTTCAGGGTACATCTTTATTTCCCTATTGTTTGAACACAGTTAATTCATTAATCTTACGCTATTCGAACGCGGAAGTGTGATAAAGGCTTAAAAGTTTTTTTTTTAAGCAATCAGAAAATCTGAGGGACATGTAAATCTGAGGGACATGTAAATGAGGGGGCCTTGGCCCCCCCAGGCCCCCTCGTGGCTACGCCACTGCTTTGTAAACATCAGAGGGTTTGTTTTGATGGTGCAAATAACAGTAACTTAAGGTGCTTTGGCATCGAGAAACAATAAGACTATGCAAAAAGAGCAATAAGACTATGCTAGTTCTAGTGGTGATTAGCCTAATATATATATGGCATTAATACAACATGTCTCTTAAAGGGGACCTATTATGCCCCTTTTTACAAGATGTAAAATAAGTCTCTGATGTCCCCAGAGCGTAAATGTGAAGTTTTAGCTCAATATACCCCACAGATAAATTTTTATAGATTGTTAAAATTGCCACTTTTAGGGTATGAGCCAAAACGCGCTGATTTGAGTATGTTGCTTTAAATGCGAGAGAGCTGTTGCTCCCGGAGAAGAGGGCAGAGCTTCAAGAGCTCAAGCTCTGCATTAGCAGCAGTGTTGCCAACTTAGCAATTTTGTTACTAAATTTAGCAACTTTTCAGACTACCTTACTTTTCTTCCAAAAGCACCTAGCAACAAATTTAGCCATTTTCTATCCAAATTACACAAAAAGAGGAAACCACAGATGCCTAGCAGTACACACATCACATGAATTGAGTTAGCTGCTATTTGCAATTGTTTAATTTAATAATAATAATAATTGCAAAATTTAATAATTGAATAATTGTTAATTTATGATACACTTTGTTAGTAGTACTGCGATTGTTGATCAGTTAGAAGTACACTGTAAGAAAATGGAAAAGATACTAGTAATTTTCCAGGACATTATCCATTATGCATTGTAACCCTGTAACCCGAAAACACAATGTGTAATTGATAATGCAGGTAAAAAACCAATACGGAAAATTCTTTCATATTAACATAGTAGACTGTGCCCTATTTTTACAGACTTTTCTTAGAGTGTAGCATATTAACAACTAATACACTGCTTAAAGCATAATTGTTGAGAATGTAGTATTACTAGTTTACTAGCTATTAAAAATACTTAAATTGTAATCATTCAAAAATGTGTAAGTGTTCAATAATTCAATGCATTTAAAAATACAGCTATTTATATTTTAATATTATGCATATTATTTTACAATCAAATTAAATTAACATATATAAAATATATTTTTGCTTAAATTTGATGTTGTGACAATTTTGCTATCACAAACTTTATAAGTCCCATTTCTGATCATGAGCTCGACAACTTCAAGCGATCGACTCACATTGCTTTCATATGCAACTTTTAACTAACGTTACCACATTCCTATTCACGATCATTCAGATAGCACTTGAAGGCAGCATCAGTGCAAACACACAGAGAGAATGATAGCTTTAGCAATAAGCCTTACAGAGTGACAAGAAGCTCTTTCAGAAGGGCAATTTGGAAAACAAACGCATGATACTTTGTCTGGAGCTGACGTTCGCGCACGAAGCGTTGGTATTAATTCCTAAACATATAGTAGACTTTACCGATTTTTCCCGGGATATTTCCTTTGAAAATGAAATTTAACTACAGTGTCCTCGGCTCAGATGGGGGGAGATTATGGAGACTCCTATGTTCATTAGTGCATCCCAAAACACAACACTTGTAAAGCCTCTTTGGTGCTGACATAGTATATATCTCCAGTAATGGCGGACCGTATCTACTCACTCAGGGCTGTGTCTATGCTTATAGGGCAGAGAGCGTCACAAATGGGCGGGACTTTTTCCCCTCAGTGACGTGCACAGAGGGAGAATCTGAAACCGCTCATTTGGAGAGACTGTTCATGATTTATTGGTTTTATAAAAAAATAAGTTGGTGGATTTTTAACATTATAGGCTGGTTGTTTTCACACACTGCGGCCACACAACTGTGTTCAAACAGCTAATAAAAGTGATTTTTGCATAATAGGTTTAAATCTAATAAAAAATAATAAAAACACACACACACACATAAGATATATATATATATATATATATATATATATATATCTTTTTTTTAAATGTTTTTATTATTTTTTATTAGATTTAAGAGACATGTATTAAAATTCAACATTTGTTGTGTAAACGTTGAAATATAACACTTATGATATTATTTACACGTGACATTGATGCTGCATCTTGATCTCACGCAGAAAACTTCAGGCATCCCTTTATCCAGGAAACTGTGCTATGCCATTGGAGGAATGCCTTATCAAATGACTGCAACCGCCAGGGGCTTTTTCATGCAGATCTTTCTATTGGATGTTGTTAAGGTGCGTATAAATGAATACAAGATGTGCAGCTGTCAGTAATGAATACCATATATACCATATGTTCTCTGTACAAATTCAGCTTCACATTGGCCTACCACACACACATATGGAAAAACATGAATACATGGAATATATTAAATCTATAGGAGTGAATAGACCTCATTATATACTTTTGTGAAAGTGTTTAGCACAACAATATCAATGTTATTTGTTTAATAGTAAGTATTGCTAACATAATTTATATGATTTGTTGGCTGTTCAATTATCTAACTGTGCCACATTATGATTACCTTTCAACTGAATATAATCTGATCTACTATATCACTTAACTGAGCTTCAATTTCCATTAAAAAGATAGTAAAAAAAAAACAATAAGAAAGTAAAATATACTGTAATGTACTGATATGCTTTTCCTTGTCATATTTACTCTTATTCCTATCATCCAATGGTTTCAAATGTCCTTTTGAGGATGGTGTATCCCTAGTGGTTAAAGATCTAGGCTGGTGAATGAAAAGTTTCGAGGGATTTGTGAGAGATAATCACTTTGTGAACTGCGGCTTATAAAAACACACAACAAATGAGTATTTATAAAATGCATGATGCTCCATCCTCAACTCTTCCTCACTTTGCATGTCATGTTTGCATGCCATGTTCAACGCTATTTTAAAGTATGTTAATGGGAAGGTGAATGATCTTGAGAAAGTTAATATATTATGTATTTTAACAGCTAGGTAGAACATTGTTTTATGTGTAACTGCAATTTGTACTACAAAAGAAATTCTGTTGCAAAAAAGGGACACAATGTCAATGTCAGAAGAGACACTCATTTTCTTCTGTCTATATGTTTGTTATAGATGGGAGCTTTCTCTGCATCCATCATTCTCTTCCTTGGTCGAGCTTGGGATGCTATTTCGGATCCTCTGATTGGATATGCTGTGAGCAAGAGTGGTCGGACCAGAATTGGCAAACTTATTCCTTGGTGAGTGTACTGGTTAACGTCAGACTGGGCGTGAAGCACTTTCTCAAGATCTTTCTCATCATTCTGCTCATCCACTCTCTTTATGTAGGATTGTGTTCACCATGCCACTTGGGGTCCTATCATACGTTATGCTCTGGTATACCCCACAGGACACCATGTCCTCTGGCTTCAGTTTCGGCTGGTACTTCACATGGTGCTGTCTGTTTGACACCTTCATGAGTGTAAGCCCAGTATTATGTGCCTATAGTTTTCTATTGTTTTACACATTCAAGGACATTTCCTGCATAAGGGGAAGACTAAATTTAAATTAGTTTTGAATTGCAAACAAATATACAGTGATGTTATAGTTCCCACTTCTTTCCTGTGAAGTACTCATGGTGAATATAGTAAATACAGTACTCACCACTGCAGTTTTCCAACAGCTGTGTTTGCTTATGAGTCATAACTGTCTCCAAAACATTTAATTCTCTCTCTGTCTTGTTTAGTGCTACCATGTACCATATACTTCCCTAAACATGTTTCTGGGGGGGAATGAGAAGGATCGAGACTCAGCCACTGGTTACAGTAAGAAAATATAGCCGTAAATGATAAGTCATTGTGTTCCAAGCACCAATAGCTCGTGTAGTAAATTAGATTGTGACAAGTTTATAGCTTTGCAATGTATCTTTCTAAATGTTTATGCAGTCAACTATCTTAAATCTCCAATTATACAAGAAACAAGAAATACAGGCCAATTAGATATTATGTTCCACATCAAAAATATATCAACCAATATCTGTGAAACGATTAAATGAATCATAAATCTGTTAATGAACTTAGATTTAACTTATTGTCAGGAGCACTTTAAGATAGTGAAATACAAATTTCATGTGAAGCAGACAAGCGTCTTAAGAGGAGTTAAAAAGAAGGGGAGAAAACTTTGAACTTCCTTCATTGCTTAGAGCCCTGACAATTATTACTGTTACAGTCAGATCCTCTACAATCGTTTTCTATCAAACACAGATCTAACAACAGATCAAAATCTCGAAATATTCTAAATTCAAATAATCAGTTGTGTATAACTAACACCATTCACATGTGCCATTCATAACTGAATTGATGGAATACCTTTTATACTCCTGAATTTGAATTGGATTTGAATTGGGATCGCAAACGGAAGAATTGCTATTCAAATGTTCATAAGGAACTTGAATTAAAATGAATCGGAATTCAAAGACATTCAAAAGAGAAGAAAAAAATGCAAATAAAAAAGAAAAACGATGAATGTTGGTTTGTCATAGTCTTTGTAAGTTTTGAAAAAACAACAGCTATGTAGATCATACTTTCTTCTAGTCATCTTTTTTATTATTATTTGTAAGCAGGATACATTGTAAATAGAAAGCAGAAACTTGGATTTATAGGATATTACCTTAACTGAAATTTATTTCCTGTATAAAAGAGAAAAAATGTCAAGAACTTTGTTGTCTCTCACGATACAGGAATGGGCATGGAAGTGTTCGCTACACTGGTGGGAGCTGCCATTCAGGGTCAGATAGTGGGGGTGCACCATGCCAAGAGGGGACACGTCTGCAGTTTACAGAACGACACGGAATGGCCTTCTGGGAACCACACTGAATCACTGGATGACGTATCTGACACTCTACAAAATACAGTGAGGCACAGAGAACATCATATTACTATTGTGTCAAGCACATATGGGTAGTGGAATTTGTTATTAGTTATTGCTTGTGAAATGGCCACACATATTGACTGTGAACTATCAAGGCAGCTGTTTTTTTTTCTAAATTCATAATTTAGTCGTTTAGAGGATAAGATGCTTCCTTGCGTGTTGAGCATACTTAGGTCCTTTCTCTGGAACTGTTGTACCAGAGACTGCAGTGCCTCCAGATTTAAATATCATAAATATCATACATTAAATATGATGTTATAAACCATATACTGCATGTCTAAACTCAGCAACCAAGTATCTTCAGTTATATTACCTGAAACACTTTAGACAAGCTATTTTAAGATCAACATTGTTCTTCCCAATTTTCTCATTTCACAAGTTTTTGATGTTGCCAAGTTTTAATTTTGCAAAGTGTATGAATAGTCACTACTATTTAAAAGTATTCAAACTTTTGAACGGTAGTGTCATTTGTCTATTAATTTCTACAGAGAACAGCCTATTTGACTGGTGCACTAGTTTTAGGAATGCTGTACTTCCTGTGCTGCCTCGTGCTTTTTCTTGGAGTGAAGGAGCAGTTGGGTAGGTCCAGATGAGTTAACGTTAAAATTTCAGATAAATCTCTGATGTTGTGTTTACCATATGTTCTTTCAGCCTTCACTAAGAGTACCACATACACAAACATATATGTAACTATAGCTATTATTTTCTTGACCAAATGACTATGCAGTGACTGCTTGACTAATGCAATGATTTGCATGTGTCTACTTCTTACTTCAGCCCCTCTGAGTAAACTGGACCGCGTAAATGTCTCCTATCTAACTGGAATGAAGATGATGGTGGGCCATACTCCATATGTGCGGCTTGTATTTGGCTTCCTATTTGCTTCATTAGCCTTCCAGGTCAGAAGTTTTTCTGAATTATTTGATAGCCATACAGTTTTAGAGACTCCAAATGGATTTTATTAAGTATGAGAGATGTCAAGATGATAAGAATATTTATTTCAGATGGCTCAGGGAAATTTTGCCCTCTTCTGCACTCACGCAACAAATATGGGAGCATATTTCCAGCATCTTGTTCTCATACTATTGGTAAGGGATTTATAATTTAAAATTATTATTATTACATGAAAGTATTACTATTAATTTAATATATGAAATACAGCACTGAGCTATTTTGAGCTGACACGTAAAGAAAAGGAAAAAAAAAGAAAATCAGGTTAATTTGTTCATAATAAATCATATTTTTTTACTTGACCTATAATTTAAATGTTACAACATGAAGCAAATTAAATCATACATAATAAATTACAACATTTATATTGTATTAAATCACAATATTGAAATGTTTTTGAATTGTCTTACCTTAATCTTACAAATTACTTCTAAAATTATACAATAGTCAGACAACTACTCATTTTTAATTATGTAGCATTGCATGTTTTTCATGGTATTCTTTCTGCTCTTGTACAGACAGTAGCCACAATATCCATCCCAGTGTGGCAGACACTATTAGTCACAATAGGCAAGAAGACCACCATATTCATCGGCCTATCAGTAAGCACCGCTCTTTGTTATTGGTTGCTTTATAGCTGCACAAAAAGTTATACCTGTTCTATATTTGTTTGCACTGTTTCATTCATCTTTCTCCTCTTTTCTGCAGTTTTATATCCCAGCCCTAATTGTGATATCCCTAGTGAAAGGTAATTTACCCGCCTTCATTATGATGTCCATGTTAGCTGGCACGAGTCTGGCAGCCCTCTATCTACTCCCTTGGTAATGTAACCCTTATAAAATATCTCCTCTTCATTGTTGAATTCCTCACTTCACCAACACATACTCCACACAATTATTATCATATATCTTATTATCATAATCATATATGGATATATATGGCCATGTTAACTTTGTCAAACTACTGTATATAACCAGGTTGTTTATTTATTTTAGGTCAATGTTGCCAGATGTAGTGGATGACTTCAAAGTCAAGAACCCATCATGCCAGGATCTAGAACCATTGTTCTACTCCTGCTATGTTTTCTTCAACAAATTCGGAGGAGGCATGTCTGTTGGAGTCTCTTCCTTGGTTTTACAGTAAGAGCTTCCTCCAATCAGAATTTTCACATCTGAGCACCACATATTTATGGACCTCCTTAAACCTACAGCTTCTGTGGTTGATTCATGTGAAAGCTTCATGTGATGTTCTCCTTCCCTAACGCTTCAGCTTTGTAGGATACAAGCCTGGTGCTTGTAAACAAAATCCAGAGGTCATATTTTCACTGTGGCTGCTCTTCGCTCCCGTGCCAATCTTCCTGCTGCTCATCAGCTTGATGATTTTTTGCTTTTATCCCATCAATGAAGGGCGACGGAGGAAAATCCAGGATGCATTAAGGAAAGCAGGGTATGTGTTTGTGTATTACCTTGAAGGCTTTATTTTGCGAGAATAACTGGCCGAGTTGAGGAGTCACGTATGATACATTAATTCATTCTACATATAGTTCTTATCAAAAATAGCGCAAAAGCAACTTTTCTCGCACTCACAAAAGTTCAAGGTTCATTTTAAGTCTGAACATTTATTTTCAGCACTGCACAATTTGTTCAAATATATCTGCACAAAATGTCTTCATGTTCTAAACACTGTGTTCCAGTTTTGCAGAAGTTGCAACAATTATTAACTGTGCCTGTTTTATACAGGACAGAGACCAGCAGGAAAGGAGAAGAACTGCACCTATGAAGTACTCACTAACTATGTCATATAAGGATTTCACTACTTTTGTAACATTCACGGGTTCTGGAACTGTTAATAATGAACATGCTTTGTTTTCATTGTGCATGGTTACTGTTTCTTAATCCTTCTTTGGAGGGATCCCAAAACCATTTAGAAATTGCACTATAATCAAGAGTTATACACCTGAGGTGAATGAAGGAGTCAAAATATGCAGTTCTGTGGGGCCTCAAAACCAGAATTGTGAAACATTAGTGGTCTTAAAGGTGCAGTGTGCCATTTCTGCACCATATCCAGACGATTGTGTTGCTGTGTATAAAGTTCAGGGAAATCAACCAACGAATGGCTTACTGATAACTGTCTCTGCATCAACACGTTTTCTCAGAAGCGGTAATGATGATAATGATGTAAAAGTGTATAAATAAACTGCCACGTGTAAATATGGGAATGGCCTTTTATTTCCGTAATCGCACAGCACCATCTTGTGGCCAATAGTCTTAGGCCTTAAAGGGATAGTTCACCCAAAAGTGAAAATAACCAGGTTCATAACCAAACAGTTTTGGTTACCAGTGACTTTCATTGTATCCATTTCATGCCAAAATACATTCGTGAAGTCATACAGTTTTGGAACAACATGACTGTGAGTTAAAGGTTGCAGAATTTTCATTTTTGGCTGAACTGGCATTTCTGTTGGGTGACTTGATATGTTGTTCATTGAGGGGGTGTGGGATGTGGATATGTGCGACTCTTGTCACCCACATTACAAGACTACAGATACAGTGAGTGTTGAGAGCATGTTATGTTACTTCCTGTTACTGTCCTGTTACTTCCTCTACAGTCAAAAATATGGGTGTTATATTTAGACAGCAACTTGTCTTTTGAAAAACATATTTCCAATGTTACAAAAACAGCATTCTTCCATCTTAGAAACATTGTCAAGCTACAGAACATGTTACCTGTTTCTGATGCAGAAAAGCTAGTTCATGCATTCATGACCTCTAGACTGGACTATTGTAATGCACTGCTGGGTGGTTGTCCTGCATCTTCAATAAACAAGCTACAGATAGAACAAAATGCAGCGGCTAGAGTCCTTACCAGGTCAAGAAAATATGATCATATTACCCCAATTTTACAGTCTCTGCATTGACTACCTATTAAGTTCCGTATCAGTTACAAAATATTATTACTTACCTATAAGGCCCTAAATGGTTTAGCTCCTGCATACCTAACTAGTCTTCTATCACGCTACAATCCAACCCGCTCCCTAAGGTCGCAAAACTCTGGACTCTTGGTAGTACCTAGGATAGCAAAGTCCACTAAAGGAGGTAGAGCTTTTTCATATTCGGCTCCCAAACTCTGGAATAGCCTTCCTGATAACGTTCGGGGTTCAGACACACTCTCTCTGTTTAAATCTAGATTAAAGACACATCTCTTTAGCCAAGCATTCATATAATGCATTCATATAATGCATCTCATAATCTTGTACTGCAGTTACGTATATCTGATCAAACGCACATTATTATTCTTTAGCTTTGGTTGAACAAATAATTTTTTGCTTGGATGCAACAACAGCTACGCTAATTATGTCTCTAATTGTTTCTCTGTTTCTGCCACGGTATTAACATCCTTCACAAGCTTCAGTCTGGATCCAACCCTTAAATCAGAGGTCTTCAACCCTGTTCCTGGGGACCCACTATCCTGAAGAGTTTAGCTACAACCCTAATCAAACATCTGAAGCGGCCAATCAAGCTCCTCAAGACTACTTGAAAATTGCAGGCAGGTATGCTGAAGCCGGTTGGAAATAAACTTTCCAGGAGAGTGGGTCCCCAGGAGCAGGGTTGAAGACCTCTGCTTAAATGATCTGAGATGACCAAACACCTGAGAAGAGATGATGCCAACCCCTCAGAGGATGCCAACCCTCAGACAACATACAGAATTACCAAATTTCGCCATAAGTTAAACATATTAAGTTTCTACAATATATAAATATGAGCTGGAGGCTATGCAGGAGAGGTGAAAATCTGCAGTCTTAAACCAGTAACTGCCTGTGTTTTCCTGTTTTCATGCTGTGTGCTTGTGTGCATTTGCTCTGTTATTCTTGAGCAAGTTACTCCCTTTCTTAGTTATAAAGTAAAACAGTCATAGGGGAATGGAAGCATCACGTGACTGGATCCCTTCTCTCCGACAGCGCATTCTCCAGTGTGCAGCACTATCCACCAGCTCCTTCCACTCATGACACACCAGAAGACAGACTCGCACCACCTGATGAGCAGGATGCTTCAATCTCATCCAATCATACTGTGTATTCAACAAATGTGTCCACTTAATGTATCTAACTAGGTCCCCTAGATGTGTACCCAAGTATTTAATGCAAATTATATGTCAAAGAAGCTAGGTCCAAAATAACATTTCACACTTGTTTTCCACACCCACACATCGAAAAGATTTCCTGTTATTTCAGCTCATCGAAAACTCAAGCATGTTAATAAGGCATCAGAAGAGGAAAATGACACTCTTGAATAGAGAAAGCAAATAAAACTATTAATAATAATAATTAAGATACATTTCTGTATTACTTTATGGCTGGACCAGAGGCAAGAACTAAGCAACTTACCACATCTGGGGCCTATACCTTGATGGTAGATGAACAAATTCAGAGTTACAGGATTAGTTTTGAGTTGACAAAACCAAACCACTCCAATCTGGCTTTATTGGTACCATGATGCTGATCATCAACTTTCTTTGTCAACTCAGGCTTTGATCCTGAGTTAATGGAGCACATGCACATGAATGTGTGACATCAGCAACGAACAGCCAATCACAACACAGAGCAAGTGTGATTCACTTCTAGCAAGAGAGCCAGCGAGATTCAAAACTCTTTTGTTAAAGGTTAAGAGATTAAAGAATATGAGGAATTTAAACCCATTTACACTGAAGTACTTGTCCATGTTCATAGACTCAAACATATAAGGTCACATGTAGCCATTTTTAAAGTGTTATCTATTGATTCTACCACTTATTTATATTACATATGATCTGTATATATTAATATTCATTTAAAATAAATGCTTTTTAATAATTGTTAAACTAAAAGTGCTTGTGTGTAATGGAGTAATAATAATAGAAATCATATTATAATTATATAAATCATATGTAAATTGCAATTATCATTAAAGCCAGACCATTTTGTTGTATGTATATATATATATATATATTTTTTTTTTTAAGGTACGGTAGTGAGCTTTCATTTGTAGGAAGAGGGACTGGGGGAGTGGCTTTTTTTTGTGTCAGACATGTGTCACTTTGCTCACATCTGATTGGTCCAATTTCAGTTTGAGCTCTCTAACTCAGAACATAACCTGCCCCGGAGCAGGTTAGCTGTGCAGTGTAAGTTACTATAGCAATGAACGCAGCTAAAAGCCAAGCCACTTTCATGGTACCTAAAACCCAGGATTGGTGCAAACTAAACTGTAACTTACCTGGCTAGCCAGCTAAACCGGCTTCATAGTACAGGCCCCAGATCTGTTTCAATGTCCTTCAAAGCAATACAAATCCTTGTTTTTTGATGCATTTCTCTTTTATGAGATACTTTGTGCATCTGGACCTGCATGGAAACATGGAAGTTACATCTCAAGTTGCTCAGAGCTTAATTCCTGCCCATTTCACCTGCATTCAACACGTTGATTACAAGAACCGATTGTTTTACCTCAACAATTTTGGCTTCAGCTGTCACAATATTTTGGCTTTTCAGTGTAAATGCCACCATATCCTATAGAATAAATGACATCAAGGCATGTTAGATTTTGCATGGCAAAAATGTTAGATCAAGTCTCCACATTGGAAATGTCAGATCCAACCCCAGATGCAGGATCTGTTTTGTCTTTTATCCAAAATCCAGCCATGCAGAGCTTTGTCTGATACCCACAAGCTGTCTTATCTGATACGCCAAACCAGTGTTTTGTCTGGTATAATCAAGACTGAGAAAGACTTTGAAGAGCAGAAGCAGGAGATAAATTAAAACAATGGTAAAAATGAGCAGAGTTTATTGGATAATCTTAGTTATGTACATTTCAATGCTCAGACTTCCACTGACCAGCACAAAGTCTTATTATAGCAAATGAAAAATACTGTTTCACAATATCATCCTGTGACATTTAAAAACCTTGAATAATATAAAATATAATAATATATACATGACCAATAAAGGAATCAATTAAATGAGTATATAAATGGTTTAAATGATAAATGTTATTATTATAAACAATTGTATGATTAAATGGAATAATAAAATGATTATAAAAAGTACAACACAAGACAAATGTATAAAGCAACACACAGGTTGCTACGAAGAATCCTTATCCTTCAGGCATGTAGTGCAAACTGTTGATTTGTCTCTTGGAATCATTTACTGCAATCAAATAATTCATCATTTGATAAGCAGTTCATGTCTCTCTTTAGCTGGACAGATCTCCACACTACTGTTACTGATCCGTATTCCATAATGGCCTGCCCAGAACTATCCTTCCCCCATGAGAGAAACGGATAAACCGAGCCCCAGGTCCATAATCCTTAAAGACATGTGTCATCTGAAATAATGCAGAACAGAGACAGTTAAGCTTTGACAATTAGTTTGATTACAGGGGAATAACTGGACTGTCAGTATTATTCTACTCACTTGACCAACCCAACCGACAGCACCTCTCCACTGTAAAAAAAAAATATATATATTTCTCAGGCTGAAAGATACTGATGAGGTTTTTCTTCTGATCAAGCAACTGTACACAGATCTGATACACACTTCCACAATCAGAGCGTGCAGTACACCTGCACCAGCAGAGATGTCAAATCAACCTATTTACAAATTGTTTCTGCATTCACCTCATGCAATTACTGTACTTTCAAGATGACAATGTGTTGTTCAGAGCTGTTCCCTTTCTCAGACTCTGAATGATGTGTACGGCACAACTACAAGTTGTAATTATGAGTTCTACAAAGATGTTTTACAAGTTATAATCTCATAATTACAGTAATTAAAACATGGGGTGAATGTGTTTTCATGTGAGAACATGATTTGTACCCAACACTGGTTAGGCTACTCTGTTCTTAATGACAAATTCAATTTCTGTCTTGTGCATAAAATTACATACCATATTTGCAGATTTGTCCAATTAAATTAACAATAATCTCCCATAGCATCAATGTAATATTTAAATATGAATATATAACATACTTAGAGTGAGCATAAGGCACATGTGACCCAGGTGGGCAGGTCATTCACAAAAAAATAATGACATAAAAGATAGGCTACTGCAGCATGAAATGAGAGTCTGAGTGAATGCTCAGATATTTTGATATGAGGTTGTAGTTGATCCATGAAAGCAGCACTGTAGCCTTCTTTCTTCAAATCAATCAGCTGTTGCTTCAAACACAACCTGAGGAACAAGTTTATAGGTGATTCATATGTGGACTGGCTTGATAAATTTATTTGGAAATGAAATGGGCTCAAAATTTTCTTGAAGGATCCAAAATATCAAACGTACAGATGTCACAACATTTTGTTGCCCAGAAATTTACGTCTATTTTCATGTGCAGCCCAGCAGTTATCCCCATTCTGTATAATATTCCATCCTTGAAGTTAATCTAATAAGAACATAAAAGAAGAAACACTGGCTGATGCATACGTTCTTATTAACACAGTATGTACTCACTTGTCTTATCATGGTTGTGTAAGTTTAGTTATGTGGCTCACCTTCTGCTCTGGGATTCTTGAGCAAGTAACGTCTATTCTTAGTTAAGAAGTAAAACAGTAGCCAGTCGCCTGGTGGTCTAGAAGCATTATGGCTGGATCCTCTCTCTCCAGTGTGCAGCACTGTCCACCTTCCACTCATGCCACACCAGACGACAGACTCGCACCACCTGATGAGCAGGCAGGTTCAGGAGGATCTCCTCAACCACAGCTAGAGGAACATCTGCCTGCAGACCTGAGCACTGACAGAGGAAGAACGCTGAGAGGACAGATGCAGATGTAATCTACTTCCCCAAGTTTAGAGTAACGTCCGACTCCTAATAGCAGTTTGTGTTCCATAAAGAAAGGTTTGGTTTGGAACGACATGTATGGATGAATTAAATGATGTTTTACTTATGTGTGAATTGCACTCCACTCTAGCCAGTTATGTCTAGCATATTTACAGTACAATATGTGAGTTTACTAAATATAAAACTTATCATATCACAGAATGAATAATTGCTTGAACAAACACAATAAACAAAAATTATACATAATAATAATGTAGGGATTTTTTGATCTTCAATGACAAGAATTGATAGCATTTATTGTAATAAAAGATTGTTTATTTCGATCTTTTGAGAAGTTCGAAGTATTAACATCAATAAATACTTTGACCATACTTTCTGCTTTTTTATAATAAACCTGGGGCCTCATTTATAAAACGTTGCAAACAGTGGCAGCTGCTACAGAATGGCAGGAAGTGCCGCTGCTAGATGCCATTGCCGCGACTTTCTCCAGCCCTTGTTGGAAAGATTTTGCACAGACACTCACCATCTTCTGCTTTAACAATCGACTGATTGTTGTCAGCTCAGCCTAACTTCGCTTGTAGACTTTTCCGCTAGTGTGGGAATCCAGGTTCTGGAATCGTGGATCAAACCGCTGCTTTCTCACAATAAACTTGGAATGACGGGAAATATCATATGGAAAGTAGGCTGTGTGCCTGAGGGAGCCTCGACGATGCGATCTTTTCAACTCTTTTGGCATGGTCATCAGTATATATTTTATAGCCTACTTTTCCTCATTAAATAAGATTTGTTAGAGGTGATCACCGATCAGTAGCTTCGTTAATGAAGTGTGCCTGTGTTGGAATTCAACAGACATTGTAGACATGTAGATTCTATAAGATCAGAGAATTTAGAATTAGGTCTTTGAAACTAGCATACAAAAAAATCCTGGCAGAGAATACATTTGTTTGACTGGGCTTTCGGCTTTCCATCACTGGTCGATCAATTTTTCACTACAATTATTTACCAGAGAGAAAAATAATACATTTGTTGAACTAATATTGCGAAACTTGTTCTGGGTTTTGGGTATCCTCAAATGCTTTCGGACAAAGAGGAACAGCTACGCCTACTTTGCAACAAGTATAAGAGGCAGAAGAAAACTATAACTGGCAACTCTTCGATAACTGAACGATGGCCAACAGTAGTGACAGTGTACTGGACAAACAAACAGACGACAACATCTCTGCCACGGAGAATGACGACAATCAACCGGTATGACATTTTATAGAGAATTCTTTATAAACCGCAGGTTTTGATTATGTAAATTATAACTTTTCATCATAGAGGAAACTAAAAGATGTTGTAAAATTAAAACAGTTTGCATTTGAGAATAGACTAATGCTTTATTTCTCGTTTTAACGTTGAAATATAGCATCATTCACAACATCGTTCTCATGAGAAGTTGATGCTTACGTGTTGATCTTGTGCAGAAAAATCCAGGCATCCCTTTATCCAGAAAACTGTGCTATGCAATTGGAGGAATGCCTTATCAAATGACTGCAAACGCCAAGGGCTTTTTCATGCAGATCTTTTTACTGGATGTTGTGAAGGTAAGTATGAAAGGATAGAAGCTGTGGTCTTTTAGCAACTGTCAGTGGTGACCATATCGATCAGAACCTCTTATATATTTTATGTCCTATAAAAGTTTCACACCAGCCTTCCACACACTTGGTATTACTTTAAAGATATACCCAATGCATAAAATGTTTAATATGTATGAGCAAATGGCTGTGTTACATACATTTACCCTAATTTGTTAAAGTTTTGAAGAAAGTATATATTAGAGAAAAACATTTGGTTTTTCACACTACCACACCCATTATTTTGATAGTGATCCAGGAAATCACTCTACACAACTGTAATATCAGTGTTATTTGCACTCAAATGCACATATGATTTACATTTTTAACTGTGTAAATGTGTCACATGATATTCTGTGATAACTTTTAAACTTAATATAATGCAGTCTGCTGTATCACTTAACTGAGCTTCACTTTTCAGTATAACATAAACAGAAATATGATAGGTAATACAAACAATGAGACAATAAAACATTTTTATAATATCCTGACATGTTTTTCTCCTTGTCTTATTTGCTTACATTGCTTATTTCGATTGTCCGTTGATTTCTAATGTCCCTCTGAGGGTGCTGTAGCCCTAGTGGTTAAAGATCTGGGGCTGGTACATGAAGGTTGTAGCATCAAACATGTGCATTTACTTTCCTTGTGGGCTGTTTGTGAAACACAATCAATCACTGTGTGATCCATGGTTCTAAACTTAGAACAGCTGAGCAATTATAAAATGCATGAGGCTCCATCATGTTCCACCTTAACTCTTCGTGAATTTGCATGTTATGTTTGCATGCCACATTCAACAGTGTTTAGCTGAACTGTTAGCACAGGAAGTAAAATTAACATGTGAAAGGTCCTGTGAAAGTTAATACATTGTGAACTTTAACAGCTTGGTGGAACATTATTGTATATGTAACTGCATTTTCATACTACAAAAGAAGTTTTGTTACAAAAATGGGGCACAGTGAGTTTTTAAGATGAATTTTCTTCTGTCCATATGTCTGTTATAGATGGGAGCTTTCTCTGCATCCATCATTCTTTTTCTCGGTCGAGCTTGGGATGCTATTTCGGATCCTCTGATTGGATATGCTGTGAGCAGGAGTGGTCGGACCAGAATTGGCAAACTTATTCCTTGGTGAGTGTACTGGTTTACGTCAGACTGGGTGTGAAGCACTTCCTCAACTCTATTTGAGATATTTCACAGTTTGACCAGAGGCTGCTTATGCTTACATTACCTGTTTTGAGCATATAAACGATAATATACTGTACTCAAATGGATTCTTTTAAAAATGCAGAATCTGCAAAATTGTGTGTCGCATGTCTGCTCTGTGCTCAACTTCGCTCTTTATGTAGGATTGTGTTCACAATGCCACTTGGGGTCCTATCATACGTTATGCTCTGGTATACCCCACAGGACACCATGTCCTCTGGCTTCAGTTTCGGCTGGTACTTCACATGGTGCTGTCTGTTTGACACCTTCATGAGTGTAAGACCACTATTACCATTATCTGCCCACTGTTAACTGCTGTTTTACAGAATTAGAATAAAAGATGTTCGGCTGTTAAGGACATTTCCTGCATAGGGGGATGTTTAAATTAAATAATTTTTTTAACAGAATATTCAATAATACACGAATGCACATTCAGCATACATTACAAACAAATATACAGTGTCACTATGATGCCCAACTCATGGCGATAGCATACTTTACTCCAAAATTAAATATAGTACTCACCACTGTAGTTTTCAGACAGCTGTTTGCTTGTATAAAGTGTTATATGATTCATAACTGACTCTAAAGCAATTTTCCCTGTCTCTATCTTGTTCAGTGCTACCATGTGCCATATTCTTCCCTAAACATGTTTCTGGGGGGGAATCAGAAGGATCGTGATTCAGCCACTGGTTACAGTAAGAAAATATAGCATAAATAGATGATTAGGTGAAAGAATTGCCATAGAACACATATCTTGTGTTCTAGATTTTGTTTTTATTGCAAAGTCAGCAGTCTTGAATCTCCACTGATACTGTGAGTTAGAGTTTGATGAAACGGCTTACAAAAATACATGCTGGTTTCAAAAAGGACAACTGAAAAGAAATAACAAAAAATAGCCATACACACTGATGCAAGATTGCAATTAAAAGGGTAAAATATCAGTATTGCACCCTTCATATCCTATCCTATCTATCTATTCATCGTCTATCCTAACCTGAGTTTGATTGGGCCCAATGGGCCCTGTCTGATCTGTATATTATTAAAAAAAAGGCCCAAAATATAACTTAAAAAATTTTTTTTTCAAAAATGCACAAAGAAAAAATAAATAACGAAAAGCCAAGAAAAAAAATAAAACTTTGAATGTTGGCTGGACAAAGTCTTGTTTGAAAGGTTTGAAAAAAGGTAAAGAGCTAGAACATTTAAAGGTTTTACAGACAGAGAGAACAATAGGTCTCTGTTATCCATGATGATAAACTTATCATCAGCAAAATAAAAACATCCTTTCTCCAACCTTTTTTTTATTATTATTTCTAAGCCAGAGATGGTGGACCTGTTTCCTGTTTAAAAGAGAAATGTCAAGGGCTTTGTTCTCTCTCACGATACAGGAATGGGCATGGAAGTGTTCGCTACACTGGTGGGAGCTGCCATTCAGGGTCAGATAGTGGGGGTGCACCATGCCAAGAGGACACAAGTCTGCAGTTTACAGAACAACACAGAATGGCCTTCTGGGAACCACACTGAATCGCTGGATGACATATCTGACACTCTACAAAATACAGTGAGTCACAGAGAACATCCTATTAATGTGTATAGTGGAATTTGTTTAGCTATTGGTTTTGAAATGGAAAGTATTCCAGCAAAGTTTTAACTGAATATACATTGTGATTTTGCCTTTTAATTTCTACAGAGAAGAGCGTATTTGACTGGAGCATTAGTATTGGGAATGCTGTACTTTCTGTGCTGCCTCGTCCTCTTTCTTGGAGTGAAGGAGCAGTTGGGTAGGTCCAAATGAGTTAACATGAGTTAAAATGCTAACATCTGTTGTTTGATGTACCACATGTTCTTTCAGCCTTTGCTAATTGTGGATCCGTAATTTTGAAACGCATACATAAATAAACTGCTTGGCCAAAAGAAGTTGCTGTTTGAATTTAAACAGAAAATACTTAAGAGTTTATGTTTGGATATTTATTGCAGTGCTTTTGGCATGTTATATTTTTGCTTTTAATTTCTTAAACAATCATGTCGCAAGACGTATTCCATGACCAGATTCCAGGATGTCAGTTCCAGATTTATCAGATTGATCAGGCTCAAAGTGTGAAAGAAGGGTTCAGTGAGCATGAGGAATCATTTTTATGTATGAATTGATAACCCCATTGAAAGTCTTTGGGATTTTGGAAGACTTTACGAAAACGAAACGAAAACTAAATTCGAAAAACGAATGCAACTCTTGGTAGAAAAAAACTGTCATAATGCAACTTGTGCAACTTTTTTTGGCCAAGCATTGACTGAATGCACCCACTGACTGAATGCAGTGACTTCTAGACTAATACAATGATTTGCATGTGTCTACTTCTCACTTCAGCCCCTCTGAGTAAACTGGACCGCATAAATGTCTCCTATCTAACTGGAATGAAGATGATGGTGGGACACACTCCATATGTGCGGCTTGTATTTGGCTTCCTATTTGCTTCACTAGCCTTCCAGGTCAGTAGTTGTTCTGTTTAAATTATGAATATATTTTGATGGTTGTTAAACATAAAAATACCAAAAGAGCATGTTTGTATTGCCTTGAAAAATGCCCAGGTGTGTATGATAGTTTTGACATTAGTCACACAGTGGATTGAATATTTGTTTCAGATGGCTCAAGGGAATTTCGCTCTCTTCTGTACTCACGCAGCGAATCTGGGAGCATATTTTCAGCATCTTGTTCTTGTATTACTGGTGAGGGATCCATTATTTCAAAGCGTCTTACAAAGGGTATTGTAAGAAGTACTACAAGGAGCTATTTCTACCTGATCTGATCTATAAAAATAACTTTTCATAACCTTATGTAGCCAGGTTCCTTGAATATTTTTAAAAATAAATGATATTTTTTTAAATTTTACTTTAAATTTTTGTAATTTATTATTTTTATATTTGGACATAAATCACATTATATTATATTAATTTAATTGTAAAATTATATTGTATTAAAGCACAACATATTAAACATTTTTGAACAGTCTCACATTTATGTTACAAATTACCGGTACTTGTAAAATATGTAAACCATTAACTAATTATGTAGAATAATATTTTTAGTAATCTTTTCTTGTGCAGACATCAGCTACAATATCCATCCCAATGTGGCAGACACTACTGGTCAAAAAAGGCAAGAAGACCACCATATTCATCGGCCTATCAGTGAGCACCACTCTTTGTTTCTAATAAGATTATTCATGGCTGTACAGAAAGGAAATGGGAGTGCTATTACAACTACAATTTATATTTGTTTGTAAAGTTAATATTAAATGCACCCCATCAGCATGCCTTTAGTGTGTGTGTGTGTGTGTGTGTGTATATATATATATATATATATATATATATATATATATATATATTTTTTTTTTTTTTTTTTTTTACTGAAATAGTTTCCACTTTTTTATCACTCTTTCTCCTCTTCTCTACAGGTTTATATCCCAGCTCTAATTGTGATATCCCTAGTGAAAAGTAATTTACCCACCTTCATTATTATGTCCATGGTAGCTGGCACAAGTCTGGCAGTCCTCTATCTACTCCCTTGGTAATTTAACTCTCATGTAATCTCTCTTTTACTGCTAAAGCCCTCGCTCCACCAACATGTACTCCAGCCAATGTTTTCCTCATGCATTACTGAAACATTACGCTGACCCAGATGGTGGTCAGCTGGGAATAAGTTGTACGATATGTTCATCCTTATAATATTTGGTCGATTCAGAATGACATCATACTGAAATTCGATCGCAATTGAGACTCATCAGACCAGGCAACCTTTTTACAATCTTCTATTGTCCAATTTTAGTGAGCCCATGCAGGTCGTAGCCTCAGTTTCCTGTTCTTATCTGACAGGAGTGACCTGTAGCTCATCTGCGTCAAGGTTTGACGTGTTGTGCATATCAGAGATGCTCTTCTGCATACCTCGTAACAAGTGGTTATTTGAGTTACTGTTACCTTTCTATCAGCTTGAACCAGTCTGGCCATTGTCCTCTGACTTCTGGCATCAACAATGCATTTTTAACCACAGAACTGCCGCTCACTATTTTCTTTTATTTGGACCATTCTCTGTAAACTCTAGAGATGGTTATGCAATGGAAATTCCTGTAGACCAGTGGTTTCTAAAATAAACCAGCCCGTCTGGCACCAACAACCAGTGCCACATTTAATGTCACTTAAGTCACCTTTTTTTCCCATTCTGATGCTCGGTTTGAGCTTCAGCAAATCATTGTGACCATGTCTACATGTCTAAATGCATTGAGTTGCTGGCATGTGATTGGCTGATTAGATATTTGCATTAACGAGCAGTTGAATAGGTGTACTTAATAAAGTGGCTGGTGATTATTTATATATATATATATATATATATATATATATGTATATACTGTATAACCAGGTTGTTTATTTATTTTAGGTCAATGTTGCCAGATGTAGTGGATGACTTCAAAGTCAAGAACCCATCATGCCAGGATCTAGAACCATTGTTCTACTCCTGCTATGTTTTCTTCAACAAATTCGGAGGAGGCATGTCTGTTGGAATCTCTACTTTGGTATTACAGTAAGAGCTTCCTCCAATCAGATTTTCACATTTGTGCACCACATCTTTTTTCTGAATCCCCCTAAACCTGCAGCTTCATGTGAAAGCTTCATGTGATGTTCTCCTTCCCTAACTCTTCAGTTTTGTAGGATACAAGCCTGGTGCTTGTAAACACAATCCAGAGGTCATATACTCGCTGCGGGTGCTCTTCGCTCCTGTGCCAATCTTCCTGCTGCTCATCAGCTTGGTGATTTTTCGCTTCTATCCCATCAATGAAGAGCGACGACAGCAAATCCAAGAGGCATTAAGGAAAGCAGGGTATGTGTTTCTGTCTGTTTACTTAGAAGATTGAAGGTCCTGATCCGCCTGCAGGTGTTTATTCAGCTCAGTCATGTGACATTAATGCATTCTACAGAATTGAAAAAAGATAATGGGACAGAATCAGTGCTCACATCAAAATGAGCATGCTGTTTTTTTCTGGTCTGTCACCACAACTCCCTTTATTACAGAAGCAACTTCTTATACGCTAAAGGCCAAGATTCATTTTACTTCTATGGAAATTAAGTCTAGTATATTATGTTCAGGGATGTCTTTCAGTTTTGCATGAAATGCTTGACAAGTTGCAATAGCTATATTAACTGTGCCATCACTGTGTGTTATCTTGACATACACAGGACAGAGACCGGCTTGAAAGGAGAAGAAGAACTAAGCCTATGAAGTAATGAGTGGCTTTCACCACTTTTGTAACATTGCTGAACTGTTGATCATGAACATGCTCTGTTTTCACCTCAGTGTAAAGGCTTATTATTGTGAATTGTGAATATTTTTCAATCCTGCTCCAGGGGACCCCAACCGTATTTAGGAGTCTCACTAATCATACACACTTATTTGAGGTCAGGAAGATCTCTACTAATGAGCTGAATCTCTACTAAAGAGATGATTAAAAGAGACATTGAAAATGTGCATTGTTGTGGGGCCCTCAGGACTAGAATTGAGAAATATTACTGCACTTAAAGGTGCAGTGTGTAATTTCTGCACCATATACAGACAAACAGATAATCCTGCCTCAAACCCATATTAAGCTGATGTTGCTGTGTAAAAAGTGTTTATATCAACCAGTGAATAAATGGCTTACTGATAACTGTTTCTGCATATTACAGTTTTTTTTAAAAGTTGCTTACACACTAAAGGTTGTAGGCTACTTGAGGCACAATCTTCAGACCAAGTCTGCAAAAATGCTAGCACATTATCTGTTCTTGTGTTTAATTTGCGAAAAACTGCTATTTAAATGCCACACTTTTTTTTCAACTGCTTACACACAAAATCTTTACTTGTCACACAATTTCTGAAGCCTGACACTCAAACACCAGAACCACACGCCAAATCTGCAAAACAATACACTAATTGTCGGCCTTTTACTCAGTTTTCAATTTCATAAAACTCTTTTTGCACAACACGCAATTCTCTGTAACACACAAAAATCTAACAGGAATTAATATTACTGTAAGGCAAAGGAGTTTGCAAATGTTTGCTTTTGAGATATGTTTGTGATATTTTGAATGCAGTGCTTCATTTTGCAAGAGATGTGATGCATTTTGTGTGTGCAATTCTTGGATTTGTGTGTAAAGTATAAAAAAAGAGGCATTGTTGTGCATTGCGCCCCCTTGTGGCCGGTTAACATGTGTTAGTTGACTTGACATGTTGTTCGTGGAGGGGGCGTGGGAGGTGGATCCGTGCTACTCCAGTCAGTCACCCACATTACAACACTACAGATGAAATGGGTGTTGAGAGCATGTTATGTAATAGGTACTTTACAATGAGCTGGAGGCTGGGGGACTCATCTATCTTCTTTTTTGTACTTACAAAATAGCATTTAAAAGTAGTTATTTGCTTTTTAAACCATATAGGCTAATTTTATTTTTCACTCACTGGGCATAACAAAAGAAACGGGTCACATTTGTCATCAGCAGGATTTATGTTAAATTAGTGCGCTGCTATTGGACCCTCTCCCCGTTTTCTCGCTGTGGTCACGTGACCCGACAGCATCGCTCCTCTCCGCCTGCAAACAGCTGTGAGTGAGACTGTGCAGCAGGGCTCTTCAGAAACATACAGTACACGAGCGGGACAAAATGGGAGTGGAGATCGAGACCATATCCCCCGGAGATGGTAAAATCACCCTAATGCAGCTTCTATCTTGTAAAGTAGTGAATTATTTGTTAAGCTGCGTGCGTTTAACAGCGTTATATTATTGCTCTGTTTCTCCTCGCGCTGCTTTTACAGGGAGGACTTTCCCCAAAAAAGGACAGACATGTGTGGTGCATTATGTTGGTGAGTTGAATTTCAGATGTTCTTTTGGTGGGTGTACTGATGTTGTATTTTTGTGAACTAATATGGATTTTTGTATATGGAAATGTATAATTACTGACTTAATTTAGAGAAAAAAGGTTAATGCATATTTCCAAACAATCTGTGTTAAATGACATATATCTGAAGAGTGGATAAAGATACAGTACAATATACAGAGGAAGACAAATAAAGCCGTTATGCATTATTAGTTGTGCATTGTTTGCACGCACTGGCATTTGTCCGCAGACATAATCCTCATCTGACAGCTGAGACTGAACAGATCTTACAGACACTCGTGTGAGTCAGTCTTTGTTGGATAGCGAGGCTGGCGTCGGATAGATGGATTATCACTGTCTCTGGACTGAGTCGACCCCTGCGATGTTGTGATTGGCTTTTAATCGTTCAAACTAACCAAGAAATCCTATTCTGCCAAGTAGATTATTTGATGATTAAATGGGTAATTTAATCGAATTTCGGAAAGTTTTTCATACACATTTGAATAATTATTATTACAGTTGAGAAACTGCCTGCCATCTTGCATACGCTGCTTACTTAGCAGCATTTATATAATTTTAAACATTGTGCCAAAAAAGCCCACATTTCTGTCATTTTGAACTTTGCATTACATTCTCATGACCCTTACTCGATTTTCTTTTTCGATTTTTGTTGCATTTTTCTTGTTTCTGATTTTTTTTTATCGTATTTCTCTCTCTCTCCTAAAATTATTTTCTTTTACAAAACCTTTTCTATAGTTTCTCTATGATTTTTTAATTTACTAAAGCAAATAAACAAAAAAAAAACACCACAAATGTATGAAAAGGTATGTAGAGCAGGGAGAAAATAAATAATGAAGAAATTGGACTCAGGAAGGCAAAGCACTCCAAACTAATTTCCACCTTGTGCTTCAGGGCTTCCATCTCATTATTTCTTTATTACATGCAAAGAAGAGTGGGAGATATTCTGCCTGTGATTTATACTCCTATTGAGTCATAGCAACAGGTCAGAAAGAACTATTGTTGTTAAAAAGATTGTACAGTATATACATAATTAATAAATGTAACAAATTCCTGCTTTGTGTTGATGAGTGGATCAGTGCTTGTTTATGTGCATATGTTACTGTATTTTTGTCATGTTCTTGAAAGAGGGATAATTTACTGCTATTAAACATGGGTTAGAGAGACAGAAAATCTCCCTGATAGAGCAGAACAATAATAAAGTAGCCCATTTATCTGATGCTCTAACCTCATTTCCTGTTTTTCTGGCCTCATCCTTTTCCTCTGAAATCTTCAGGCGCTCTGACAGATGGACGGAAGTTCGACTCTTCCCGTGACCGTGACAAGCCATTTAAGTTCAAGATTGGTAAACAGGAAGTGATCCGTGGCTGGGAGCAAGGTATTGCGCAGGTATGTGATGGTGTTTTGTCCACTCAAAAAAATTATTAGTTAAATTAAGGTTAAATGATGTCTTAATTAAGCACTACCAATTCAAGTCAGCCTAGGATTGATATTTCAATTGAAATAATAATAAAAAAACATAATTAATGCTGATATTTGTGTGACTTTTAGATGAGTGTGGGCCAACGTGCAAAGCTGACCTGTTCACCTGATTTTGCCTACGGTAATAAAGGCCATCCTGGGATTATTCCCCCAAATGCGACCCTCATCTTCGATGTGGAGCTTCTCAGTTTGGAGTGATTTAATGCATTAACAGTGCCTTTTGTTAATTTTTGATTATATTATAAATATTTCAAGTGTCAGCAGGTTTAGTCTTAACATTAGAAACTTGATTAAATCAGTTTACTCCTTATGTCAGGCCATATTTTAGTCATTCTTCTCAGAACCAGTTTTATTCAGCATCCCACCCACAGTTTTGGGCACATTATGTAAAGATCTGTGCTTTATTTTATCAGAGTTCTCCAAACATTTTATCTTTTGCTTTGGTCACATTACATCAGAAATAATTTTAATCCAACATTCTTCCTGTCTAATTGATACGATATCACCAAATCACCAAAAACCTTGCAATGTCCTTAATCCCGAACTTGAACGCTTGATGGAACCCTTTAGACTTCTCTTCTCTTGTGACTTTTTCTTACACTGTGATTGCTGTTGGCTTGAGACCAAGTACAAACTTGTTAAAGAATCGGTGACTTTATCCCTGAATAGTAATCCAAAAAAAGAAAACATAAATATATCTTAAAGATGTTATGTTTGGAATATAAACATTTGCATATGTATTGCATTGTTATGCTTTAGATTTAATAAATACATAAATTACATTCAATACTTTTTAACATAATGTATGTAATTTTCAGTCAGTATTGAATTGTTAGGTTTGAACAGGTTCGCTGGTTTTAATTAGGACAAAGAAGCAAAATCTTGAACAATCCTTGTGCCTCCTTGTGTGTTCGACGCCTGCCAGAATACCACTGGTTACAAAGTGACCATATTAACTGAAAAAGTGCCATCATATTACCTGAAATCATACTTTATGGTAGGCTGATTAATACAAATAATGAAGTATGAAGAGATAACTGCTATTTCTGTCAGTTTGGTGAGCAACATTTTTATGTATAGTTTTTGTTTATTTTTTTTGCTGTATTTTATTAACATGCAGCTATTTGGAAATGTTTTAAATATGTTTACTTTGTTCTGTGTTTGATTAGGTTGAGTAGGTGGCGTATTTGGGTCTGTAGCAATGGATGCATGCCATTCTTAGTGCTTAAGGATTTTGTGATCATGTTTCACTGTTAATTGTCTCATTATATCTCAAAACCAACCATTAACTTGCTAATTATTATCTATAATTGATGGGCACTTTCTGTTCTCATGGAGATGAAAGAATTTGTTTCATTGATGGACAAAGATGTCTGAAAAACAAAATGAGGGTTTGTGGCTTCCTAGCACATCGTGACCTACACTACATATTGTGACATACACTACTTGCCATACATGTATACATTTTGATGCTAAATTATTTGCAGCTATTCATGGATGTTAATGTTGGTTGCACTGCCTAGACAATTGATGTGAATGTATTGGATGCAGATACAGTGACCGTACTCTTTTTGTATTGACATGGAAATCATTTTTAATTTAATAGAAATCTGTAGACGCTTAAATACTTGAGTGGATGCTGGCGATTTCTGTGATTACAAGTCAAGCATCAAATATATGGCTTTAATATTTCTGTAATGCACTGTATATTTATGTATTGTCTTAAAGACAATAAAATAATTCAAATGTGCTATGAAGTGCTTTTACATGTTTTGGAAAATGTTGCTTGTTTGTTGCTCATAGTACCTTTACTGTTTTATGTCCACTAATCAGAATCAGAATCAGAATCAGAATCAGCTTTATTCGCCAAGTGTGTGCAAACACACAAGGAATTTGTTGTGGTTTTTAAGAAGCTCTTGGTACATACATGCATACATACATACATACATATAAACATACATATCTGACATGAGAACAGAACATTTAAATAAGCCTTAACAACAACAATAATAATAATAATAATGTGTCTGAATCTGGAACAGAAGATCTATGTACAGATTTGTAATCCTTAGATTAATAATCCTATATGTTCTTTTATTGGTACTTCTAATATAATAAGATGAAGAGCAGGACACATTTAACTTCAAATTTTGGAAGCAGATTTAAAATGAGATCCAACTGTAGGGCAGCAATTCATTTACAGCTGATGTATGGTTCAGCAATTTACTCATTATGGAAGCTATTATAGCTATAACACATAAATCAGAATCAAACCAAAACATTCAAATGATTGTAGTCAATTAATGTAGTTTCTGAACTAAATTTGATATATTGGTAGAACTGATAACTTGGTATTCCAGAACTGCCATAAAGAAAAAATAACTGATCCCAGATCAGTCCAGTGATTTTACAGTATTAACAATACTGTACCATGGTAGTTTTTGTTTGCAGTCAGAGTGACTGTGCTGAAGTTAATGAGTAATAAATGTATAAACAGAAGTTTCAGCCCAGCCTCCAACATGAATGAGGTAGCAGGAAGTGAGTGAACTGAGCTACTAAACCAAAGAAATATACACGCACGTACTTTCTCTCAATCACCTCCCCTCTGTTCACTTCACTGCACCAACCTAAAGAGGAAAAGGGTCTCGTTTACTGTGCTCGGCTTGTTTACATTCCTTCCCATCACATTTACAGCATTTCTTCAGAAGTCAGTCGTTAGAACGCAGAAAGGTAAGTTAAGACGCGACACTCTTTAATCTAAATGTTGTTATTTTAATTATCGTCAAAGTGATTTTATTCAGTCAGGTAACGTTATGTGGGACTCGCTGGCTAACCGATGCTAAACTTAAACAGGCTGCTGCTAACACACTCACGAAGAACAAAGACGTGCTGGTGTTCACTTCGCTGAGTTCGTCATTCATATATTTTTATTGTATTTATGTTTTTTAAGGATATTTTGTATCGTATCACCTGCTCATTATTTTTAGGAGAAAGAAATATAACTTTATTCGTGTAATTAGCATGATTGTGCGGTTGCTAACGGAGTTGCCGTGACTAGCTTGAGAGCTAAACAACAAATACAGTCTGTAACAGTCAGCCTGCTTTTATATTGTGTTAATTTTGCTTAGTTAAAGGTGACAGTGGATAAAACCTCAGTTTAGTTTTTAAAACAGATGACAGGTGCTTTCATCGCCTTACAGGTTTTGGTTAATTTAGAGCAGAAAATGAAATGTTCATATAACTTAGACATTGTTCGGCAGTGAATCACATGACGATGTTGATGTTATATTTAGATATTCGCCAAGTAACATTCAGACAGCTTTCTTTATGCGTTTTCGTATTTGACGTATTAAATGGTATTAATCCCAAGATGTGTCACTGATATGAAACTTGGTCCTGTTTGTTTCTTGAGAAACAAGTTTTACTTTCGATTATTCCTGTATGTTCAGTCAATACATAATGGAAGGAACTGAATTATTGATGACGGAATAGAGGAAAATAAAGGAACAAACAAAGGCATAGATGAGTGATGCTGAATAAAGGCTATAACCTAGTTTTTCCTTTTGTTTTTTGGTTGAAGGGACTTTCCCATTTGATGACATCAGTCAGCTGGAATAATCTACATTATTTCATCGTTGACGTTTATGTCACGAGGAGATTGAGAAAGGGCTTGTAGTCGTAATAAAATGTTTAAACCATTTATTTCATGACAGCGGCATTATATTTTCCCAAAAGCTATGGATGGGATATTTGCACATGGATCCTTTGCCTGACCCAGTCAATAGAGTTACAGACTGTTGCCATGGAAGAGTCGTTTATTATGCTCAGCACTCATTCAGTCAGCCTGAAAATTAGCTTTGCCCATTTCTCCCCCATACCAAAGGCCCCTCACCCACTCAACCGGACAGTTATCTGCTGGCTTTGTCCCTAACTTGAGTTTGCAGCACTAAAGTTTTTTTTTTTCTGCAATTGCACTGAAAGTAGACCATATTTAGTCAAATATGTCATCTAAACCAGATTTAGGCAGCTTCTGCTTTATCCTGCATTAGTTCCGTGTGATTTATTCAGATTTACACTAAGGTTTACATAAAGATAGGGTTGTTGTAGTTTACAGTTGAGTTATTCCTTCATTTGTTTTCAGTTTAGTTTATGTATCTAAAACTAAAATGATTTGTGTTCACTTTATTATGTATTAATTAGTCATGAAAATGTAGTATAGTTTCTGTTTCTTCATTATTTTATATTTATGTTTATATTATTTTATTTTTTCATCATGTTTCAGTTTTTGCTCAAGTTGGAATGAAGTGAAAATTCAGCCTATATAATTTCTAAATGTTTGTTATTGATCTTATTGTGAATCATCAATGCATATATCATAACTTATGCCGGACTCGTCCACATAAAATCCAACTGCAAGCAGATCTGTCTCTATCCAATCAAAAACCCAGCCCTACAGCTTGTTCTATTTCGATAATTTGTTTTGCTGGGATGTACGTCATGATATGAAAAATAAAAATCTGTAACTACTTCATTGTGACTTTAATGAAAATAACACTGATAACAGGTGTTAACCTCAGATGACTTACAGCCTCAGTGATGAGATTCCCAGTCGTTCTGTATTCCTGCTTTATTTATGACACACTTTGTGCCCAGTCGATTCACTTAATTTCATGCGAGTAGCTGAACTAGATACAATAGAGGCACACATGTCTGCGAGAAGATTACTCACTGTCTCCATTAGTCCACTATTTGGAGACATCTCTACTTTATTGGAGTGCTCTTGACAGGAAATAATGGCCCTTTAGTGTCACAGAGACATTTTTATGCGATGAGAAACAGTGTTTGTGTGGAAGGAGCCTGTCAGATATATTTAGGGCTTGTTTTTGACATTGCGGTTGAAACGTCAGCAGACGTTTCAGTGCATGTGTTTGCTTTCACATATCAGAGTGTGTGTGTGACGTCAAAAGGCAGTAGGCTATGTGTTGGTTTGCATGAGCTGTTCTGTGTGCACTGGTGTGGGAGTTTATTCATGAGGATGTGGGCGAGAGTTTTCTTTCTTTTTCTATGTTATGGTCATGTCTGTCTGTGAGTGTTTCACAGATGGGGAAAGGGAAAGGGAAAGGGAAGTGGTGTGTGGCCAAGTATGGTGACCCATACTCGGAATTTGTCCTCTGCATTTAACCCATCCAAGTGCACACTCACAGCAGTGAACACACACCCGGAGCAGTGGGCAGCCATATTGCGGCGCCCGGGGAGCAGTTGGGGGATCGGTGCCTTGCTCAAGGGTCTCACCTCAGTCGTGGTATTGAAGGTGGAGAGAGCACTTGTTATTCACTCCCCCCCACCGACAATCCCTGCCGGACCTGGGAATCGAACCTGCAACCTTTGGGTTACAAGTCCAACTCTCTAACCATTAGGCCACGGCTGCCCAGATGTGTGCGATATGTGAACGTGTAGGAGCATGTAGTGCTTTAGCTTGAGTCTTAAATCTGATGTTATGGAATAAGCAGCTCCAGAGTCTCTTTAATCTGGTTGTAAACCTGTATGTTGCTGGCTGTGTTCCAATCAGGCCGATTCTCACCAAATAGTTCCCGTTTCTCATTTCAGTTTAGTTCCTATCCGTGATCTACTAACTATCTCCATTAGTATGTGGGATGTCTCTTCAGGGAAGTGAGGCAATGTGCCATTTCTCTCATTTGCCAACGTTCAACCATGTCTTCCTACATTTGTTTTCCTGTAACTTGATGTTTCTTGCTAGAAATGAGTTTTTTGAAGACTTATGTCTACTCTAACCATATCTCCTGTAGGGCAGTGTATATGTTTACAGGCTTGTCTTTTGTATTTGTGATGCCGTCATGTTTCGTTACACTCATGTTTAAGGTTTCATGATGCGTTTGTTTAGATGCACTAGGCTTTTCTCGTTGAGCAGGGTTTCTGTCATTTCCTGAATCTGGTGTTGGTTTCTGCTGTCGTGACGTTTACAGTGATCTACAGGCTGTGGTTTATTGGCTAAAATGCACAATACGTCATGTGATCACAGTCATATGATTATTATGACTAATGCCAGCATCAAATCAATCACATGCTTTTATTATATCTCTTGTTAGCCTTTCCTCTAGTAACCTATACTTCTCATATTTTCCATTTCTTGTCTTCCTTTCTGTCTTTAAGCACTTTAATTTATTTTTACTACTTTGGCTCTGTCCGTCTCTCCCTTTCCCTTCCCCTTCCCAGTAATGGATGTGTTCCCAAGAAGGCACTTAACTTCTCATTGCTCTTCCACTGTAAGATGAAGAGCACAGTCAGTGTTTAATGTTTTATTTTGTTTGGAATGGAAATAGTTAGAGCTTTGGATCTGTAGTAATGATTTCTGGTGGGGTGTTATTAGCTAAATGTGGAGTTGGTGCTCATGTCCTGCCCTGAGCACTTTGTTAATCATGAACTTTAGTCTCCATTATCTGCTTTTCATTGTATAATATCAATTGGGTTTGTTAACATTACATGTAAGGCAATGTTGTAAATGTCCTGAGTGTTCAGCTTATGATGAATATCTCTGAAATGTGTCCTATGTATCTGTGGTAGTGATGTATCGTTGGTTGTTTGTTGTCATTCTAATGTATACTCAGTTGCTACTGCCCTCAACTCAAAACCGCATGGATTGAAGTATGTCTACATATCTTTGGTGATAATAGCTTGAGTCTTCCTAAACTGGGTGTTAAAACTGCACATCAGAATGTTCACTAGTATCTTTAGAATGCACGCATCTTCAGAATGTTCAGTGCTAGACTTTAGCAATGCTAAAGTGGGTAAATAATTTTGTATCTAACTTTGTATCTAATTTATTTTTTATTTTTTTTGTTATCAACAATTTTTTATTTTTCAATCTAACTTCATTTTTTATGGAAATATATTGATATTATATAATTTATATATTTAATATAATACAAATGCAATTATATAATATAAATAAATATACAATAAATAATATTGTTAATTGCTGTACTTCAGCAATGCTAGAATGGATAAGTAACTGTGCATCTTTATTACTGACTGAAAGCTGTTAATATGAAACTGCTGTTGTTGTTGTTAAATATAAAATGTAATACAAATATAATAATAATAATAATGCTTGACTTATGCAGTGCTAGAATGGATGAATATTTATGCAACTTTATAGTTGACTGAAACTTATTGATATAATTTATCAAATATAATATAAATATATCATATTATGTGAAAAGTAAATATATAAAATTATTATAATAGTATTAAATTTCCACAGACAAAAGGTTAGGTTTGATGTAACAATCAACAAACAAAAAGATGAAATAGCAATAAAATTACACATGACATTTCTCTTACATTAATAAATGTAAGCATTTATCCAGCGCAAATAACATTTCTTTTAACATACACATTTTATCAGTTAAATGGATAGTTCACTTTGAAATTAAAATTTGGTATCTATCAGCTTACCCCAAGGGCATCCAAGATGTAGGTGTCTTTTTTTCTTCAGTAGATCCAATTTTGATGTTTTTAGGTCAAACCGTTCTAGTCTGTCAGTCATATAATGGTAGGTATAGGTCACTGTCTCTATAAGAGGGAAAAAGAACATGCACAGAGAAATCCAAATTAAACAATTCCCCATAGTAACTACACATTGATGGCCTAAGACACGAAACGAGCGGTTTGTGTGAGAAAACGAACAGTATTTATATAGTTTTTTACCTCTTGTACACAACCATGTCCAAGTGATCTGAGTGCGTACACGCATCCGGTGTGTGACGTGTGTGCACGTGCTCTGGCTCACGCAGCATTCACACGGGGCGTCGGCGTCAACGCTTGACGGAGGGCGTGTCTGAAGAGTGGTGCTGACGCAACTTCATGGTATTTTCTTGTTGGAAGACGCGCACTGTCATCGCTCGTGTCGTTTCTGAACTGTCTACTCTAGGATAATGATGACTTCTTTTAAGCAGACCCGCTTGCTGTCATGCATTGTATTTCTATACGAGCGCTCCATGTATCCGTTTCATTCATCTGTAACTAGCCAAACACACATGCCGCAACTCCACCCTCCTCACCCTGCGTCACTTCCACCTAACCATGTAAAAAATAACAGATCCAGGAACAGTTTATTGAGACATGACACCGGCGAGAAAAAAAAAAAAGGAATCTTACTATGACGAAGGATTAGTCCATGAATAATATTTGTGCCATTCCGAAATTAAAGAGCCATCATTTTGTACCAAAAGGAATATACATAACCGTATATAATAATACTGTCAAACAATTCAAATAATTTTTTAAAGCACCACGCTTCAGACACGCCCTCCGTCAAGCATTGACGGCGAGTTACAGATGAATGAAACGGATACATGGAGCGCTCGTATAGAAATACAATGCATGACAGCAAGCGGGTCTGCTTAAAAGAAGTCATCATTATCCTAGAGTAGACAGTTCAGAAACGACACGAGCGATGACAGTGCGCGTCTTCCAACAAGAAAATACCATGAAGTTGCGTCAGCACCACGCTTCAGACACGCCCTCCGTCAAGCATTGACGCCGACGCCCCGTGTGAATGCTGCGTGAGCCAGAGCGCGCGCACACACGTCACACACCGGATGTGTGTGCGCACTCAGATCACTTGGACATGGTTGTGTACAAGAGGTAAAAAACGATATAAATACTGTTCGTTTTCTCACACAAACCGCTCGTTTCGTGTCTTAGGCCATCAATGGGGAATTGTTTAATTTGGATTTCTCTGTGCATGTTCTTTTTCCCTCTTATAGAGACAGTGACCTATACCTGCCATTATATGACTGACAGACTAGAACGGTTTGACCTAAAAACTTCAAAATTGGATCTACTGAAGAAAAAAAGACACCTACATCTTGGATGCCCTTGGGGTAAGCTGATAGATACCAAATTTTAATTTCAAAGTGAACTATCCCTTTAATGTATTTCCTGGGAATCAATCCTTGGGTGTAGCCATCAATTCAGAATTGAGGGGGATAGAAATGTTAAATGTTATAACAGTTTTTTTTCTGACTTTTGTCAAATTGACCGGTTTTATTTTTCTTATCTCTTACTTTTAATTAGCTAAGAAATCAAATAGGCCTACACTGCTGGATCATGTCCAATAATTTGTATAATATTTGTCCTATATTTTCCTTATGACAATTTTATGATTGGTTTGCAACCCCTGCATTCCCTGCATATTCTATACCCATGATCGCTGGTGTTGCTAGCAACATGCTCTACTTATGAGCTATGGAGGCAAGAATTTTAACCAATGCCACCACAGAGCTATTGCCTGGAGAGATGTGAAATATCCGTTACAAAGTGTAAAGGGGTTTTATTTGTGCCCCTTCCTCTGTTGTGAAGTGATAGTTACTCCTCTATCTGAAATCAGGAGCAGCCAGAGTTATTGTAGGAGTTATTATAATCTCTGGTGTTTTATCGATGTGTTTTTGTTACATCAACGAGGATGACTGTGCAGAAGACACAGATGGACTCACAGGCGGATCGTTTCTCAATGTGAAAGCAATGCAACCACAGAGCTAATGCCTGGAGAGCTGTGACACATCCGTGTGTGTGTGTGTGTGATGGGGGTGTTTGAGAGAGAATCAAATTCTTGAAAGTGTCGGTCATGATGGAGCAGCCTGATAAATTCACCATGTTTTTGCTCCTGGGTTGTCTTCTGTGTGCTCTTAATACACTCCCTCATCTGTCCCGTCTAATTAGTATAGGTTTCAATTCCCATGTGAGTCATGTGGTTGCTAGTCAGCTGAAAAACAAACTAAGGCAATATGGCTCTATATGATCTTGCTCAAAGTAATATTTCCTGTATTTCAACTCTTTTAGCTGCACGCTGCCTTGTTTTCTCCATTTTCATGCTGCGACTGTTGTGTTTTTTTCCAGGATGTCATTGTATCCATCCCTAGAGGACCTTAAAGTGGACAAGGCCATTAGGGTAAGCAGTGTTTTACTTGTATACTGTTAGAGTATCTATTAGGGCTGCAAGATAATATTTAAACGAATTGCAATTATTTTGCTTAAATTATAATCATTATTATTAATCTTATTCTTTTTCATTGGGGAAATTTCTTTTTACATTTATTGTACTTTTACATAAGCACAAATTAAGAAAATGTCAACTTGTACACATGGATAATTGTACGTTATCTAGTTTCAAGTTTAATTATATTTATCATGTACTTAAACGTTTGCTCTACAGCACATGTATTGTGCACAGAGTTTGCTTAAGTGCATTTATTCAGCAACCACAATCACAAAAAAACATAGTCGAGATTCATGTTTGGATATATCACAAATATTACAGATGATTATGCTTAAATATTCAAGAGAAGCAGAAATCATGATCACGATTAAAATATGAAATTGTGTGCGGCCATAGTATTTATTAATATTTTGATTCCCCTTTATATTTTCTTTTTTTAGTAAATTTTTATTGATTTTATGTATTTTTGTCATTTTTAATTAGTTTTTGTTTAAAAAAAAATCTAGGCCTAAATGATTTTCAATTTTATTTGTTTTAAATGGTTAAGTTGGTTAAGCTTTCTTGCTTGCAACATTTCTCATCCAATATTATTTCATTTCAATTAGCTAGTGTTTTTTAGTAGTATGTGTTTTATTTTAGGATAACACTGAAAATAAGTTGGTGTTTTTAAAGAACTGTTATTGACGTAAAGTGGATGTTCACATGTGGTTTGCTCCTCTAGGCACAATCCCAGTTTGCCAATGCCACCTCCAGCACCCCAGCCATCACTCAGGGTGTTTACCAGGCACAGCCTGCCACACAGGGGATGCCAAGCTCAGGTGAGTCCCGGCCTCTGCCTGTCTGTCTTCCTTCGCCGTCTGCCTTGCTTCTATCTACCTTATCATGCCATTCTCTCTTTCATTTCTGAAGTGCCGAGTGAGAGCTGTTTTTATAGAGATGAAAGGCTTGCCAATGTTTCGTGCCATTATCAAACAGGAAATGAAGACATGCCTTAGGGAATCTGGGAGCAATTCAACAACCTTCCCTACTTCCTTTTTTCGATCTCAGTGTAAAACCAGCGCTCCAGTTGAGGCCCTCTTATCCAGGCAGCACTGCCTTCCATCTTTGTGCTCTTATTGTGTCCCTTTGTGCGGCCTCTCAAGACACTGCCAGGATATTACATTACTAGATTGTTTAAAAAATGAGTTTTTTTTAAAGGTGGGGGTTCACATAGTACTGTAACTTGTGCTGTAATGATGGTCCCTGAAGCTCACGTTATTATAGCCTTTATTATAGCATCAAAGCATTGGTCAATAGGGTGAAATTCTTTGTAAACGGTATGATTGACATTCTTCTGTTATGTAGTCTAGATATGTATTATGTATAAAGTTTTGTGTGTGTGTATATATTGTAACCCCCTCATATATATATATATATATATATATATATATATATATATATATATATATATATGTATATATATGTATTTATTTATTTTTTTGAATGTTTAGCACACACATTTATAGAAAATAAGTCTATGCTCACCAAAACTGTTTATTTTAATCAAAACTACAGTAAAAAACAGTAATATTATGGAATATTATTTGAATTTAAAGTACTTTTTTATATTTTAATATATTTAATATTTTATTCCTGTGATGGCAAAGCTGAATTTTCAGCATCATTACTCCAGTCTTCAGTGTCACATGATCCTTCAGAAATTATTGTAATATACTGATTTGCTACTTAAATATTTAGCATTATTATCAATGTTGAAAACAGTTTAATATGTTTTTTTTAAATATGAATATTTAATAATTTTGAGGATACTTTTTTTAGGATCCTTTAAAGGCGTCATGAACTAGAGGTCTGCATTCCCACGGCTCTCCCTGCGGGACCCGACCAGATTTCTTGCGATGCGAGATTAAATTCCCGAATAAAGCGTGGTAGCGGTCGGTAACTCTGGTGTAATTTGAACGGGAGTGGGCAGTCTAACAATATCTCGTTCCCGACGTCCTTTCAGAACAGCATATCTGCGCTTTATTCTTATTGACCACTGGTACAGCCTGGACTCAGGACTGTGAACCAGTGCTTTCTGCGTCACGCTTTTATTTGTGCTGGGTATGTGCGCGCAGCATGTGCATAATGGTCCTTCAGAGCAGGCTGTAGCCTGCCTGTGGTGACTATACGGCCCTCAGACAGAACAGGCAGGTTATCGATGAGTGACAGAGCAGAATAAGGATGGAGCAAAGTGTGGATGCGGTGTCCTTGAATAACGTTCAACTCGGTTTTGTTAATATTTTGCTTGGCCTATAATTTTAAACGACAGATGTTGTATGTATTTATTTATTTATTTTTCTCTGCAACACTTTTCCTACTGTTAACAGCAAAATGTTAAACGAATTTAGTATTTTGACAAGACGAATAAAATAGCTAATAGGCTATTTTTGAACAACCTACTTTTTTTTCTCTGCGACACTTTTTCCTACTGTGTTGTAAATGTTAAACGAATTGTATCCTGACAAGATGAATAAAAATAAGAAATACAATGTTTGTACATTTTACGAAGGAAAGATAGGACACCCGATCCCTCTCTATAGTGGGATCGGGTGGGTGCGGGATATAACCTCGCGGGAGCGGGACTAAAAAAAAAACAGTCCCGCGCAGACCTCTACTTGAACTGCCTTTTGTTTTTTATTTTGTACTGTTCTCTGAGGTCCACTTATAATGTTATCAATATTTTCTATCAAAACTTCTTAATTTAGTAGTAATAAGCTATTTTCTGTCCTGTTTTTAACCACCCTCAACAGAATGCTCCGTTTGAACATGCGTGGTGGATTGTAGACTCGGAAGTAAACGCCCACTGCTGTGATTGGCTAACAGCATACATTCATTCCTCATGGATGGAAACTGCTGTGATTTTAAGTTTAAGCGCATAAAAAACTCAATACATATCAAACGATCTGTAAGAAGAGACAAAGCAATAGTGACCACGTAATAAAAACAGTTACTCACACTTGTGTGTTGCGACATTACTGTCGGATCCAATATAGTCGGCACAGCAGTGTCTTTTAGTTTCAATCTTTTTGAAAATCCCGCGTCGAATTGTGTCTTGTTTGTAAATGAATCCACGGTAAAATGAAGTGAAAAAAGTACCGAGTTCTTACTGACTTGGTCTGGATCTTCATTAAAAATAAAGTTGATCCACTCTTTCCTAACGTTGGGATCAGAAGGAAGGCAACGCAACGACTGTTTTCTTTTTCCACACCTTGGCACTGAACAGCTTCTTGTCTTCAGAGCATCTTCATCGTTTTTTTTTTTTGCGTAGACCTTCACGATCGCCTCTCTTGTAAACACTACATGCGTGAATCGGTGGGCGGGGCTTAACGGACTGATGATCTTCTTCTGTGGAGGCGGTGCTCATTCACGCTATTACATCACAGAGTAGAACATTCCACAAGCTGACAGACATTTGGCAGACTGACTTCAATATATGCTGTTTTTAGACTAACGACAAAGTTTTGAGTTCTGAATCTTACATGATGTTTTTATAGTACAATGACCTCTTATGTCACAAGATCAAGGGAGTTTTGATTTCTCAGTTCATGGCCCCTTTTATAAATAGAAAGTTCAAAAGAACAGCATTTATTTAAAATAGAAATCTTTTGTGACATTATACATGTTTTTACTGTCACTTTTGATCCTTGCTGAATAGAAGTAAAAAAACATTCGAACAATTATCATTTTACACATATGTGTATTTAAAGTGTAGCTGTATAAATGCATGTCTGGGTTTTTCCCACTATCATCAGGTCCAGTGTAGAAATTTAGAGACGGACTGGTGTGCTAGTTTGTTTGTGTAGGAACATGTTTCATAGGCGGACATTTTCCTATCTGAAAGCAGGAGGAAAAGAGGGGAGGACTGTAGTCATGACTCAACTCAGGAAATAATTACTGGATGGAAACATTCATTGCCGGAATCTGAAACCAGCGACTGGCTGAGTGTCGACACTTGAACTCTCTGTTCTTCCCAGTTCTCTGTTTTTCTATGTTGTGCTTTTTTCACTTGATGCTGTCATAAAACACACTCAAACTACATTACTATGCTACTTTGTCTGTGTCATATGGAGAATCTAAACTTCAATATGAAACACCTTCTCTTTCTCTCCCTCTAGCTCTGTATCCCAATCTGGAGGAGCTGGGAGACTATATGGGCCTCAGTCTGAACAGCGATGAGGTCCAGAGAAACCTTGCGCTGGTCCCGGTGGCTGACAATGTAAGTGATTGTCACTGAACACACCTGTTTATTTTTAGAGTTCAGTTCCCTCTAAGTATCGGCACTCATAAATAAATATTTAATATATGCAAACAATGACATTTCAGAGCCTCAAATGTTTCCCTAGCAGTGCTGTTACTCTTTCCTGGTTTAGTTTGCTCTACAGCCTGTTTTTCCATCGCTGTCACCGTTGCCTTGTACAGTATTTTCTCTGTTAAAGTAGCCAAGAGTAATTGTGTAAGCTTTGAAAAAGAGGAGGCGGCAGTGGTTGTGTATGTGCGTTAGCATCTGTGCTTTTGGGAGTGTTTTTTTTTTGTTTTTTTGTTATTTTTCTCTGAATAGTTCAAACTGGCCACAGGGTGTCTTATTCTTTTCAGCATCATTCCTGGAAGCAGAGCTCGGAATGACTCATGCACCATAAGGCCTGTGTTGGAGTAATGCTAATGTAGGCTGCTTTCAGAGAGCATGTTAAAAAGATACACAGTGTTCATAGTACTGAACATTAAACCAGCATCTCCTTTTTTTGCATCAAGTATCCTCATAGCCCCGTTAATAAGGCCCAAATACCTCTTAATCAACAAAAAAAACACAAATGTTTTAATCTTTTCACTAATACTGGATATCATTCAGCATTAATATTAATATTTTTAAAGTTACTTTATCTATACTGTGGATGAAAAACCGGCTCGCCTTATAGCTCATTCTATTATCAATATCTTGTTTTGTTCCATAAAATGAAACAGAAAAAACACCAGATTTAATCATAGTTATTATTTTATTACAGTAATTTATTCACAGTAGACATTTGGTATCAGTTACAGTGAATGGTGTATATACATATATATACATATGCATGCATGCATACATACAGCGCCTATAGAAAGTCTTCATACTCCTTAATTTTTTTCACATTTTGTTATGTTGCGCTATGTTAAACTGCTTTAAATTACTTTTTTTTCCCCACATAAATCTACACCCCACTCACCATAATGACAAAGCAAAAACCGGATTTCACAACTTTGCAAATTTATTAAAGAGGAAACACTGAAAAAATTACATTGCACAAGTCTTCATATCCTTTGCTTTGACACTTGAAATTTAGATCAGGAGCATTCAAGTTTCACTGGATCGTGTTTGAGATGTTTCTATACTCCGACTGGAGTTAACCTGTGGCAAATTCAGTTGATTGGACATGATTTGGAAAGGCGCACACACCTGTCTATATAAAGTTTAACAGCTGAAATGGATGTCAAAGCAAAAACTAAGCCATGAGATCAAAGGAATGGCCCGCAGAGCTGAGAGACAGGATTGTGCTGAGACAGATCTGGGGAAGACTACAAAAAAATTCTGCTGTGTTGAAGGTTCACAGGAGCATTTGGCCTCCACAATCCTTAATGGATGAAGTTTGAAACAATCAGGACTCTTCCTAGATCTAGCCTCCTGGCCAAACTGAGCAATCGAAGGAGAAGGGTCTTGGTTAGAGAGGTGATCAAGACACTGATGGTCACTCTGGTTGAGCTCCATGATTTTATATGGAGATGGGAGAAATTTACAGAAGGACAAACATCACTGTGACACTCCACCAATCTGGGCTTGATGGCAAAGTGACCAAACTCAAGCTTCTCCTCAGTAAAGATACATGAAACCCTGATTGGAATTTACAAAAATACACCAAAATAACTCTGACTATGAAAAAAAAGATTCTCTGGTCTGATGAACCTCAATTCCTTATTCATGTCTGAGGGAAACCAAGCACCGCTTATCACCTGCATAATACCATCCCAACGGTGAAGCATGGTGGCAGCAGCATCATGCAGTTGGGGTGTTTTTCAGCGGCAGGGACTGGAGAAGTGATCAGAGAAGACGGAAAGCTGAATACAGCTAAATACAGAGATATCCTTAATGAAAACCTGGTTCAGAGTGCTCAGAACCTCAGACTGGGCTGAAAGTTCACCTTCCAACATGACAATCACCCTACGCACACAGCCAAGACAATGCAGGAGTGGCTTAGGGACGACTCTATGAACATCCTCGAGTGGCCCATCCAGAGCTGGGACTTGGAACCAATCAGACATCTTTGGAGAAACCTATAAATGGCTGTCCACCGATGGTCCCCAGCCAACCTGACAGAGCTTGAGATGATCTAAAGAGAAGAATGGCAAAAAACAAACAAATTCAGATGTGCAAAGCTTGTTGCATCATACCCAAAAAGACCTGAGGCTGTAATTGTTGCCAAAGTGCTTTAACTAAGTTTTGAGTTAAGGGTATGAAGACTTGTGCAATGTCATTATTTCAGTGTTTCCTTTTTAATAAATTTGCAAAGTTGTGATAAATCCGGTTTTTGCTTTGTCATTATGGTTAGTGGGGTGTAGATTTATGTGGGAAAAAAGTGATTTAAAGCAGTTTAACATAATAACGCAACATAACAAAATGTGAAAGAAATGAAGGGGTATGAAGACTTTCTATAGGCACTGTAGAAACACACACACACACACACAACACACACACACCACATTTAGGCTACCATTACCAATCGAAAGTTTGGGGTCTGTAGGATTTTTAAAGTCGTTCATGGTTATCAAGACTGCATTTATTTGTTTAAAAAATATATAAAAAAATTGTAACATTATAAATGTCTTTACTGTCACTTTTGATCAATTTAATGTGTCCTTACTGAATAAAAGTATTAATTAAAAACAACCTTTTTGACACCAAACTTTTGAACAGTTGTGTAAATATACTGTTAATGTTCAACTAATTTGAATTTTACACCCCTCTTATCACTTCCTGTCACAGCTTCTACTGTCCTATCATAATAAATGCATAAATGCAAATAAATAAAAATAAATAGATTTATTAAAATATGTAGAAATTAACATTTCTAGTTCATAATATATTAAGTAACATTAAAATGTAACCTTTATTGTAGTATTTGGGTGTTTCTTAGTTATCTTCTACTGACAACATATTTGTAGGTCATGAATTCTTAAGCTTTACAGCTTTGACAAGGCAAAATCTAAATCTTTTAGAGTACCCACTGGTTGGAAAGTACCACATTAGACCATTTGCATGGGCCACAGTTAACTTTTCATGTTGTATAATATGTGAACAATGCACTCACACATATGAGAATAAATACAAATTTTCTCTTGCTTGGCAGCAAGTGGCAGTGCCAAGTTCAGTGGGTGGCATGGTGCGGCCCGTGACTGGTGCAGACATGGGTATCAGGAGGGCAGAGATTCACCCAGGTCTTCGGGAGGTCATCATCTGCAAAGACCAGGAAAGAAAGGTCGGACTCCGACTCAGAGATATTGATAATGTGAGTAAAGCTCTTTGCATTAAACACTTCCTCAGAGTCATGATTATTGTCGTGTTTCATTGTTTTGAGTGTGTAATTGGTATGTAGGTTAATTGGTAATATGTTTTAGGGCAGCACACCCTCATTCTGAGCAGATGTGTCATTCTTATCACCAGCAGGTTATGTTTGGTTGAGGTGTTATTATCTTTCATGTGTGTCATTTCCTCTTTCTGTAGGGAGTGTTTGTCCAGCTGGTGCAGGCGAACTCTCCTGCGGCTTTGGGTGGCCTGCGTTTTGGAGATCAGGTTCTACAGATCAATGGGCAGAACGTTGCTGGCTGGAGCTCAGATAAGGCCCACAAAGCTCTGAAGGCAGCAGCTGAACAGCGCATCGAGCTCATTGTCCGTGACAGGTCAGTCATTTCTATCTAAGGTTTGGGGTTGGTAAGATTTTTTTTTTACGTCTCATGCTTGCCAAGTCTGATAGAATACAGTAATATTGTGAAATATAGATGCAATTTAAATGAACTATTTTATATTTGGAAATATTTTAAAACATATTTTTTTTCCAGTAATGCAACGCTGAAATTTTAGCATCATTAGTCGAGTGTTCAGTGTCACATGATCTTTCAGAATTCATTCTAATATGATGATTTGCTGCTCAAAAACATTTCTTCTTATTGTCAGTTTTGGAAACAGTTGTGCAGATTTTTCAGGATACTTTAATGGAAGTTGAGAAAAATTAGAAATTAAAATCTTTTGTAACAGTGTCACTTTTACTGTCACTTTTGATTAATTAATACATCCTTGCTGATAATAATAATAATAATATAAAACAATAGATAAAGTAATTATAATACAAATAATAATAACAATAAGCCCACATTAACAAAATGTATTTAACAAAATGGAATGACAAATGTATAACAATATTTGTGTAGATCTTTGCTTCCTCCTGGTGGTTATTTGTTATAGTTGTAGTATTTGTTGAGTTCAGTGTGAAACGGAAACTTCCTGCTTTAGATCCAAGTTAAGCTGTATTAACAACATCTGTGACGGTTACCAAAGAAAATAATTTTGAAAAAAAACAAACAAAAAACTAAATTCAGTTACAGTAAGGCACTTACAAGCAGTAGGCTAAACAATTGTAAATGCCATTTTAATAATATAGCCACAGAATATTATATGTTGGCATGAGACATGAATCACTTAATGACCCTACTGTCATTAAAGTTATATACAATATCTTGATCACACAAAAATGGGGGTCAAGTCATAATAATTTTCTGTGGTAATCATAAATATAATTTCACAGAAGATGCCAAAAAGGCTCATATATCATATTTCTATATTTTGTGTTCCAGACCATTCCAGCGCACAGTCACAATGCATAAGGACAGCTCTGGCCACGTGGGCTTCATCTTCAAATCCGGACGCATCACATCTCTAGTGAAGGATGGTTCTGCTGCCCGCAACGGTCTGCTCACCGATCACTACATCTGTGAGATCAACGGCCAGAACGTCATTGGACTCAAGGTGAGAGGGGTCACAGTAGTGTTTTCAGTATATGCCTTTATATCTGCTGTCAAAGCCACAAGCCAATAAACAACATTCTGAGATTTGTGGAGTAAATTTTGTTTTCTGTCTACAGGACACTCAGATTAAGGACATCCTGACCACATCTCCCACTGCCATGACTATCACCATCATGCCTAAGTTTATCTACGAGCACATGATTAAGAAGTGAGATCCAGCTTTCTTTTTATACTCATAAGTGATAATACACAAAAAATTTTTTTTGCCATTAATGCATTAACTGTAAAGCCTGAAAAAATAATAATAGTCAGTTACAGTTTCTTGAACCCTAAAGACAAAATCAAAAAAAAAAATGCATCCTTTTTTTGAGTATCATATTTGATACAGGCTTTTCATATTTCAGTATAATATAGGAGAATATGGAGTTCACATTTGAGGAGTAAATGCCATAAAACATCTTCTCAAAATGAGCAAAAATATGACATTTGGTGCAGATGCTGATATTTCTATGGCCAAAATGAAAGATGAAATTCTGAAATCACTCTATATTTCCTAACAATGTCTTGGCAAAATTATATTTAAATGCATAGTTTTATAATCAAAGCTTTTTAGTATTTATTATGGGGGAAAACATAATGCAATCTAATACAATGAGATGTACAACTAAACAATTCTCAAAGCCCAATGCATCAAATGTGATGCATTTTAACTTTTCACTGCAGTATAAATATATCAGTCAGATGAAGGCATGTAGTAGATTGTGTACAATGGAAATATGCATATTTTATTAGCATTGATTATTATATTATATTATATTATCTTGTAGCCAACCTGTTTACAAAGCATTAAGGGAAATCATAAATATTGTACAACTCCAAATTCAGTGCAAATAAATGACTTCTTAAAATGTATTAAGATTACAGTTTGACATGAACAAAACAGACATCAATAATTGAATATTGTAGATGACAAAGTGAATTGTCATGACAGCCCTAATCTGTATATTCCAGGATGTCAAGTGGCCTGCTGAAGTCATCCATGGATCACTCTGTGCCTGAGGTCTGAACATGAGACCACGCACACCCCCTTCCACAATGCCTACAATCTCTAGACTTCCCATTGGAGCCTTCCACCACATGGGTCGTTGTCCAATCGCTATCACTGATTGGATAAACCTCCTCAATCACATTCATTTATAACATGTAAAAACGGCCTTTTTTCTGTTTTACTTGTTGGCTGTTATCATTTTGCCTTCTAGTTCTTGATTCTGTCCTACAGGTCATTGTTGCCATTGTTTAATTGTTGTCATATTACATGTTATATAATAATAATCCATTGTCATTGAGTATTATTATCTGATTGTTTTATTTTGGCTGGGGGGCAAGGGGTTAAAAACTGAACCTGAGCTTCCGTTTTGAAGCGCATTAGCTTCGACACTCCACTTTTCAATTCTTCCCACTATGCACAAACACTTTCTTTTATTTTTTTTTTTTATTGAACATCTATATACCAAGACAGCTGTACTCTGCCAGAAGGAATCCTGGGCCAGAATTTGTAATGCAACAACTCATTTCTTATGGATTTTGAACTTGTTTTTAGGTGTTTAATCTTTGATCATTTTCTCTGTCATTATCCTGTAAATGTTAGTGTCTTTAAAAATTTATATACGAATGTAACCTCAAGACTGAAATTATTACAAAAATAAATAATCATCCTGGTGATACCAATGGATCTAAATCTAAATGTTCCATTTAAAAAAAAAAAAGTTTTTGAGATGCTCCACACATTTCCTCGTTTTCAAATGATTAGAAACAAGATTTGAAACAAAGGATGAAAAAACTTCAAAAGTAGTGAGAAGGCTTTGTTCACCATGCTGTTTAATATAGATCCTTTTACAGAGCAATGAGGGTCAAGAGCGATGTGTTGCAGTGATGTTTGTACACACTAATATTACCATTAAAATATTATTCTACACAAAACTATTGAGACACTATGAAATATTACCAGACTTACAAGACTGGTTCCACTTAGGGTGCTGATACTGTTGGACAATACAGAGACAAAACTGAAGTGCCAGATGAAGATGTAAAAACGTCATTAGAATGACCATTTAAGAAAAAAAAACTCTATAACAAAAGTTCCTTTGTGAGATCTAATCTTCTAGGCACAGTCGTATAATCCTGCTTAACAGACACTAAACTACTGATGTGTCAGTTTGCCACCAATTTTACATTTCAAGGTTCACTCTGAAAGAAAAAAAGCATGGCTTATCACTTTTGTCTTGTTGGAGGCTATTTCCATTTAACCAAACAATTTACAGAAAATATGCGGTATTAATGTCTTCAAACCATATTTGAATGTGATACACATTGGTAAAGAAACAAACAAATTATTCATTGCCAGCTTACCCTAAAAAGTGTTATTGGAGAGTAATGATTCAACAAGATATGCATGTTACAAGACAATTTGTGGTTACAAAAGTACATTCTAAACAAAAATTGTGCCAGTAGACATTGACATCAAACTTGGACATGTTTTTCTTAATCCTCCCCAAAAATGCTATAAAAACTGTCGATATGGAGAAAAACTTGTCACTTGGCTAGAATGTTCAGACACAATGTAGAGAGAGCTTGTTAACTTCAGAAAATAATTAAAGATTTTATTCTGTAGATCCTATTGGAGGACCGGAAGCTTTAAAGCAAATAATCTGTAATTATTAATTACCATCCAAATGTCATTGACATTTTAATTTATAATTAAATTGCAAACACTCATACAAAGTGGAAAAAAACATAATACATGACAAAATAGGAACATTACTCAAAATGACCAGCATACAGGGCCAACATACTCATCTCTGCTTGTAATATGGCTTCAAAAAATTCAAGAAAATCTTATCAAGGCCTTATGTGTCATTTCAACACGTATACAAAGCTTTATATCAGCGCACAACATTTATCCAGCCAAATAACTAATGTAATAGTTATTTATGTACATTTCATTGACAGACAGTAGCAGTTTGGAGGAAACCTCCTTTTCTTGGGGTAACAATTGATTACAATCTCATTTAAGCTCAGATACATATTCTGATTAGCCAAAAGACAGAACTATCTGAAAGCCACACATTCATAATTTCAACATACATGAGTCAATAAAAAAATAAAATAAATCAGGAACATATATGCCTTCATTTCTTTAAATCTATTGTAAGGTTCTTTAATAAGTGCTCAATTGGAATGAGGTGAAAAAGTGCAGGGACTAGACTATAAATTAAAGACATATATGCCCACTTACCACCACTTAAAGCACAAATTAAGATTGTCAAGAAGTTAAAAGAATAAATATCAAGCCCTGAAAAACCTTACAGACGCCACATCAAATCTGCACAACAGAAAGCAGTAAATTATTTAAATGAGAACTTCGCAAATAGACAACAAATAAAGCCTATATCACACTATACTGTACACAATATCAGAGGGAGGAGGTAGACAGAAAGGCAGAGGCTATTCATGATTTTGAGGGACAGAAGATAAGACAATATGTGAGACACAAATAACTACAATAGTGATCATCTGGCTGATTATCTGGTACACTGCTGACAGGCAAATCAATCCAGCTGTCACATATACACAAAGCATAAATATTCACGTGAATTTATGAATCAATGTTGATTTTTTGAAATGGTGGTGTTGGTGAAATCTAACCCTGAATCATAAATCCACATGTATGCACTGGCCTTTGGACAGACAGACAGACACACACAATCAAGTATACTTCAAGTAATTGCTTATAAAGTGAATTATAGTGCAATCGACATGACATTAAATGTCACCCGTCACTTAAGTGTCAGTCAAATAAATGGTCAACATGAACATCATAGGGTACATGAAGTCATTGCCAAATGTTTGGAAAAAGCTGAAAGCAGAGAATTCTAAATTAAAATTTGTTTCTGCATGCAGTAAATATTTAATTTACTTTCCCTGTTTTAAATTTTAAGCTTAGAGTTCATTCCACTTTTTAACCAAGTAACTCAATACAATTTTTTTTTGCTCTGATCTTTTTAATGGAATTATGTTACATAGTATTTCAGGAATAACATATTAGCTAATATTTAATAACATTAGTACTAATAGTTTTGTTTAGCAGGGTGTAATACTAAATTAAGTTCAGCTGTTTCCTTATTTAGCATTTAGCAACTCTCATGCCAGCTGTTGCCAACCCCATCAGGCTGTAATTATATAACCTAGACTCACAGTGAACATGCAAATTAGACCTATTGTTAAAGATGAGCATTGACAGATCTGTCATCTGGCTATGACAGATGTTTTTTGATGGTCACACAGTGAAAATCACACAGTGAAACAAAATCATAAGATTAATTTCTGGTGAAAAAGCTCCCATGGAGCCTATTAAAGTCATTTAACCATGATCATTGTCCAAACGCTGAATCTTTTTTACTGTTCATATTATTACTTAAAATGCATTTCCCTTTTCCTAAAAACACAATTTAGCATTCAACTATACAGGGCATTTCTGAACCATCAAACTTTCCCACATAATTGAGCCTAGAATAAAGAATACATTATCTAAAAGACTCCAGATGGACTAAGTATCATTTTGTGACAGCATTTATAGCACTAGGACACTAGTGGTATATGCAAAGCATATAAATAGCTCAGCAGGCGCTTGCCTGGCTCCTTAAGGGGAAAAGATGACTGTTCTGCTCTTATGCCACACAGGCATAAGTAATGGGACAGCTAACTACTGAACTCACGGCTACAAAAATGATGGCCATTAGTAATCCAGGTACTTTGGCTGCACTGTACATTAACACAACACAACACTCGCTCAGATAAATCAATACACACACATACAACACACACCCTCTGCGGTGACAGTAAGAGGGACGCACAAAAGGACAGTTTCTTCCCATCACTTATTGTGTCTCTTCACTCTAATGGCGCTTTTCCACTGCGTGGTACGACTCGGCTCGGCACGGCTCAGTACGGCACGGCACAGCTCGGTTCGGGTCGGTTTGCATTTCCACTGCAGTTTAGTACCGCTTTAGTGTGGGCGGTATTATTCATATGTCGTTATAGTTGCGCCGCCTCTACTGCTGTGACTCCTGAAAAACTTTTTCATTCCGTGTTGCTCCATCAAGCTCTCGCTGGATCTGCTCCTCAGCTATGAACGAGAGGAACGTCTGTACTTCCTCAACAGACCACGAAACAGCCATTTTTTGGTTGTTAAAAAAAGGTGCGCTCATTCAAAACAGTTGCGTTCGATCCTTCGCTGCCTGTGCTGATTTAAATCTAGCGGGTCTGTTGTGTCTCGTGCCACAAGTTCAATGACGCAGGCAGTGACGATTTTCTCCAGCCAATCAATGATCAGCAGAGTTTACACGTCACATTTTGGTAATGGTACGGTTCGCTTGGAACCTCGGCCGAGGTGGTACTAAAAAAAGTACCAGGTACCAGGTACTGTACCCAGTGGAAAACCCCCCAAAAGTGAGCCGTACTGAACCGTACCGTGCCGTACCATGCAGTGGAAAAGCGCCATAAATAAGGGTAAAACAATCATATTAAAGGGGATCTTTTAGTGTCACTCACAAAGCTGAGTTAATGTCATTGTGTCAGTCCATCATTCAGAACACATCATCTCACCTCTTTACTCATAGTAGTTGTGAAAAAAGGTGAAAGCTCATTTGAAGTCCTGAACTTCATGAGCATCTCATTTATAGGTGTAAATACATGCTAGTGATTCCCCTTCCTCATTCTTATCTTGTCTTGGATATAGACCTTAGAGAACCACAGACTCAATTCATTTTACATGTGTTAACCACTCCCTAATTGCACATCTGACAGAAGAACAGTGATATCACTGGCTTCAAGGCTTCTCCAGAGAGAAGAGCTGGTCTCATATATTCATTCCCCCTGGACCCCCTCCTCCTGCGGGGTAGTGCCGAAGGCCTCCTCCTCGACGCAGGGAATGGAGGGCCACGGTGCAGCAACCCCTCAAGAGAGAACCAATATGGTACATTGGCTGACCAACACGGTATGGACCCCGACAGAGCCACGCCACTGTGGGGACCACTGGCACGACCACCGCAAGCAAATCCACTAGAAAGTGCTGGCTCCAGTAGTTTTTTGCTGGTAAACCACAGCCAGATGACTTGGCCTCTGTGTTCGTAGCACTCTCATCAACCTCATCTTCATCGTCTGAATCTATATTTATGACATGATCCCCTTCAACCCCAGCCTCTGTTAGTCCACTATGAGGCTGAGTGGTCTGTGGAAGGGGCTCTCCTTCAGTCTCAACCAATGGCTGCACGGAGCAAGGTGAGGTGCCAGGGTTTGGCAAAGGGTCTGTTACAGGTTGAGGTTGAACAGAGTTGGTTACTTGGGATCCAATGGTCTCCGTGGTCAAAGCTGTTGTGGTTATTGGTAAGACTGTAAGGAGCTCTGAAACAGTTGTCTCCTTGACAGAGGACTCCAACACTAAAGTCGCAGGTCCTTTTGGAACAGATACGGATGGTGCCCAAGACTCCATTGCAACAGCTGGTGCAGACTTAGTGGAAAAGTCTTTGACGACAGAAGCTGTGGCAATTGTTGCCGTAATGGCTGATTCTGTGGCTACCGACTCCAGATCATCTCCCTCATCAGACATCCAGGTAGAGGTTGGACTGCATGCCTGGGAGTGGAAGGTGCGCTCAGCAATAGTGTCCAGATCAGAGTTAAAGGATGTACTGGGACCGTGGGCAGGGGCCGAAGCAGGGGCATGGTCGTAGTCGGTTTGAATGCCTTGCTCACGCAGGTGATGCAGGTAAAGGTGATGATGCGACAGACATGGATGACTTACACTAACAGTGGTCCCCGTCCCGATCCCACTGCAGCGGAGTGGCACAACTCTAGGCTCGCTCATGCTCAGTGCCTCATAGGTGGAGGAGTGTGGCAGGCGGGAGTACGCATTGAGCAGTGAGGCTGTCTCTTGAGACAAAAACGCAGCCTCCAGGAGCAGATCTGCCTTGCTTGCTCCTCTTCCACTGTCTCCACAGCAAACAAACCCACTGTCCTGCGTGCCCTCGCCTGACAAACATGGAATGTCACACTCATTTTCATTACCGCCACGTTCCTGGCCAGTCTGGTCACTTAGCTTGGTGTAGGTAGAGCTGCGGGTAAGCGAGCGAGCTGGGGAGCCTTCGGAAGACTCCGCCAGGCCCTCGCTGACCTCCAGCCCTGCCCCCACCACCCCTCCACCTTCCAGGGTTTCTCCTGTTTTGGGGGTCCCGATCTGAGCTAGCTCCATGCTCTGCAATAAAGACTCCAGCTTGTGGTTCTGGAGGTTTATGTCTTGGAAGCACTTTTGCACACCAGTGTCGGTGTCTCCCAGACTGGATCTGACAACATCGACAACCTGGTTAAGCTGCTGGATCTCCCTGCGAGCCTCCTTCAGAGCCAGCTGGGCCTCCACGCGGTGGCACTCCTCTTCAATCCAATCCTCTTGCATGCGAGACAGCCGAGTACGCAACTCATCAATCTCAGTGTCCCTAAGGAAGGAGAGGAAAAAAGACAGAGGATGCCAAAAGAGTAAAGCAAGCAAGGAATGTCAAGAAATGACTGGTGGGTGAAAGACCAAAATGAAAACTGCTGTGTTAAATGTTTTCACATAATACTTTTTTCTATCCCAGTACAATGTGACTTGTCAACTATATGGCATTGACTGATAGTTTACTTTCTTTGAAAACTGTACTTTCCTTGAACATTGTGACAGTTTAAACATTGGTCTATTGGAGCTGCCCAACATAGTAACACAATGGCTTCAACAATTGTCTGAGTTTGGGGAAAGACCTTCTATTCGTTTGACCAGTGGGAAAAGGGGAATTTGCCTAGAATAATTAGTCACATGACCTTTATGGCTCAGGTAATTGACTTAAAAAGTAGTTTGCACAAAAATGAGCACAGTAAGCAAACATGTACCGGACCAGGCGAACAACTGCCATTGTGATAAATGAGCTATTGGTCAGCATATGTCCACACCAATGCTGACCAATAGCTCTCTTCAGAACATTACACAAAGCAGCTTGAAGAGCACATTAAAATTTCCTTGCCATTACACAAATGGAGGCTGCCTTTAAAATAAACAGTTTAGAATAGTTATAAATATTTAGATTAAAGTCCTTAGAATAGAGGGAAATAAATGACAAATTACACAGTCTAAATGCTAATATTCAGTGGTTAGCGACTTGATAGATAATTGTTACATGGTCTAGAAATCAACCAAGTGCAAATTTGCATAACAATTCCAAAATAAAGGAATAATTTTAATTAACTGCCGTTCAAAGCTGCTTAAAGATAAAACTAATTTCTTCATAGACTGATGAGATCGTTAGTGCATGGGCCCTCATTTTATGAATGATTCATGCCTCACCTGTCCTGGAGTCTTTCGATGGTTTCTTTGAGCCGTGCTCTTAGGTGTCTGATACACACCTCTTTCTGTTGCAGTGGGGTAAGGTATTGCTCAGGTGGAGGGGGCCGGATGCCATGGTTATCATTGCAGGAGGTGTATTTTATGTGACGCCTGATATGGATGAGAAAAGTGGTATATACTACATATAAACAAACAAGAAAGAAGAGAAAGGAGCAATGCATCACTGGTCTATGGGTGAGTTGTGTCTCACCTATGGGTTGGGCTTCCGTCACTGCCCTTGCATGACCCTGAATTGCTACTGCTGCTGAGAGAGGCATTTCCATAGGGATCACGGTTACTGACAGGTGCTGGACTCCTTCTGTAGCATAACAGAATCACAATTTCAGAGTGTCACCTTCAAGGCCACTTAGGAGGACGCAGGATGAGGAATAAACAGAATGCACAAACACACACTAACATGAACAAACAAAAAGTACAATTCCATGAAACACAAAATCAAACATGCCTGCTTATGGTACAAATTGACTAACATGCCTCTATACATAGTCAACTTGTCAACTAGGGGGAGAACACTTTTTATGGCTGTAAAGAAGAAAAGACACCCAGCTCACATAAAACTGAAAGCACAAATTGCAAAGTAATACAAACAGTTGTATTATGTGCTGAGGCACAGATGACAAATCATGATACATTTCCATCATGAATCAATTATGAGAAACAAACTGGCAGCTGAACAAGCAGAAATTGACAGCAGAGCCATCTAATGAGGGCTCACTTTGCACACCACAGACATGAAATCATCTTCAACTGTGACACACATATGCAATTCGAGCTTTAAACCCCCAGTAAAATCAAAAAAGTTGGATTTTATAGGGACATCGTGCTGTGGTTGAAGAGTTTGAATCCATGCTGATACAATGCCACACAGAGAACAAAGAAAAGTGAAGAAAAGAAGAGAAAGACAAAAAAGAACGAGACAGAAGGGATGATGGAGCGCTGACCGACAGTGGTGTTCCGGGGACTTTGGTGTCAGAAATCCTCTGCTCTGTCTCATAGAGACCATAATGCCTGACTCCATGGGTGTGTAGTCTAGCTCTATAAACCTGCAATAGTCAAAACTGACCCACAAACAAAAAGGAATCATTACACAGGATAGCACACTCCTAAAGTTCACCTTAACCTGTATTGTATAAAAATTCAAATTAATGTTTCTGTGGACATTTTCTTGTAAACTTGTTTATAAAAATGGAATGAAACTGGTAGAAGCAGTTGTGCTACAAAAAAGTAATCATCTGCCACTTATACAGACTGGGTTGTAAGCTTTTCATTATGCTCTATTTGTATCCACAATTTTAGTTTTTTTCCAGTTTCCTGAAAATTATGTATACATCTGTCATTGAAATTCCTGGTTTGATACAGCCAATATTAAAATTTTGAATGATTGCATTTACACAATATTTGGTTAAAGTAAGCAACCTTTGGGTTGATGTCATTCTAAAGTCAATTTCAAACATCCAATTGAAATGAACATGAGATGAAGCTTGTTTCATTACAATCATGAAACTCTGTACACGAGGTTGTAGATCTGACAGATTATTTGACAGATTGTCTGACTAATTAATTAAGTCAGCAGTCAGGAGAGGACAGAGAGAAAGATAAAAAAGGAGCTTCTTATTAATTCTGGTTGTCAGAAACACTAGCACAGGGCCGGGAAGGATCAGAGCCGCTTTGCAACACTTAAAAGAATAAAAAATCGTGCTGGACATATTATACAAAGGCTTACTAAATGACTTTTGACAGAATTACAGTGTTTCCGTCACCCTTGCTGGCATTAAAAGTCTATTTTATGTAAACGAAAGAGATTCTAACTATCTAACTGATTTCAAGATCTTCTGAACATGCAATTACATGCTGTATGCTGACCTCAAATAGCCTACCAAATTCATAAGAGGCAAAATAATACACAATCACCTGTCAAATTCTAGGAGCAATGGATCATGGGGTAGCTTAGAGCAAAATGTCTCTTTAATCTCCCAGAAACATTCTCTTTTGGGAAAATTAAATCTGGGGTTAGCAGCGCTGAAAGAAAGCACTTCCTTTAGTTGGTGCAGAGTGCTGTTTTTACAGGCATGATGGATAACTTTGAATCCAGTGATAATCTGATATTATTGAACTGATATTTGGTCATTTTTATTTCAATTTTGTGAGTGAGTTTTGAGTAAATATCAGTAGCAGCAACCACTGAAAACCTTATATCAGTTGACAACTGAAGTTGAAGTACTAAAATTACTAAAATTAAAATAAGAAATCTATTAAAGTTAAAATAATAACTAATACAAATTATACACACATAAACATTACTAAACCTTACATTAAAATGAAAACTGAAAATACATAAAAAACAATCTAAAATATGAATAAATAATATAATAGTATATAAACAACACTAAAATAACTCTAAATATTGTCTAAATATAATTCTCTTGAGGTAAACAGCTCAACATGTTATATAAACATAGGCCAATCAAAACAGCACATTTACAATGACAAGCCACTATAACTTCTGTCCACCAGGACCACCATTGGTGGGCTATTAAAAGTTTGCTGAACTACCTAACCATGAAAGCAAGCCAAGGTCATGGTTAAGGTGAGAGCAAAGCAAAGAAAATAAAAGCAAAGTGAAAGACCCAAAACAAACAAAGCGTGCTTGAGGAATGATAGAGAAAAAGAGGACTCCGCTATCAATACTGATAGCAAGGAAAAGAAGGGAGAAAGAGAACAGCAGCCAGGGTAGTTGGACAGACCAGGTACGTCCATTATGTTTTCAGTGATATGGATTACTTGAGGGAAAGTCGGGTAATGTGTAGTGAATATGTGCACTGCATTGCCACACACTCATTAGAATCACTGTGAAAATATCACATTCATTGTCGATCTCACAGATTATCATTTCAATCACAGCCAAAATGGCTTCTCATGGGACAGGTTTACAGATCATTAACTGATCCATTTGCTCTTCCTCTGAGCCTCTGTCAAAGACCGGAGAGTTCAGCGTAAACTGCCCTCTCAGATCCCTAACATCAGCATCGGTGGTAGCAGGTAATGGGCTGGTTTTAAATTGGCGTGTGAATGTCCAGTGCAGCAGTGTTGACTACTACAGTCATGCCCTACTATAGGGTACTGAATCAGAGTCTCACACAGGGGACGCAGTGGGAGACGACAGCATTTGTTGCAAGCGGTGCTTAGGCTGTAGGGCCTTCAGCAGGTTGAATCTGAGGAAACAGAGATGAGACAGAGGCACAGAGCTGGGCTCTACTGCAATATTACCATTAAAACTCATTGCCACTACTAGTATCTTAAAATGATGAAGTTATCTGTATTTGGACAGAATTGCACGCAGGCGTGGCTTACACAGGAAATGTGTGGAAACTACATTTTTAGACGTAACTATTTAATTTATATATCACTGTATAATTGTACAAGTGTGATTCATACAATTACATATATTTTACTGCAGTCGGAATTCAAAACTTTTGAACTTGAAATCAGGTTCATTGTGTCATAATTTTAAATATGCTCGTTAAAAACAATGCTTTATCCATGTGCTTGTTGAATAATGTTTATTTTATAATTTGATTCAATTTGTTATTTGTTTTGAAATCATTTCTGCCTTTCCTAATAAGATTTTTAAAGAAAATAATACTTTTATTTAGCAATGATGCATTAAATTGATCTTTAACTTTTTTTACTTTTACATTTCTACAAAAATGTCTATTTCATAGAAATACTGTTCTTTTGAACTTTCTATTCATCAAAAAATCCTTACAAATTTATAAGTTTCCAAAATATATTAGGCACAACTATTTCAACATTGATAATAATAAGAAATAATTCTTAAGCAGCTAATCAGCTTTTTTGAATGATTTCTGAATGATCATGTGACACAAAGACTGGAGTAATGATGCTGAAAATTCAGCTTTGCATCACAGGAATACACTACTTTTAAAAATAGTCTTTGAAACCAGTTATTTTAAAATGTAATAAAATGTATTCACAATATAACAGTGTTTTGATTAAATAAATGCAGTCTTGCATAAGAGATTTTTTGCATAAGAGATTTTTGAACGATAGTGTATATTTGTGTGTATATGTTTAATATATCCAAGTACATTAATATGCTTATAAATCTTTTAAACTGCCCCCTCAGGAAGTTTTTATACAATCTGGCAGTTGTAGGGTGAAAAAAGGTCTTGACAGCAGAGAGAGAAATTGAAAGCGCTAAACAGCTGATGTATTAATGACGGCAGCGGAAGAGAGAGAGAGAGAGGTTTATTGAAGCACTTGAAGCTCAAAAGGTCATTAAACTGCAGCAGAGATCTTACTGTGATTAAGAGAGTTAAACAGCAGCTAGAAGGGTTAGATATTACAGCAAAGCACCAACACAGCTGCAAGTTTGAAAGAATGTCTGTTAGAAAGAAGCCTTCAAGAGAGACAAAAGGTGCCATACTTGCGTGATCCAGAGCCAGATCTTTTATTTGGAGGCGAAGACATGGAGTCAGCAGTCCTCTCCTTCTTTCTCCTTCTTCAGCTGGATTTGTCTTCCTCCCTGTCAACACAGCATGAACAGCTCAGCTGCAGCCAGCCTGAATAAAACACAAGAACACAGACAATGTCGTCAGTTTGACTTGAGGAAATTATTGTCTATATCAAACCATGTATCAACCCTTGTCTCATTTACATAACAGCAGTTTCCTAACGAGGTACAGCACATTCTAAAAAGAAATATTTCAGGTTTGTTGCCACACTATAGTACTATTAAAGGAACAGTTCACCCAAAAATGTAATTCTGTCATCATTTGCTTACCCTCCATGTCAATCCAAACCTAAATGCCTTCCTTGGTAAGCAGAAACTAAAAGAAGCTCTTTTTTTTAAATGTTGTGTTTTGAAAATGCATTTTCCCATTCATGTTCCATAGAAGAAAGAATAAATGACTTCAAAACGTTTCACTTTTAGGTTCAACTGTCCCTTTAAGATGTCAACTAAATGTTTGCATTTTTCTCTTACAGTATCATGTGAAGCAGATCATGCCATCAAAGTCAAAAGGAAACATAAGAATCTGTCCATTTCATCTAATCTATCTGATCTCTTCACACTCAGCAGACCTGGCAGCAGCATTGCTTGCGGAGCTGTAATATATTTAACATTGTGCTGACACAGACTGGTTGGTCTCTGACTCTGCGCTGGTTTGAAGCCAGACAACAGAAATAATAGAGCTTTAACTTTCACAATCAGATTACTCAGTGAAATCAAGATCTACCCAGAAGCTTTAAAAAACGTTTTCATTCCTGATACAGCTAGAATATTTAATTTGAGAGAAACGGACAAAAGAGGAAATGAGAAAAGGAAGGGTAAAAAGCAGTGATTTCTGCTACATTGGGCATCCTGAGACACATGCTGAGGGTAAAGAGGGATTAATGATCTAAATAATTAAAAAGGAACTGGCACAGCTCAGTATAAGCGACGATACACTGCAATATGCTCCTCATAATAAGCAACTCAATCCTTTACCATAATGTCATGACCTTTCAAACACTGGGGGTTGGTTGGGTGATGAAAATGAACAAAACAGACTGGTGTTATTATTGTCAACAACAAAAAACATAAAAACATTTTCATTAATTAAAATAAAGCTGAAATAAAATAAAAAATTAAATTAGATGAAAAATTAAATGTAAGTGAAATTAAAAGTAAAGAAAACTAAATGCAAGTAAAATGATAAAAGCTAATTAAAACAATAAAACATTTTATATTATTAATAAGCAACTACATTATGAATAAATAAACAGGGATCTAAAACTTTATTTTTTGCAGGGAAAATGTGCAGTCGCTGAGTCAGTATCGGGACAGTGTGGTCTCCCTCTGACGCAGTGTGAGTCATAATGTAGAGCGCAGCTGTGAGATCTATCTATCGGTTTGAACTTTGCACCGATGTAGAAGTCTACAGTCTCAGTTTCTCTCATATTTTATACCATCTGCCTAGTTTGTATCAAATACACAAATAAAATAATGAACATTCAGATCATTAATCAAACGGAAAATCAACTTATAAAATGAACTTTTTTGGCTATTGTGTGTGGCTCATAATATTAAACAGAAATGTCTGAAGAAGGAGTGATTAGAAAACACAAGTGAAAAAAAGCATATTTAAGAATAAAATGTCATGATGCTAGAATTGCTACATACACAAACAAATCTAAAAATATGAATTGCTTAGAAAAAGAACACTGTATTTGCATTAGGAAGAATAAAGCTAATTTATTTTGATGAGGAAATCTGCTGTGTCATGCTCCTGCTACAGCACTGGATGACTTCTGGCTGCTGTCGTATGAGATGTGCAGAAAGCTGCAGATGAGTGATTGTTATGACCCAGCACGTCTCTTCTCTCTCACAGGCCACATATCGAGGGGTGAGAACCAGATGTAAGTGACATTTTTGGTGAAATGTAGATATATACATCAAATGAAAGCTCTTAATGAGCTCTTTCTACTGGCAAAAGTACTGTCATCCATGAGTGTACAAATTTGTATTATAAAGAATTGAAATCAGTACAAAAAGTCTGATCAAACTATGGTAAAATTTTTGTTTTGGCTCTCCTGTAAAGTTGGTGAAATGTCACTTACGCCTTTCTGGTTCTCACCCCTCGATATAAGCTATATTACTGCAGAAACACTTGCTCACAAACAGCCAAATATCACACACTGGCTTGCAGCTTTCAAACAGATTATGACTTGAATATAATGCAGGTAATGAAAGGCAAAGTGCCAAGCAGCAGAATAGAAGATCTGTTTGACAACTTATATTTTCATGCACATCTTTTTCATACAGCAGCATTTTACAGTGACCATTTCAAGCTCCAAAAAAACAACAACAAAATATATATAAAAGCACTTATAAAGTTGTTCATACAATTTATTCTACGTAAGACGTCCAGAGCCATATAATGAGGAGCAGACTGAAATTTATGTCATTATTCTAGCATTGTTTATTGTTAACTAATAACAGAACTATTAAAATAGTTTTCATTAACTGAAATAAAGCTAGGTTATACTTTATTTTAAGGTGTCCTTGTTACAGTGTAATTATACATTTAAGTACTGAGTACTTAAGTACATTTAAGTACAGTGTTCCTGTGGCTCAGTGGTAGAGCATTGCGTTAGCAGCACAAAAGGTTGTGGGTTCAATTCCCAGGGAACACACATACTGATAAAAAAAAATGTATATCCTGAATGCACTGTAAGTCGCTTTGGATAAAAGCGTCTGCTAAATGTAAATGAGTAAAATTAATTAACTACATGCACTTACTATATGGTTAGGATTTGGTTTATGGTTACTTGCTTGTAATTATGCATAATTAATTGTTATTATCAATATCATAGTAAGTACATGTAACGTGTAACAAGGACACCTTAAAATAAAGTGTTACCTAAATCTAACATAAAATGAAATAAAATTTTAGAAACTCAAAAAACTTTGCTGCCTTGGTTTAAGTACTAAAATGACTAAAACTTACATACAAATAAATGTAAAATAAATATATATTAAAAATGACTAAAGCAAATATAAAACTTACTAAAACTAACTAAATTTAAAATGAAAACTTATTATAAAAATTAAAAGTTTCAGAATAAATACTATAATTGTATATAAATAACACTAAAATAACACTGAATTCACATTATTTAACTCAAGAATCATTGAGTCATTATTGAGTTCATCAGTTTAATTAATTAACAAATCCTTAGGTTAACAGTCATGGTCACTATGATAGTTGGATGGAAAAGACCTGTGTAGAGTCTTCAAAATCATTTTTTGTTACAGAAGAAAGAAAATAGGTTTAGAAATAAAAGATGTATAAATAACAATATCAGAATATTTACTAACAGAACAATTCCTTTAATAAATCTGGTACCACCCTCAATGAAAATGATTGGGCCTATCTTATGTTTGCCTAAATCTAATGGGAGCCAGACTAAGTGAGTCCTTAGAGAGCAGTGATCACTCAGTCAGAGGATTGAATGGAGCTAAATGCATCCAGTGTGGATGGATAAATGCAGCATGAATGCTTTGAAGTGAATAAACAATACAGCAGCTGTGTCATGTCACAAACATGAACTATATGTCAGTAGTTGTAATCAGTGCAATCAGCTAAAGTAGATTTATAAATAAATCAATATTACATTTACCTAACAAACAATTATAAATAGTAAGAAATACATATTAAACAAATATCCAGTGACACTGTACTTAACATCAATATAGAGAATGAATGTAGGTAAAGTGGGACACTTTTTGATGATTTGTCATTGCCATTGTTTTGATATAAGTGAGATCCAAATGCCTACATCAATGTCATTCCACACCAGTTTAGGATTAACTGAAAGGGATAGTTCATCCAAAATAAAAACTTCTGTCATCATTTACTCACCCTAAAGTTGTTCCAAACCTGTATTAGTTCCAAACAGTTGACAGTAGCCATAACATTTGGAAGGCGGTGGCTACCGTTAACGGTTTGGTTACCAACATTCTTCAAAATATCTTCTTTTTTGTTCAACAGAAGAAAGAAACTCATACAGGTTTGGAACAAGTGAAGGTTGAGTAAATGATGACAGAATTTTGCATTTCTGGGTGAATTATCCCTTTAATATAAACTTTTCATTTTTAGTCATTTTACTATGTGATGTTTTTTTTTAGTAATAGTTCTAAATAGTTAATAGTCTAAATAGTATTTTTTTTTATTTCAGTTTTAGTTTTACGTACTTTTTTTTAGTACATCAGCTTAGTTACTTTGAGTTTTCAACTTTGAGTTTTTCAACTTATATTTATAGGCTACTTTACTTCATATTTATTTTAGTTATTGATGAAAATATTAATATTTTATTACTATTTTAAGACTTGTATTGTGAGAAGGTTACGTTTAAATGTCACACTTTACCTGAATTCACCCTATGGAGTGAAATATATTATTGAGTGTGCTCATTGTAGCTGAAGCACATTTGGTTGAAACCAATGTGGTAAGGAAATGCTTTGGAAGATTGGCCTGCATGCTGAGAAGATGTAGAGCAGTCGCCATGGAGACAGCCATTCAGCCACTAACTGAGCTCCACAAGTGGTGTAATTGGCTTTCCTTGTGTGTATGTGGTGAGACAGACAGACGGGACGGCATGGTGGTGACATTACACAACCGCAAGGCATGCCTCAATGGCAAGTCCTCAATCCAGCGCAAAGCAGAAGGTGATAATTACTGTAATACCAGAGAGATTACTACTAGTGATGCACCATGAGACACACTGTACAGTTTAACCTGCTTTAATATGTTCAAAATAATGTAAACTTGCTTGGTTGTGATCAAGACTACACATGATGATCTTTCTCAAATCCACTTTTAAGCACACTTTCTCTGCACTCCGCAAGTCCTTACAGGGATGCAAGGTCATACTGCACCCTAGGCCCTAAAACTACACTGTCCGTGTCACGACTCACAGCGCACAAGACGTGCTGAAACCAAATCAAGAATAAAGCATTTCCCAGGGCTACAGAACGACAGATAGTAAGCTATAAAAACACAGGTCTAGAGTACAATAGTATGAAAGCGCAATACCAAAACAAAAGCAAATGCACACGCATGCTCGCTGCAGAGAAACATCTGCTGTGAGCCTGTGAGCGCGCACATCGAAACACCGAAACCCAAAATGTGTGCGAAACACGGCGTGCAAATAAACACCATTTAGCGTGCGCACGTGAAATATCGTTTTGCTCGGTACATTCAGATAACATATAAACCCTATACCTGGCGCGTCAGTCCTTGGTTTGTCCTACACACGGGAAATGCAGAAGGAGTCCTTCGCTACAAAGATGCATCAAGATTCGCACGTCATACTGCAATGCAAAACATTTGACATTTACCTGGTTGCAGCCTTCCGGCGAGAATCAGCTTGCCTTCATGTAAACAGCAGTGTTTTATCGTGTTTACCCGGGTGCTCGTCCCCGTCAAGGACTCCGCCACAGCGGTGCTCCGCTGCTCGGGAGGGCGAGTCGACGGGGCGGTGCTACTGATAATGAGAGGATTCTGGCGCGTGAGGTTTGTTTGAGAGATCGTAAGGGAAGACGAGCGTTGACATGAAAGCAGATGCATAATATTACGACGATCTCCTTAAAGGGGTCCACACCACTTGAAGTTGTGAGGACAAGCTGTGTTATGATTTACTGTTTCCGTTCAATTATTTACATTTCAAAGGAATTGTTGTCAGCAATGTTCAGATAGACGCGCAACCGAACCCATCACGCCCAATCACCAAAACGTCAACTATCAAACTTAAATATGTAAATATTAAAAAGATAAATCAAGACATTAAATGACATATTATATTATATAAATATTATATATTATATAAACATGACATATTATATATATATCTGAAGAAGAACTCAATTGGGAAATGCCAAAGTCGATTAGAAATTGTCGAGAGAAGTTAAATAGATAGAAGCAATAAGGGAGGTAACCCTTAAAATAACCACCCAGTCTAAAAATAATAAGCACACATTTTCCAGGCATTACATTCCCATGGGACTCTAGTTTGGTTTACGTCCGCCTAATCAGATATCATATATCCAACACTCTTCGGGCATTGGAGTAATAGGAGAAACTGAGAGTCGCCCCTTCAGCACCACGGACAGCGCCCTCCAAGCTCTTCTCATTGACTGGATACTCCCTATGCCGGTGTTCACACTCTTTAAAATGAAATAAAACTAAGACATCTTTCTGAGACAAAAAGAGACAGTATGTCTTCCACGTGACTGCACCAAACAAAAAGACATGTGATCATCCAAGCTTGACTTTTTTCTTGTAGACATTGTATTATTGCCTGTGCTAATGCAATTATAAGTATTTGTTATATACAGTTTTTATAATGTAAAGTTCTGTTGTTTTCTCCTCAGTGCTTCTGACATACACAGTGTTTCTGCTTTTTTCTATAGTGTTCAATGAAAGACTTATACTGGAATTTAAATTCATTTAAATACTGCCCATTTTCAGTTTAATCAGCTAATAAAATGTAAAGGAAAGTGAATGTACAACACAGTGTTTTTTATGTATTATTTTTTTATGATGTATTCATTTTAATGATGTATTCATTTATACAGGAAGGTGCATATTTCAAAACACTCAGAGCAACTGGTAATTACATAATTCCTTACAGTCCTCCTGACAGAGGATTAGCTTCTTGAATATAAAAGATTGCAAATGTTCCCAGTTGTTGTTTTGTTGTCTGTTGATTGACAGGCCAACTGTTCAGCATGTAGACAAGTTCCTCAAGAAATACACTTCCCATCATCTGCTAAACTGCAAGAGGTGCTGGAGTATCTGACTGAGAATGCTTCTCTGTAAGTACACGATTCCCATTAACTCGTCTGCACTGCAAGTGAATTATATATGTTGATTTAATCTAATTAATAGGATTTTTTTTAGACTAAGACGTCCCCAGCTATTAATGCAACACTGCAAAAGATGGAACTGACATGCTTCTGTTTTTATGAATATATTATATGCTTGGATATTTATGGTAGGTTTTATAATCAATATTTTTCAGACTGTTTGCTCACATAAAGAAAGCAAAACTGCATTGGTGATGTTTCCCAGTCATTATCAACAAAATGCAAAACTGAAATTGAATTAATTCAGAAGTTCCCAGTTGTCAGAAGATTGCCAGCACGATCTGTTCTGTTCAGCATGTTCTTGTTAATGGTTGGTTTGTGTGTGTGTTGAAGAGCTTGGATTGGCTTATGGACAGGAGTTAGCTGCTGCTGATGTCACCACACCTTTAAACTCAACTCCACATCAGAAACATGCAGCATTAACTATATACAAAATTAAATTAATGGCAGAGGTAATGGTTGTGACATATACTCTAAACTATCTTTATTCAAACAAAGTCAATTTATGCCCATGTTTGCTTTGTACTTTCAGAGTAATTAAAAATATTGGATTGGTTTTTCTGTCCTTTGTAATGTTTAAGTACTATTATATAAGTTCTGGTAAGTCTTCCTACTGTACTCGTTATTATATATTTTTTTCCAAGTACATATCAATGATTTGCTGGTTGTGAATAAAATATTCACTATATACCTATATATATATATATATATATATATATATATATATATATATATATATATATGATGTTTCGATTAATTAATCTAATTAATTGCAAAATAAATTTGACTGTAAAAATACCCACAAAAGATTATTTAAAGCTATTTGTGTTAAACGAGAAAGTATCAAGTAGACATTACAAATTGTAGCTTTAGAAATAAATATTTTATTTGATTCAACATAAAATTTCTTACACATTTAGGCTACAACAGCCTAACATAAACTATGGAACATAAAAGAAGATGATTTGAGAAACATTCTCAGTATTTTTTGTTAATACAGTGAAAGTCACTGGTAACCGAAACAGCTTTGTTACCGTCTTCAAAATACCTTCTTTTATGTACCACAAAAGAAAGGTTTGAAACGACATGAGGGTGAGTAAATGATGACAGCATTTTAATTTTTTGGGTGAACTATCCCTTTAATGTTTTATTATTATTTATATATTTATTATTCTTATTTTTTATTAAATAATACTCTAAATAAGAAACTAAATCTGCCAGCAGGTGGCGGTAAATATCTTTCATTCGATTCGTTCAAACGGCTGATTCATTCAGGAATGAAGTAAACGGCTCTCTTTAGGAATAGGCTATTGAATCATTGGATTCGTTCAAAACGCAGACTCATTCAGCTCGGAGACGTGCAACAATGCTGTAGCTTTAATTCAAGGTAATATGTTCTCTGCAAAATTGAGCAAAAACACATAATATTGTGTTTAAAATATAACACAATATCAACTTCTTACTTACGGAACTGTTGTATAAAATCACATTTAAACTTGTGATATTCGGGACAAAATCAGCACTCCTCTGATTACTGTAGCTGCTTGTGTGATATCGCTTGAAACTCATACAGGGGCTTTTTTCCCCTAACATCTTGAAATTTAGGGCATAACTGCATTTATGGAGTTGTTGTCCTGCATCAAATTTGTCAACAGTCAACTGTATGAAATGTAAGATGACATACAGGTCTGGGGCGGGGCCAGTGCGTTAACTGCGTTAACATATTTTACTCGCGTTATTTTTTCACAATTAATTAAGTTAACGCGTTAAACTGACAGCCCTAATATATGTATGTATATATATATATATATATATATATATATATATATATATATGTGTATAATTCATAGCCAGAACATGACCTTATTAATGATTGATTAGCATATGAAGGACTGAGGCCTGTATTTGTTTGTCAGAGGGATGAAGAAAACATAAAATAAAATGATAATTATTATAAAAGTAATTATAAAAATAATTTGCTTGACATTTGAACAAAAAGCAGTCCGATCTTATCACAACAATGGGAATTTAAAAAAAGCCATATACATTTATTAATCCAGCACAACTACACTCAACAGATGTCACATCTATAGAATGCAATTATGACGTGAAGTGCAGCAGGTACATATGAGCATTCTTTTCTAGAATTCTCTGTTGGGAGTTTTGGAGATTGTTGTGGTTGGTGTTTTTCGTGCTTTTGGAGAGTTTCTACAGTCATTGCATTTCTTCGGTTATTGATTTTTGACTCTCTTTTCAGACTTTAACTGTCGGCTTTGGATTCGCTTTGTATATTGACTCTCGGTTTTTGTCTCCTTTCCGTTTTTGACTCTCGGTTTTTGACCCTTTTCTGTTTTTGACTCTCGGCTTCGGATTCGGATTTGTTGTGAACCCGGACACTGAAGAAACATCCTTTCCTAAAATGGGAGTGATTGGTGTTTTATCAGTGTGTGTAAGTATGCGCTATGGACACAACAGATTACTAACAATTTACATGAATGCTGAATGTTCAGTAATGAACTTGTTGTGTTATTACATTTTCATAGATCAAACATACTTGGTTTGGTTTAATAGTCAAGTATTGTAATTAACAAACTACATTCTGTAAATTGGTGTTAGTGTACATGAAGAAACACACAAAAAATGTTTTCTGACTATACACTAGTTATTAAAATGCACACTTGTTTGACAGCAATGCAAATTCACTTTCTTATCAGCTATGTGCTGTAATACAGTAAAATTTCCACTTGTAAACCTTACTGATTTTTTTCTGCTGAACTCTTGTCTTGTGCAGGTGGAAACACCAAGAGCCGTGTTCGGTGTGCCCCTCATCAGCCTGAGGAAGAGAGGACAGATGAGGCAGGGTCTTCCTCTGGTGCTCACACACATTGTGGAGTTTGTGGAGAAGCACGGTGAGTGTTTCTCAGTGTTTGTCACTTGTATGTAGAGGTTGTGTGTATTTGTAAAATGTGTGTTTGTGTTTAGGTCTCAGTGAGACTGGCCTGTTCAGAGTCGGAGGGTCAGTGAAATGCTGCAAGGAACTGAGGAAAAGTTTTGATGAAGGAGGCTTTCCAGAGTTTGACAGTAGGGATGTTCTTACTTCGGCCTCCTTATTGAAAGTTTTCATCAGGGAATTGCCTGGTGGACTTATTCCAGAGCCACACAGGACACAACTGCTGAAGGTGTTCAGGGGTAAGTGAAGTTGATGGTGATGATGAGTGAACATTTTAAGTACTTGCTGCTCAACAAAACAGATTTATAAAATCAAAGTAGTTTTTGGACCCAACATCTTTCAGTAAGTGTTTGCATGTGTGTATTCAGCTGATATAGTCTGTTCTTCAGAACACATTACAAAATAACTTAAGCTGTCAGTCATAAAAGGAAGATGGGGGTGTGTGGTGTATTTAGTAAGGTGACATGTATTTGTTATTTGCATGTGCAGCGTTCCTTTCAGCCCCACCATGGTTGAAGAACAGGGGCAGTGTAACGCTTTGATTGAGCACCTGCTGGACAACCTGATCCACCTGCTGCCAAACATGTACCCTCATGCATCCACCAGCAACACAGCAGTGAGTTTATATTATAAGTTTATGTTTCAAATTATGGTTGTGTCTTTGTGTTGATTGGCTTAATGAATTGAATCAGAATCTTGGTAAACTGTTTGTCATTGCCATTTCATTTTTATTTTGTTTGTATGTTTGAGAGAGTGAAAATGCTTAAAAATGTGTTTGTGTGTTTGAAGAGGAAAGGGACTGGACTAATGAAGAGTGTGTGTCCCAGCTGCCACTCACAGAGATCAAGTACATATGATGAAAACACACACATGTGCAGACCTGTGCTGTTAGCAAGCAGTTGTTAATCAAATGCATGCACAGATCACATACACCCCCAAACATGCACACATAGGATGCTGATTTTTATGGGTTAACTCATAACTCATTTATTGTAGTGTTTGTCAGTTTGTTTTCATGTTTTTTCTGTGTTTTTTTCCAGATTAGAGCTGCCTAAAATTGGAAAACTTGGGCGACTAAGAAAAAGATTAAGACGTTTTTGGAGAAAGCTTTTCTCATGCACTTACAAGTACACAGTAGGATCTGTTGGTGAAAAAGACTCATCTGGTTTGTTGTCCTGTGCATGTGCCCATATAACATATAGAAATGAAGATCAGATGAGTGAGGTCAGACTGAGTTGAGTCTAAGTTAAGTGTTGAGTGACAAAACACTGATTTATGATTTATTTCTTTTTCATTTTTGTCACATAGCAATGACATAGAGAGTGGAGAGGCCTATTCAGGAGTAGAGACCTAGACGTAGGAGAGTCACAAGATAATAAGGCCGGTGAGGGTAACCGCAAGACACCAGGGCCAGTGAGAGTCACCACAAGACACTGGGGTGGGTGAGGGTCACCAAAAGACACCGGGGCCAATGAAGGTCACCACAAGACACTGGGGCCAGTGAGGATTAACCCAAGACACCGGGGCCAGTGAGGGTTGACCCAAGACACCAGGGCCAGTGAGGGTCACCGCAAGACACCGGGGCCAGAGAGGGTCAACGCAAGACACCGGGGCCAGAGAGGGTCAACGCAAGACACCGGGGACAGTGAGGGTCACCGCAAGACACCGGGGACAGTGAGGGTTAACCCAAGACACCGGGGCCATTGAAGGTCACTGCAAGACACCGGGGCCAGAGAGGGTCACCGCAAGACACTGGGACCAGTGAGGGTCACCGCAAGACACTGGGCCCAGTGAGGGTCACCAAAAGACACCAGGTCCAGTGAGAGTCACCACAAGACACCGGGGCCAGTGAGGTTAAATTTTGAAGACACAGACAAGATAGATGCTGATGTTGAATCAGTTTACTCAATTAAAGCTTGTCATCTTCAATGAATTTCGGAGAATATTTTTCATTATTTGTTCTGTACACATTGTTTATTTTGTGTGTGTCCAGTCAGGTTGAATTTACAAAATTCTGCATTCAATTGACCGTTCACAAAGAGTTTGATTGACAGGCAATCTGACCAATCTTAACACCGAATCCACCATCTTGTCCGGCAAACAAATCAGACAGGAGAGTAGATTAACTTCGATGGACTTAAACTTGAAAAATGTTGTGTATTATTGACGTCTTACCATGGTTGAAATAAAATACATTCTGATGTTTGTTCATGTTTATTTCATGCTTTAAGTAAATATGATCTGTTCAGGTTTGCTGCTTGAACTGAGGCACTACAGTGATCTGTCACGACATTAAAGAGCCACAAAATGGTATTTATGGTTTGAATTTCTTAAAAAATGACAAAATTTGAACGCTGAGACCATGTTTCATAACTAAAGTAACCTGCTCTGTCTTGTCTGTCGGCGTGTTGTCTGGTTTCTCTTTGCTCCGCAATGTATTTTTCACTGCGTGAGAACATGATGTGTAGTGTGAGAGCGGCATTGTTTTTCGGACATAGCAACAGTAATTAAGGAGGGGGGTTTTTGCGAAGGGTCAATTGAAATTCAAAATTCTGCACTCAGATATTCAGCTGTTGTGTTTATGTTCTGATATGCTGTAACAAATAGTTCATATTGTGTCATATCTGTATCTTAACCATAAACCAGCCTCTCATTAGTTTTATTTTTCATAGCTTAAGTTATCTTAAGTAAGTCTGATAATATCATGTTTCATGTTGTGAATATGGACATTATTGATGTCTCTGACCTCAACAGACAGTTTCTCTTTAAGTAAGTCTTTGTGCATTTTAAATCAGAGATTCAAATTTATTTAGCTACATTTTTACAAGTTAAGAATTAACTTAGATGGAGTTTTGGAGTCCAGCTCTATCATCCTGATAGATGGAGGGACAGACGGCTTTAAAGGTAATGCAAGAGTCATCCTGCCAGGAATGACAGACTGTATAGACTGCACACTGGAGCTTTACCCACCACAAGTACTGTAGTCTCACACTCATAGTGATCTACTCTCCTAAAGTGCTGAGATGAAGTGACTGTCTGCTTTTGTCTGTGTTCTCTTCAGATCAGTTTCCCCCTGTGCACTATTGCTTCAATGCCACGGCTACCAGAGCACTGCATAGAGTATGTGAGAGTGCTGCAGTGGTCCCCAAAGACAAACCCTTTGGAGGTGTGTAAGTTCTTTGTTTTCATCCACTTATCTTCATCAGGCCAAGACTTTATGAATTCTAGTTGAATTTGATGAAATGGCTTCTATAACATAATGAAATATTTCTGATAAGTCTTGGGTCTCAGATGCTTCACAATGAACATTTATTTTAAAACGGTTATTTTATCAGTTACTGAGTGCCAGGCAGTCATACAGATATCTGATTCAGTATGTATGTTCCTTCTGTTTTCTGCAAAAAAAATGTAAATCTGGTCTAGGCTACTCTTCTTGTGCAATATGAACAGCTACAAAAGAGTGGTTCAAACTTATAAGCATTAATAATTCTTAATTTTAATTAGCAGAATGAATGCATTGATTTTTGTTTTTAAATCAGCATAAATTAAAATATATAATTATTGTTTTGTGCAATATGGTAAAGACAATGGACAATATAACCCTACTGCCCTAAAAACGTAGTGCTTGAAACAACAAATCATAAAAAATTAAGTTACAAGAAGAGTAAGTGAAATTAAATCACACCGCTTTAAGTAGTAAAATGTTCAACAGAAATTGCATAATTTCTGTAACACTGTATGTCAACTAAAGAGGTATGTTTTTATTGATTTTGTTTGTCCTCATACCTATTTTGAAGTTTGGCAGTGGGCAAGTGAGGTTGTCTTGTAATATACTAGCATGACCAGCAGATGGTAGTCAACATTTGAAGGATTGAGTTCAGTGTTTGTACATCTGTGATAAACACAAACAGCATTTCTCTCTTAGTTGTGAAAATGTGGCTCATTGGAGCTGAGAGTTTAATTGAAATTCACCAGTGTTTCTACCATTTTATTTTGTAAGAAAAAGTGATGAGGACGTTGAAGATCTTGATGAAGATGTTTATTGCAGCATAGCAGTGACAAAGTACATGTTGTACCTTGGGTTCAATGGAGTCGAATGAACCCTGAACATCCTAAGCTCAAACCTTTTATATGGTTATGGTTTACTACCATTATTGTAAATGAAGTTGCTTCTTTTGTAACAGTTGTGGTTTGTATGTTAATGAAGTTCTGACACCCCATTGTCTGAGATGGTTTTTTTGGTGTCACCACACCCATTCCCATTCTACAATTGGTCACATTTGCTCAGGATGTGATTATTACAAAAATGGTGCAGTATCAACATAATTGTTAACTTTCTTCTTCTCTATAATAATTAAGCCATTTTGGGAAATAAGCATGATCAAACATCTATTGTGGAGTGGAATCTGGGTCAGGGCAGACTATAGTTTCTTACAATTTGGTGAATAAGATCTATATAACTGAATGTATTACTGAAGTCAGATTTAAAAAAAAAAACATTGATGTGATTTTCTTTTAAAAAAAACATGAAATATGGTTTAATCTTCCATCCTATTTGCTTTTATCTCCCATGAATTACTTCAATGTTTCTTTTACCAAATATTGTTCATTATTAGTCACTTACTTTAATTATTTCACTTTATTCTGGGCATCAAGCTTTTAAAGTTTCAGAAACCAGGCATAATACATAGAGCTTTACATGCTTTACCTTTCTAACTTGTGCATAATTTATAGGAATTAAGGACTGATTGGCTAAAACCTTGTGATGTTTTTTTTTATTTTATTTTTTTATATTTTGAATATTGCCTTTGTATTTTCACAAAAGTGGATTTAAAAAGGGAATAAACAAAGTCAGAGGGTCATGGTCTGCTGAAAAGCGGTGGGTGAAATTAACTTTAGATCAAAGAAAGGGTTGCCAAATGAGATACAATGTACCGGCAGCATCTCTGGCGAATAAACAATTTAATTCTTCTGCAAAGTTTGAGGTCTCCTTCTATTGATTTAGCTCTTGTGAGTTCTGTCATATCTGTGATAGCAGAGCAATGGGTGGGAAAACAAATGGAATAGGAAAAGAAAATTGACTTTTGTACGAAGCCAATCACAGCTAGAGAGGTCACTAAATCAACTCTTCAATGTTAGCTATCTCGGGTTGCTTTAAAAACTTGAGTCAAAATACTTTTGATTTATAATTATATGACTTGTCATATAGCTAGGAACGCATCCTCTTTCTCTCACATAGCCTCTATTGTGACTTTGTTAATGCAGTTACTCTTTTGCACATGGAACAATGATTCTTGCTATTTCCAATTTACCCTATTTTCATTCTGTATTTTTTTGCGATTTATGGAGCTAATACAGTACTATGTAATGATTTATTCAATTTCATGCCTGGAGGGAGTTGTGTGTTTAGATATGAGCTATTTGAATTTTCCACCCCATTTCTCTCCTGGCTTTTTGAGAGAATTTTCCACCCCATTTCTCTCTAAAAGGCTGTTCACAGCTTCAGTCTGTTTGGAGTGTAAATATGATTCTGTTCAGAGGAAGAGCTGTTTGAGTGGAACGGTCAATAACTAGTTTGTCACTGATATGTGTTTGACATACTGTAAGTACATGTACTGTATGTCACTAATCTTAGGACTGTCTGCTTATGGATGACTAAGTGTGCTATAATAATATATCAATACATGTCCAAAAATCTTAGTAAATCTTAATAAATAAATAAATCATGAAATGTTGATGCTAACAAATCAATATATTCACTCGCAGTTTCAATAAGCAAATTAATGTGTCAATAAATCCATCAATGTACAACAGAAGAATTTATATTACATGTTATGCATTTATTGATGTATGTTTTTACATATGTATTGATGTGTTTAATAGAAGATTTATTTCATAGCATCACACTTAGTTCTCCATAATAGATTGAGACAAAATAGAAAAAATGGAACCAAATTATTATTTATTTAATGAATTATTGTTGTTATCTAGAACAATGGTCACAGGTATTACTTAAGGCTAGATTAGAGTTAGATTAGAAGATTGACGTTGAAGTAAAGTTTGGAGATTTTATGTCTATGGGATCTCATTTTCTCAGTTATTGCACTTTTTTGTGAATGTCACTCATGTTTACTGTGAAAATGAAAAGGGCAGACTCATAAATAGAGTCCGCAGCTGTGGTATCAATTTTGGTTTTGTTGGCACTTTTATGAGATCTGGGAGGTCTGAGTCTCATCCAGATTTATTTTTAATTGTAATTAAATAAGATGTTTGTTTACCCATGACTTAGTAAAACTGCACTTCTGTATTGCTGTATTAGAATCATATTCACTATATAATGTATCTATCTTTAAAATATTTTAACCGTTAATAAACACAATCGTTTCTTCTAGATGACAGTGAGACAAAAATGAAAGTAAATGGAGATGGTCTTTGTCTCAAATTTGGGGACATCTCAAGCCATTTGTTTGAGCAGGATTTCCAAAAATATTACCCATATTTTTTTGTATTTAATCTGCTCGGTTAGCATCCTGAAAAATATTGTAGTCTTGAAAACAATCAGTCTGACAATCTCGGTACAAAAATAAATAAACAAAAAACCCTTACATTACATTTTAAATTTATACACGATTTATCAGTTCTTGCTTACCTTGGGATTCGAACCCATGTGTTGCTAGCACTGTGCGTCTAAAAATATATATATATTACAATAACTCAAATGTGCTTATGCCAATAGTTGAGAGACCTATTAAAGGGTTAAAGATGGTTTGACATCTAAAAGAAAATTTGAGCAAATAGCTAGTTTGCAGAATAAAAAAGCAGAATGAAATCTCTCTGCTGATTCCCAGCACAAAGCCTGATCGAGACGGTGACATGCAGACATTCAAACTTCTTTTTCAAATGTTTGCACAAGGTCATATCTTGAATGCACTGCTGAACACAAAGAAACCAGCCTAGAAACACTTGGCTACGAATAAAAATGGGCTAAAAATATAACATCGTTCTCTTGAGTGGTTGGCTGAAAAGCATTCCCACTGCGTCACAGACAGAAATGCTGGAAAAGTGGTGCTAGGAAAGAACAGGGCTATAACATTGTTAGGCAATCACTCAATGACATTCTGAAAGTACTGGGGGAATTTATGTGCCGGTGACAATGTTCTGAATTCTTTCATCAGGCTCAAGAGCTGACAGGAGATTGTAGGAATACTCGCTTTGATCACTTGCATTGATCCTCTCTGTGTCTCTGGTTAATTGTGGCTGTCTAATGCTGTCGGTCATTGTCTGCCGACAGAAAGATTCAGGAATTAAAATGAGATTAAGACTTGGAAGAAATGAAGGAGTGCATGCATGTACAATGACAGACATGGTGTTGAAATTAAGTCAGTAAAAACCTCAGAGCGTAATAATCACTCGCCCTCTTCTCAAGCTCTCATTCTCTTCTACTTGAATCATTCTTTTGATGTCAAGTCCTGAAATTCACTCGTCTCAGTTTTTTGTACCATCTTTTTTGCTCTTTTTTTTCATTCCCTCTTCTTCTTTTGTCTGTCAGCTCTATTTTGACCCTGCTTTTGTTGAGAAAAATTAAGCAATCAAAATCTAAAAATGCTTGTACTCTTATCAGCTCAGAGGAAAGAAGGGACGTGTCTACAGGCCTTCTGAATAATTAAAATATTGAAGTATTGTGGTGCTTATCACATTGTGTTTAATTAAATAACTCAGTTTCTCTTTTTATTAAGTATCCCATGCTTTGCTACGCTTTGTGTCTCACCATGTTGTCAAAAGATTTTATAATGATTATAATATGCAACACTGAGTGTCAGTTCTTTTAACACCTGCATTTGCATGGTAATTCATCTCAACAGGTAACATTTAATAATTTAATTTTATTTAAAAAATACTTTTAGGAAAATGCAGTAGCAGAATTGAATCACTTCTTAGTCAATCACCAATACTATGTATGTATTATGTATTTCCTAAGGTTTAAAATAACCTGTTGCTACAAGAATTTGCAGTTCATCCATAAGATCTCCGGCAACAATTCCTAAAGTGAAAATGAAAACCAAATCGATTTCCATTCACAATGAATGTCTCACTGTGATGCACATTGCATATTATTTGTGATTACAAAAAAAATCTTTCTTGACTGCCTGAGGTGGATCTTTTTTGATAAAGGCTAAATGTCATCATGCTTTACTGGGTAGGGAGTTTAAATCCATAAACACTTCTTTTCTTTTCTTTTTTTTTTCATCCTTTTCTAGTAAAAAGGCAGCTGACCACTGAATCCATTCTACTTTCATCAGAAGTGGTCATTTCTTCTCCCTTTGTCTTGACGGTTGGCTACTTCAAACACAATATCACATCTACGTCTCCACCTGCGGCCCTTGGTTTAGAAGAACTGTTTGTTCCTTGTTCTGAACTGTTTCTTGGACACAAGGTAAGGGTATTATTGATATACTGCTTTAGAAAGACAAGTAATAATGTTACTAGAATCAGCCAGGTGAAGTATCAAGCCCATTCAATTTATGTACAGCTGTATTGTAACTGACTGTGTTGCAGTGGGTTCTTCAAAGTAGGCTGATAAAGTGTAAGGTGTAATCTTGACTTGTTAAGTGAGTGTAAATGGAAGAGAGCAGCTCAGGCACTCAGACGCCTCATCCAGACTGATCAGAATCGTAATCACGCTGCTCTTGAGTCACCGTGACTCACACGACCTCTGATTTAATCAGGTGAAAGTGAACCGTGGGTTGTGAACATGAATTGAGTGTTTAATAAACTAACCACACATACTGAAGTTGTGAAGGTTCACAATCAATGTCAAATGTAGGGTTAATAATACAAGGTCAAGGAAGATGCAGCAGTGTGTTACAGAGAATTGAAACATATTTTTATCACATTGGTCTGGGCAGGGTCTACTTATTTTTGAGCAATTAAGCCTTTTGATGGCAAACCATAAAGAAAAACATTAATTGCAGTGGATCTCAACTGGTGCATCATGACCCAAAAATGAGTCACAGGTCTAACTTTCTGCTATTTGTGCAATTGTACAATTTCTTATGCAGCCAGTTGTGTTAATAATTTTTGATATTCTGGACCTGTGCATTTAATATATCTCAAAGTTTAGAGTCAATTGTTTTTTTAAAGGAATTGGTCACCCAGAAATGAGATTCCAAACCACTGATAAAAACATCAATAGTAGTTTTTACCTTTACTGTAACAGAGGAAAATTATTTTTAGTTGGTTTTTACATGAAAGACTACAATAATAGCTTTGTCACAGAATATCAAAGGAAATGATCTGAAAGTAGAAAATGTATGAGGGATTGAAAAATGGCTTTATACTGTTGTAACTAAGATTTCTTCAGTGTAAGACTTCACACATGAATTCTGTGAGAGATAAGGAGTGAAAAATAACAGGTTTTGACAGCTCGATAGTCCTTGGAAAGGACTGAATGTGAATTTCATTTTATCCTTGTGCAACATTTTTTGGTATTGCCATTCCACACATCTGTAAATGAATGAATAAATTAATTACATTTTGTTTTGCATCAGCAAAATCTTTATATTTATTATAATCTTTCCAGATATAATTAGCGGTTTTCTTCTGAGCATACACATATTAGGCTTCTGCAAGACGGTGCAGTATGTCTGACAGTGTGAGAGAGATGGAGTGCAGATATCCATGATGACTCATATTCATGAGTCAATACGAAGTCATTTTGTCATTTTTGTTTTAATAGAAGGGGAGGCTCAGGTAGAGAAAGTGTGCTGACGCTAATTCCTAGTATAAAAGTATTTGTGCTCTAGACCATTGTGACAGCTAATTGTCTCACTGTCTGGGCAGTAGTAATAATAACAAATGGATTTTAGCTGAAAGATGACAAAATGTTGCCATTTAGGTTTGACCTTTTGGCAGGGGAATTGTAAAGCAGACTGAGGGGGAATTTATTATTAATGAATTGTGCCTGCTGATTGCACCATTTAGGTTCATGTGCTGCCTGTGTTGTTTTAAAGGCCAATTCACTATTCACCCAGTTATTTGAATCATGCAATGTATTTGTGGTGTCGTTCCATGAACCAGACATCTGAATTGGATATTTAAGGCAAGTCACTACAGGCAAAAATATTGTTTTTTTATGCAGTGGTCAATTTTGAGATTTTGGGATATTTGGCCTTTCATAATGTGTTGTTTCAGACAAGTGGCAGATTTCAGACAAATTTTATTACACCCTTTTCATATTTATTTTTTTTTCTTCTGCACTGAGCCAGAAATCTCCCCTTCAACCTCCACTTTTATTCCTATCATTATTCTGAAGGGCTTTTTAAAGAGGTAAGTTCATATATAATTTGCCTGATTTATATAGCATTTTATTCTTAAAAACAAAGTGACCATTTATTTTTTTGTTTCTGGCGATTTACCGTATTTTCTGGTTTATGGAATAATACAAAGAGGTATACAATATACCCTTTGTAAAAACCTTTGATTCCAATATGTCAACAAAATATATTTTTTTATGTAATCAATCAACTGGGAAAGTATGGTGATATCTAGGCCTGTTAGTTACATACAGGGGCGGACTGGCCATCGGGAGAACCGGGAGAATTCCCGGTGGCCTGGCAGGCAATTTGGCCCGCTGCCCTGCATTTATTATTATTTTTTTTTATAATTTATTATTATTATTTTATATTGATGTTGTTGTTTTTGTTGCCTACCGAATGTACTAAAGTGATTATTTCCGAATTCGCCATTCAATAATACAACTCTAATAAATCATGCCTTGACTGGCAACGCGATTCGCCTCGCGCGCGCGCGTCCGCCAAAAGGATGCGTGAATCAAGAATGGAGTGGAAGCGCCCAGTTGGAGCAGAGAGGCAAAACTGTCCTGTTCAGGGCTTCAGGTGCAGGTCAGTTACATCTGTAAATAGCAGTGATGGGAATAAAGGCGTTATAAATAAAAGGCGTTACTAACGGCGTTATTGTTTTCAGTAACGAGTAATCAAACTAATTACTGTTTCCCCCGTTACAACGCCGTTACCGTTACTGACAATAAAATGCGGCGTTACTATAATTTATTATAATATTATCATTTTATTTTTCAGTTCATCTGAATGGATGCGCAGTGTAGCTGTATTTGACGTACCGTGAACTCTAGTGTGAAGCGCACGACTCGCCGTAGCTTTGTCTCTCTCACACACACACACACACACACACACACACACACACACACACACACAGCGCGCGCGCGCGCAGAGAAAGATACAGAGCGAGAGAGTCTTTCATAACATGCAGAATTGACGTGCTACATGTAAACGATATTCTTTGTTGTATTTTCCTGTCAAACTAACGGAGTTCCTTTGGAATTCTTCAGCTTTTAAGAACTCCGCTAGTGGGCGGAGCTACTGCGCAAACGACAATCTCATTGGCCGGCGCTCACCTATTATCATCCCTGTTTTGATTTCAGCGAATCAATTCGAGCGAACCCATACAACGTGATTAATATTCATGAACCCAGCAGCTCATTAATCCTTAGTGCGTTTTATATTGTTATTAGTGGTATAATTCGTAGTAGTTTTGTTATTTTATCAATTTTTCCCCCCTTTTTTTATAGAAACACTAAATGACAAACAATATCTTAAGCACCAGTCCTAAGTTCAGTCAACATGACAAATATGCATTCATACATGGTTATTGTAATTACTAAAGTTCTATCATCATATAATGCTAAATTATTATAATATCATATTATAATGATTGACTAACTGATGCTACGTGTCAGTAGATAAATAGTGTTGATTAATGTACAATGTTTTATAATAATAATTTATTCTATTCAGTGTCCATTTCATTCATTTAACATATTTAATATTGGGGCATCCAAGTTATTTGACATTTGATTTAAAAAAAAAAAAAGTAAGGCAATAGTTACTTTCCCTGGTAATTAGTTACTTTTATAATGATGTAACTCAGTTACTAACTCAGTTACTATTTGTGAGAAGTAACTAGTAACTATAACTAATTACTTTTTTAAGTAACGTGCCCAACACTGGTAAATAGACTATTGTAGTTTTATCTTTGTTTACTTAGTTAAACATTAAACTGCTAGAAAATGTTAGCAGTAGCTGTCAATTACTGCAAACTTAACAAAAGGACATAATAACTATTGTAAAGAGAAGGAATTTAGCAGATAAATATTCACATTGCACTAATAATAGAACAACAACAGTTGTGGCAGGCAAACACACTGTAAAAACCCTTAGAAATATGGACAATGTCCTTTTAGAAAATTACAATTTTTCCATTAAGTTTATGGACATTTCCTTCAATCCTAAAAAAAACCCACAATGCAATGTGCCACTCAAAATATGGGTAAAACACCTGAGAAAAATCCATATGGAAAATTCCATCATATTAACATTGTATCTTGGGCCATAATTTTACAGATTTTTCTGAGAATGCAGAATTTTGTGAATAAGATGTAATAAATACTGCAATGGGCCTAATTTACATTAAAAAATGGTGTGTTTGCTTAATAAAAAAGGACCAGAGTGTTTCTTTTTTTTTGGTCTCTATCAGATAGGAAAATGCAGCACTGATAGGAAGCACCTCAGCTGGAGTCAAACCCAGGTCCTCATATGTGCAATGCACATATCCTCCAATTAGCAGTATATTTTCATTAACACAGAACACCTTAAGTTCGCTTTTCCCTAAATTCATTTTTTTTCACATACATTTTGAGAATGTGAACAGCAGCTTTCATTTTTGGCACCACAGGGGTTAAACTTATAGCACAGTAATTAAATCTCAGGTATTTCATGTGAATATGCCACTGTTTCACGCCAATCATAAATCAAACCCAGACCCTTCCTGCCCATTGCTGGCAACCAAAATAGCCTCATCCTCAGAAAATAGCCCTCTTTCATTTCTCTCCCCTTTGTTTCTAGTGGCAGTGAAAGGACCTATTTTCAAATCTATAATTTCTCAGGGTAATTTGCAGTGTGCATTAATGTAGCCTGTCCTGTCGATGCACCTTGATTAGCTTGACGTTTTTTTTGCAGCTCCTTTCACAGTGGTGTGATTAGACACATGGGGGATGAAGTACTTCTGTGCTATCTGCTCTAATTCCCTCCCTCCCCGGCCTTTTGTGTGCACGCTTTTGAAGGGTCCTTTGAGACCCTGGGGCCACAATGGCATCGTGAGCATGGCATGGCTTTGGTAGTGTGTGCTTATGTTTGTGCATGTGTAGCCGCCGGTATCATAGAAAGAATGGAGAATGGAGATGGAGTTAACATACTGATGTTATGAGGCTTGGGGTCTTGACAGCGTTGTGATATGGACGCTGATGCGGTCGGTAATTGGTATTTTTCTCAGAGGTGTTTGAAGCAGCAGGAGGTCAGCCATCTCTGCTTTCAGACAAAGTGGTCCTCAGATGACCCAGAGGCTAGATGAGCTTTTGAGCATTCTGTACATGTGTGCCGGTAATGAGGTGGCAATCTGCAGTGAACTAGGTCAACATGTCCATTGCTTATGGTTTGTTATTAGAATTCAAGTCGTGTGTTTTATGATCTGTGTCCAAGCTTGTGCATTGTATTTCTTTCTACATTAAAATAAGGTTTCATATCACAGATTTAGTGGTCATTTTTACAGCTTTTGGTTTTAGTTTAGTTTAGTTTAGTTTTACATTTAATTCTAGATGACAAAAAATAACATTTAGTTCAAAATTAAATTAATATTCAAACATTGGATATATTAATCTATAAATGTATCAACATTTAACAAAAACAATGGGAATATTGTGACCATGTGAAAAAAACAACATTGCTAGTGCAATATTATCATCAACAGTTGTAATTAAAATAATTTAATTATGCTAATAATGTAATTTTTTTGTCCGATCTGCATTATTGTATTATACTGTATATGAGAATGACACTTTGACAACACTGACTGCTTCATACTACATAAAAACAAAACAAAAAAAAACAATGGAAGACAGGTGTATGTTTTGGAAACCTGATTGAAAATAGTCATTATTTTGGTAACTTAGTTTGGTGACACTAATTCAGACTAGTTCCCCCTCCCCCTCTCACACTTTTTTCTGTCTGTCCCTTAAACTTCACAAGTATGTGTGTTCCCAGGTGTTCTTATCGACAGAGCAATAATAAGTGATATCTCAGGAGAATAAAATGGACTTCTTAGAATCCTCCTTTAACACTCATCTTTAAATCATGGAGCCCAACTCCTCCTGTCGCTTCCAATCTCATATGTCCACCTGACTGGACACTAGCTCATCATCCATCTGCCACCACTGCATCCCACTGATCATATTTCACTGTTTTACTTTCACTCCTCTAAGCTTCACAGAGGTAGAAGCCAGAGGAGATGGAGAGATAGACAATAAAACCTGTTTTGAAAGTGACCTAAGCTGGTAGTGCCAGTAAAAAACACCAACATAATGTTGTCCAGGACCTAGGATTTTTTTCTTTTTTCTGCTGGTTGCATTTATTGGGTTCCCCTTATCACAGGGACAATTTTTTTTTAAGTCAGATAACTTATGTGCTTCATGTAGTAACATCTAGTTTAACTGTTAAAAATATTATAAAATTATTATTATCATTATTATTAAATAATATTACATCTAAAGTCATTCAGAATTCACTAGAACCACACTTTTAATATGAATTAACTCTAACTTAATTACTTAACTACCTTATTAGAATGAATCACTTGTATTGTTCATTTGTAAGTCGCTCTAAATGAATAAGTGATTCAGATCAGGTAAAAGCAGTGAATTTTCCAGGTTTACAATAAACTAGTTTTCCCTTACTCTTTCTTGTGTTTGCCCTGATGTGATCCCAGTGAGATGGTGTGTTGCATATTTGCTGTTTTCATGCACTTATAACTGATGAACATGTCATTTGATAACATTTCATCTCTGCAGATAGATAAAGAAAAGGAAATCTGACCATCACATCATCATCGTGTGTGTGTGGGTGTAAATGAACATGTCCATTTCACAAATCCTTCTTTTCCCATTAAATTTATGGTTTCTTAGTTTAAATTATGTCAACAGATTTTTTTAAATGCCATGTGGATTTGGCGTGGTGTTGACAACTGCTTACAGCTATAATAAATAGTTGTTCTTGTCTGGTGGGAGGGAGATGAGAAGGATATACAGTATTTGCAATTCAGCAGTGTGAACAGGAAAACAAATGAAGTCTGGGTTAGAAAATAATACTTACAATTGTCAAAACACCAGTGGAAACAAAGCCAAGGCTTACAGAGACCAGGGCTGGACTGGGACTGAAAATTGGCCCTGGCATTTTTTGGTCCAGGCGGCCCACCACCACACACACATATACAGTATATATATATATACAGTATATATATAAAGAAGTCTCTTCTGCTCACCAAGCCTGCATTTATTTGATCCTAAATACAGCAAAAGCAGTAATATTGTGAAATAATTTTTACTATTTAAAATAACTGTTTTCTATTTGAATATATTTTAAAATGCAAGTTATTCCTGTGATTTCAAAGCTGAATTTTCAGCATCATTACTCTAGTCACATTATCCTTCAGAAATCATTCAAATATTCTGATTTCCTGCTCAAAAAAACATTTATTATTATTATTATTATTATTATTATTATTATTATTATGTTGAAAACAGCTGAGTAGAATTTTTTCAGTTTTTTTGATGAATAGAAAGTTCAGAAGAACAGCATTTATCTGAAATAGAAATCTTTTGTAACATTATAAATGTCTTTATCATCATTTCAATTTAAAGCATCCTTGCTAAATAAAAGTATTAGTTTCTATAATTTCATTCGAGCTTTTGAATGGTATAGTGTATAATGTTACAAAAGATTTTATTTCAGATAAACGCTGATCTTTGGATCTTTCTATTCATCAAACAATCCAGAAAAAAAAATACTCAACTGTTTTAAATATTGATAATAATAATAATAATATGTAAATATGTAAAAATGCTTATTGAACAGCAAATCAGCATATTAGAATAATTTCTGAAGGATCATGTGACAGAAGACTGGAGTAATGATGCTGAAAATTCATCTTTGATCACAGGAATAACTTAAAATTTTAAAATGTATGATGATCCAAGATGTTGATGGTCCAAGATGGCGCCGAGCATGGCAGCCGTGTTGCGAACTCTGAGAAAACTCTGCAGTTTTTCGTATGTTTTATTTGTTATTTTGTTGTTTTACGTGTTGGATGTTGTTAGTATAACTGTCTACGATAGAGACACGCTTTTGAACATTGGTTCATTCGTCGCGCAACACAAACCGGACTTTGAGTTCTTGAACGCCGGCGCTTTGTTTACGGACACCGCATCAGAGCCCTTTGTCTGGGTCACACGGTCACGACCGAGGAAACACCGCCGGAAAAGGGGAAAGAGAGCCGGAGTCCTTGTCAGACTCAGACGCCGTCCCCTCCGACCTCCACTCCCAACCATTTTGTTGGCTAACGTTCAGTCACTGGACAACAAACTCTGCGAATTGCAGGCGTGCATCTCATACCAACGAGAAACAAGGGACTGCTGCATTATTTGCCTCACTGAAACATGGATGTCTGCAGTGGTTCCAGACTCAGCCATCGGGCTTACGGGGTTCTCCGTGCACCGCTTCGGACAGAACGAAAGAGCTCACGGGGAAAAGCAGATGTGGGGGCATTTGTTTCTTTATCAACAACTCGTGGTGTGACGCAAGGAATCTGCACTCTATTAAATCCTTCTGCTCCCCTGATCTGGAATTTCATATGCTTCTGTGTCGACCATTCTGGCTACCGAGGGAATTTACAGCTATCATAATCACAGCTGTTTACATCCCCCCTCAAGCCAACACAGACCAGGCACTCAGGGAACTGTATGGGAATATAAGCGAGCAGGAAACCGCGTACCCAGATGCAGCGTTTATTGTTACGGGGGACTTTAACAAAGCCAACTTCAGAACAATAGCTCCAAAATACTTTCAACACATCACCATCAACACGCGTGGTGATCGTGTACTGGACCACTGCTACTCTCCTTTCCGGGACGCCTACAAATCGCTCCCCCGCCCACCTTTCGGCAAATCAGATCATTCTTCCGTTCTGCTCCTGCCTGCTTATAGGCAGAAACTGAAACGAGAAGCACCCGCCCTCAGGACAATTCAATGCTGGTCGGACCAATCGGACGCTATACTGCAGGACTGTTTTGATCACGTGGACTGGGACATGTTTCTGGGCAGCGTCTGATGACGACATAGAGGCGTACTCAGATTCTGTAACGTGTTTCACAAGGAAGTGCGTAGAGGACGTGGTTCCGATCAAAACAATTCATACATACCCCAACCAAAAACCGTGGATTAACAGCGATGTTCGAGCAGCCTTGTCAGCGCGGAGCCTTGTCAGCGCGGACATCTGCCTTTAAATCCGGGAACTTTGACGATCGAAAACAAGCCAGTTACGATCTCAGGAAATCCATCAAAGCCGCCAAACGACAATATAAAAACAAAGTTGAAGAACAATTCAACACCAACAATGCAAGAAGCATGTGGCAGGGCATCAATAACATCATGGATTGTAAAGGGAATAAACCAGCTACAGTGAACATTGCCACCTCTCTACCGGACGAGCTTAATCTTTTTTTATGCTCGTTTCGAGGCTCACAACCCCGCCCACACAGAGAGTGCTCCCGCGGCTGTTGCAGAGGAGGTGAGTGCAATCTCCATTTCTGTCGCGGATGTAACACGATCCTTCAAACGGGTGAATATCCACAAGGCTGTGGGTCCTGATGGCATCCCAGGCCGTGTGCTCCGAGCATGTGCATTCCAGCTAGCCAGGGTTTTCACAGACATTTTCAACCTCTCCCTCTCTCTGTCTGTGGTTCCCTTATGCTTCAAAAAATCCACCATTGTGCCCATACCAAAGAAAAATAAAATCACATGCTTGAATGACTGGAGGCCCGTTGCTCTGACACCCATCTTCAGCAAGTGTTTTGAGAAACTCATCAGAGACTACATCTGCTCTGTGCTGCCTGCCTCACTGGATCCGCTGCAATTTGCATTTCACAGCAACCGTTCCACAGACGATGCTATTGCCTTCACCCTGCATACTGCTCTCTCCCACCTGGAAAACAACAACGCCTATGTGAGGATGCTGTTTGTGGACTACAGCTCCGCATTCAATACCATAGTGCCTGCCACACTGGCTGCGGAACTCCAGAATCTAGGACTAAACAGATCTCTGTGCAGCTGGATCCTGGACTTTCTGACAGGCAGAAGTCAGGTGGTCAGAATGGGCAACAACACTTCATCTCCGCTGACCCTCAACACTGGTGCTCCGCAGGGCTGCGTTCTCAGCCCACTCCTGTACTCCCTGTACACACATGACTGTACAGCCACACACAGCTCCAACGTCATCGTCAAATTTGCTGACGACACAACGGTGATAGGCCTGATCACTGACAATGATGAGACGGCCTACAGAGCGGAGGTGAGTACCCTGACTAAATGGTGTCAGGAGAACCACCTCTCACTCAACATCGACAAGACCAAGGAGCTGGTGGTGGATTTCAGGAGACAGAGCAGAGAACATACACCCATCACCATCGACAAGACACCTGTGGAGCGGGTAAACAGCTTTAAGTTCCTCGGCGTTCACATCACCGAGGATCTCACATGGTCCACTCACACAGATGCAGTGCTGAAGAAGTCACATCAACGCCTCTTCTTCCTGAGACGGCTGAGGAAGTTTGGAATGAGCCCCAGCATCCTCAGATCATTCTACACCTGCACTGTGGAGAGCATCCTGACCGGCTGCATCACCGCCTGGTTTGGAAACAGCACCGCTGGCAGCCGCAAAGCTCTGCAAAGGGTTGTGCGAACTGCCCGCCACATTGTTGGAGGTGAGCTTCCCTCCCTCCAGGATATCTACACCAGGCGGTGTATAAGGAAAGCCCGGAGGATCACCAATGACTCCAGCCACCCGTCCCACAGACTGTTCTCTCTGCTGCCCTCAGGAAGACGTCTCCACAGCATCCGATCCCGCACTAGCCGACTGAGGGATAGCTTTTTCCCTCAGGCTATCAGGCTAATGAACAGTCAGAACTAATACACCCTACAGCACACTCCCACTTTACGATATGCCACGCACTGCACTTTAACTCCACAGTTCAAACTGGACTACACGTACACACTGCACAAATACAACAATCTATCTGCTACCACTGGATACCATCCAAAGCACATCCATGACATTTGCGTGTCCAGCTTATATATAATCTACTGCACCTTTGCATATTACTGTGTATGTATATATGTGTACATAATGTAGAATGTGTACATACGGTGTATAATGTGTATTGATAACTGTAAGTATGTCTAACAGTACACTGTGTGTACTGAGTATATGTATGTGTATATTGCACATTGTCATCTGTATAAGTCTGTAAGTATGTAATGGTACTGTCTAAATGTTAATTGTTTCTGCACTGTCTGGAGCACGCTCTCAAGAATTTCACTCATCAAGGCACATGTGCTGTGATGATGTGACAATAAAAAAGTGATTTGAAAATATATTCAAATAGAAAGCAGCTAATTTAAATAGTAAAAATATTTCACAATATACTGCTTTTGCTGTATTTAGGATCAAATAAATACAGGCTTGGTGAGCATAGGAGAATTCTTTAAAAACATTCAAAATCATAGGCTACTGGTAGTGTAGATATGTAGCCTATCATTGCATCTAGTTGTTTTGGATAAGAATAAAACGTCAGGTCTGACAATATCGTGTCTTTTTTTTATTTAAATCTAGATTAATTCGCATTGGCCCATGAAAACCTCTATGAACACACTTGACTTGCCTTGGCAAAAAAAAATCACGGGGGACGAATTTACGTTTTATTAAAAAGTGTTTGCGTAATCTACATTTATGGCGCGCACACACATTTAGATGACTGCCTCCGTCCCGAGTCCCTATCAAGCACTTTACCGATTCAACTTCTCTTCTCTCCTCCTCCTGCCTGGCTCTTTGGCCCGCATAATTCACCGCAGAGCAAGCCTGTTCTTGGTAAATACAACCCCAAATCAGAAAAAGTTGGGACAGTATGGAAAACGCAAATAAAAAAGAAAGTAGTGATTTCTAAATTTACTTTGACTTGTATTTCAATGCAGACAATATGAACACAAAATATTTCATGTTTTGTCTGGTCAACTTCATGTCATTTGTAAATATACATCCTTTCCTGTCATTCAGACCTGCAACACATTCCAAAAAAAGTTGGGACAGTAAAGCATTTACCACTTTGTAATGTTGCCATTCCTTTTCACAACACTTAAAAGACGTTTAGGGACTGAAGACACCAAGTGATGAAGTGTTTCAGGTGTAATTTTGTCCCATTCTTCCTGCAAACAAGTCTTAAGGTGGGCAACAGTACGGGGTCTTCGTTGTCGCATTTTGCGCTTCAAAATGCGCCACACATTCTCTATTGGAGACAGGTCGGGACTGCAGGCAGGCCAGTCAAGTACCCGTACCCTCTTCCTCCGCAGCCAGGACTTTGTAATGTGTGCAGAATGTGGTTTTGCATTGTCTTGTTGAAATATGCATGGACGTCCCTGGAAAAGATGTCTTCTTGAAGGCAGCATATTGTGCTCCAAAATCTCTATGTACTTTTCAGCATTAATGGTGCCATCACAGAAGTGCAAGTTACCTTTGCCAAGGGCACTGACACAACCCCATACCATGACAAACCCTGGTTTTTGGACTTGTTGCTGGTAACAGTCTGGATGATCCTTTTCTCCTTTGGTCCGGAGCACACGGCGTCCATTCCTCCCAAAAAATACCTGAAATACTGATTCATCTGACCACAGTACACGTTTCCACTGTGTGATGGTCCATCCCAGATGCCTCCGAGCCCAGAGAAGTCGACGGCGCTTCTGGACACTGTTAACATAGGGCTTCCTTTTGGCACAGTAAAGTTTTAACTGGCATTTGTGGATGTAACTACGTATTGTGGTACTTGACAAAGGTTTGCCAAAGTAGTCCTGAGCCCATGTGGTGATATCGCTTATAGATGAATGACGATTCTTGATGCAGTGCCGCCTGAGGGATCGGAGATCACGGTTGTTCAGCTTAGGCTTGCGCCCTTGTCCTTTACGCAGTGAAATTCCTCCAGATTCCTTGAATCTTTTAATTATGTTATGCACTGTTGAAGGTGCAATATCCAAATCGCTTCCTATCTTTCTTTGAGGAACATTGTTTTTAAACATTTCAATAATTTTCTCACGTATTTGTTGGCAAACTGGCGATCCTCGGCCCATCTTTGCTCCTAAAGGACTAGACCTTTCTTGGATGCTGCTTTTGTACCAAATCATAATTACAATCACCTGTTGACATCACCTGTTTCAAATCACATCATTATTTAACCAATTTACCTCATTACTAGCCCTAAATTGCTCCTGTCCCAACTTTTTTTGGAATGTGTTGCAGGTCTGAATGACAGGAAAGGATGTATATTTACAAATGACATGAAGTTGACCAGACAAAACATGAAATATTTTGTGTTCATATTGTCTGCAATGAAATACAAGTCAAAGTAAATTTAGAAATCACTACTTTCTTTTTTTATTTGCGTTTTCCATACTGTCCCAACTTTTTCTGATTTGGGGTTGTAAATAAAAAAGCGATCTTTATATAAGCGGAGCAAAATACTTCATCGCTCCGTCTATAGCGCTTTGTGATTGGATGGTTTACGCGGTCAATACAGGAGACAAACCAATGGGCCACTGGCTGCTCGTTGTCCCTGCGCGATGGCAAAAAAAAAAAACAACAACAAAAAAACAACATTCTGTCAGCCCCTTCAGTGCATCGGCCCACCGGGAAAATGCCCGGTATGCCCGATTATCAATCCAGCCCTGACTGAGACTCATGTCTGCTCATATTTTTCCACCCAGTATTAGTAAGAGTCTTCTTTTTAATTTCCTTCTTCAGTTATATCAGTTAGATGTGCAGACTTTTCATTCTGGTATCAGTTAGAGATGTCATTGGAAGCTAGATTTGGGTTTCAATTAATCTGAATCCAAACATTTGCTTATATCTGTATCAGATTATGTTTAAATTATTGTTTCATTATTCAAAACATTTGGTTACAGCATAGATAAACTTCTTTTGTTCTTTCTTTTACTTTTTACTCAATAAATAAAAAAAATATTTAAATGTCTAAATTGATAACAAAATGTGCAAAAACTGTGAAGGTGCTCAGTTGTTTCTTGACCATATTCCAAATGTACATGACCCAGGCATTTTATTTCCAGATGTTAAACTGAAATGAGTTGTAGGACATTGAAGAGAATGGTCATGTGGTGCTCCAACATCCTGTGACTCCTTTCACTTTAAAGTCTGAAAGTAACAGATTTTTTTGGTTTGTTTTTTAGGGAGTTTCTCACATTGGTGTACAGTATATTCTGCAGCAGGAGAACATTTTATAAGGCACTGGATGAATTACGTGGATATCTAACCAGACATGAGAACACTTACTCTGGTGAGGCATTCATCTAAAGACGTGCCAACCAGCTAGCAGTAGTCTTCATTGACATAATGCATGTTAATATCTGAAACCTATAAACATGATAAATTAACTTGAGAAGCAGTACTGCATAAGATTTTATGTTTTCATCTTATTCAGCCCTGAATATTGCTGTATTTTGTCTTACTGCACTGTCAGATATTTTTTACTTGTAGTAAGACCAAATATACTGGCATTAAAGATGCGTTCTCTAAAAATTCTTAAGTAAACTTGCTTCTCAAGTAAATAGTAAAAGTTATCTGGATTCAAGGATTGTTAGATATTTTAACCAGAAAACAAGTCACCCTTGTTTTGTGCTCAAAAAATAATTGCAGTGCCTCTTCTTTCTCCGCAAAAAGCTTGGCAAGCAATCAAATATCCTGGCCATCTTCAACAAATGGTTTTATCACAGCTTCTTATGGCAGATGCTTAGTTCTAGAATGCAAATTGTAGCAGATTCTGCCAAACACCCAGGATATCTACTCGATTAGATGCAATAAAGACTAGTTCAATCCGTAAGGACCCCATCACAGATGCTTTTCACTCCAACCATCTGGTAAATTATATCAGAGCATCCAATCAAGAACCACCAGATTGTGAAACTGCTTCAAGATGCAGAAAGGCCCATCTACAGTCAACCATCACCGAGTCCCTATCAAGCACTTTACCGATTCAACTTCTCTTCTCTCCTCCTCCTGCCTGGCTCTTTGGCCCGCATAATTCACCGCAGAGCAAGCCTGTTCTTGGTAAATACAACCCCAAATCAGAAAAAGTTGGGACAGTATGGAAAACGCAAATAAAAAAGAAAGTAGTGATTTCTAAATTTACTTTGACTTGTATTTCAATGCAGACAATATGAACACAAAATATTTCATGTTTTGTCTGGTCAACTTCATGTCATTTGTAAATATACATCCTTTCCTGTCATTCAGACCTGCAACACATTCCAAAAAAAGTTGGGACAGTAAAGCATTTACCACTTTGTAATGTTGCCATTCCTTTTCACAACACTTAAAAGACGTTTAGGGACTGAAGACACCAAGTGATGAAGTGTTTCAGGTGTAATTTTGTCCCATTCTTCCTGCAAACAAGTCTTAAGGTGGGCAACAGTACGGGGTCTTCGTTGTCGCATTTTGCGCTTCAAAATGCGCCACACATTCTCTATTGGAGACAGGTCGGGACTGCAGGCAGGCCAGTCAAGTACCCGTACCCTCTTCCTCCGCAGCCAGGACTTTGTAATGTGTGCAGAATGTGGTTTTGCATTGTCTTGTTGAAATATGCATGGACGTCCCTGGAAAAGATGTCTTCTTGAAGGCAGCATATTGTGCTCCAAAATCTCTATGTACTTTTCAGCATTAATGGTGCCATCACAGAAGTGCAAGTTACCTTTGCCAAGGGCACTGACACAACCCCATACCATGACAAACCCTGGTTTTTGGACTTGTTGCTGGTAACAGTCTGGATGATCCTTTTCTCCTTTGGTCCGGAGCACACGGCGTCCATTCCTCCCAAAAAATACCTGAAATACTGATTCATCTGACCACAGTACACGTTTCCACTGTGTGATGGTCCATCCCAGATGCCTCCGAGCCCAGAGAAGTCGACGGCGCTTCTGGACACTGTTAACATAGGGCTTCCTTTTGGCACAGTAAAGTTTTAACTGGCATTTGTGGATGTAACTACGTATTGTGGTACTTGACAAAGGTTTGCCAAAGTAGTCCTGAGCCCATGTGGTGATATCGCTTATAGATGAATGACGATTCTTGATGCAGTGCCGCCTGAGGGATCGGAGATCACGGTTGTTCAGCTTAGGCTTGCGCCCTTGTCCTTTACGCAGTGAAATTCCTCCAGATTCCTTGAATCTTTTAATTATGTTATGCACTGTTGAAGGTGCAATATCCAAATCGCTTCCTATCTTTCTTTGAGGAACATTGTTTTTAAACATTTCAATAATTTTCTCACGTATTTGTTGGCAAACTGGCGATCCTCGGCCCATCTTTGCTCCTAAAGGACTAGACCTTTCTTGGATGCTGCTTTTGTACCAAATCATAATTACAATCACCTGTTGACATCACCTGTTTCAAATCACATCATTATTTAACCAATTTACCTCATTACTAGCCCTAAATTGCTCCTGTCCCAACTTTTTTTGGAATGTGTTGCAGGTCTGAATGACAGGAAAGGATGTATATTTACAAATGACATGAAGTTGACCAGACAAAACATGAAATATTTTGTGTTCATATTGTCTGCAATGAAATACAAGTCAAAGTAAATTTAGAAATCACTACTTTCTTTTTTTATTTGCGTTTTCCATACTGTCCCAACTTTTTCTGATTTGGGGTTGTAAATAAAAAAGCGATCTTTATATAAGCGGAGCAAAATACTTCATCGCTCCGTCTATAGCGCTTTGTGATTGGATGGTTTACGCGGTCAATACAGGAGACAAACCAATGGGCCACTGGCTGCTCGTTGTCCCTGCGCGATGGCAAAAAAAAAAAACAACAACAAAAAAACAACATTCTGTCAGCCCCTTCAGTGCATCGGCCCACCGGGAAAATGCCCGGTATGCCCGATTATCAATCCAGCCCTGACTGAGACTCATGTCTGCTCATATTTTTCCACCCAGTATTAGTAAGAGTCTTCTTTTTAATTTCCTTCTTCAGTTATATCAGTTAGATGTGCAGACTTTTCATTCTGGTATCAGTTAGAGATGTCATTGGAAGCTAGATTTGGGTTTCAATTAATCTGAATCCAAACATTTGCTTATATCTGTATCAGATTATGTTTAAATTATTGTTTCATTATTCAAAACATTTGGTTACAGCATAGATAAACTTCTTTTGTTCTTTCTTTTACTTTTTACTCAATAAATAAAAAAAATATTTAAATGTCTAAATTGATAACAAAATGTGCAAAAACTGTGAAGGTGCTCAGTTGTTTCTTGACCATATTCCAAATGTACATGACCCAGGCATTTTATTTCCAGATGTTAAACTGAAATGAGTTGTAGGACATTGAAGAGAATGGTCATGTGGTGCTCCAACATCCTGTGACTCCTTTCACTTTAAAGTCTGAAAGTAACAGATTTTTTTGGTTTGTTTTTTAGGGAGTTTCTCACATTGGTGTACAGTATATTCTGCAGCAGGAGAACATTTTATAAGGCACTGGATGAATTACGTGGATATCTAACCAGACATGAGAACACTTACTCTGGTGAGGCATTCATCTAAAGACGTGCCAACCAGCTAGCAGTAGTCTTCATTGACATAATGCATATTAATATCTGAAACCTATAAACATGATAAATTAACTTGAGAAGCAGTACTGCATAAGATTTTATGTTTTCATCTTATTCAGCCCTGAATATTGCTGTATTTTGTCTTACTGCACTGTCAGATATTTTTTACTTGTAGCAAGACCAAATATACTGGCATTAAAGATGCGTTCTCTAAAAATTCTTAAGTAAACTTGCTTCTCAAGTAAATAGTAAAAGTTATCTGGATTCAAGGATTGTTAGATATTTTAACCAGAAAACAAGTCACCCTTGTTTTGTGCTCAAAAAATAATTGCAGTGCCTCTTCTTTCTCCGCAAAAAGCTTGGCAAGCAATCAAATATCCTGGCCATCTTCAACAAATGGTTTTATCACAGCTTCTTATGGCAGATGCTTAGTTCTAGAATGCAAATTGTAGCAGATTCTGCCAAACACCCAGGACATCTACTCGATTAGATGCAATAAAGACTAGTTCAATCCGTAAGGACCCCATCACAGATGCTTTTCACTCCAACCATCTGGTAAATTATATCAGAGCATCCAATCAAGAACCACCAGATTGTGAAACTGCTTCAAGATGCAGAAAGGCCCATCTACAGTCAACCATCACTGATTATAAAAAAAATTAAAAAAAATTGCATGGCTATTCAAGTCTGTTTTAGCTCTTTGTGTATGTGTTTTAAGGTTGCATGCCATTCTCATAGTCATTTCCTGATTTTAAAATGCCTCCATTATTACTACATGTTGTTTACAATAGATGTCTCAATAGCATATTCAAATACTGCGTTTAATGGTAAAAGAAAAAAAACTAAGCCCTATCAACAATATGGTAAAAATAGTTTGGTCTTGATTGAACAGATACCATTTGAACTGAACTGAGCTGGATGATGACAATACTGAATCAATGACGAACTGACTTGAAAATTGAGTGTTTACTATTGTCCCCTTGCATTATCGACACACTGTTGTCATGACTCATGTTTAATACTGTAAAGCTGCTTTAACACAATCTGTATTGGATAAAGCACTATATAAATAAAGGTGACTTGTCTTGACTTGTTCTTTCTGCATTACGGATTCTTCATACAATCACATTTGCCCTGATGGCATCCTTAACTTTAACTAGGTAAATACACAGTCTAACTGAGGCTTCTGAGCTTTGTGAGCAATTATTGCAATCACTTATATTTAGTGAAGTAGGCATGCACAGAAACGAAAACAACTCTTCACACGCAGAGCATTTAAGACTGGGTTTAGATTTGGATGTAGTTGCAATCAGGATTCAACTGCAGTAGTAATATTATTGACTCATAATGATTTTCAATCTGCTGTGTCATGAATGATATTGTAAACAGTAAGTAGATTTCAATTGTCCTATGTCTGCAGAGTAAAATTGCACACACACACACACACACACACATTAGATTGCACTTGTTTACATTTGATAATATTTCATAAACACTGTCTGGATCACTGTAATTCTCAGAATGCCACCACAGCTCTGTTTGTTGCACAATTGCAAAAGTGTGACTTTCAATGTGAAGGTTAATATATGCAGGTCAATGAGAACGTCTGAGATGTCCCCAGAAATTTATATCCATCAATGGGTCTACTGCAAACAAACAGTGGAATAATTTTTTTTTGGAATAAATTACCATCTAGAATGCTCTGCTTATATCTGTTATTGTAACATTCTGTTTCTTGTTTTGCCAGTCAGGTATACAGATTATCCTTGAATTATGATAGAAATCCTCATGTAGAGTCTAGTCAAGTGATCAATGTAGTTTCCACTGGCATTCATCTCTATAAATTATTAAAAATAACCATAACTACCATTTTTCCTCAAACTTGTATCACAGTAATATTCAGGGACAAACTAAACAAAAAACAGGACAATATATATAATGTATAAGAGCTAAAGATTTTAACAAGACCAGTTAACTAATGACAAGGCAAACAATCACTACTGTAGCAGAAAACATACACATGACAAGATCTTCAAAGTACAAGCCCAACTTCAAAATTAAAGAGAAAGAAAAGTCAAACAATGTTCAACAGAGCAATACACTATTGAGATAGTCATGCACTGTTTTGAGATTTACCTGTAATTTTGTAGAATAAAATACTATATTAAGAATTCTATGAAGTCAGTTTACTCATTTTTTTTGTGGTGAAATAACCTCATTGTCTATATTGTGGGAAAATAGTGTAAATATTTTAAAGTCACCATTATGGTGAGCAGCGTTTCATTGGATAGTGACAATGATAACAATGTCACCATAGAATGTGATGAAGAATCAAGCTGGATTTGCATGAGATTTGAGAAGCTGATATCAAACATATATGATTGTCTTTATTGTCTGTAATTTGCATGTAAACTGAAAATGGAAGATGGAAAATTAGTTTTAAAATCATTTGTCTCAGACTTACGGTTATTTCGCCTGCAGAGTAGACGCGTATGCGACTCGCTCCCTTTAACTTTTCATTTACGTATTTTCTAACCTCACCGTTTTAGTTCTCCATGGGCAGCTTTTGTTTATTAATAGTTTTAGTACCATGATCTCACACAGTATGTCAAAGGGAAAGGGTAAACAGGTGGAAAAAGATCGAGAAGCCACTTCGTCATCTGGCACTAGCGTTACGCTAGCTGAAATTAGCGCCTTGCATGAGGAGCTCAGAGCCTCTCTAGCCGCAGACTTTAAAGATTCCTTTGAGAGCCTGGATACCAAGCTAGACAACATTCATTCCATGGTCGCAGCTCAAGATCAGCGTATCGGATCCCTTGAGTCCAGGCTCACGGAGGTGGACCAGCATCTCGATTATCTAGAGGTTGCTTGCTCTGGGCTCCGAAAGGACAACGAGTGGCTGCGGGCTAAAGTTTCGGACTTAGAGGGGCGTAGCCGATGGCAGAATGTTCGCATCAATGGCCTACCTGAGTCCATTGAAGGTCCACGTCCAACGATATTCTTCTCCCAATTTCTTGTTGAGGTTTTTGGCCATCAGATTTTGTCTTCGCCGCCTGAGCTGGATAGAGCTCACCGAATCCCCGCTCCCAAGCCTGCTTCGGGGCAGAGACCACATCCGGTTATTCTGCGGTTCCATCGCTACCAGGTGAAGGATTTGGTTATTCGCGAGTCCCGTTAAAAAGGCGCCCGGACCTACCAAGGCCACACGATTCGGATCTTCGAAGACTACAGTCCTGATGTCCTGAAGCTGCGCGGTGAGTTCAAAGACGCCATGGCGGAACCATTGCTAACGTTGAGAAAGTGTGGTTGCTATCTGCTTCTGAAGCCAACAACTTCGTTCGGAGTTTAGAAGCACAATAGTTTACAATGGAGCTTTGGACCGTGGCCAGTGACTCGAGTATCTTAATGACTTTAAGTTACAAATTTTAGTCAAAAATTGGTCTGGTCAGTTTTTTTTTCTTCTCCCTTCTCCTATGGCTCATGTTAGTTTAATTAACTAAGTTTTTGTTTTGTTGTTTAACGCATCTGCCACTTAAAAGGGCTACTGTTGGTGTATAATGCTATCTACCGTAGTTCATTTTTATTTATTTATTTTTCTGGACGATGTCCTTTTGATATTGCATTTCTTTCGATTGTGGAGCCCACTATATCTGCAGACTATTTGACCTTTGTATATAGTTTTTTTTATATGTACGTATAAGTTTATATGTATAAGTTTTATATGTATATATCCCTCTCCGGGGATTGCCACCTTGTCGTGGTGGAGAGGCTTGCGTGGTCCTGTGATCCCAAGAGCGATAATGTCTGGAGCTACGCTCCTGGTAGGGTCACCCATGGCGGTAAGGTCAAGAGGGAGGTTCCCTGACAAAGAGCAATCCAACCAAGACCTCAACGGTAGTACAGGCGGAGGATGATGGCTGGCCTTACAGGAGCGTCACAACGGCTGAGAAGGCGGATGAAGGCTGCAGCAGAAAGGGGCCCCCAGTCGTCTTGGACCCCATGCCACTGGATTCTGACCCCTTTCTGTCAAGGATCGTGTGGTGACTGTCTGCGCACCAGTCTCCCCACGTTAAACAAAATCACGCACAGGCGTCCTCCTTGGGAAACCACCTTAACATCCTGGTCAAAGTCCTATGGCGACCAGAGAGTGACGACAGGGACAGGATTGTGAGATCTGGAAGCCCCTAGTCATAAATTGGCACATTAGGCGGTGAGTGTTAAACTCAGTCGCTGGGCTCTTGGAATGAGGCAGAAAGAGTCCTTCGGCAGCTGCACCCACGACTGAGCAGCCCTCTTTAGGATCCACTCTGCTCACCCCACACGGGGAAGGGGCTAGAAAAGGTGCCCTAAAAATAGCCTGCCTCAAACCTCCTGACTGGATTACTGCGTCCAGAGGGATCACCATTTGCAGTCAGAAACACAAAACTATGAACTTTGGAACCTGGAATGTGTGCACACTGATGGATAGTGCAACCAGTGATAGACCGGAGAGGAGAACCGCAATCATCGCTAGAGAACTGAGAAGATACCGGATTGACCTAGCTGCCCTCTCTGAAACCCGGCTAGCAGACGAAGGGCAACTGAAAGAGGAGAAGGGTGGCTACACTTTCTTTTGGAAAGGAAAATCTGCTGATGAGCCCAGGATCCATGGTGTTGGAATTGCCATTAGGAACCAGCTTATCAGCCACCTCTATGAACTTCCTGTGAGGATTAGTGAGCGTCTCATGACCTGGTGCCTGCCAACAACCAGATAGCAACAGTTGTGAGTGCCTATGCCCCTACCTTAGACTCTGAAGAGGAAGTAAAAGAGACCTTCTGTGCCTGCTTAGACGAGACACTGTCGAGAATCCCCAAGAAAGATAAGATTATTCTCCTTGGAGATTTCAATGCCAGGGTTGGCAGGGATCAACACCCCTGGAAGGGCACTATAGGAAAGGAAGGCATCGGAAACAGCAACACTAGTGGAGTTATGCTTCTCAGCAATTGTGTTAAACATGATCTCATCATCACTAATACTCTCTTTCATCAGAAAAACAAATTTAAGGCATCTTGGAGACATCCCCGCTCCAAACAGTGGCATCTCATTGACTAACATCACAAGGGCCATGGTTGGTGCAGATGAGTGCTGGACAGATCATCGCCTCATCCGCACCACAATGTCAATCCAACTCAAGAGGAAGAGGAGAATTCAATAAAAGCAGATACGACCAAAACTGAACCTTGACAGCCTTGATGAAACTGCCTCCCAGCAGTAACTTCAGGCCTCTCTTGGGGAAAGCCTCCAACAAGAATACCCTGATGACATCGAAGGGCAGTGGAGTCTGGAAGGGCACTTAAAGTCTACCATCCTTGCTATTTGCAAAACCATTCTTGGGTACAAGTAGTGTTGCTTTCGTCAACGAAAATTATGACTAAATATCGTCATCAACGAACCTTTATCACGTGACGAAAACGAGACGAGACGCAACGTAAATGCTGGTCATGTGACGATGACAATAATTAAATGTATAATGCAATATCGTTGACGAATAAAAACGAGACTAAATGTGGTTTACAAAATAAAAACTATGCTAAAATGTCTCTTCATTTTCGTTGACCAAAACGAGACAAAACGAAATGTTATAACGTTATTTCGTCTCGTTTAGTCGCGTTATTAATATTTTGCAGTATTTCTGTTTCATGTGACTTACTTCAGGGGCTGATCAGGGTTGCCAGGTTTTCGCAACAAAACCCGCCCAATTGCTACTCAAAACTAGCTCAATCGCATTTCGAGGGGACTTGGCACCTGCCCACACTGCCAAAGGTACCAAAAGCTGTTTCAATGACCATGGTGTTACTGTGCTTGATTGGCCAGCAAACTCGCCTGACCTGAACCCCATAGAGAATCTATGGGGTATTGTCAAGAGGAAGATGAGAGACACCAGACCCAGCAATGCAGATGAGCTGAAGGCCACTGTCCAAGAAACCTGGGCTTCCATACCACCTCAGCAGTGCCACAAACTGATCACCTCCACGCCATGCCGAATTGAGGCAGTAATTAAAGCAAAAGGAGCCCCTACCAAGTATTGAGTACATATACAGTAAATGAACATACTTTCCAGAAGGCCAACAATTCACTAAAAATGTTTTTTTTATTGGTCTTATGAAGTATTCTAATTTGTTGAGATAGTGAATTGGTGTTTTTTTGTTAAATGTGAGCCTAAATCATCACAATTAAAAGAACCAAAGACTTAAACTACTTCAGTCTGTGTGCATTGAATTTATTTAAATCACGAGTTTCACAATTTGAGTTGAATTACTGAAATAAATGAACTTTTCCATGACATTCTAATTTATTGAGATGCACCTGTAAATGATCAATTAAAAATTTGATTTCTTCTATCACTTTGAAGAAAGGTTACGGTGTAGTTTTTAAAATCAGTCTAACTAAAGACCATAGTTTTTGGTAATATTTACATTTACGCATTTAGCAGACGCTTTTATCCAAAGTGACTTACATTGCATTCAAGTTACAGTTTTTACATTTTATCAGCTCTTGCTTTCCCTGGGAATCGAACCCATGATCTTGGCGTTGCTAGCGCCATGCTCTACCATTTGAGCTACAGGAAAGTATGCATTTGAGTCAACAGCTCCAGTTGTGCCGTTAGTCAGCAGCTCCAGTGACGCAATCAGTCAGCGCGCAGTACTTATAAGGCAGTGCGCAGCGGAGCAATGCCGAGGTTGTGAGTTCGAGCCTCACCAGGAGCAAGGTTTTAGAAAGCGAGAGACATTTCAGTAGCAATGGAGTCCAAAACCTTACATAAAAGATTAGTTGAAAATCAGATGGCTGTAATCAGTTACAGGAAAGTTCATGGATTAAGTTGTAAGATCACTGTAGCAAAAGACCATAGTGTTTGGTAATATGCATTTGAGTCAACAGCTCCAGTGGCGCAGTAGGTCAGCGAGCGGTACTTGTGAGACAGTACGCAGCAGAGCAATGCCGAGGTTGTGAGTTCAAACATCACCTGGAGCAAGGTTTTAGAAAGCGAGAGACATTTCAGTAGCAATGGAGTCCAAAGCTTAACATGAAAACCAGATGGCTGTAATCAGGTAGAGGAAAGTTAATGGATTAAGTTGAAAGATCGCTGTACCTAAAGACCATAGTGTTTGGTAATAGGCGTTTGAATCAACAGCACCAGTGGTGCAATTAGTCAGCGTGAGTCACTTATAAGGCAGTACGCAGCAGAGCAATGCCGAGGTTGTAAGTTCGAGCCTCTCCTGGAGTAAGGTTTTAAAAAGCGAGAGACATTTCAGTAGCAATGGAGTCCAAATCCTAACATAAAAGATTAGTTGAAAATCAGATGTCTGTAATCAGTTATTGGATAAAGTTGAAAGAGCACTGTACCTAAAGACCATAGTGTTTGGTAATATGCGTTTGCGTCAACAGATCCAGTGGCACAATAGGTCAGCGTGTGGTAGTTATAAGGCAGTACGCAGCAGAGCAATGCCGAGGTTGTAAGTTCGAGCCTCACCTGGAGCAAGGTTTTAGAAATACTGTATTTCAGTAGCAATGGAGTCCAAAGCCTAATATAAAAGATCATTTGAAAATAAGATGGCTGTAATCAGTTAGAGGAAAGTTCATGGATTAAGTTGAAAGATCACTGTAGCTAAAGACCATAGTGTTTGGCATTTGTCTCAACAGCTCCAGTGGGGCAATTTGTTAGCGTGGCTTATTTATAAGGCAGTATGCAGCAGAGCAATGCCGAGGTTGTGAGTTCGAGCCTCACCTGGAGCAAGGTTTCAGAATGCGAGAGACATTTCTTCAATGGAGTTCAAAGCCTAACATAAATGATCAATTGAAAATGAGGTCATTTTTATCACTTTGAAGAAAGTTTACAGTGTAGCTTTTAATATCAGTCTAACTAAAGACCATAGTGTTTGGTAATATGAATTTGAGTCAACAGCTCCAGTGGCGCAATCCGTCAGCGTGGGTTACTTATAAGGCAGTATGCAACAGAGCAATGCTGAGGTTGTGAGTTCTAGCCTCACCTGGAGCAAGGTGTCAGAAAGCTAGAGACGTTTCAGTAGCAATGGAGTCCAAAGCCTAATATAAAGTATCATTTGAAAATAAGATGGCTGTAATCAGTTAGAGGAAAGTTTGTGGATTAAGTTGAAAGATCACTGTACCTAAAGACCATAGTGTTTGATAATAGGCTTTTGTCTCAACAGCTCCAGTGGGGCAATTCGTCAGCGGGGCTTACTTATAAGACATACGTAGCAGAGCAATGCCGAGGTTGGGAGTTCGAGCCTCACCTGGAGCAAGGTTTCAGAAAGCGAGAGACATTTTGTCAATGGAGTTCAAAGCCTAACATAAATGATCAATAGAAAATGAGATCACTTTGAGGAAAGTTTACAGTGTAGTTTTTAAAATCAGTATAACTAAAGACCATAGTGTTTGGTAATATGCATTTGAGTCAACAGCTCCATTGGTGCCTACAGTCAACAGCTCCAGTGGCGCAATTAGTCAGCGTGTGTTACTTATAAGGCAGTACGCAACAGAGCAATGCTGAGGTTGTGAGTTCGAGCCTCACCTGGAACAAGGTTTCAGAAAGCGAGAGACATTTCGTAAGCAATGGAGTTCAAAGTTTACCAGTTTTTAAAATCAGTCTAACTAATATGCATTTGATCAATTGAAAACTTTTGATTGTTTCTTCGTATGGACTTTGAAGAAAGTTTACAGCAATGTGTTCAAAGCCTTTCAATTGAAAAATCAGTGAAGAAAGTCTAACAGTGTAGTTTTTAAAATCAGTCTAAAGACCATAGTGTTTGGTAATATGCATTTGAGTCAACAGCTCCAGTGGCACTGAAAGCAATCAGCAGCTGGTGGCGCAATTGGTCAGTGAGATACTTAAGACAGTACGCAGCAGAGCAATGCCGGGGTTGTGAGTTCGAGCCTCACCTGGAGCCTATGAAGTTTCAGAAAGCAGAGACATTTCACGTAGTAGTTTATGGAGTCAATCGAAGCCTAACATAAATTATCAATAGAAAATTTGATTTCTCCTATCACTTTGAAGTGATGGTGTAATTTTTAAAATCAGTCTAACTAAAGACCATAGTGTTTGGAGCCTCAGTGGTGCCCATTGAGCTCCAGTGGCGCAATCGGTCAGCGCGCGGTTAAGACAGTACGCAGCAGAAAGCTAGAGAGGTTGTGAGTTTCAGCCTCACCTATGAAGTTCAAAGCCTAACATAACATTATCAAAAAGCGAGAGACAATTGAAAATTTGATTTCTTCTATCACGTTGAAGAAAGTTTATGTAGTAATTTTTAAAATCAGTCTAACTAAAGACCATAGTGTTTGGTAATATGCATTTGAGTCAACAGCTCCAGTGGTGCCGTGGCGCAATGGAGCACGCGATACTTATAAGACAGTACGCAGCAGCAGAAATGCCGGGGTTGTGAGATCAGCCTTTGAAGAAAGTTTACATCAGTTGAAGAAAGTTTAACAGTGTAGTTTTTAAAATAAAATCAGTCTAACTAAAGACCATAGTGTTTGGTAATATGCAGTGTTTGGTAGCCGCTCCATGGCGCAATGCATTAAGACAGTGAGTCTGAGGTTGTGAACAGCAAGGTTTCAAAAAGCGAGAGACATTTTGTTGGTCAAAGCCTAACATAAATGAACAATAGAAAATGAGATCACTTTGAAGAAAGTTTACAGTGTAGTTTTTACAGTGTTTGGTAATATGCATTTGAGTCAACAGCTCCATTGGTGCCTACAGTCAACAGCTCCAGTGGCGCAATTAGTCAGCGTGTGTTACTTATAAGGCAGTACGCAACAGAGCAATGCTGAGGTTGTGAGTTCGAGCCTCACCTGGAACAAGGTTTCAGAAAGCGAGAGACATATCGTAGCAATGGAGTTCAAAGCCTAACATAAATGATCAATTGAAAATTTGATTTCTTCTATCACTTTGAAGAAAGTTTACGGTGTAGTTTTTAAAATCAGTCTAACTAAAGACCATAGTGTTTGGTAATATGCATTTGAGTCAACAGCTCCAGTGGCACTGTCAGTCAGCAGGTCCAGTGGCGCAATTGGTCAGTGAGAGGTACTTGTAAGGCAGTACACAGCAGAGCAATGCCAAGATTGTGAGTTCTAGCCTCACCTGAAGCAAGGTGTCAGAAAGCTAGAGAAGCTTCAGTAGCTATGAAGTTCAAAGCCTAACATAAATGATCAATTGAAAATATGATTTCTTCTATCACTTTAAAGAAAGGTTACGGTGTAGTTTTTAAAATCAGTGTAACTAAAGACCATAGTGCTTGGTAATATGCATTTGAGTCAACAGCTCCAGTGGTGCAATTCGTCAGCGTGTGTTACTTATAAGGCAGTACGCAGCAGAGCAATGCCGAGGTTGTGAGTTCGAGCCTCACCTGGAGCAAGGTTTTAAAAAGCAAGAGACATTTCAGTGGCTATGGAGTTCAAAGCCTAACATAAATTATCAATTTAAAATTTGATTTCTCCTATCACTTTGAAGAAAGGATATGATGTAATTTTTAAAATCAGTCTAACTAAAGACCATAGTGTTTGGTAATATGCATTTGAGTCAACAGCTCCAGTGGTGCCGTCATTCAGCCGCTCCAGTGGCGCAATCGGTCAGCGTGTTGTACTTATAAGGCAGTACGCAGCAGAGCAATGCCGAGGTTGTGAGTTTGAGCCTCACCTGGAGCAAGGTTTCAGAAAGCGAGAGACATTTCGTCAATGGAGTTCAAAGCCTAACATAAATGATCAATTGAAAATTTGATTTCTTCTATCACGTTGAAGAAAGTTTACGGTGTAGTTCTTAAAATCAGTCTAACTAAAGACCATAGTGTTTGGTAATATGCATTTGAGTCAGCAGCTCCAGTGGCGCAATTGGTCAGCACGCGATACTTATAAGACAGTACGCAGCAGAGCAATGCCGAGGTTGTGAGTTCGAGCCTCACCTGGAGCAAGGTTTCAGAAAGCGAGAGACATTTCGTAGTAATGGAGTTCGAAGCCTAACATAAATTATCAATAGAAAATTTGATTTCTCCTATCACTTTGAAGAAAGGTTATGGTGTAATTTTTAAAATCAGTCTAACTAAAGACCATAGTGTTTGGTAATATGCATTTGAGTCAACAGCTCCAGTGGTGCCGTCATTCAGCCGCTCCAGTGGCGCAATTGGTCAGCGCGCGATACTTATAAGACAGTACGCAGCAGAGCAATGCTGAGGTTGTGAGTTTGAGCCTCACCTGGAACAAGGTTTCAAAAAGCGAGAGACATTTTGTAGCAATGGAATTCAAAGCCTAACATAAATGAACAATAGAAAATGAGATCACTTTGAAGAAAGTTTACAGTGTAGTTTTTAAAATCAGTATAACTAAAGACCATAGTGTTTGGTAATATGCATTTGAGTCAACAGCTCCATTGGTGCCTACAGTCAACAGCTCCAGTGGCGCAATTAGTCAGCGTGTGTTACTTATAAGGCAGTACGCAACAGAGCAATGCTGAGGTTGTGAGTTCGAGCCTCACCTGGAACAAGGTTTCAGAAAGCGAGAGACATATCGTAGCAATGGAGTTCAAAGCCTAACATAAATGATCAATTGAAAATTTGATTTCTTCTATCACTTTGAAGAAAGTTTACGGTGTAGTTTTTAAAATCAGTCTAACTAAAGACCATAGTGTTTGGTAATATGCATTTGAGTCAACAGCTCCAGTGGCACTGTCAGTCAGCAGCTCCAGTGACGCAATTGGTCAGTGAGAGGTACTTGTAAGGCAATACACAGCAGAGCAATGCCAAGATTGTGAGTTCTAGCCTCACCTGAGGCAAGGTGTCAGAAAGCTAGAGAAGTTTCAGTAGCTATGAAGTTCAAAGCCTAACATAAATGATCAATTGAAAATATGATTTCTTCTATCACTTTAAAGAAAGGTTACGGTGTAGTTTTTAAAATCAGTCTAACTAAAGACCATAGTGTTTGGTAATATGCATTTGAGTCAACAGCTCCAGTGGTGCAATTTGTCAGCGTGTGTTACTTATAAGGCACTACACAGCAGAACAATGCCGAGATTGTGAGTTCGAGTCTCACCTGGAATAAGGTTTCAGAAAGCGAGAGACATTTCGTAGCAATGGAGTTCAAAGCCTAACATAAATGATCAATTGAAAATGTGATTTCTTCTTTCACTTTGAAGAAAGGTTACAGTGTAGTTTTTAAAATCAGTCTAACTAAAGACCATAGTGTTTGGTAATATGCATTTGAGTCAACAGCTCCAGTGGCACTGTCAATCAGCAGCTCCGGTGGCGCAATTGGTCAGTGAGAGGTACTTATAAGGCAGTACACAGCAGAGCAATGCCAAGATTGAGTTCTAGCCTCACCTGAGGCAAGGTGTCAGAAAGCTAGAGAAGTTTCAGTAGCTATGAAGTTCAAAGCCTAACATAAATGATCAATTGAAAATTTGATTTCTTCTATCACGTTGAAGAAAGTTTACGGTGTAGTTTTTAAAATCAGTCTAACTAAAGACCATAGTGTTTGGTAATATGCATTTGAGTCAACAGCTCCAGTGGCGCAATTGGTCAGCACGCGATACTTATAAGACAGTACGCAGCAGAGCAATGCCGGGGTTGTGAGTTCGAGCCTCACCTGGAGCCAGGTTTCAGAAAGCGAGAGACATTTCGTAGTAATGGAGTTCGAAGCCTAACATAAATTATCAATAGAAAATTTGATTTCTCCTATCACTTTGAAGAAAGGTTATGGTGTAATTTTTAAAATCAGTCTAACTAAAGACCATAGTGTTTGGTAATATGCATTTGAGTCAACAGCTCCAGTGGTGCCGTCATTCAGCCGCTCCAGTGGCGCAATCGGTCAGCGCGCGATGCTTATAAGACAGTACGCAGCAGAGCAATGCTGAGGTTGTGAGTTTGAGCCTCACCTGGAACAAGGTTTCAAAAAGCGAGAGACATTTTGTAGCAATGGAGTTCAAAGCCTAACATAAATGATCAATAGAAAATGAGATCACTTTGAAGAAAGTTTACAGTGTAGTTTTTAAAATCAGTATAACTAAAGACCATAGTGTTTGGTAATATGCATTTGAGTCAACAGCTCCATTGGTGCCTACAGTCAACAGCTCCAGTGGCGCAATTAGTCAGCGTGTGTTACTTATAAGGCAGTACGCAACAGAGCAATGCTGAGGTTGTGAGTTCGAGCCTCACCTGGAACAAGGTTTCAGAAAGCGAGAGACATATCGTAGCAATGGAGTTCAAAGCCTAACATAAATGATCAATTGAAAATTTGATTTCTTCTATCACTTTGAAGAAAGTTTACGGTGTAGTTTTTAAAATCAGTCTAACTAAAGACCATAGTGTTTGGTAATATGCATTTGAGTCAACAGCTCCAGTGGCACTGTCAGTCAGCAGCTCCAGTGACGCAATTGGTCAGTGAGAGGTACTTGTAAGGCAATACACAGCAGAGCAATGCCAAGATTGTGAGTTCTAGCCTCACCTGAGGCAAGGTGTCAGAAAGCTAGAGAAGTTTCAGTAGCTATGAAGTTCAAAGCCTAACATAAATGATCAATTGAAAATATGATTTCTTCTATCACTTTAAAGAAAGGTTACGGTGTAGTTTTTAAAATCAGTCTAACTAAAGACCATAGTGTTTGGTAATATGCATTTGAGTCAACAGCTCCAGTGGTGCAATTTGTCAGCGTGTGTTACTTATAAGGCACTACACAGCAGAACAATGCCGAGATTGTGAGTTCGAGTCTCACCTGGAATAAGGTTTCAGAAAGCGAGAGACATTTCGTAGCAATGGAGTTCAAAGCCTAACATAAATGATCAATTGAAAATGTGATTTCTTCTTTCACTTTGAAGAAAGGTTACAGTGTAGTTTTTAAAATCAGTCTAACTAAAGACCATAGTGTTTGGTAATATGCATTTGAGTCAACAGCTCCAGTGGCACTGTCAATCAGCAGCTCCGGTGGCGCAATTGGTCAGTGAGAGGTACTTATAAGGCAGTACACAGCAGAGCAATGCCAAGATTGTGAGTTCTAGCCTCACCTGAGGCAAGGTGTCAGAAAGCTAGAGAAGTTTCAGTAGCTATGAAGTTCAAAGCCTAACATAAATGATCAATTGAAAATTTGATTTCTTCTATCACGTTGAAGAAAGTTTACGGTGTAGTTTTTAAAATCAGTCTAACTAAAGACCATAGTGTTTGGTAATATGCATTTGAGTCAACAGCTCCAGTGGCGCAATTGGTCAGCACGCGATACTTATAAGACAGTACGCAGCAGAGCAATGCCGGGGTTGTGAGTTCGAGCCTCACCTGGAGCCAGGTTTCAGAAAGCGAGAGACATTTCGTAGTAATGGAGTTCGAAGCCTAACATAAATTATCAATAGAAAATTTGATTTCTCCTATCACTTTGAAGAAAGGTTATGGTGTAATTTTTAAAATCAGTCTAACTAAAGACCATAGTGTTTGGTAATATGCATTTGAGTCAACAGCTCCAGTGGTGCCGTCATTCAGCCGCTCCAGTGGCGCAATTGGTCAGCGCGCGATACTTATAAGACAGTACGCAGCAGAGCAATGCTGAGGTTGTGAGTTTGAGCCTCACCTGGAACAAGGTTTCAAAAAGCGAGAGACATTTTGTAGCAATGGAATTCAAAGCCTAACATAAATGAACAATAGAAAATGAGATCACTTTGAAGAAAGTTTACAGTGTAGTTTTTAAAATCAGTATAACTAAAGACCATAGTGTTTGGTAATATGCATTTGAGTCAACAGCTCCATTGGTGCCTACAGTCAACAGCTCCAGTGGCGCAATTAGTCAGCGTGTGTTACTTATAAGGCAGTACGCAAAAGAGCAATGCTGAGGTTGTGAGTTCGAGCCTCACCTGGAACAAGGTTTCAGAAAGCGAGAGACATATCGTAGCAATGGAGTTCAAAGCCTAACATAAATGATCAATTGAAAATTTGATTTCTTCTATCACTTTGAAGAAAGTTTACGGTGTAGTTTTTAAAATCAGTCTAACTAAAGACCATAGTGTTTGGTAATATGCATTTGAGTCAACAGCTCCAGTGGCACTATCAGTCAGCAGGTCCAGTGGCGCAATTGGTCAGTGAGAGGTACTTGTAAGGCAGTACACAGCAGAGCAATGCCAAGATTGTGAGTTCTAGCCTCACCTGAGGCAAGGTGTCAGAAAGCTAGAGAAGCTTCAGTAGCTATGAAGTTCAAAGCCTAACATAAATGATCAATTGAAAATATGATTTCTTCTATCACTTTAAAGAAAGGTTACGGTGTAGTTTTTAAAATCAGTGTAACTAAAGACCATAGTGCTTGGTAATATGCATTTGAGTCAACAGCTCCAGTGGTGCAATTCGTCAGCGTGTGTTACTTATAAGGCAGTACGCAGCAGAGCAATGCCGAGGTTGTGAGTTCGAGCCTCACCTGGAGCAAGGTTTTAAAAAGCAAGAGACATTTCAGTGGCTATGGAGTTCAAAGCCTAACATAAATTATCAATTTAAAATTTGATTTCTCCTATCACTTTGAAGAAAGGATATGATGTAATTTTTAAAATCAGTCTAACTGAAGACCATAGTGTTTGGTAATATGCATTTGAGTCAACAGCTCCAGTGGTGCCGTCATTCAGCCGCCCCAGTGGCGCAATTGGTCAGCGCGCGATACTTATAAGACAGTACGCAGCAGAGCAATGCTGAGGTTGTGAGTTTGAGCCTCACCTGGAACAAGGTTTCAAAAAGCGAGAGACATTTTGTAGCAATGGAATTCAAAGCCTAACATAAATGAACAATAGAAAATGAGATCACTTTGAAGAAAGTTTACAGTGTAGTTTTTAAAATCAGTATAACTAAAGACCATAGTGTTTGGTAATATGCATTTGAGTCAACAGCTCCATTGGTGCCTACGGTCAACAGCTCCAGTGGCGCAATTAGTCAGCGTGTGTTACTTATAAGGCAGTACGCAACAGAGCAATGCTGAGGTTGTGAGTTCGAGCCTCACCCGGAACAAGGTTTCAGAAAGCGAGAGACATATCGTAGCAATGGAGTTCAAAGCCTAACATAAATGATCAATTGAAAATTTGATTTCTTCTATCACTTTGAAGAAAGTTTACGGTGTAGTTTTTAAAATCAGTCTAACTAAAGACCATAGTGTTTGGTAATATGCATTTGAGTCAACAGCTCCAGTGGCACTGTCAGTCAGCAGGTCCAGTGGCGCAATTGGTCAGTGAGAGGTACTTGTAAGGCAGTACACAGCAGAGCAATGCCAAGATTGCGAGTTCTAGCCTCACCTGAAGCAAGGTGTCAGAAAGCTAGAGAAGCTTCAGTAGCTATGAAGTTCAAAGCCTAACATAAATGATCAATTGAAAATATGATTTCTTCTATCACTTTAAAGAAAGGTTACGGTGTAGTTTTTAAAATCAGTGTAACTAAAGACCATAGTGCTTGGTAATATGCATTTGAGTCAACAGCTCCAGTGGTGCAATTCGTCAGCGTGTGTTACTTATAAGGCAGTACGCAGCAGAGCAATGCCGAGGTTGTGAGTCCGAGCCTCACCTGGAGCAAGGTTTTAAAAAGCAAGAGACATTTCAGTGGCTATGGAGTTCAAAGCCTAACATAAATTATCAATTTAAAATTTGATTTCTCCTATCACTTTGAAGAAAGGATATGATGTAATTTTTAAAATCAGTCTAACTAAAGACCATAGTGTTTGGTAATATGCATTTGAGTCAACAGCTCCAGTGGTGCCGTCATTCAGCCGCTCCAGTGGCGCAATCGGTCAGCGCGCGATACTTATAAGACAGTACGCAGCAGAGCAATGCTGAGGTTGTGAGTCCGAGCCTCACCTGGAGCAAGGTTTTAAAAAGCAAGAGACATTTCAGTAGCTATGGAGTTCAAAGCCTAAAATAAACGTTTTTATCACTTTGAAGAAAGGTTACAGTGTAGTTTTTAAAATCAGTCTAACTAAAGACCATAGTTTTTGGTAATATGCATTTGAGTCAACAGCTCCAGTGGCGCAATTGGTCAGCGCGCGGTACTTATAAGACAGTACGCAGCAGAGCGATGCTGAGGTTGTGAGTTCGAGCCTCACCTGGAACAAGGTTTCAGAAAGCGAGAGACATTTCGTAGCAATGGAGTTCAAAGCCTAACATAATTGAAAATTTGATTTCTTCTATCACTTTGAAGAAAGTTTACAGTGTAGTTTTTAAAATCAGTCTAACTAAAGACCATAGTTTTTGGTAACATGCATTTGAGTCAACAGCTCCAGTGGCACTGTCACGCAACAGCTCCAGTGGCGCAATTGGTCAGTGCGAGGTACTTATAAGACAGTACGCAGCAGAGGATTGCCGAGGTTGTGAGTTCGAGCCTCACCTGGAGCAAAGTTTTAGAAAGCAAGAGACATTTCAGTAGCTATGGAGTTCAAAGCCTAACACAAATGATCAATTGAAAATTAGGTCCTTTTTATCACTTTGAAGAACGTTTACAGTGTAGTTTTTAAAATCAGTGTAACTAAAGACCATAGTGCTTGGTAATATGCATTTGAGTCAACAGCTCCAGTGGCGCAATTCGTCAGCGTGTGTTACTTATAAGGCAGTACGCAGCAGAGCAATGCCGAGGTTGTGAGTTTGTGCCTCACCTGGAACAAGGTTTCAAAAAGCGAGAGACATTTCGTAGCAATGGAGTTCAAAGCCTAACATAAATGATCAATTGAAAATTTGATTTCTTCTATCACTTTGAAGAAAGTTTACGGTGTAGTTTTTAAAATCAGTCTAACTAAAGACCATAGTGTTTGGTAATATGCATTCGAGTCAGCAGCTCCAGTGGCGCAATCGGTCAGCGCGCGGTACTTATAAGACAGTACGCAGCAGAGCAATGCTGAGGTTGTGAGTTCGAGCCTCACCTGGAGCAAGGTTTTAGAAAGCAAGAGACATTTCAGTAGCTATGGAGTTCAAAGCCTAACATAAATGATCAATTGAAAATTAGGTCCTTTTTATCACTTTGAAGAACGTTTACAGTGTAGTTTTAAAATCAGTCTAACTAAAGACCATAGTGTTTGGTAATATGCATTTGAGTTAGCAGCTCCAGTGGCGCAATCGGTCAGCACGTGGTACTTAAAAGACAGTACGCAGCAGAGCAATGTTGAGGTTGTGAGTTCGAGCCTCACCTGGAGCAAGGTTTTATAAAGCAAGAGACATTTCAGTAGCTATGGAGTTCAAAGCCTAAAATAAATGATCAATTGAAAATTTGATTTCTCCTATCACTTTGAAGAAAGGTTATGATGTATTTTTTAAAATCAGTCTAACTAAAGACCATAGTGTTTGGTAATATGCATTAGAGTCAACAGCTCCAGTGGCGCAATTCGTCAGCGTGTGTTACTTATAAGGCAGTACGCAGCAGAGCAATGCCGAGGTTGTGAGTTCGAGCCTCACCTGGAACAAGGTTTCAGAAAGCAAGAGACATTTCGTAGCAATGGAGTTCAAAGCCTAACATAAATGATCAATAGAAAATGAGATCACTTTGAAGAAAGTTTACAGTGTAGTTTTTAAAATCAGTCTAACTAAAGACCATAGTGTTTGGTAATATGCATTTGAGTCAGCAGCTCCAGTGGCGCAATCGGTCAGCGTGTGGTACTTATAAGACAGTACGCAGCAGAGCAATGCCGAGGTTGTGAGTTCGAGCCTCACCTGGAGCAAGGTTTTAGAAAGCAAGAGACATTTCAGTAGCTATGGAGTTCAAAGCTTAACATAAATGATCAATTGAAAATTTGATTTCTCCTATCACTTTGAAGAAAGGTTATGGTGTAGTTTTTAAAATCAGTCTAACTAAAGACCATATTGTTTGGTAATATGCATTTGAGTCAACAGCTCCAGTGGTGCAATTCGTCAGCCTGTGTTACTTATAAGGCAGTACACAGCAGAACAATGCCGAGGTTGTGAGTTCGAGTCTCACCAGGAGCAAGGTTTTAGAAAGCAAGAGACATTTCAGTAGCTATGGAGTTCAAAGCTTAACATAAATGATCAATTGAAAATGTGATTTTTTCTTTCACTTTGAAGAAAGGTTACAGTGTACTTTTTAAAATCAGTCTAACTAAAGACCATAGTTTTTGGTAATATGCATTTGAGTCAACAGCTCCAGTGGCACTGTCAGTCAGCAACTCCAGTGGCGCAATTGGTCAGTGAGAGGTACTTATAAGGCAGTACACAGCAGAGCAATGCCAAGATTGTGAATTCTAGCCTCACCTGAGGCAAGGTGTCAGAAAGCTAGAGAAGTTTCAGTAGCTATGAAGTTCAAAGCCTAACATAAATGATCAATTGAAAATTTGATTTCTTCTATCACTTTAAAGAAAGGTTATGCTGTAATTTTTAAAATCAGTGTAACTAAAGACCATAGTGCTTGGTAATATGCATTTGAGTCAACAGCTCCAGTGGTGCAATTCGTCAGCGTGTGTTATTTATAAGGCAGTACGCAGCAGAGCAATGCCGAGGTTGTGAGTTTGAGCCTCACCTGGAACAAGGTTTCAAAAAGCGAGAGACATTTCGTAGCAATGGAGTTCAAAGCCTAATATAAATGATCAATTGAAAATTTGATTTCTTCTATCACTTTGAAGAAAGTTTACGGTGTAGTTTTTAAAATCAGTCTAACTAAAGACCATAGTGTTTGGTAATATGCATTTGAGTCAGCAGCTCCAGTGGCGCAATCGGTCAGCGCGCGGTACTTATAAGACAGTACGCAGCAGAGCAATGCCGAGGTTGTGAGTTCGAGCCTCACCTGGAGCAAGGTTTTAGAAAGAAAGAGACATTTCAGTAGCTATGGAGTTCAAAGCCTAACATAAATGATCAATTGAAAATTTGATTTCTCCTATCACTTTGAAGAAAGTTTACAGTGTACTTTTTAAAATCAGTCTAACTAAAGACCATAGTTTTTGGTAATATGCATTTGAGTCAACAGCTCAAGTGGCACTGTCAGTCAGCAGCTCCAGTGGCGCAATTGGTCAGTGAGAGGTACTTATAAGGCAGTACACAGCAGAACAATGCCGAGGTTGTGAGTTCGAGTCTCACCTGGAATAAGGTTTCAGAAAGCGAGAGACATTTCGTAGCAATGGAGTTCAAAGCCTAACATAAATGATCAATAGAAAATGAGATCACTTTGAAGAAAGTTTACAGTGTAGTTTTTAAAATCAGTCTAACTAAAGACCATAGTGTTTGGTAATATGCATTTGAGTCAACAGCTCCAGTGGTGCAATTTGTCAGCGTGTGTTACTTATAAGGCACTACACAGCAGAACAATGCCGAGGTTGTGAGTTCGAGTCTCACCTGGAATAAGGTTTCAGAAAGCGAGAGACATTTTGTAGCAATGGAGTTCAAAGCCTAACATAAATGATCAATTGAAAATGTGATTTCTTCTTTCACTTTGAAGAAAGGTTACAGTGTAGTTTTTAAAATCAGTCTAACTAAAGACCATAGTGTTTGGTAATATGCATTTGAGTCAACAGCTCCAGTGGCACTGTCAGTCAGCAGCTCCAGTGGCGCAATTGGTCAGTGAGAGGTACTTGTAAGGCAGTACACAGCAGAGCAATGCCAAGATTGTGAGTTCTAGCCTCACCTGAGGCAAGGTGTCAGAAAGCTAGAGAAGTTTCAGTAGCTATGAAGTTCAAAGCCTAAAATAAATGATCAATTGAAAATATGATTTCTTCTATCACTTTAAAGAAAGGTTACGGTGTAGTTTTTAAAATCAGTGTAACTAAAGACCATAGTGCTTGGTAATATGCATTTGAGTCAACAGCTCCAGTGGTGCAATTCGTCAGCGTGTGTTACTTATAATGCAGTATGCAGCAGAGCAATGCCGAGGTTGTGAGTTCGAGCCTCACCTGGAGCAAGGTTTTAAAAAGCAAGAGACATTTCAGTGGCTATGGAGTTCAAAGCCTAACATAAATGATCAATTTAAAATTTGATTTCTCCTATCACTTTGAAGAAAGGATATGATGTAATTTTTAAAATCAGTCTAACTAAAGACCATAGTGTTTGGTAATATGCATTTGAGTCAACAGCTCCAGTGGTGCCGTCATTCAGCCGCTCCAGTGGCGCAATCGGTCAGCGTGTTGTACTTATAAGACAGTACGCAGCAGAGCAATGCCGAGGTTGTGAGTTCGAGCCTCACCTGGAGAAAGCTTTTAGAAAGCAAGAGACATTTCAGTAGCTATGGAGTTCAAAGCCTAACATAAATGATCAATTTAAAATTTGATTTCTCCCATCACTTTGAAGAAAGTTTACGGTGTAGTTTTTAAAATCAGTCTAACTAAAGACCATAGTGTTTGGTAATATGCATTCGAGTCAGCAGCTCCAGTGGCGCAATCGGTCAGCGCGCGGTACTTATAAGACAGTACGCAGCAGAGCAATGCTGAGGTTGTGAGTTCGAGCCTCACCTGGAGCAAGGTTTTAGAAAGCAAGAGACATTTCAGTAGCTATGGAGTTCAAAGCCTAACATAAATGATCAATTGAAAATTTGATTTCTCCTATCACTTTGAAGAAAGTTTACGGTGTAGTTTTTAAAATCAGTCTAACTAAAGACCATAGTGTTTGGTAATATGCATTTGAGTCAGCAGCTCCAGTGGCGCAATCGGTCAGCGTGCGGTACTTATAAGACAGTACGCAGCAGAGCAATGCCGAGGTTGTGAGTTCGAGCCTCACCTGGAGCAAGGTTTTAGAAAGCAAGAGACATTTCAGTAGCTATGGAGTTCAAAGCCTAACATAAATGATCAATTGAAAATTTGATTTTTTATCACTTTGAAGAAAGGTTACAGTGTAGTTTTTAAAATCAGTCTAACTAAAGACCATAGTGTTTGGTAATATGCATTTGAGTCAACAAAAGTCAGTCCAGTGGCGCAATTGGTCTACTTATAAGGCAGTACACAGCAGAGCAATGCCAAGATTGTGAGTTCTAGCCTCACCTGAGCAATCAGAAAGCTTTCAGTAGCTATGAGTTCAAAGCCTAACATAAATGATCAATTGAAAAGATTTCTTCTATCACTTTAAAGAAAGGTTAGTAGTTTTTAAAATCAGTGTAACTAAAGACCATAGTGTTTGGTAATATGCATTTGAGTCAACAGCTCCAGTGGTGCAATTCGTCAGCGTGTGTTACTTATAAGGCAGTACGCAGCAGAGCAATGCCGAGGTTGTGAGTTCGAGCCTCACCTGGAACAAGGTTTCAAAAGCGAGAGACATTTCGTAGCAATGGAGTTCAAAGCCTAACATAAATGATCAATTGAAAATTTGATTTCTTCTATCACTTTGAAGAAAGTTATGTAGTTTTTAAAATCAGTCTAACTAAAGACCATAGTGTTTGGTAATATGCATTTGAGTCAACAGCTCCAGTGGCGCAATTCGTCAGCGTGTGTTACTTATAAGGCAGTACGCAGCAGAGCAATGCCGAGGTTGTGAGTTCGAGCCTCACCTGGAACAAGGTTTAGACATTTCGTAGCAATGGAGTTCAAAGCCTAACATAAATGATCAATTGAAAATTTGATCACTTTGAAGAAAGTTTACAGTGTAGTTTTTAAAATCAGTCTAACTAAAGACCATAGTGTTTGGTAATATGCATTTGAGTCAGCAGCTCCAGTGGCGCAATTCGGTCAGCGTGTGTTACTTATAAGGCAGTACGCAGCAGAGCAATGCCGAGGTTGTGAGTTCGAGCCTCACCTGGAAGCAAGGTTTCAGAAAGCAAGAGACATTTCGTAGCAATGGAGTTTAAAGCCTAACATAAATGATCAATTGAAAATGAGATCACTTTGAAGAAAGTTTACAGTGTAGTTTTTAAAATCAGTCTAACTAAAGACCATAGTGTTTGGTAATATGCATTTGAGTCAACAGCTCCAGTCAGCTCCAGTCAATCGGTCAGCACTTATAAGGACAGTACACAGCAGAGCAATGCCAAGATTGTGAGTTCTAGCCTCACCTGGAGCAAGGTGTCAGAAAGCTAGAGAATTTCAGTAGCTATGGAGTTCAAAGCCTAACATAAATGATCAATTGAAAATATGATTTCTTCTATCACTTTAAAGAAAGGTTATGGTGTAGTTTTTAAAATCAGTCTAACTAAAGACCATAGTGTTTGGTAATATGCATTTGAGTCAACAGCTCCAGTGGTGCAATTCGTCAGCGTGTGTTACTTATAAGGCAGTACGCAGCAGAGCAATGCTGAGGTTGTGAATTCGAGCCTCACCTGGAACAATGTTTCAGAAAGCGAGAGACATTTCGTAGCAATGGAGTTCAAAGCCTAACATAAATGATCTCACTTTGAAGAAAGTTTACAGTGTAGTTTTTAAAATCAGTCTAACTAAAGACCATAGTGTTTGGTAATATGCATTTGAGAACAATGCAGCTCCAGTGGCGCAATCGGTGTACTTATAAGACAGTACGCAGCAGAGCAATGCCGAGGTTGTGAGTTCGAGCCTCACCTGGAGCAAGGTTTTAGAAAGCAAGAGACATTTCAGTAGCTATGGAGTTCAAAGCCTAACATAAATGATCAATTGAAAATTTGATTTCTCCTATCACTTTGAAGAAAGGTTACAGTGTAGTTTTTAAAATCAGTCTAACTAAAGACCATAGTGTTTGGTAATATGCATTTGAGTAGCTCCAGGGCGCAATCAGTAAGACAGTACGCAGCAGAGCAATGTTGTGAGTTCGAGCCTCACCTGGAGCAAGGTTTTAGAAAGCAAGAGACATTTCAGTAGCTATGGAGTTCAAAGCCTAACATAAATGATCAATTGAAAATTGCACTTTGAAGAAAGGTTATATGTATTTTTAAAATCAGTCTAACTAAAGACCATAGTGTTTGGTAATATGCATTAGAGTCAACAGCTCCAGTGGCGCAATTCGTCAGCGTGTGTTACTTATAAGGCAGTACACAGCAGAGCAATGCCGAGGTTGTGAGTTCGAGCCTCACCTGGAACAAGGTTTCAGAAAGCAAGAGACATTTCGTAGCAATGGAGTTCAAAGCCTAACATAAATGATCTCACTTTGAAGAAAGTTTACAGTGTAGTTTTTAAAATCAGTCTAACTAAAGACCATAGTTTTTGGTAATATGCATTTGAGTCAACAGCTCCAGTGGCACTGTCAGTCAGCACTCCAGTGGCGCAATTGGTCAGTGAGAGGTACTTATAAGGCAGTACACAGCAGAGCAATGCCAAGATTGTGAATTCTAGCCTCACCTGAGGCAAGGTGTCAGAAAGCTAGAGAAGTTTCAGTAGCTATGAAGTTCAAAGCCTAACATAAATGATCAATTGAAAATTTGATTTCTTCTATCACTTTAAAGAAAGGTTATGCTGTAATTTTTAAAATCAGTGTAACTAAAGACCATAGTGCTTGGTAATATGCATTTGAGTCAACAGCTCCAGTGGTGCAATTCGTCAGCGTGTGTTATTTATAAGGCAGTACGCAGCAGAGCAATGCCGAGGTTGTGAGTTTGAGCCTCACCTGGAACAAGGTTTCAAAAAGCGAGAGACATTTCGTAGCAATGGAGTTCAAAGCCTAATATAAATGATCAATTGAAAATTTGATTTCTTCTATCACTTTGAAGAAAGTTTACGGTGTAGTTTTTAAAATCAGTCTAACTAAAGACCATAGTGTTTGGTAATATGCATTTGAGTCAGCAGCTCCAGTGGCGCAATCGGTCAGCGCGCGGTACTTATAAGACAGTACGCAGCAGAGCAATGCCGAGGTTGTGAGTTCGAGCCTCACCTGGAGCAAGGTTTTAGAAAGAAAGAGACATTTCAGTAGCTATGGAGTTCAAAGCCTAACATAAATGATCAATTGAAAATTTGATTTCTCCTATCACTTTGAAGAAAGTTTACAGTGTACTTTTTAAAATCAGTCTAACTAAAGACCATAGTTTTTGGTAATATGCATTTGAGTCAACAGCTCAAGTGGCACTGTCAGTCAGCAGCTCCAGTGGCGCAATTGGTCAGTGAGAGGTACTTATAAGGCAGTACACAGCAGAACAATGCCGAGGTTGTGAGTTCGAGTCTCACCTGGAATAAGGTTTCAGAAAGCGAGAGACATTTCGTAGCAATGGAGTTCAAAGCCTAACATAAATGATCAATAGAAAATGAGATCACTTTGAAGAAAGTTTACAGTGTAGTTTTTAAAATCAGTCTAACTAAAGACCATAGTGTTTGGTAATATGCATTTGAGTCAACAGCTCCAGTGGTGCAATTTGTCAGCGTGTGTTACTTATAAGGCACTACACAGCAGAACAATGCCGAGGTTGTGAGTTCGAGTCTCACCTGGAATAAGGTTTCAGAAAGCGAGAGACATTTTGTAGCAATGGAGTTCAAAGCCTAACATAAATGATCAATTGAAAATGTGATTTCTTCTTTCACTTTGAAGAAAGGTTACAGTGTAGTTTTTAAAATCAGTCTAACTAAAGACCATAGTGTTTGGTAATATGCATTTGAGTCAACAGCTCCAGTGGCACTGTCAGTCAGCAGCTCCAGTGGCGCAATTGGTCAGTGAGAGGTACTTGTAAGGCAGTACACAGCAGAGCAATGCCAAGATTGTGAGTTCTAGCCTCACCTGAGGCAAGGTGTCAGAAAGCTAGAGAAGTTTCAGTAGCTATGAAGTTCAAAGCCTAAAATAAATGATCAATTGAAAATATGATTTCTTCTATCACTTTAAAGAAAGGTTACGGTGTAGTTTTTAAAATCAGTGTAACTAAAGACCATAGTGCTTGGTAATATGCATTTGAGTCAACAGCTCCAGTGGTGCAATTCGTCAGCGTGTGTTACTTATAATGCAGTATGCAGCAGAGCAATGCCGAGGTTGTGAGTTCGAGCCTCACCTGGAGCAAGGTTTTAAAAAGCAAGAGACATTTCAGTGGCTATGGAGTTCAAAGCCTAACATAAATGATCAATTTAAAATTTGATTTCTCCTATCACTTTGAAGAAAGGATATGATGTAATTTTTAAAATCAGTCTAACTAAAGACCATAGTGTTTGGTAATATGCATTTGAGTCAACAGCTCCAGTGGTGCCGTCATTCAGCCGCTCCAGTGGCGCAATCGGTCAGCGTGTTGTACTTATAAGACAGTACGCAGCAGAGCAATGCCGAGGTTGTGAGTTCGAGCCTCACCTGGAGAAAGCTTTTAGAAAGCAAGAGACATTTCAGTAGCTATGGAGTTCAAAGCCTAACATAAATGATCAATTTAAAATTTGATTTCTCCCATCACTTTGAAGAAAGGATATGATGTAATTTTTAAAATCAGTCTAACTAAAGACCATAGTGTTTGGTAATATGCATTTGAGTCAACAGCTCCAGTGGCGCAATTGGTCAGCGTGCGGTACTTATAAGACAGTACGCAGCAGAGCGATGCCGAGGTTGTGAGTTCGAGCCTCACCTGGAGCAAGGTTTTAGAAAGCAAGAGACATTTCAGTAGCTATGGAGTTCAAAGCCTAACATAAATGATCAATTGAAAATTTGATTTTTTCTTTCACTTTGAAGAAAGGTTACAGTGTACTTTTTAAAATCAGTCTAACTAAAGACCATAGTTTTTGGTAATATGCATTTGAGTCAACAGCTCCAGTGGCACTGTCAGTCAGCAACTCCAGTGGCGCAATTGGTCAGTGAGAGGTACTTGTAAGGCAATACACAGCAGAGCAATGCCAAGATTGTGAATTCTAGCCTCACCTGAGGCAAGGTGTCAGAAAGCTAGAGAAGTTTCAGTAGCTATGAAGTTCAAAGCCTAACATAAATGATCAATTGAAAATTTGATTTCTTCTATCACTTTAAAGAAAGGTTATGCTGTAATTTTTAAAATCAGTGTAACTAAAGACCATAGTGCTTGGTAATATGCATTTGAGTCAACAGCTCCAGTGGTGCAATTCGTCAGCGTGTGTTATTTATAAGGCAGTACGCAGCAGAGCAATGCCGAGGTTGTGAGTTTGAGCCTCACCTGGAACAAGGTTTCAAAAAGCGAGAGACATTTCGTAGCAATGGAGTTCAAAGCCTAATATAAATGATCAATTGAAAATTTGATTTCTTCTATCACTTTGAAGAAAGTTTACGGTGTAGTTTTTAAAATCAGTCTAACTAAAGACCATAGTGTTTGGTAATATGCATTTGAGTCAGCAGCTCCAGTGGCGCAATCGGTCAGCGTGCGGTACTTATAAGACAGTACGCAGCAGAGCAATGCCGAGGTTGTGAGTTCGAGCCTCACCTGGAGCAAGGTTTTAGAAAGAAAGAGACATTTCAGTACCTATGGAGTTCAAAGCCTAACATAAATGATCAATTGAAAATTTGATTTCTCCTATCACTTTGAAGAAAGGTTATGATATAATTTTTAAAATCAGTCTAACTAAAGACCATAGTGTTTGGTAATATGCGTTTGAGTCAACAGCTCCAGTGGCGCAATTAGTCAGCGTGTGTTACTTATAAGGCAGTACGCAGCAGAGCAATGCTGAGGTTGTGAGTTCGTGCCTCACCTGGAACAAGGTTTCAGAAAACGAAAGACATTTCGTAGCAATGGAGTTCAAAGCCTAACGCAAATGAAAATGTGATTTTTTCTTTCACTTTGAAGAAAGGTTACAGTGTACTTTTTAAAATCAGTCTAACTAAAGACCATAGTTTTTGGTAATATGCATTTGAGTCAGCAGCTCCAGTGGCGCAATCGGTCAGCGCGCGGTACTTATAAGACAGTACGCAGCAGAGCAATGCCGAGGTTGTGAGTTCGAGCCTCACCTGGAGCAAGCTTTTAGAAAGCGAAAGACATTTCGTAGCAATGGAGTTCATAGCCTAACATAAATGATCAATTGAAAATGAGATCACTTTGAAGAAAGTTTACAGTGTAGTTTTTAAAATCAGTCTAACTAAAGACCATAGTGTTTGGTAATATGCATTTGAGTCAACAGCTCCAGTGGCGCCATCATTCAGTAGCTCCAGTGGCACAATCGGTCAGCGTGTGTTACTTATACGACAGTACACAGCAGAGCAATGCCAAGATTGTGAGTTCTAGCCTCACCTGGAGCAAGGTGTCAGAAAGCTAGAAATGTTTCAGTAGCTATGGAGTTCAAAGCCTACCATAAATGATCAATTGAAAATATGATTCCTTCTATCACTTTAAAGAAAGGTTATGGTGTAGTTTTTAAAATCAGTGTAACTAAAGACCATAGTGCTTGGTAATATGCATTAGAGTCAACAGCCCCAGTGGCGCAATTCGTCAGCGTGTGTTACTTATAAGGCAGTACGCAGCAGAGCAATGCCGAGGTTGTGAGTTCGAGCCTCACCTGGAACAAGGTTTCAGAAAGCGAGAGACATTTCGTAGCAATGGAGTTCAAAGCCTAGCATAAATGATCAATAGAAAATGAGATCACTTTGAAGAAAGTTTACAGTGTAGTTTTTAAAATCAGTCTAACTAAAGACCGTAGTGTTTGGTAATATGCATTTGAGTCAACAGCTCCATTGGTGCCTACAGTCAACAGCTCCAGTGGTGCAATCGGTCAGCGCGCGGTACTTATAAGACAGTATGCAGCAGAGCAATGCCGAGGTTGTGAGTTCGTGCCTCACCTGGAACAAGGTTTCAGAAAACGAAAGACATTTCGTAGCAATGGAGTTCAAAGCCTAACATAAATGATCAAATGAAAATGTGATTTTTTCTTTCACTTTGAAGAAAGGTTACAGTGTACTTTTTAAAATCAGTCTAACTAAAGACCATAGTTTTTGGTAATATGCATTTGAGACAGCAGCTCCAGTGGCGCAATCGGTCAGCGCGCGGTACTTATAAGACAGTACGCAGCAGAGCAATGCCGAGGTTGTGAGTTCGAGCCTCACCTGGAACAAGGTTTCAGAAAGCGAGAGACATTTCGTAGCAATGGAGTTCAAAGCCTAGCATAAATGATCAATAGAAAATGAGATCACTTTGAAGAAAGTTTACAGTGTAGTTTTTAAAATCAGTCTAACTAAAGACCGTAGTGTTTGGTAATATGCATTTGAGTCAACAGCTCCATTGGTGCCTACAGTCAACAGCTCCAGTGGCGCAATCGGTCAGCGCGCGGTACTTATAAGACGGTATGCAGCAGAGCAATGCCGAGGTTGTGAGTTCGTGCCTCACCTGGAACAAGGTTTCAGAAAACGAAAGACATTTCGTAGCAATGGAGTTCAAAGCCTAACACAAATGAAAATGTGATTTTTTCTTTCACTTTGAAGAAAGGTTACAGTGTACTTTTTAAAATCAGTCTAACTAAAGACCATAGTTTTTGGTAATATGCATTTGAGACAGCAGCTCCAGTGGCGCAATCGGTCAGCGCGCGGTACTTATAAGACAGTACGCAGCAGAGCAATGCCGAGGTTGTGAGTTCGAGCCTCACCTGGAACAAGGTTTCAGAAAGCGAGAGACATTTCGTAGCAATGGAGTTCAAAGCCTAGCATAAATGATCAATAGAAAATGAGATCACTTTGAAGAAAGTTTACAGTGTAGTTTTTAAAATCAGTCTAACTAAAGACCGTAGTGTTTGGTAATATGCATTTGAGTCAACAGCTCCATTGGTGCCTACAATCAACAGCTCCAGTGGCGCAATTAGCCAGCGTGTGTTACTTATAAGGCAGTACGCAACAGAGCAATGCCGAGGTTGTGAGTTCGAGCCTCACCTGGAACAAGGTTTCAGAAAGCGAGAGACATTTCTTAGCAATGGAGTTCAAAGCCTAACATAAATGATCAATCGAAAATGAGATCACTTTGAAGAAAGTTTACAGTGCAGTTTTTAAAATCAGTGTAACTAACATAGTGTTTGGTAAAGACCATAGTGTTTCAACAGCTCCAGTGGCGCAATTGGTATGCGAGGTATTAAGGCAGTACACAGCAGAGTCATTGTGAGTTCAGCTCTGAGGCAGTCAGAAAGCTAGAGAAGCAGTACTGAAGTCAGTCATAAATGACAATTGAAAATAGATTCCTTCTATCACTTTAAAGAAAGGTTCGGTGTAGTTTTTAAAATCAGTGTAACTAAAGACCATAGTGCTTGGTAATAATTGGTCAGTGGCGCAATTGTCAGCGTGTGTTACTTATAAGCAGTACGCAGCAGAGCAATGCCGAGGTTTAGTTTAGCCTCACCTGGAACAGTCAAAAAGCGAGAGACACGTAGCAATGGAGCAGCCTAATATAAAGCAATTGAAAATGATTTCTTCTATCACTTTGAAGAAAGTTTACGGTGTAGTTTTTAAAATGTCTAACTGACCATAGTGTTTGGTTCATTTGAATAGCCTCAGTGGCCTCGGAGCGCGTGGCTTATAAGGTACGCAGCAGAGCAATCGAGGTTGTGAGTTCGAGCCTCAAGCAAGGTTTTAGAAAGAGACATTTCGTAGCAATGGAGTTCAGCCTAACATAGCAATTGAAAATGAGATATGAAGAAAGTTCAGTGTAGTTTTTAAAAAGCCTAAAGACCATAGTGTTTGGTAATATGCATTTGATAAGCTCCATGGCGCCGATCAATCCAGTGCACAATCGGTCAGCGTGTGTTAATATACACAGATAGCAATCAAGATTGTGAGTTCTAGCCTCTGGAGCAAGGTGTCAGAAACTAGAAATGTTTCAGTAGCTATGGAGTTCAAAGGCCTACCATAAATACAATTGAAAATATGATTCCTTCTATCACTTTAAAGAAAGGTACGGTGTTTTTAAAATCAGTGTAACTAAAGACCGTAGTGTTTGGTAATATGCATTTGAGTCAACAGCTCCATTGGTGCCTACAATCAACAGCTCCAGTGGCGCAATTAGCCAGCGTGTGTTACTTATAAGGCAGTACGCAACAGAGCAATGCCGAGGTTGTGAGTTCGAGCCTCACCTGGAACAAGGTTTCAGAAAGCGAGAGACATTTCTTAGCAATGGAGTTCAAAGCCTAACATAAATGATCAATAGAAAATGTGATTTTTTCTTTCACTTTGAAGAAAGGTTACAGTGTACTTTTTAAAATCAGTCTAACTAAAGACCATAGTTTTTGGTAATATGCATTTGAGTCAACAGCTCCAGTGGCACTATCAGTCAGCAGCTCCAGTGGCGCCATTGGTCAGTGAGAGGTACTTATAAGGCAGTACACAGCAGAGCAATGCCAAAATTGTGAGTTCTAGCCTCACCTGAGGCAAGGTGTCAGAAAGCTAGAGAAGTTTCAGTAGCTATGAAGTTAAAAGCCTAACATAAATGATCAATTGAAAATATGATTTCTTCTATCACTTTAAAGAAAGGTTACGGTGTAGTTTTTAAAATCAGTGTAACTAAAGACCATAGTGCTTGGTAATATGCATTTGAGTCAACAGCTCCAGTGGTGCAATTCATCAGCGTGTGTTACTTATAAGGCAGTACGCAGCAGAGCAATGCCGAGGTTGTGAGTTTTAGCCTCACCTGGAACAAGGTTTCAAAAAGCGAGAGACATTTCGTAGCAATGGAGTTCAAAGCCTAATATAAATGATCAATTGAAAATTTGATTTCTTCTATCACTTTGAAGAAAGTTTACGGTGTAGTTTTTAAAATCAGTCTAACTAAAGACCATAGTGTTTGGTAATATGCATTTGAGTCAGCAGCTCCAGTGGCGCAATCGGTCAGCGCGCGGTACTTATAAGACAGTACGCAGCAGAGCAATGCCGAGGTTGTGAGTTCGAGCCTCACCTGGAACAAGGTTTTAGAAAGAAAGAGACATTTCTGTAGCTATGGAGTTCAAAGCCTAACATAAATGATCAATTGAAAATTTGATTTCTCCTATCACTTTGAAGAAAGGTTATGATGTAATTTTTAAAATCAGTCTAACTAAAGACCATAGTGTTTGGTAATATGCGTTTGAGTCAACAGCTCCAGTGGCACAATTAGTCAGCGTGTGTTACTTATAAGGCAGTACACAGCAGAACAATGCCGAGGTTGTGAGTTCGAGTCTCACCTGGAATAAGGTTTCAGAAAGCGAGAGACATTTCGTAGCAATGGAGTTGAAAGCCTAACATAAATGATCAATTGAAAATTTGATTTCTTCTATCACTTTGAAGAAAGTTTACGGTGTAGTTTTTAAAATCAGTCTAACTAAAGACCATAGTGTTTGGTAATATGCATTTGAGTCAACAGCTCCAGTGGCGCAATTCGTCAGCGTGTGTTACTTATAAGGCAGTACGCAACAGAGCAATGCCGAGGTTGTGAGTTCGAGCCTCACCTGGAACAAGGTTTCAGAAAGCGAGAGACATTTCGTAGCAATGGAGTTCAAAGCCTAACATAAATGATCAGTAGAAAATAAGATCACTTTGAAGAAAGTTTACGGTGTAGTTTTTAAAATCAGTCTAACTAAAGACCATAGTGTTTGGTAATATGCATTTGAGTCAGCAGCTCCAGTGGTGCAATTCATCAGCGTGTGTTGCTTAGAAGGCAGTACGCAGCAGAGCAATGCCGAGGTTGTGAGTTCGAGCCTCACCTGGAACAAGGTTTTAGAAAGCGAGAGACATTTCGTAGCAATGGAGTTCAAAGCCTAACATAAATTATCAATTGAAAATTAGGTCCTTTTTATCACTTTGAAGAAAGTTTACGGTGTAGTTTTTAAAATCAGTCTAACTAAAGACCATAGTGTTTGGTAATATGCATTTGAGTCAGCAGCTCCAGTGGTGCAATCGGTCAGCGCGTGGTACTTATAAGACAGTACGCAGCAGAGCAATGCCGAGGTTGTGAGTTCGAGCCTCACCTGGAGCAAGGTTTTAGAAAGCAAGAGACATTTCAGTAGCTATGGAGTTCAAAGCCTAACATAAATGATCAATTGAAAATTTGATTTCTCCTATCACTTTGAAGAAAGGTTATGGTGTAGTTTTTAAAATCAGTCTAACTAAAGACCATAGTGTTTGGTAATATGCATTTGAGTCAACAGCTCCAGTGGTGCAATTCGTCAGCCTGTGTTACTTATAAGGCAGTACACAGCAGAGCAATGCCGAGGTTGTGAGTTCGAGCCTCACCTGGAATAAGGTTTCAGAAAGCGAGAGACATTTCGTAGCAATGGAGTTCAAAGCCTAACATAAATGATCAATTGAAAATGTGATTTTTTATTTCACTTTGAAGAAAGGTTACAGTGTACTTTTTAAAATCAGTCTAACTAAAGACCATAGTTTTTGGTAATATGCATTTGAGTCAACAGCTCCAGTGGCACTGTCAGTCAGCAACTCCAGTGGCGCAATTGGTCAGTGAGAGGTACTTATAAGGCAGTACACAGCAGAGCAATGCCAAGATTGTGAGTTCTAGCCTCACCTGAGGCAAGGTGTCAGAAAGCAAGAGAAGTTTCAGTAGCTATGAAGTTCAAAGCCTAACATAAATGATCAATTGAAAATTTGATTTCTTCTATCACTTTGAAGAAAGTTTACGGTGTAGTTTTTAAAATCAGTCTAACTAAAGACCATAGTGTTTGGTAATATGCATTTGAGTCAACAGCTCCAGTGGCGCAATTCGGTCAGCGCGTGGTACTTATAAGGCAGTATGCAGCAGAGCAATGCCGAGGTTGTGAGTTCGAGCCTCACCTGGAGCAAGGTTTTAGAAAGAAAGAGACATTTCAGTAGCAATGGAGTTCAAAGCCTAACATAAATGATCAATTGAAAATTTGATTTCTCCTATCACTTTGAAGAAAGTTTACAGTGTAGTTTTTAAAATCAGTCTAACTAAAGACCATAGTTTTTGGTAATATGCATTTGAGTCAACAGCTCCAGTGGCACTGTCAGTCAGCAGCTCCAGTGGCACAATTGGTCAGTGAGAGGTACTTATAAGGCAGTACACAGCAGAGCAATGCCAAGATTGTGAGTTCTAGCCTCACCTGAGGCAAGGTGTCAGAAAGCTAGAGAAGTTTCAGTAGCTATGGAAGTTCAAAGCCTAACATAAATGATCAATTGAAAATATGATTTCTTCTATCACTTTGAAGAAAGGTTACGGTGTAGTTTTTAAAATCAGTGTAACTAAAGACCATAGTGCTTGGTAATATGCATTTGAGTCAACAGCTCCAGTGGCGCAATTCGTCAGCGTGTGTTACTTATAAGGCAGTACGCAGCAGAGCAATGCCGAGGTTGTGAGTTCGAGCCTCACCTGGAGCAAGGTTTTAGAAAGAAAGAGACATTTCAGTAGCTATGGAGTTCAAAGCCTAACATAAATGATCAATTGAAAATTTGATTTCTCCTATCACTTTGAAGAAAGGTTATGATGTAGTTTTTAAAATCAGTCTAACTAAAGACCATAGTGTTTGGTAATATGCATTTGAGTCAACAGCTCCAGTGGCACTGTAAGTCAACAGCTCCAGTGGTGCAATTAGTCAGCGTGTGTTACTTATAAGGCAGTACGCAGCAGAGCAATGCTGAGGTTGTGAGTTCGTGCCTCACCTGGAACAAGGTTTCAGAAAACGAAAGACATTTCGTAGCAATGGAGTTCAAAGCCTAACATAAATGATCAATAGAAAATGTTATTTTTTCTTTCACTTTGAAGAAAGGTTACAGTGTACTTTTTAAAATCAGTCTAACTAAAGACCATAGTGTTTGGTAATATGCATTTGAGTCAACAGCTCCAGTGGTGCAATTGGACAGCGCGTGGTACTTATAAGGCAGTACACAGCAGAGCAATGCCGAGGTTGTGAGTTTGAGCCTCACCTGGAACAAGGTTTCAGAAAGCGAGAGACATTTCGTAGCAATGGAGTTCAAAGCCTAACATAAATGATCAATTGAAAATTTGATTTCTTCTATCACTTTGAAGAAAGTTTACGGTGTAGTTTTTAAAATCAGTCTAACTAAAGACCATAGTGTTTGGTAATATGCATTTGAGTCAACAGCTCCAGTGGCGCAATTCGTCAGCGTGTGTTACTTATAAGGCAGTACGCAACAGAGCAATGCCGAGGTTGTGAGTTCGAGCCTCACCTGGAACAAGGTTTCAGAAAGCGAGAGACATTTCGTAGCAATGGAGTTCAAAGCCTAACATAAATGATCAGTAGAAAATTAGGTCCTTTTTATCACTTTGAAGAAAGTTTACGGTGTAGTTTTTAAAATCAGTCTAACTAAAGACCATAGTGTTTGGTAATATGCATTTGAGTCAGCAGCTCCAGTGGTGCAATCGGTCAGCGCGTGGTACTTATAAGACAGTACGCAGCAGAGCAATGCCGAGGTTGTGAGTTCGAGCCTCACCTGGAGCAAGGTTTTAGAAAGCAAGAGACATTTCAGTAGCTATGGAGTTCAAAGCTTAACATAAATGATCAATTGAAAATTTGATTTCTCCTATCACTTTGAAGAAAGGTTATGGTGTAGTTTTTAAAATCAGTCTAACTAAAGACCATAGTGTTTGGTAATATGCATTTGAGTCAACAGCTCCAGTGGTGCAATTCGTCAGCCTGTGTTACTTATAAGGCAGTACACAGCAGAACAATGCCGAGGTTGTGAGTTTGAACCTCACCTGGAACAAGGTTTCAGAAAGCGAGAGACATTTCGTAGCAATGGAGTTCAAAGCCTAGCATAAATGATCAATTGAAAATGTGATCACTTTGAAGAAAGTTTACAGTGTAGTTTTTAAAATCAGTCTAACTAAAGACCATAGTGTTTGGTAATATGCATTTGAGTCAACAGCTCCAGTGGCGCCGTCATTCAGTAGCTCCAGTGGCACAATCGGTCAGCGTGTGTTACTTATACGACAGTACACAGCAGAGCAATGCCAAGATTGTGAGTTCTAGCCTCACCTGGAGCAAGGTGTCAGAAAGCTAGAAATGTTTCAGTAGCTATGGAGTTCAAAGCCTACCATAAATGATCAATTGAAAATATGATTTCTTCTATCACTTTAAAGAAAGGTTACGGTGTAGTTTTTAAAATCAGTGTAACTAAAGACCATAGTGCTTGGTAATATGCATTTGAGTCAACAGCTCCAGTGGCGCAATTCGTCAGCGTGTGTTACTTATAAGGCAGTACGCAGCAGAGCAATGCCGAGGTTGTGAGTTCGAGCCTCACCTGGAACAAGGTTTCAAAAAGCGAGAGACATTTCGTAGCAATGGAGTTCAAAGCCTAACATAAATGATCAATGAAAATGAGATCACTTTGAAGAAAGTTTACAGTGTAGTTTTTAAAATCAGTCTAACTAAAGACCATAGTGTTTGGTAATATGCATTTGAGTCAACAGCTCCAGCCTACAATCAACAGCTCCAGTGGCGCAATTAGCCAGCGTGTGTACTTATAAGGCAGTACGCAGCAGAGCAATGCCGAGGTTGTGAGTTCGAGCCTCACCTGGAACAAGGTTTCAGAAAGCGAGAGACATTTCTTAGCAATGGAGTTCAAAGCCTAACATAAATGATCAATTGAAAATGTGATTTTTTCTTTCACTTTGAAGAAAGGTTACAGTGTACTTTTTAAAATCAGTCTAACTAAAGACCATAGTTTTGGTAATATGCATTTGAGTCAACAGCTCCAGTGGCACTATCAGTCAGCAGCTCCAGTGGCGCAATTGGTCAGTGTGAAGTACTTATAAGGCAGTACACAGCAGAGCAATGCCAAGATTGTGAGTTCTAGCCTCACCTGAGGCAAGGTGTCAGAAAGCTAGAGAAGTTTCAGTAGCTATGAAGTTCAAAGCCTAACATAAATGATCAATTGAAAATATGATTTCTTTTATCACTTTAAAGAAAGGTTACGGTGTAGTTTTTAAAATCAGTGTAACTAAAGACCATAGTGTTTGGTAATATGCATTTGAGTCAACAGCTCCAGTGGTGCAATTCGTCAGCGTGTGTTATTTATAAGGCAGTACGCAGCAGAGCAATGCCGAGGTTGTGAGTTTGAGCCTCACCTGGAACAAGGTTTCAAAAAGCGAGAGACATTTCGTAGCTATGGAGTTCAAAGCCTAACATAAATGATCAATTGAAAATTTGATTTCTTCTATCACTTTGAAGAAAGTTTACGGTGTAGTTTTTAAAATCAGTCTAACTAAAGACCATAGTGTTTGGTAATATGCATTTGAGTCAACAGCTCCAGTGGCGCAATTCGTCAGCGTGTGTTACTTATAAGGCAGTACGCAACAGAGCAATGCCGAGGTTGTGAGTTCGAGCCTCACCTGGAACAAGGTTTCAGAAAGCGAGAGACATTTCGTAGCAATGGAGTTCAAAGCCTAACATAAATGATCAATAGAAAATGAGATCACTTTGAAGAAAGTTTACAGTGTAGTTTTTAAAATCAGTCTAACTAAAGACCATAGTGTTTGGTAATATGCATTTGAGTCAACAGCTCCAGTGGTGCAATTGGACAGCGCGTGGTACTTATAAGGCAGTACACAGCAGAGCAATGCTGAGATTGTGAGTTCTAGCCTCACCTGGAACAAGGTGTCAGAAAGCTAGAGACGTTTCAGTAGCTATGGAGTTCAAAGCCTAACATAAATTATCAATTGAAAATTAGGTCCTTTTTATCACTTTGAAGAAAGTTTACGGTGTAGTTTTTAAAATCAGTCTAACTAAAGACCATAGTGTTTGGTAATATGCATTTGAGTCAGCAGCTCCAGTGGTGCAATCGGTCAGCGCGTGGTACTTATAAGACAGTACGCAGCAGAGCAATGCCGAGGTTGTGAGTTCGAGCCTCACCTGGAGCAAGGTTTTAGAAAGCAAGAGACATTTCAGTAGCTATGGAGTTCAAAGCTTAACATAAATGATCAATTGAAAATTTGATTTCTCCTATCACTTTGAAGAAAGGTTATGGTGTAGTTTTTAAAATCAGTCTAACTAAAGACCATAGTGTTTGGTAATATGCATTTGAGTCAACAGCTCCAGTGGGGCAATTCGTCAGCCTGTGTTACTTATAAGGCAGTACACAGCAGAACAATGCCGAGGTTGTGAGTTCGAGTCTCACCTGGAATAAGGTTTCAGAAAGCGAGAGACATTTCGTTGCAATGGAGTTCAAAGCCTAACATAAATGATCAATTGAAAATGTGATTTTTTATTTCACTTTGAAGAAAGGTTACAGTGTACTTTTTAAAATCAGTCTAACTAAAGACCATAGTTTTTGGTAATATGCATTTGAGTCAACAGCTCCAGTGGCACTGTCAGTCAGCAACTCCAGTGGCGCAATTGGTCAGTGAGAGGTACTTATAAGGCAGTACACAGCAGAGAAATGCCAAGATTGTGAGTTCTAGCCTCACCTGAGGCAAGGTGTCAGAAAGCTAGAGAAGTTTCAGTAGCTATGAAGTTCAAAGCCTAACATAAATGATCAATTGAAAATTTGATTTCTTCTATCACTTTGAAGAAAGTTTACGGTGTAGTTTTTAAAATCATTCTAACTAAAGACCATAGTGTTTGGTAATATGCATTTGAGTCAGCAGCTCCAGTGGCGCAATCGGTCAGCGCGCGGTACTTATAAGACAGTATGCAGCAGAGCAATGCCGAGGTTGTGAGTTCGAGCCTCACCTGGAGCAAGGTTTTAGAAACAAAGAGACATTTCAGTAGCTATGGAGTTCAAAGCCTAACATAAATGATCAATTGAAAATTTGATTTCTCCTATCACTTTGAAGAAAGTTTACAGTGTACTTTTTAAAATCAGTCTAACTAAAGACCATAGTTTTTGGTAATATGCATTTGAGTCAACAGCTCCAGTGGCACTATCAGTCAGCAGCTCCAGTGGCGCAATTGGTCAGTGAGAGGTACTTATAAGGCAGTACACAACAGAGAAATGCCAAGATTGTGAGTTCTAGCCTCACCTGAGGCAAGGTGTCAGAAAGCTAGAGAAGTTTCAGTAGCTATGAAGTTCAAATCCTAACATAAATGATCAATTGAAAATATGATTTCTTCTATCACTTTAAAGAAAGGTTACGGTGTAGTTTTTAAAATCAGTGTAACTAAAGACCATAGTGCTTAGTAATATGCATTTGAGTCAACAGCTCCAGTGGCGCAATTCGTCAGCGTCTGTTACTTGTAAGGCAGTACGCAGCAGAGCAATGCTGAGGTTGTCAGTTTGAGCCTCAGCTGGAGCAAGGTTTTAGAAAGAAAGAGACATTTCAGTAGCTATGGAGTTCAAAGCCTAACATAAATGATCAATTGAAAATTTGATTTCTCCTATCACTTTGAAGAAAGGTTATGATATAATTTTTAAAATCAGTCTAACTAAAGACCATAGTGTTTGGTAATATGCGTTTGAGTCAACAGCTCCAGTGGCGCAATTAGTCAGCGTGTGTTACTTATAAGGCAGTACGCAGCAGAGCAATGCTGAGGTTGTGAGTCGTGCCTCACCTGGAACAAGGTTTCAGAAAACGAAAGACATTTCGTAGCAATGGAGTTCAAAGCCTAACATAAATGATCAATTGAAAATGTTATTTTTTCTTTCACTTTGAAGAAAGGTTACAGTGTACTTTTTAAAATCAGTCTAACTAAAGACCATAGTGTTTGGTAATATGCGTTTGAGTCAACAGCTCCAGTGGCACAATTAGTCAGCGTGTGTTACTTATAAGGCAGTACACAGCAGAACAATGCCGAGGTTGTGAGTTCGAGTCTCACCTGGAATAAGGTTTCAGAAAGCGAGAGACATTTCGTTGCAATGGAGTTCAAAGCCTAACATAAATGATCAATTGAAAATGTGATCACTTTGAAGAAAGTTTACAGTGTAGTTTTTAAAATCAGTCTAACTAAAGACCATAGTGTTTGGTAATATGCATTTGAGTCAACAGCTCCAGTGGCGCCGTCATTCAGTAGCTCCAGTGGCACAATCGGTCAGCGTGTGTTACTTATACGACAGTACACAGCATAGCAATGCCAAGATTGTGAGTTCTAGCCTCACCTGGAGCAAGGTGTCAGAAAGCTAGAAATGTTTCAGTAGCTATGGAGTTCAAAGCCTACCATAAATGATCAATTGAAAATATGATTCCTTCTATCACTTTAAAGAAAGGTTACGGTGTAGTTTTTAAAATCAGTGTAACTAAAGACCATAGTGCTTGGTAATATGCATTAGCGTCAACAGCCCCAGTGGCGCAATTCGTCAGCGTGTGTTACTTATAAGGCAGTACGCAGCAGAGCAATGCCGAGGTTGTGAGTTCGAGCCTCACCTGGAACAAGGTTTCAGAAAGCGAGAGACATTTCGTAGCAATGGAGTTCAAAGCCTAGCATAAATGATCAATAGAAAATGAGATCACTTTGAAGAAAGTTTACAGTGTAGTTTTTAAAATCAGTCTAACTAAAGACCGTAGTGTTTGGTAATATGCATTTGAGTCAACAGCTCCATTGGTGCCTACAATCAACAGCTCCAGTGGCGCAATTAGCCAGCGTGTGTTACTTATAAGGCAGTACGCAACAGAGCAATGCCGAGGTTGTGAGTTCGAGCCTCACCTGGAACAAGGTTTCAGAAAGCGAGAGACATTTCTTAGCAATGGAGTTCAAAGCCTAACATAAATGATCAATCGAAAATGAGATCACTTTGAAGAAAGTTTACAGTGCAGTTTTTAAAATCAGTGTAACTAAAGACCATAGTGTTTGGTAATATGCATTTGAGTCAACAGCTCCAGTTGCACTGTCAGTCAACAGCTCCAGTGGCGCAATTGGTCAGTGCGAGGTACTTATAAGGCAGTACACAGCAGAGCAATGCCAAGATTGTGAGTTCTAGCCTCACCTGAGGCAAGGTGTCAGAAAGCTAGAGAAGTTTCAGTAGCTATGAAGTTCAAAGCCTAACATAAATGATCAATTGAAAATATGATTTCTTCTATCACTTTAAAGAAAGGTTATGCTGTAATTTTTAAAATCAGTGTAACTAAAGACCATAGTGCTTGGTAATATGCATTTGAGTCAACAGCTCCAGTGGTGCAATTCGTCAGCTTGTGTTATTTATAAGGCAGTACGCAGCAGAGCAATGCCGAGGTTGTGAGTTTGAGCCTCACCTGGAACAAGGTTTCAAAAAGCGAGAGACATTTCGTAACAATGGAGTTCAAAGCCTAATATAAATGATCAATTGAAAATTTGATTTCTTCTATCACTTTGAAGAAAGTTTACGGTGTAGTTTTTAAAATCAGTCTAACTAAAGACCATAGTGTTTGGTAATATGCATTTGAGTCAGCAGCTCCAGTGGCGCAATCGGTCAGCGCGCGGTACTTATAAGACAGTACGCAGCAGAGCAATGCCGAGGTTGTGAGTTCGAGCCTCACCTGGAGCAAGGTTTTAGAAAGCGAAAGACATTTCGTAGCAATGGAGTTCATAGCCTAACATAAATGATCAATTGAAAATGAGATCACTTTGAAGAAAGTTTACAGTGTAGTTTTTAAAATCAGTCTAACTAAAGACCATAGTGTTTGGTAATATGCATTTGAGTCAACAGCTCCAGTGGCGCAATTCGTCAGCGTGTGTTACTTATAAGGCAGTACGCAACAGAGCAATGCCGAGGTTGTGAGTTCGAGCCTCACCTGGAACAAGGTTTCAGAAAGCGAGAGACATTTCGTAGCAATGGAGTTCAAAGCCTAACATAAATGATCAGTAGAAAATGAGATCACTTTGAAGAAAGTTTACAGTGCAGTTTTTAAAATCAGTGTAACTAAAGACCATAGTGTTTGGTAATATGCATTTGAGTCAACAGCTCCAGTGGTGCAATTGGACAGCGCGTGGTACTTATAAGGCAGTACACAGCAGAGCAATGCTGAGGTTGTGAGTTCTAGCCTCACCTGGAACAAGGTGTCAGAAAGCTAGAGATGTTTCAGTAGCTATGGAGTTCAAAGCCTAAAATAAAGGATCAATTGAAAATGTGATTTCTTCTATCACTTTGAAGAAAGGTTACGGTGTAGTTTTTAAAATCAGTCTAACTAAAGACCATAGTGTTTGGTAATATGCATTTGAGTCAACAGCTCCAGTGGTGCAATTCATCAGCGTGTGTTGCTTAGAAGGCAGTACGCAGCAGAGCAATGCCGAGGTTGTGAGTTTGAACCTCACCTGGAACAAGGTTTCAGAAAGCGAGAGACATTTCGTAGCAATGGAGTTCAAAGCCTAACATAAATGATCAATTGAAAATTAGGTCCTTTTTATCACTTTGAAGAAAGTTTACGGTGTAGTTTTTAAAATCAGTCTAACTAAAGACCATAGTGTTTGGTAATATGCATTTGAGTCAGCAGCTCCAGTGGTGCAATCGGTCAGCGCGTGGTACTTATAAGACAGTACGCAGCAGAGCAATGCCGAGGTTGTGAGTTCGAGCCTCACCTGGAGCAAGGTTTTAGAAAGCAAGAGACATTTCAGTAGGTATGGAGTTCAAAGCTTAACATAAATGATCAATTGAAAATTTGATTTCTCCTATCTCTTTGAAGAAAGGTTATGGTGTAGTTTTTAAAATCAGTCTAACTAAAGACCATAGTGTTTGGTAATATGCATTTGAGTCAACAGCTCCAGTGGTGCAATTCGTCAGCCTGTGTTACTTATAAGGCAGTACACAGCAGAACAATGCCGAGGTTGTGAGTTCGAGTCTCACCTGGAATAAGGTTTCAGAAAGCGAGAGACATTTCGTTGCAATGGAGTTCAAAGCCTAACATAAATGATCAATTGAAAATGTGATTTTTTATTTCACTTTGAAGAAAGGTTACAGTGTACTTTTTAAAATCAGTCTAACTAAAGACCATAGTTTTTGGTAATATGCATTTGAGTCAACAGCTCCAGTGGCACTGTCAGTCAGCAACTCCAGTGGCGCAATTGGTCAGTGAGAGGTACTTATAAGGCAGTACACAGCAGAGCAATGCCAAGATTGTGAATTCTAGCCTCACCTGAGGCAAGGTGTCAGAAAGCTAGAGAAGTTTCAGTAGCTATGAAGTTCAAAGCCTAACATAAATGATCAATTGAAAATTAGATTTCTTCTATCACTTTGAAGAAAGTTTACGGTGTAGTTTTTAAAATCATTCTAACTAAAGACCATAGTGTTTGGTAATATGCATTTGAGTCAGCAGCTCCAGTGGCGCAATCGGTCAGCGCGCGGTACTTATAAGACAGTATGCAGCAGAGCAATGCCGAGGTTGTGAGTTCGAGCCTCACCTGGAGCAAGGTTTTAGAAAGAAAGAGACATTTCAGTAGCTATGGAGTTCAAAGCCTAACATAAATGATCAATTGAAAATTTGATTTCTCCTATCACTTTGAAGAAAGTTTACAGTGTACTTTTTAAAATCAGTCTAACTAAAGACCATAGTTTTTGGTAATATGCATTTGAGTCAACAGCTCCAGTGGCACTGTCAGTCAGCAGCTCCAGTGGCGCAATTGGTCAGTGAGAGGTACTTATAAGGCAGTACACAACAGAGAAATGCCAAGATTGTGAGTTCTAGCCTCACCTGAGGCAAGGTGTCAGAAAGCTAGAGAAGTTTCAGTAGCTATGAAGTTCAAATCCTAACATAAATGATCAATTGAAAATTTGATTTCTCCTATCACTTTGAAGAAAGGTTATGATATAATTTTTAAAATCAGTCTAACTAAAGACCATAGTGTTTGGTAATATGCATTTGAGTCAACAGCTCCAGTGGCGCAATTAGTCAGCGTGTGTTACTTATAAGGCAGTACGCAGCAGAGCAATGCTGAGGTTGTGAGTTCGTGCCTCACCTGGAACAAGGTTTCAGAAAACGAAAGACATTTCGTAGCAATGGAGTTCAAAGCCTAACATAAATGATCAATTGAAAATGTTATTTTTTCTTTCACTTTGAAGAAAGGTTACAGTGTACTTTTTAAAATCAGTCTAACTAAAGACCATAGTGTTTGGTAATATGCGTTTGAGTCAACAGCTCCAGTGGCACAATTAGTCAGCGTGTGTTACTTATAAGGCAGTACACAGCAGAACAATGCCGAGGTTGTGAGTTCGAGTCTCACCTGGAACAAGGTTTCAGAAAGCGAGAGACATTTCGTAGCAATGGAGTTCAAAGCCTAACATAAATGATCAGTAGAAAATGAGATCACTTTGAAGAAAGTTTACAGTGCAGTTTTTAAAATCAGTGTAACTAAAGACCATAGTGTTTGGTAATATGCATTTGAGTCAACAGCTCCAGTGGTGCAATTGGACAGCGCGTGGTACTTATAAGGCAGTACACAGCAGAGCAATGCTGAGGTTGTGAGTTCTAGCCTCACCTGGAACAATGTGTCAGAAAGCTAGAGACGTTTCAGTAGCTATGGAGTTCAAAGCCTAAAATAAAGGATCAATTGAAAATGTGATTTCTTCTATCACTTTGAAGAAAGGTTACGGTGTAGTTTTTAAAATCAGTCTAACTAAAGACCATAGTGTTTGGTAATATGCATTTGAGTCAACAGCTCCAGTGGTGCAATTCATCAGCGTGTGTTGCTTAGAAGGCAGTACGCAGCAGAGCAATGCCGAGGTTGTGAGTTTGAACCTCACCTGGAACAAGGTTTCAGAAAGCGAGAGACATTTCGTAGCAATGGAGTTCAAAGCCTAACATTGATCGTGAAGAAAGAGTAGTTTTTAAAATCAGTCTAACTAAAGACCATAGTGTTTGGTAATATGCTGACAAAGCGCACCAGTACGCAGCAGAGCAATGCCGAGGTTGTGAGTTCGAGCCTCACCTGGAGCAGCCATTTCAGTAGCTATGGAGTTCAAAGAAATGATCAATTGAAAAGCTATCACGGTGTAGTTTTTAAAATCAGTCTAACTAAAGACCATAGTGTTTGGTAATATGCATTTGAGTCAACAGCTCCAGTGGTGCAATTCGTCAGTGTGTTACTTATAAGGCAGTACACAGCAGAGCAATGCCGAGGTTGTGAGTTCGAGCCTCACCTGGAACAAGGTTTCAGAAAGCGAGAGACAGCAATGGAGTTCAAAGCCTAACATAAATGATCAATTGAAAATGTGACTTTGAAGAAAGGTTACAGTGTACTTTTTAAAATCAGTCTAACTAAAGACCATAGTTTTTGGTAATATGCATTTGAGTCAACAGCTCCAACTGTCAGTTCCAGTGGCGCAATTGGTCAGTGGTACTTATAAAGTACACAGCAGAGCAATGCCAAGATTGTGAGTTCTAGCCTCACCTGAGGCAAGGTGTCAGAAAGCTAGAGAAGTTTCAGTAGCTATGAAGTTCAAAGCCTAACATAAATGATCAATTGAAAATGATTTCTTCTATCACTTTGAAGAAAGTTTATGTAGTAAAGACCATAGTGTTTGGTAATATGCATTTGAGTCAGCAGCTCCAGTGGCGCAAGTCACACAGTACGCAGCAGAGCAATGCCGAGGTTGTGAGTTCGAGCCTCACCTGGAGCAAGGTTTTAGAAAGAAAGAGACATTTCAGTAGCTATGGAGTTCAAAGCCTAACATAAATGATCAATTGAAAATTTGATTTCTTCTATCACTTTGAAGAAAGTTTACAGTGTAGTTTTTAAAATCAGTCTAACTAAAGACCATAGTGTTGGTAATATGCATTTGAGTCAACAGCTTTCAGTCAGCAATTGGTCAGTGAGAGGTACTTATAAGGCAGTACGCAGCAGAGCAATGCCTGAGTTCTAGCCTCACCTGAGGCAAGGTGTCAGAAAGCTAGAGAAGTTTCAGTAGCAGTTCAAAGCCTAACATAAATGATCAATTGAAAATTTGATTTCTTCTATCACTTTGAAGAAAGGCATTTTTAAAATCAGTCTAACTAAAGACCATAGTGTTTGGTAATATGCATTTGAGTCAACAGCTCCAGTGGCGCTCAGCGTGTGTTACTTATAAGGCAGTACGCAGCAGAGCAATGCTGAGGTTGTGAGTTCGCCTCACCTGGAACAAGGTTTCAGAAAGCGAAAGACATTTCGTAGCAATGGAGTTCAAAGCCTAACATAAATGATCAATTGAAAATGAGCACTTTGAAGAAAGGTTACAGTGTAGTTTTTAAAATCAGTCTAACTAAAGACCATAGTGTTTGGTAATATGCGTTTGAGTCAACAGCTCCAGTGGCGCAATTAGTCAGCGTGTGTTACTTATAAGGCACGCAGCAGAGCAATGCCGAGGTTGTGAGTTCGAGCCTCACCTGGAACAAGGTTTCAGAAAGCGAGAGACATTTCGTAGCAATGGAGTTCAAAGCCTAACATAAATGATCAGTAGAAAATGAGATCACTTTGAAGAAAGTTTACAGTGCAGTTTTTAAAATCAGTGTAACTAAAGACCATAGTGTTTGGTAATATGCATTTGAGTCAACAGCTCCAGTGGTGCAATTGGACAGCGCGTGGTACTTATAAGGCAGTACACAGCAGAGCAATGCTGAGGTTGTGAGTTCTAGCCTCACCTGGAACAATGTGTCAGAAAGCTAGAGACGTTTCAGTAGCTATGGAGTTCAAAGCCTAAAATAAAGGATCAATTGAAAATGTGATTTCTTCTATCACTTTGAAGAAAGGTTACGGTGTAGTTTTTAAAATCAGTCTAACTAAAGACCCTAGTGTTTGGTAATATGCATTTGAGTCAACAGCTCCAGTGGTGCAATTGGACAGCGCGTGGTACTTATAAGGCAGTACACAGCAGAGCAATGCCGAGGTTGTGAGTTTGAACCTCACCTGGAACAAGGTTTCAGAAAGCGAGAGACATTTCGTAGCAATGGAGTTCAAAGCCTAACATAAATGATCAATTGAAAATTAGGTCCTTTTTATCACTTTGAAGAAAGTTTACGGTGTAGTTTTTAAAATCAGTCTAACTAAAGACCATAGTGTTTGGTAATATGCATTTGAGTCAGCAGCTCCAGTGGTGCAATCGGTCAGCGCGTGGTACTTATAAGACAGTACGCAGCAGAGCAATGCCGAGGTTGTGAGTTCGAGCCTCACCTGGAGCAAGGTTTTAGAAAGCAAGAGACATTTCAGTAGCTATGGAGTTCAAAGCTTAACATAAATGATCAATTGAAAATTTGATTTCTCCTATCACTTTGAAGAAAGGTTATGGTGTAGTTTTTAAAATCAGTCTAACTAAAGACCATAGTGTTTGGTAATATGCATTTGAGTCAACAGCTCCAGTGGTGCAATTCGTCAGCCTGTGTTACTTATAAGGCAGTACACAGCAGAACAATGCCGAGGTTGTGAGTTCGAGTCTCACCTGGAATAAGGTTTCAGAAAGCGAGAGACATTTCGTTGCAATGGAGTTCAAAGCCTAACATAAATGATCAATTGAAAATGTGATTTTTTATTTCACTTTGAAGAAAGGTTACAGTGTACTTTTTAAAATCAGTCTAACTAAAGACCATAGTTTTTGGTAATATGCATTTGAGTCAACAGCTCCAGTGGCACTGTCAGTCAGCAACTCCAGTGGCGCAATTGGTCAGTGAGAGGTACTTATAAGGCAGTACACAGCAGAGCAATGCCAAGATTGTGAATTCTAGCCTCACCTGAGGCAAGGTGTCAGAAAGCTAGAGAAGTTTCAGTAGCTATGAAGTTCAAAGCCTAACATAAATGATCAATTGAAAATTTGATTTCTTCTATCACTTTGAAGAAAGTTTACGGTGTAGTTTTTAAAATCATTCTAACTAAAGACCATAGTGTTTGGTAATATGCATTTGAGTCAGCAGCTCCAGTGGCGCAATCGGTCAGCGCGCGGTACTTATAAGACAGTATGCAGCAGAGCAATGCCGAGGTTGTGAGTTCGAGCCTCACCTGGAGCAAGGTTTTAGAAAGAAAGAGACATTTCAGTAGCTATGGAGTTCAAAGCCTAACATAAATGATCAATTGAAAATTTGATTTCTCCTATCACTTTGAAGAAAGTTTACAGTGTACTTTTTAAAATCAGTCTAACTAAAGACCATAGTTTTTGGTAATATGCATTTGAGTCAGCAGCTCCAGTGGCGCAATTCGTCAGCGTCTGTTACTTGTAAGGCAGTATGCAGCAGAGCAATGCTGAGGTTGTCAGTTTGAGCCTCAGCTGGAGCAAGGTTTTAGAAAGAAAGAGACATTTCAGTAGCTATGGAGTTCAAAGCCTAACATAAATGATCAATTGAAAATGTTATTTTTTCTTTCACTTTGAAGAAAGGTTACAGTGTACTTTTTAAAATCAGTCTAACTAAAGACCATAGTTTTTGGTAATATGCATTTGAGTCAACAGCTCCAGTGGCGCAAGTGGTCAGTGAGAGGTACTTATAAGGCAGTACACAGCAGAGCAATGCCAAAATTGTGAGTTCTAGCCTCACCTGAGGCAAGGTGTCAGAAAGCTAGAGAAGTTTCAGTAGCTATGAAGTTAAAAGCCTAACATAAATGATCAATTGAAAATATGATTTCTTCTATCACTTTAAAGAAAGGTTACGGTGTAGTTTTTAAAATCAGTGTAACTAAAGACCATAGTGTTTGGTAATATGCATTTGAGTCAACAGCTCCAGTGGCGCAATTATCAGCGTGTGTTACTTATAAGGCAGTACGCAGCAGAGCAATGCCGAGGTTGTGAGTTCGTGCCTCACCTGGAACAAGGTTTCAGAAAACGAAGACATTTCGTAGCAATGGAGTTCAAAGCCTAACATAAATGATCAATTGAAAATTTGTCACTTTGAAGAAAGGTTACAGTGTACTTTTTAAAATCAGTCTAACTAAAGACCATAGTGTTTGGTAATATGCGTTTGAGTCAACAGCTCCAGTGGCACAATTAGTCAGCGTGTGTTACTTATAAGGCAGTACACAGCAGAACAATGCCGAGGTTGTGAGTTCGAGTCTCACCTGGAACAAGGTTTCAGAAAGCGAGAGACATTTCGTAGCAATGGAGTTCAAAGCCTAACATAAATGATCAAGAAAATGAGATCACTTTGAAGAAAGGTTACAGTGTAGTTTTTAAAATCAGTCTAACTAAAGACCATAGTGTTTGGTAATATGCATTTGAGTCAACAGCTCCAGTGGTGCAATTGGTCAGCGCGTGGTACTTATAAGGCAGTACACAGCAGAGCAATGCCTGATTGTGAGTTCTAGCCTCACCTGAACAAGGTGTCAGAAAGCTAGAGACGTTTCAGTAGCTATGGAGTTCAAAGCCTAAAATAAATGATCAATTGAAAATGTGATTTCTTCTATCACTTTGAAGAAAGGTTACGGTGTAGTTTTTAAAATCAGTCTAACTAAAGACCATAGTGTTTGGTAATATGCATTTGAGTCAACAGCTCCAGTGGTGCAATTCATCAGCGTGTGTTGCTTATAAGGCAGTACGCAGCAGAGCAATGCCGAGGTTGTGAGTTTGAAGCCTCACCTGGAACAAGGTTTCAGAAAGCGAGAGACATTTCGTAGCAATGGAGTTCAAAGCCTAACATAAATGATCAGTAGAAAATAAGATCACTTTGAAGAAAGTTTACGGTGTAGTTTTTAAAATCAGTCTAACTAAAGACCATAGTGTTTGGTAATATGCATTTGAGTCAGCAGCTCCAGTGGTGCAATCGGTCAGCGCGTGGTACTTATAAGACAGTACGCAGCAGAGCAATGCCGAGGTTGTGAGTTTGAGCCTCACCTGGAGCAAGGTTTTAGAAAGCAAGAGACATTTCAGTAGCTATGGAGTTCAAAGCCTAAAATAAAGGATCAATTGAAAATGTGATTTCTTCTATCACTTTGAAGAAAGGTTACGGTGTAGCTTTAAAAACTGTCTAACTAAAGACCATCGTGCTTGGAAATATGCATTTGAGTCAACAGCTCCAGTGGTGCAATTCGTCAGCTGTGTTACTTATAAGGCAGTACACAGCAGAACAATGCCGAGGTTGTGAGTTCGAGTCTCACCTGGAATAAGGTTTCAGAAAGCGAGAGACATTTCGTTGCAATGGAGTTCAAAGCCTAACATAAATGATCAATTGAATATGTGATTTTTTATTTCACTTTGAAGAAAGGTTACAGTGTACTTTTTAAAATCAGTCTAACTAAAGACCATAGTTTTTGGTAATATGCATTTGAGTCAACAGCTCCAGTGGCACTGTCAGTCAGCAACTCCAGTGGCGCAATTGGTCAGTGAGAGGTACTTATAAGGCAGTACACAGCAGAGCAATGCCAAGATTGTGAGTTCTAGCCTCACCTGAGGCAAGGTGTCAGAAAGCTAGAGAAGTTTCAGTAGCTATGAAGTTCAAAGCCTAACATAAATGATCAATTGAAAATATGATTTCTTCTATCACTTTGAAGAAAGTTACGGTGTAGTTTTTAAAATCAGTCTAACTAAAGACCATAGTGTTTGGTAATATGCATTTGAGTCAGCAGCTCCAGTGGCGCAATCGGTCAGCGTGGTACTTATAAGGCAGTATGCAGCAGAGCAATGCCGAGGTTGTGAGTTCGAGCCTCACCTGGAGCAAGGTTTTAGAAAGAAAGAGACATTTCAGTAGCTATGGAGTTCAAAGCCTAACATAAATGATCAATTGAAAATTTGAATCACTTTGAAGAAAGTTTACAGTGTAGTTTTTAAAATCAGTCTAACTAAAGACCATAGTGTTTGGTAATATGCATTTGAGTCAACAGCTCCAGTGGCGCAATTCGTCAGCGTGTGTTACTTATAAGGCAGTATGCAGCAGAGCAATGCTGAGGTTGTGAGTTTGAGCCTCACCTGGAGCAAGGTTTAGAAAGAAAGAGACATTTCAGTAGCTATGGAGTTCAAAGCCTAACATAAATGATCAATTGAAAATGTTATTTTTTCTTTCACTTTGAAGAAAGGTTACAGTGTACTTTTTAAAATCAGTCTAACTAAAGACCATAGTTTTTGGTAATATGCATTTGAGTCAACAGCTCCAGTACACAGTGGTCAGTACTTATAAGGCAGTACACAGCAGAGCAATGCCAAAATTGTGAGTTCTAGCCTCACCTGAGGCAAGGTGTCAGAAAGCTAGAGAAGTTTCAGTAGCTATGAAGTTAAAAGCCTAACATAAATGATCAATTGAAAATATGATTTCTTCTATCACTTTAAAGAAAGGTTACGGTGTAGTTTTTAAAATCAGTGTAACTAAAGACCATAGTGCTTGGTAATATGCATTTGAGTCAACAGCTCCAGTGGTGCAATTCATCAGCGTGTGTTATTTATAAGGCAGTACGCAGCAGAGCAATGCCGAGGTTGTGAGTTTTAGCCTCACCTGGAACAAGGTTTCAAAAAGCGAGAGACATTTCGTAGCAATGGAGTTCAAAGCCTAATATAAATGATCAATTGAAAATTTGATTTCTTCTATCACTTTGAAGAAAGTTTGTAGTTTTTAAAATCAGTCTAACTAAAGACCATAGTGTTTGGTATATGTGAGTGAGTCAACAGCTCCAGTGGCGCAATTAGTCAGCGTGTGTTACTTATAAGGCAGTACGCAGCAGAGCAATGCTGAGGTTGTGAGTTCGTGCCTCACCTGGAACAAGGTTTCAGAAAAGCGAAGAGACATTTCGTAGCAATGGAGTTCAAAGCCTAACATAAATGATCAATTGAAAAGATTTTTTCTTTCACTTTGAAGAAAGGTTACAGTGTACTTTTTAAAATCAGTCTAACTAAAGACCATAGTTTTTGGTAATATGCATTTGAGTCAACAGCTCCAGTGGCGCAAGTGGTCAGTGAGAGGTACTTATAAGGCAGTACACAGCAGAGCAATGCCAAAATTGTGAGTTCTAGCCTCACCTGAGGCAAGGTGTCAGAAAGCTAGAGAAGTTTCAGTAGCTATGAAGTTAAAAGCCTAACATAAATGATCAATTGAAAATATGATTTCTTCTATCACTTTAAAGAAAGGTTACGGTGTAGTTTTTAAAATCAGTGTAACTAAAGACCATAGTGCTTGGTAATATGCATTTGAGTCAACAGCTCCAGTGGTGCAATTCATCAGCGTGTGTTATTTATAAGGCAGTACGCAGCAGAGCAATGCCGAGGTTGTGAGTTTTAGCCTCACCTGGAACAAGGTTTCAAAAAGCGAGAGACATTTCGTAGCAATGGAGTTCAAAGCCTAATATAAATGATCAATTGAAAATTTGATTTCTTCTATCACTTTGAAGAAAGTTTACTGTGTAGTTTTTAAAATCAGTCTAACTAAAGACCATAGTGTTTGGTAATATGCATTTGAGTCAGCAGCTCCAGTGGCGCAATCGGTCAGCGCGCGGTACTTATAAGACAGTACGCAGCAGAGCAATGCCGAGGTTGTGAGTTCGAGCCTCACCTGGAGCAAGGTTTTAGAAAGAAAGAGACATTTCAGTAGCTATGGAGTTCAAATCCTAACATAAATGATCAATTGAAAATTTGATTTCTCCTATCACTTTGAAGAAAGTTTACAGTGTAGTTTTTAAAATCAGTCTAACTAAAGACCATAGTGTTTGGTAATATGCATTTGAGTCAACACCTCCAGTGGTGCAATTCGTCAGCTTTTGTTACTTATAAGGCAGTACACAGCAGAACAATGCCGAGGTTGTGAGTTCGAGTCTCACCTGGAATAAGGTTTCAGAAAGCGAGAGACATTTCGTAGCAATGGAGTTCAAAGCCTAACATAAATGATCAATTGAAAATGTGATTTTTTCTTTCACTTTGAAGAAAGGTTACAGAGTACTTTTTAAAATCAGTCTAACTAAAGACCATAGTTTTTGGTAATATGCATTTGAGTCAACAGATCCAGTAGCACTGTCACTCAGCCGCTCCAGTGGCGCAATTGGTCAGTGTGAGGTACTTATAAGGCAGTACACAGCAGAGCAATGCCAAGATTGTGAGTTCTAGCCTCACCTGGCGCAAGGTGTCAGAAAGTTTGAGACGTTTCAGTAGCTATGAAGTTCAAAACCTAACATAAATGATCAATTGAAAATATGATTTCTTCTATCACTTTAAAGAAAGGTTACGGTGTAGTTTTTAAAATCAGTGTAACTAAATACCATAGTGCTTGGTAATATGCATTTGAGTCAACAGCTCCAGTGGCGCAATCGGTCAACACGTGGTACTTATAAGACAGTATGCAGCAGAGCAATGCCGAGGTTGTGAGTTCGAGTTTCACCTGGAGCAAGGTTTTAGAAAGCAAGATACATTTCAGTAGCTATGGAGTTCAAAGCCTAACATAAATGATCAATTGAAAATTAGGTCCTTTTTATCACTTTGAAGAAAGTTTACAGTGTAGTTTTTAAAATCAGTCTAACTAAAGACCATAGTGTTTGGTAATATGCATTTGAGTCAACAGCTCCAGTGGTGCAATTCGTCAGCTTTTGTTACTTATAAGGCAGTACACAGCAGAACAATGCCGAGGTTGTGAGTTCGAGTCTCACCTGGAATAAGGTTTCAGAAAGCGAGAGACATTTCGTAGCAATGGAGTTCATAGCCTAACATAAATGATCAATTGAAAATGAGATCACTTTGAAGAAAGTTTACAGTGTAGTTTTTAAAATCAGTCTAACTAAAGACCATAGTGTTTGGTAATATGCATTTGAGTCAACAGCTCCAGTGGCGCCGTCAGTCAGTAGCTCCAGTGGCACAATCGGTCAGCGTGTGTTACTTATACGACAGTACACAGCAGAGCAATGCCAAGATTGTGAGTTCTAGCCTCACCTGAGGCAAGGTGTCAGAAAGCTAGAGAAGTTTCAGTAGCTATCAAGTTCAAAGCCTAACATAAATGATCAATTGAAAATATGATTTCTTCTATCACTTTAAAGAAAGGTTATGCTGTAATTTTTAAAATCAGTGTAACTAAAGACCATAGTGCTTGGTAATATGCATTTGAGTCAACAGCTCCAGTGGTGCAATTCGTCAGCGTGTGTTATTTATAAGGCAGTACGCAGCAGAGCAATGCCGAGGTTGTGAGTTTGAGCCTCACCTGGAACAAGGTTTCAAAAAGCGAGAGACATTTCGTAGCAATGGAGTTCAAAGCCTAACATAAATGATCAATAGAAAATGAGATCACTTTGAAGAAAGTTTACAGTGTAGTTTTTAAAATCAGTCTAACTAAAGACCATAGTGTTTGGTAATATGCATTTGAGTCAACAGCTCCATTGGTTTCCAACAGTCAACAGCTCCAGTGGCGCAATTCGTCAGCGTGTCTTACTTATAAGGCAGTACGCAGCAGAGTAATGCCGAGGTTGTGAGTTTGTGCCTCACCTGGAACAAGGTTTCAAAAAGCGAGAGACATTTCGTAGCAATGGAGTTCAAGGCCTAAAATAAATGATCAATTGAAAATTTGATTTCTTCTATCACTTTGAAGAAAGTTTACGGTGTAGTTTTTAAAATGAGTCTAACTAAAGACCATAGTGTTTGGTAATATGCATTTAAGTCAACAGCTCCAGTGGCGCAATTCGTCAGCGTGTGTTACTTATAAGGCAGTACGCAATAGAGCAATGCCGAGGTTGTGAGTTCGAGCCTCACCTGGAACAAGGTTTCAGAAAGCGAGAGACATTTCGTAGCAATGGAGTTCAAAGCCTAACATAAATGATCAATAGAAAATGAGATCACTTTGAAGAAAGTTTACAGTGCAGTTTTTAACATCAGTGTAACTAAAGACCATAGTGTTTGGTAATATGCATTTGAGTCAACAGCTCCAGTGGTGCAATTGGACAGCGCGTGGTACTTATAAGGCAGTACACAGCAGAGCAATGCTGAGATTGTGAGTTCTAGCCTCACCTGGAACAAGGTGTCAGAAAGCTAGAGACGTTTCAGTAGCTATGGAGTTCAAAGCCTAAAATAAAGGATCAATTGAAAATGTGATTTCTTCTATCACTTTGAAGTAAGGTTACGGTGTAGCTTTAAAAACTGTCTAACTAAAGACCATCGTTCTTGGAAATATGCGTTTGAGTCAACAGGTCCAGTGGTGCAATTCATCAGCGTGTGTTGCTTAGAAGGCAGTACGCAGCAGAGCAATGCCGAGGTTGTGAGTTTGAACCTCACCTGGAACAAGGTTTCAGAAAGCGAGAGACATTTCGTAGCAATGGAGTTCAAAGCCTAACATAAATGATCAATTGAAAATTAGGTCCTTTTTATCACTTTGAAGAAAGTTTACGGTGTAGTTTTTAAAATCAGTCTAACTAAAGACCATAGTGTTTGGTAATATGCATTTGAGTCAGCAGCTCCAGTGGCGCAATCGGTCAGCGCGTGGTACTTATAAGACAGTACGCAGCAGAGCAATGCCGAGGTTGTGAGTTCGAGCCTCACCTGGAGCAAGGTTTTAGAAAGCAAGAGACATTTCAGTAGCTATGGAGTTCAAAGCTTAACATAAATGATCAATTGAAAATTTGATTTCTCCTATCACTTTGAAGAAAGGTTATGGTGTAGTTTTTTAAATCAGTCTAACTAAAGACCATAGTGTTTGGTAATATGCATTTGAGTCAGCAGCTCCAGTGGCGCAATCGTTCAGCACGTGGTACTTATAAGACAGTACGCAGCAGAGCAATGCCAAGGTTGTGAGTTCAAGCTTCACCTGGAGCAAGGTCAATTGAAAATTAGGTCCTTTTTATCACTTTGAAGAAAGTTTACAGGTTAGTTTTTAAAATCAGTCTAACTAAAGACCATAGTGTTTGGTAATATGCAGTTGAGTCAGCAGCTCCAGTGGCGCAATAGGTCAGCGCACGGTACTTATAAAACAGTACGCAGCAGAGCAATGCCGAGGTTGTGAGTTCGAGCCTCACCTGGAGCAATGTTTTAGAAAGCAAGAGACATTTCAGTAGCTATGGAGTTCAAAGCCTAACATAAATGATCAATTGAAAATTAGGTCCCTTTTATCACTTTGAAGAAAGTTTACAGTGTAGTTTTTAACAGCGAATGGAGGTGGATTTTCTCCAAAGGAAATAAGGCATCCAGGTAAAGACACTTCCCTTCAGCTCCTGAAACAACACATGCCTCTGCGCTGGTCCTGCAGCTCGGATAATGATCTCTTTGAAACCCTCCGGCGATTGCTCCAGCATTACACAGTGCGTGAGTGTGCGCTCAGTTGAAACCGGTGCGACTTCTTCCTCTAGACATTCGCGACTTCTTCCTCTGATCTCAACAAACCCCTCGCCATCTTTGTGATTCTGTTCCACTATATATAGCTACATCACTTTCTTCCCAAATTAGACTCTCTTTCCTATTCGCTGGCGGTCATGACAATTGTTTTAGTTTCAATTTCCCAGTTCCGCCTTTCCCGTTCCGCCACACTCTCCCCCCCTGGAGAGAACAACCCATTGTTGTTAAAAGATAGTAGTGAGCTTAAAATCCTAGAAACTCTTCATCTTCACTGAGGGATTCCTGGAAGATTTCAAGGAGTTTCTGTTTTTCTTGGGTGTCTATTTCTTCTGCAGTGGGAAAACAGGGTTTTAAATTGCACACGTGGACAGTGCGGACATCTTCCCCAGTGGCCTCCACCGCTACTCTGTAGTTCAAGGGACCCAACTTCTTGATCACCCGGTAAGGACCTTTCCATTTTGGGGCTAGTTTGGCACTGAAGTGGTGAAGTGCACTTGACTGGGGAACATTTCTTACCCACACACGATCTTTCTCTTTAAATGAACTTTCTCTTCTCTTTTTGTTGTAGCTTCTAAGTTGTCTTACTTGACTTTTTCTGCAGCACTCTTTTGCTCTTGATTGCAACTGAGATAAATGTTCAACAGTGTCATAAGAGGATGCATCAGGAGAGAGATTCTGGCCGTGCAGTATTTTGTCCATTGGTCCTTGTAATTTTCTTCCCAGGTGGAGTTCTGCTGGGGACATTCCAATGGTTTCCTGTACAGCTGAATTGATGGCAAACCTTAGCTCTGGAAGATACTGGTCCCAGTTTTTGTGGTTATCCTCAACATATGCTGCAATCGTTTGCTTTAAGGTACGGTTTACTCGTTCTGTCATGTTGGTTTGGGGATGATATGCTGTTGTAGTTTTCTGAGTTGACTTCCATTCTGTACATATCTCCTTGAATACAGCTGAAACAAACTGCGTACCTTGGTCAGACAGAATGAAATCAGGAACCCCCCACCGGGTGAGAATTTCCTTCCTGAGAAGAGATGCGACAGTCAGTGCAGTGGCTTTCCGTATGGGAAACAATTCAACCCATCGTGAAAAGTAATCTACAAAAACTAGAAGATATTCATGTTGGTGAGTGCTGCGGGGCAGAGGTCCCATGATGTCTAACCCTAGCATTTCATTTGGTCGTGAGGTGGTGACTTGTTGAAGTTTTCCAGCAGGCTTTTGATTTTCACCTTTTACTGTCTGGCATTTCACACATCTCTTGACATGCTGCTTCACATCGGTCCACATTCCTGGCCAGAAAGCAACATTGTGCAGCCTTTTGAAGGTTTTGTAGATTCCTACATGACCACTCAAGGGATGTGAATGATAATGCTGTAGGATGGTGGAGATCAAGCTTCTGGGGATGTACACTCGGCAATGTACTTGGCCACTGGACAGGTGAGTCTTGTGATATAATTTATCTTCAATTACATCAAATTGGGCTTTCAGAAGATTATCGTCTTTTGCCAATTCATGAAATATCTGTGCAATCTCAGTATCTTTGTGTTGTTCCTCCCAGATGACAGCAGCAGTAACTGGAAGCTCTAGATCTTCCTTCTGGGTGGAGTAAAGACTGTATTCAGGTCTGGAGTGCATCCGTGAAAGAGCATCAGGGGCCATGTTGAGTTTTCCCTTGCGGTATTCAACCACAAAATCAAATTTCTGCAGGCGGAGAGCCCATCGAACCGATCGGCTGGTAGTCTTGGTGGAACTCATCACCCACTGTAAAGCTGAATGGTCAGTAACAACGGTAAATAATCTGGGATCAAGATAATGTTGCCATTTTTCCAATGCCCAGACTACTGCCAAACATTCCTTTTCGGTCACGGAATAATTGATTTCTGCTTTGTTTAAGGTCCTACTCCCATATGCAATTAGTCAAAGTCAAAAGTCAATTACCTCCTCTTTCAGTTGGTCAAAGGCTTTCTGACATTGCGGTGACCACTGAAAGGAGCGTCCTTTTTTCTTCAGGGCATTGCTTTGGAGGTGAGAATGGCAGCCTGAGTGGGAAAGACTTTGTCGTGAAGTGTGATCTGAACATTTGTCCATCCTAAAGGCACTTCGGCTTCTCCATTGGCAAAATAGAGTGGACCAAGGGTCCAAGGATGGAGGCTGGCAAGGGGATCAATTTCCTTCCACAAACTCTCATGGAGAAGGGTGTAACTTCCTCCAGTATCCAAAATGGCTTTTCCTCTCCAAGCTCCAATATTAATGGGTACAATTAATTGTTGATGTATGGAAACAAACTTAGAGGCTGACTTGTTGGATGATTTTGAAGGACGGGTAATAGACAGAGCATTGTTGGACGGTGGTACTCCTTGCTTCTGAGGTTGGAAGAAACGCTTATTTCCCACAGAAGGATGCTGACTAGATGACTGGGTTGACTGCAGGGAAGAATAGAGTGGACAGTTGCCTGGGGGGTGCTGAACTTTGCATCTCCAACACTGGACTGGAGATTTTCCAGCAGGGCGATTAGAGGTGAGTCTTTGGGGTGGTGTGGGTGGAGTTGTTATGCGTCTTTCATAGTATAATTGTTGTGCATGGTCTTTTTTCAACTGAAAGCCTAGTTTCACTAACTCATCCACAGTGTTCACACGGCTGCGAAGTTGGCTGGCGAGGTAAGGTTTGATGTTCTTGAGGATCATTTTTACTAACTCGCTCTCAGTTAGAGTGGGCTTCCAACGTCTGCATAAAGCTCTGTATGTGAAGGCAAAGTCTCTGATTGATTCTTTTTCTCCCTGTGTTCTAGTTCGGACTCGCTCAGCCAGCTCATCTTCATAGTCCTCAGAGAGGAAAGCTGAGAGGAAAGCAGTTTCAAAGTAGTTCCAAATAGTAACAGAAGATCGAGCAACTTCCCACCAATCGCGTGCCGTGCCGTGCCGTATAGAACAGTGCGGAAGGTAGCCAAGATGTCAGCATCAGCCAGGGGATGTAAGGCCAAAAAGTCTTGACAGCGAGTTAAATATAACAGTGGATCAGCATCATCTGATGGTCTTCCAAATGTTGGGAAAGTTAACTTCAAATGATCACTTTTGACAGCTGGTCTAGGTTGCTGGATGGATGCAGCCTCTGAAGGTGGAGATGAAGATGGGCAGGTGTGGTGAGCTGGTAATGGAGCTGGTAATGGTTGGTCTACTCCTGCTTTTTCGAGTGATTTGGAATAATTACTCATTTCCAATTGTAAATCTTTAAAGTCGTTGCATAGGGCATACAGTTGAGTGGCACAATGAGTGATCTCTTTGGAAAGCTGTTCACAGTCCTTTCGTGAGTTTTCCTGTGTGGCCTGTATGTCCTTCTGTAATTCCAGCTGAACTTGTTCCACCATAAAGCGAACTTCTGAAATTAAGGTACTCTCACTTTTCTGGAGTTCTCCTGTCACCATCACCTTCATAGCTTTAATCAGTTGATCTGCGCTTCCCTCCTCATCTCGTTTATGAGCAGCTATCGTGTACAAGATTTGCTGATGGTTAGTTTCCATTTTTGCAGCCAGTGTTGCAAGCTTTGCATCATGTAGGGAAATAGATTTTGCAGATTCTTGGGTGAGTTCTCTCACAGTTTTCTCTTGCCGTTTCAGACGGTCAAATAAATGATCCCAGTTTCCTTGTACATGGGCAGTAAGCTGAGGAATTTCCTTACCAGGAGTGGGAAGGTGGCCTCGCAGGCGATGCTGTGACACTGAGGAAGGGGTTGAAGTTTCAGTGGAGGTGCAGAGTTGCATAGGATCCGGCTGGAATGAAACCGTGCCACCTGGAGGTGCGGAGGCAAAGTGCACCTGAGACCTGGGATGGGGACTGCTAAACTGAGTGGGCGTGAAGTGGAAGGTGGGAACATGAGGAGGAGGAACTGGTCCTGGCTGCACATGTGGCCAGACTGGAGTTGCTATGTCTGGGGGTGCAGGTGGCCAGGATGGAGTTGCTATATCTGGGGGTTAAATTTCCACAGACGTCGAAGGTGAAGGAGGGGCAGTGGCCATGCTTGCAGTGTGTGTAAATCTCGGTGGGCAATATAAAATGTTGGGCAAATAAAATCAAAAAGGAAAATTCTGGAATGTAGGTGTGTGTTTTTTTTTTTTGGGGGGGGCAATTAGGGGCACCAGGAAAATAACAAAAAATATAACAAACTACAATATGTCCAAAATTTACAAGAGGTTTACAATTTTACCAGTACAGAAATTTCAATCAACACACGTTCACAATTTCACATTTTTGTTTTCACAAGCTCTTAAAAAAAAAAACAGTTCAGAATGCAAATAAAAGACATTCATTCAAGTGATCACATTCAAATTCAGTTTTTTTTTTTCCAAGTCAAAGTTGTTGTTTTTTCAAGTTCAAGTCAAGGTTTTTTTTTTTTTTTTTTAGTTCAAGTCAAGGTTTTCTTTTTTTTTCCAAGTTCAAGTCCCTGTTCGGGTGCCACTTCTGTAACCGTCAATCAGCAGCTCCAGTGGCGCAATCGGTCAGCGAGCGGTACTTATAAGGCAGTACGCAGCAGAGCAGTGCCGAGGTTGTGAGTTCGAACCTCACCTAGAGCATGGTTTTAGAAAGCAAGAGACATTTATTACTGTAATGATGGCTGTAATCAGGTAGAGGAAAGTTCATGGATTAAGTTGAAAGATCACTGTACCAAAAGACCATAGTGTTTGGTAATATGCATTTGCGTCAACAGCTCCAGTGGCGCAGTAGGTCAGCGAGCGGTACTTATGAGGCAGTACGCAGCAAAGTGTAGAGCCTCATTGAACAAGACCAAACAATTATAGTATCTCACATACCAAAGGAAAACTGAGAAGATTCTCTTCTTGAACATGTGCGAGTCAGAAATTGACCAAGCCTACTGACGCCTCCCTGTCTAGAGGACAATCTGCTTATCTCTCCCGAGACCCATAAAAACAACGATAGATGTGAGTAGAGAAGGACTGCCTCAATCTGGCATCCAACTTCAGCACAAATAACAATCTAAAGAACAAACAACTGCTTATCTGGAGAAAGTCCAGAAACAGATGGCTCGCGACACCCGCGACCCTTTTACGCATAAACTACTAATCTAGTAAACACAAACGATTGATTTATAGCTCTGTCCGAGCTAAGAAAATCACCAGATCTACAGGACGTGACATTCTCATGACCTCAGAACACCTCCTTTCCCCCCTCAGGCATTCCACAGGAACGTGTTTTTCCTCTCCGTGTGCAAAGAACACTCAAACTTTTATTGACTGTCTGCCAAAAGACAATACATAATTACTGCTGCTATTAAAGCAATGTACTCGAGAGACAATATATATTAAGGTTATATTTTATGTCTTCCATAAGCGTGCCGTGTTATTGGAACCAATGGTTTTTTCTTAATCTGTGATGTATAACTGCTCCATGTAAACAGATTATGTTTAGTGTCATAGGCTTGGTATGATTATTTAGAATTTAGGATAGTTTAATCTATGCCTTAACCATGTAGTATATGAAATTAAGGTATGTACTTCGTGTATGCCAGATACCTGCTGTTTGAGTTTGAATGAAAGCTGGTTTCATTAGCAATAATTTGGAATGGATGAAAGTTAACTTTTATCATCATAATGTATGATGAATACTTTTATAGAATGTGTTAGGATATTTTCTTCATGGGATCAAAACAACTAAGCAAGAGGATTTACGCACAAAAAATGATCCGTGAGGGGCGGGGCTCCGGCCTACAAGGACAATATGATTGGGAGAAGCCTCTAGTGGGCATACTGAAATCAGTCTGCTAAAAACGGACCCCCAGCTCTCTGCTCGTTGCTCTCTCTCTCACTCAAACTTTGATTTCGGCTCACTGGTCGCGTTGCAAAGCGCTCACGCCCATAACATCAGGCTGACTATCCAAGACCTCAAAACGACGAACTTCGTTTGAAACTTCATGATTGCAGAACCCTTCAAAGCCTGAAGCTGCGCAAATAAACTCTAAGAACTTCAAGTGAGCCCGTCACTTTCAAGGAACCAGGCAACAGCCAACCACCGAAGGGCATCCTCCAGAGTGACATCACGCAATGAGCCAATCAGCAGCCGGGGTTCCCTCAAGCCGCCAACCAGGAAAACAACAGAGTACCTGTCATCTCAACTTAAAGCAAGTAAACGAACAAAATTTCCATCTCCTGCTTGAGTTAATCTTTAAAAGTAAAGATAGAAGAGTTCTCTGCTCGATGATCTGCACGGGTAGATCTTGTTGAAATAGCAAATAGTGCTATATTTTAACTGTCTTCAAATCGCAACAATTCATTGCCTGTAACGTGTGTGTATGTATGTATTTTGTTTTTGTGTTATTTAGTTTAGTTCATGTATCCTAGGTTAGTAGAATACCAAATAAACGTTGATTCATTTATAAAGATATCTTTTGTCTTGTGCTATGAGGTTTTCAAGTCTGAAACTATTTGCTAAAGATCACGTTACCTGTGCTCAAAATTTACCCAACCAATTCTGTATTATTATCGTGGACACGAAATAAACAGAATTACTAGGAGATACTGATTTTAACAATTCGCTGGACGATCGTTGATAAGGTATAAATTAATCAGATTAATATCGAATCTATACGACTCGATTTTCTAAAAGCTAAATTAAAATAAGGGTTAATAATCCCTACAAGAGCAATGCCGAGGTTGTGAGTTCGCACCTCACCTGGAGCAAGGTTTTTGAAAGCGAGAGACATTTCAGTAGCAATGGAGTCCAAAGCCTAACATAAAAGATCAGTTGAAAATCAGATGGCTGTAATCAGTTAGAGGAAAGTTCATGGGTTAAGTTGAAAGATCACTGTACCTAAAGACCATAGTGTTTGGTAATAGGTGTTTGAGTCAACAGCTCCAGTGACGCAATAGGTCAGTGTGTGTTCCTTATAAGGCAGTACGCAGCTGAGCAATGTCAAGGTTATGAGTTCGAGCCTCACCTGGTGCAAGGTTTCAAAAAGCGAGAGACATTTCAGTAGCTATGGAGTTCAAAGCCTAACATAATTGAAAATTAGATTCCTTTTATCACTTTGAAGAAAGGTTACTGTGTAGTTTTTAAAATCAGTCTAACTAAATACCATAGTGTTTGGTAATATGCATTTGAGTCAACAGCTCCAGTGGTGCCGTCAGTCAGCAGCTCCAGTGGCGCAATTGGTCAGCATGCGGTACTTATAAGACAGTACGCAGCAGAGCAATGCTGAGGTTGTTAATTCGAGCCTCACCTGGAGCAAGGTTTTAGAAAGCGAGAGACATTTCAGTAGCAATGGAGTCCAAAACCTTATATAAAAGATTAGTTGAAAATCAGATGGCTGTAATCAGTTACAGGAAAGTTCATGGATTAAGTTGAAAGATCACTGTACCAAAAGACCATAGTGTTTGGTAATATGCATTTGGTTCAACAGCTCCAGTGGCGCAGTAGGTCAGCGAGCAGTACTTATGAGGCATTACGCAGCAGAACAATGTCGAGGTTGTGAGTTCGAACATCACTTGAAGCAAGGTTTTAGAATGCGAGCAACATTTCAGTAGCAATGGAGTCCAAAGCTTAACATGAAAATCAGATGGCTGTAATCAGGTAGAGGAAAGTTCATGGATTAAGTTGGAAGATCACTGTACCTAAAGACCGTAGTGTTTGATAATAGGTGTTTGACTCAACAGCTCCAGTGGCGCAATTAGTCAGCAGCTCCAGTGGCGCAATAGGTCAGCGTGCGGTACTTATAAGACAGTACGCAGTAGAGCAATGCCGAGGTTGTGAGTTCGAACCTCACCTGGAGCAAGGTTTTAGAAAGCGAGAGACATTTCAGTAGCTATGGAGTTCAAAGCCTAACATAAATTATCAATTGAAAATTATATTTCTTCTATCACTTTGAAGAAAGTTTACGGTGTAGTTTTTAAAATCAGTCTAACTAAAGACCTTAGTGTTTGGTAATATGCATTTGAGTCAACAGCTCCAGTGGTGCCGTCAGTCAGCAGCTCCAGTGGTGCAATCGGTCAGCGTGCGGTACTTATAAGGCAGTACGCAGCAGAGCAATGCCGAGGTTGTGAGCTTGAGCCTCACCTGGAGCAAGGTTTTAGAAAGCGAGAGACATTTCAGTAGCAAAACCTTACATAAAAGATTAGTTGAAAATCAGTTACAGGAAAGTTCATGGATTAAGTTGAAAGATCACTGTACCAAAAGACCATAGTGTTTGGTAATATGCATTTGAGACAACAGCTCCAGTGGGAAATATAACATTTGTAACAATATACACTACCTTTCAAAAGCTTGAGGTCAGTATTTTTTTTTTTTTCAAGAAATTCGTTTTTATTCAGCAAGGATTTGTTAAATTGATAGAAACAGTGATAGTAAAGATTGATATTGTTAGAAAACATCTCTATTTTGAATAAATGCTGTTCTTTTTAACTTTTTATTTATCAATGAACCCCAAAAAAGTATCACAGGTTCCAATAAATAAATAAAGCATATTAGAATGATTTCTGAAGGACCATGCATTGTAGAATGGAGTAATGATGCTGAAAATTCAGCTCTGAATCACAGAAATAAATGATATTTTATTAAAATTGTATAAATGTATTTTAAAATAGAAAAACATTCTTTTAAATTGTTATAATATTTCACAATATTAGGCTACAGTTTTTTCTGTATTTTTTTATCAAATAAATGCAGGCTTGATGAGCATATGGTAATTTAATAAAGTCCTTTCACGTCACCATTTCGCCAGCCTACACTTCACATAATAGGCCTATAGGTGGAACTTGGGTTTAAATAACTATGATAGTTTCATCAAATAGTAAACGGTGTATATCACACATAAATATAAGTGAATTGAATAGCCTACTGATTACCATTATTGCGACTTTTGGCGCAGCACGGTTTTGTGCAGTGCTTTTGTAGTCATTTAGCATACATTTTCCCAGTGATGTAATTTGATTTATAAAATGAGTCAAATCGCAGATCCAGATCGCTCCACAAATAAGCTCGTCGGTCCCATGTAATTTTCAACCGATTTATGAATAAGAACGGAAAAAAAACACTCCACTTCACATTTTGTCCAATGAAATTTGAACTTCTTGTGCTAGATCATGATTGGTTGGTGTATTATAACTACAAGACTAATTGGCATTGATGAATTATGTAATATTCTAAAATATGTAATATATGGATTTTTAAATAAATCGACACACTAGCATTGATTATTGATGAAAAATGTTTAAAATATTGTTTGGTTTATTATTTCCTTCCGTCTACCCAAAGGTACTCACTGAAAGAACATATATGGCTTGAGAGTCTATGGTTTCCGAACAGACTGTGGAACATCAGTCAGTCGAGCAAAACGCACGCAACCCATAGCTATGCCTCAGATTGACAGATCTGTAAAAACTAAACAGGAATTTTCCGACTTTTGAGCGATTAGTAACTTTTTGTATAAATTGTCATGTTAATTAGAAATCAAATGCATTTTGTTTTATTGACCACAATATCATTGCTATTTGTCCGAGAGGGGCACTTTTGTATAATTTTGAAAAAGGGCAGGGGCTCGAGCCCTTCTGCACATGCCTGGCGCAATCGGTCAGCGTGCGGTACTCAGAGATGGGCACAAATACATAAAAATGTATTTAAAATAAAAATACAAAATACTGCATGGAAAAATGTATTTAAATACAAATACAAAATACTGTGTGGGAAAGTGTATTTAAATACAAATACAGTATTTTGTATTTTGAAAATACACAAAATACATGTGAAATTGGCCATCCAGTGAAGTAACACGATTAAGGCCTGTTTACACCATATTATTATATAACTATATTAGTGTATTCTAAGTATACAAAACAGTTGTGTCATCTGTCACTAAATGCTCTAGCTCTTTAAAGCAATAAATGATTCCGATAGGCTGCCAGTGTTTTTATCATTCATAATTTTTTTGTGCTGTTATGGTTATAGCTGTGGTGTGCTATCTGCTATTCACTTAGATTTAGGATGTACTCACACTAGGGGATCTGATCCGTGCTTGAGTGCGACTGACCCCCAAAGTCCAGTGACCCCCAAAGTCCCCCAAGTGTGACTGCTCTGTACCGTGTCCTGCCCTGGCCTGCTTGAAGAGGTGGCTCAAGTGCAGTACGCATGTAGTGTGATCGCTAACCTCGCTGGAGCATGGAACAGTTAATTTACTATTTTTGTATGTGCTGTTGTTATCATTATGACAGCAAAAATCTTTATAACTACTTGGATATCACACTTTTCAATTAATTTAATTTGAGTACATTTAGATTTATAATGGGTCTGGTTCTCATCTTATTGATGAACATGTATTATAGTTTGTGAGTAAAGCTGCAAATTCCACCATTAACCTCAGTTGCCTCTGTAATAATCATGTGATATCTGTCTGTTAGCGAAAGGACAACCATGCTTGGGTTTTAGTACAAGGCAACTGTGCCTAGTGTGAGTATGCCCTAGAATTTTTTTTTGTAACTTTATATTTGTATTATTAGCATTATAGTTATCTTTGTCTTGGGATACACACACAGAAAGCTGCTTATTACTCATTTATCTATGTTTCTTTATCTCTCTGACGTGTCAATAGCTCCTGCCCACTAAAAGCTCCACAGATATATTTGCATACCACAACGATATAGAAATGATATAGAAAAAGTTAAATCGATTTACACTTTATATCATCGCCAACATACATATTGTCGTATTGGCATAGCAACCAGTAATGCTTAAAGTTTAATGAACACATTTGACTAGCTAGGTCTGGGGACACCAAGTTCAGTCCTGGAGGGCCGGTGTCCTGCAGAGTTTAGCTCCAACCCTAATTAAACACACCTGGAGCAGCTAATCAAGGTCTTACTAGGTATACTTGAAACTTCCACGTGTGTTGAGGCAAGTTGAAGTTAAACTCTGCAGGACACCGGCCCTCCAGGATCAAGTTTGATGACCCCTGAGCTAGGTGATAAAAACCAAAATCTGCCCCCCCCCAAAAAACTATCAAGACTGACTAGTGCTAATGGTATGTTTCTCTTGCTAGTGCTCTTTTTTTCCCCTTCATGCTTAGTGCTAATCTGAATGGTGTTCCATTTTAACCTTAATCAACAAGTACAACCGGCCATGACATCCTCACCTTAACTTATGCTGCCTTCACAGGCAATCAATTTTTTATTCATTTATTTATTTTTGTAAATATGAGTTTTATAGTTTGACATTGGACATGATTGCCTTTGTCATATTTTATACTGGGAAACCCTGAAATCATTTTTATACCCAAGTGAGTTGTGCAGGCCATAAACAGGAGGGGAAAACAGCTGCTGCTGGGACAGGTGTTTTTGTTTTCTCCCACAAAAGCAAGATCACCTTGTTTTAATGTTAAGATCATGCACACCGAGGGCGTAACAGAGTGGAATTCTTCCTGTCCTTCCCTTTGTCGAGAACCTAATATAAAAGCTGTCACCTCATGACCTTAATGACGTGTCTGTCTATAAATGCCTGCTTACACGTCATCACTTCCTCTTTCATCTTCTCGTTGGAGAACTGTGAACTGAGAACTTTTCCTGTGGCTCAGTGGTAGAGCATTGCGTTAGCAGCGCAAAAGGTTGTGGGTTAGGTTCCCAGGGAACACACATAGTGATAAAACATGTATAGCCTGAATGCACTGTAAGTCGCTTTGGATAAAAGTGTCTGCTAAATGTAACCTGCAGTGGTGTGAAGTGCAGCTAATTAGGACCAAGTTCCGACAGCTTTATCCCTGCGATACCTAGTAAAACACATTGTTTATCGGGTGAGCGTGGTATTTCCGAACCACCCGTGGGAATGTGAAGTATTTGTAAAAAAAAAAAAAATACATTGTGAGGGTACTGGTGTTTCCATTTACCTTCCTGATTCTGTAGTCTAAAATATGTCCGCACAGTGTTCGTCTTGCCAGGAGCAGATGGGACTTGATGATGGACATGACCAGTGTCCGAGTTGCCGAGCATCTTAGGGAAGCTCTGGAAGATCCATGCATCCATTGCAACATGATACCCCTAGCAGTGCGACATGCTCGCCTCGCAGGGTCAAGCAGTAATACGGGAGGTATGAAAAGAAAGGCTTCGGCTTCAGCCTCTGCTCCTCTCCCGAAACAAAAGAAAGGTAAAAAATAACTTGCTCGAAGAGTTGACGAATTGGCTGATGGAATAGGAAAGATTCAGGAGTTTCTATCCAAACTGCAACCCCAGCCAATTCCGGAGGTTTTGGAATCAGGCAGCGAGGAGACCGGCATTCCAGCCTTCTCGCAGCCTGATCATGCATTATTTCTAGACGACATTGATTGTGTTTCCGTGGCAGCCACAGACTCGCTGTTCTCGGAAGAGCAATCTGTTTCAGATAAGGAACCAGGCGTGATTGACAGTGATGATATGGCGGATGGTCAGAGTGGATCGCTTGTCTCTGACGATCTAGTAAACACAATAAAAAATGCTTTGACAAAATTAGGAATCGATCCCAAATCAGCAACGGGAATTGTGCATACAAATCGCCTTTGCCATTCCCTGCCACGCACTAATGTATTTACTATTCCACAATCTCCAGATTTTACGGAGGTATTCTCGCAAGCATTTAAATGCACCCACTCAACCAGACTGGATCGGGTGTCGCGTCTATTAGCAGCAATGGAGGATCCGGGGACAATAGGTTTGGGTCCGATGCCTCCAATAGAACCCGCTGTGGCTTCTTTAATCATGCCACCTGACGAAGCATTGAGACGGGATCCAAGGTGTCCAACTATGGAATGTAGACGGACGGACAACTTAATTGGCAAGATATACAATTCAACAGCCTGTTTAGGTAGAACTGTTAATACGCTTGCCCATTTGTTACTGGCGATCAATGCCTCGCTCAGCTCACCAGACACTACAGCCACCGAATTGGTTAATGTAGCTCTGCGATCAGTGGGTTCAATAGCGGGTCACTGTGGTAAGGTTATGGGGTCGTTTGTTCCAGGCGCGCCGTCAAGTTTGGATAGCGCAGTCGCCTCTATCTGAATCCTGCAGAGCCGCGCTGCGTCAGCTTCCTCTGGTTCCTGGTCAGATATTTGGTCCAGCAGCTCAGGAGGCGTTAGACCGAAGGCTTGTGGCTTCAGAAGCAAGGTGTCAGTTACAGGAGCTGCGCGCTTCATTTAAAGTGCCTGGTTATTCACCCTATTCATTCCGCAGGGCTACTTTTCCCTCGCTGCCAAATTCCAGGGCGAGGCCTGCCGCCAAATAGATCATATAGGGTTCAGCAATCCCGGCCATATGGGCCTCCACTGAGACCATATCATAATTCGAGGTATGCGACACTGATAATCGTTCCACCAAAGACAACAAATCCGCTCGCAGACAGCGGTGACTCGCTAAGGTCGGCGACGAACAGGTTTTCAGCATCACAAATTCATTATTGGCGTTCAGTAACGACAAATCAATGGATTTTAAAAACAATTTTGCAAGGTTACAGTCTACAATTTCGTCGCCGGCCCCCTGTAAACACTGGGATTCGTCCTTCCATTACGACGAACCCACAGAAACACAGAATTATTTCCATGGAAATTCAGACACTACTGGGAAAAGACGCTATAGAGGAAATAAAACCACCTGCTGCAACGCAGGGTATTTTTTCCGTTTACTTCATCATCCCGAAAAAAAGACGGGGGTTTCCGTCCTATATTGGATTTGAGAGATCTAAACAAAACCCTAAAATACCTGCCTTTTCGTATGCTTCGAACGTCAGATGTCCTACGAGCAATCGAGCCTCAAGATTGGATGGTAAAAGTGGATTTAAAGGACGCATATTTCCATGTTCCAATTGCGCCTCATCATCGCCACTTCCTACGTTTCCATTTTGAAGGGAAAACATTTCAATTCAACGTCCTTCCATTTGGTCTGTCTTTAGCTCCAAGGGTCTTACGAAGGTTGTTCAGGCAGCTCTTGCTCCCTTACAACAAAAAGGCATATGTGTGCTACCATACCTAGACGATTGGCTTTTGTGCTCGGAGAACCCGACAAAAGTAACAGACAATTTGCGACATCTTTTGGCCCATATTGCAAAACTGGGGTTTTCAATCAATCAGACCAAATGTCAGCTTATTCCAGGGCAGTGCATTCAGTTTCTCGGAGTTCAATTAACTCCCGAAATATGACAGCTTCTCTCACAAAAATCAGGGCCCAAAAGATTTTGACCATGTTAACCAAGATAAAAACAGGCAGATCGGTCAGGTACCTCACGTTGTTAAGGCTTGCAGGTATGCTGGCCGCCGCGTTGCCCGTGGTCAGATTAGGCATGCTGAACCTAAGACCCTTCCAACGCTGGCTGATTGGGAAACATCTGTCAGCCAAAACTCAGAAGTACACCTTAGTGAAGGTAACGTACGCAGCGTGGCAGTCGCTAAAACCTTGGCGCAGCAGGGAGTTTCTTATGCAGGGGGTTGCTATGGGTCCACCGCCTGCGAGAAGGGAAATCGTTACTACAGATGCCAGTCAGCAAGGCTGGGGAGGTGTCTGGCAACAAATGGGTGTGAGGGGAACTTGGGGAAAAATGATCCAGTTCCAACACATCAATTACCTAGAACTGAAAGCAGTATTCCTAACACTAACTCATTTCTCGAACCAGTTGATTCACAAGCATGTGCTGATACGGTCATACAACGTGTCGACTGTATTCAACATAAATCATCAGGGCGGTACGAGGTCACTAAAACTCCTTCAGGCTGCGCACAAACTTTGGGTTTGGGGTCTTCTCTGAGAGCAACACACATACCAGGGCACATGAACAAGTTAGCAGACGCGTTGTCACGAAGTGCGCCTCGGGCAGGGGAATGGCAGCTCCATCCAGTTAATCTGCATGCAATTAATCTGGAACACGTACGGGGCAGCAGACGTGGATCTTTTCACGAGGATTCAGTCAACACAATGTCCGAGATGGTTCTCGCTGAGCAAGGAAGTGGGATCGCTAGGGCTGGATGTGATGGCCCACAGTTGGCCGAGTGATCTCCTATACGCGTTCCCTCCATTCCCGATTATTTGGTTAGTTCTCAGTCGCATTCGAGTAACGAGTCAGCCGTTGTTATTAATAGCCCCTTGCTGGCCGAACAAACTGTGGTCTCGGCTCCTTCACCATCTTTTAGCGGGTCCGCCAGCCCAGTTGCCGATCAGACCAGATCTCCTGACGCAGTTGAACGGCAGGTTACAGCACGATCAACCTCAGACTCTGAAATTGTGCGTCTGGCCGTTGGGGGCGACACCAGCCTTTTGGTCTGTTCGCAGGGGGACCGGAACACTGTTCTAAATGCTCGCGCTCCGTCGACTAGGGCACTGTATCAGAATAGGTGGAAACTGTTTTTACGATGGTGTAACAATCATCAGTTGAATCACCAAATGTGTTCCATATCTGACATTCTGGAATTTTTGCAAAGTTTACTGACGATGGGCCGGTCGTACTCTACAATAAAAGTTTATGTGGCGGCGATTTCAGCGCATAAGGGGCTCATAGATGATTGCTCTATTGGGAAGCATAAATTGGTGGTTGTTTTTTTAAAAGGTGTTAACCGATTAAATCCTCCCTGTAGAGTAATGATTCCACAATGGGATCTTAATGTTGTTCTTGATAACCTTTGCATGCATCCGTTTGAACCACTGTCATTAGCGGATATTAAATGGCTTTCTTTGAAAACCGCTTTTTTGATGGCCATTTCTTCAGCAAAACGTGTCAGTGAATTAAATGCGCTCTCTGTGGCCCCGCAATGTTTACGGTGGGGTCCAGAAGACTCTAAAGTGACGCTGTGGTCAAACCAGGCTTTTTTTACCAAAAGTTTTGTCCAGTAACTATGTTAACACACCAGTGATATTGCCAGCGTTTCACTCAGTAGACCTCCAGATGCGTCATGAACTTTGTCCTGTGAGATCCCTGCGTGTTTATGTGGATAGGTCAGCTCCCTGGAGGACTACTGATCAGTTATTTGTTTGTTTTTCAGATCGTGATAAGGGTTCTCCTGTATCCAAGAGCAGACTTGCTCATTGGATAACCGAGGTCATCACGAGCTCTTATGCCTCTGCCCATAAAGTCCTCCCCAATCCAGTGAAATGTCACTCCACATGTTCAGTGGCAACATCATGCCACAAAATTGCTTTACGGGGAGTTCAGCTCACAGACATTTGCGCAGCGGCAACTTGGAACTCACCTTCCACGTTTTCACATTTCTGTAGACTTAATGTTGTTTCTGCCCCAAACAGCTACTCAACAGCAGTACTGGGTGAAGGAGCGTGCATATGAAAGAACGTCATTTGATTTCATTGAAATTGAGAATTGGAATAAAATAAATTGAGCATCTCATATGCTCGGTAATTATCGGTATGTTATTCTTGTGCAAACCTTGAATTGTAGTGGTTTCACTTCTGCACAGTCACATTTTCTTTTTGGTGACTATGGAGTTATGTCAATGCATGCTGACAAGACCCTCGTGACAGATTTTATATTCGTCTTCCACTCTGTTACGCCCTCTGGTGCTCTGCAGCCAAGGAAATAGAATGTTGGTTACGTATGTAACCGTGGTTCTATGACTGGCGGAAGACCGCCAGAGCCTCTGGTCACTCGGGTCAACGAGAAGACTCTGAGGAAGTGATGACGTGTAAGCAGGTATTTATAGACAGACATGTCATTAAGGTCACGAGGTGACAGCTTTTATATTAGGTTCTCGACAAAGGGAAGGACAGGAAGAATTCCACTCTGTTACGCCCTCTGGTGGTCTTCCGCCAGTCATAGAACCACGGTTACATACGTAACCAACGTTTTATACACAGCAAAACAGCATGTATTTGACTGAAAATCCAGAATCATCAACAAGCTAACTATATAGATAGCTCTGTGAATGTTTATATGGTTGTCAACGAATGGGATGCTTCATTTTATTCCAAATTAAATACCTTAAATATCTACAATTTTGTTTTTAATAAGATTTTCCCAGGAAACCTGGCGTCCTCCATGATTCCTTGTCTTTCCAACAGCACTTGAATGCAACAAGCTTGTAATCAGACGTCTCAAAATTTTGAAAACTTGCTTAACCAATTCTAGATGGAGTCATACAGCTGCAGCTCACATAAATGAAAGTGGCATGTCTGAACTAGCTGATACAGGAAATCAGCAGTCTAATAAAGAGGTTGATTGGCAAAAAGTATTTTATGTATTTTGAAAATACAAAAATACTAAGATTAAATGTATTTAAATACAAAATACTTTTGATTTTTTTCAATGGTATTTAAATTAGGGCTGCAACAAACGATTATTTTGATAATCGATTAATCTAACGATTATTAGAACGATCAATCGACTAATCGTCGATTATTTCACTGGTTAATCAGTAGACTTTGATTGATTATTCAGTTTTTGCAATTAGTTAGAATATTAAGTTATACATATTCTAACATAAATAAAGGTCACTTCAGCTTTAGAAAAGCATATTATGTAATTACAATTATTACACAATTAATTGGTAACACTTTACATTAAGGTTCATTAGTTAACATTAGTTAACATGACTGCACTGTATTTTATGTATAATCATTTTCTATTCGTAGCGGTTTTAAATTCATTTTAAATAAATTTTTATATAATTTCCTTGTTTTTATTGTTGTGATTATTATTTTTTTTAATTCCTTGTTTTTATTGTTGTGATTATTATTTTTAATGTCTATTTCACTTCCTTTTATGTAAAGCACTTTTGTGTTTTTGAATTTTTTTTGTGTATGAAATGTGCTATATAAATAAACTTGCCTTGCCTAACATGAATTAATAATGAACAATACTTCTATAGCATTTGTTAATCTTAATGTTAATTTCAGCATTTACTAATGCATTATTAAAATCACAAGTTGTTTTTTTTACATTGATAAATGCATTGTGAACTAACATGAACAACTGTATTTTTATTAACTGACATTAACAAAGATTAATACTTAAATGTAATAAATGTATTGTTCATTCATGTTAATTAATACATTAACTAATGTTAACAAATGATACCTTATCGTAATGTTACCAATTCATTATAAAAATAGATGGCACACAAAATGAGATGACAGACAGAGACACTCTCTCACCATTTAATTAGCTACATGAAAAAGTAACTGAATGACACATTTTGCACATTCTGCCTAACATCTCCTTTTGTAAGTCATATAGATAAGAAACAAAATAAAGGTAAGTGATAAGATGCTTTGGATAAACTATTTTATTCACAACATAATGTCTTAAAATACCTTATAGGGTTATGATAATCAAAACAGCCCTGAGCTAGATCAAGCTTTGATCTCTGCAAACCAAACTGTCACTTTAATGAAATTATTATTTTTTCCCACTAATAAAAATATTTTATCATTAGCTAGCTCACACTGGAGAGCTGCTTTATAACAGAAAATCAAGTTGTAATTCTAACTGAAAGCGACACTGACTTTCATGTGTTTCATGTTTAATACCGTAAAGCTGCTTCAATTAAGGCTATCTATTGCATAAAGTACTATATAAATAAACATAATGTGACCGAACTCTACTGGAGTAATGTTACGTTACTGAACTGCAGAGCTCATGCAAACATCCACATCGTTGTAATCAGATGCATTTTTAACTGTTGCTTTCACACTGCTGTCAGTTTTTGTTGTTTATTTCGTTACTGAGAGGAAAGCGCGCAATATATATTTACATATTCATCCAAACGCCGCTCAAGTTTGGATGCATTTGCTCTGAAGTGCTGTGTGTGTTCTTCTCTTGATCTGCATTCAGGAGGGCTGAACTAGAGTCTTGCGCTACAGCGCCACACTGGTCAAACCGCTGTATTGCAGGCTCTTACATTAGGTCATATGAGATCAAACGACTACTCGACAACAAAAATATTTGTCGACAATTTTTTATTGTCGACGTTGTCGATAATGTCGACTAATCGTTGCAGCTCTAATTTAAATACAAAATACAAAATTGTATTTTGTATTTCAAATACGTATTTTAAATACATGTATTTGAAATACTGCCCATCCCTGGTGGTACTTATAAGGCAGTACGCAGCAGAACAATGCTGAGGTTGTGGGTTCGAACCTCACCTGGAGCAAGGTTTTAGAAAGCGAGAGACATTTCAGTAGCAATGGAGTTCAAAGCCTAACATAAATTATCGGTTGAAGATCAGATGGCTGTAATCAGTTAGAGGAAATTTCATGGATTAATTTGAAAGATCAGTGTAACTAAAGCCCATGGTGTTTGGTAATATGTTTTTCAGTCAGTAGCTCCACTGGTGCAATCTGTCCTTGCGCAGTGCTTGTAAAGCAGGACGCAGTAGAGCAATGTGGAGGTAGTGAGTTCGGACCTCACCTGAAACAAGGTTTTAGAAAGTGAGAGACATTTCAGTAGCAATGGAGTTTATGGCTTCAAAATTCACTTTTACATGGTGTTTGAACATAAATGTGTGTGTGTCCATAACAGAGTATGTGAGCGGAGTACTCCTCGCTCACTGATATCAGAAACACCGCTCCGCCTCTAAAGTATTTCAGTATGTTTGAAATATCACAGTTCTGTTCATAACATATATTAAAAGAAGAGGGGATAATTAAATAAAATAACAGGAGAGTTTCAAAGTGGCTTATTGGAAGTGTGCAAACTTTTTTTTCCTACCACATGCCAAGTTAATATCAGCATTAAAAGGTATAATTGCTGCTTTTTGCAGTGCCAATATTGTTTCTGATGAAAATAACAGCACGTTTTCATCAGTTATTTTACCTACAGATCGCTTCATTTCTTACAGATTTCTGCTCATTCGAAATCAAATAGAGATGAAGTAGCACTGTAAGATTACATTTGATTGAATGCATTATTGAGAGAGAGATTGCATGTGAATAGATTGCATGTGAATAAGTGTTGTAACTGTTTAAATCATGCTTTCACCTGGAAATATTCAGAATCAGAAGGAACAAAGTTACAAATTCCTTGAGAACTATAACTTCCCGCTCACGTCATCATAGGCTTCACATTCTTTTTTATTTGAGTGATCCATTTCTATCAAGCTAGCTAAATATGTTTAACATGTGAATTCTTGCTAAATATGCAGTTATATTACGGGCCATTGGCATGAATTGTACTCATGATGGAGTGGTAGTGGAGTGCTCTCAGAGCGAGTGAAAACCACGACGCTCCAACTTTTAAAAAATCTGCTCCTCCCTCCATTCAAAATTATACCACTCCGCTCATATACTCTGGTACACAACCACCCTATACTGATAAAAATTCACCCGCAGTGCTTTTTTTTTAAAATCACCCCCAAATAATAACCTCTTTCTCAAATCAAGCCATTCTGAGACTCTGGCCAGATGTACATCACACAGGTCAAGGCCCCTCCCACGACTATTGACTAACATTGGTGTTTTAGTACAGACCCACACAGAGTAAGCTGTCATCTGTTCGCCATTGTTTCGACGTCGGAGCAGGTGTAGACAAGATTGTCTCCTAAATGATTGAGGATTGTTGTTGGATGTAATAATGAACATAGAAGTCGTCATTTACTCCTGACATCTGAGCCACTGAAGACACAGTGGATTACGTTTGTTTTTGAAGGGAATGTGCCCCCGATCTACTTAAATGTGCTAAATGTTTGCACGAATCATTCGTGATCCAGCTTCACCTACAGAAGAAGTGAGTATAAGGTTTTTATGAATCTTTGCAAATTGCCTTTCCTAATAATGTGCTAGTTAGCAAGTTCCACTCCTAAATGTGGCTAAAGTTTATAGTCTCATGAATGGCTTGTCGGCCCACGGAAGAGGGGGCCGGGGTGAACAGAGCTCATTAGAATTTAAAGGGACATGCACTGAAACGGCTTGCTGTCAACATAGCTGTTTTTGACAACCCTTACCAAAAAGAAGCATACTTCAAGTTTATTTTATTACGTATACTTAAGTAAAGTTCAAGTATATTTTAAGTATACTTTATATAGTAATTAAACAAATATCAGTGTACTAGTGGTATACTTGTAAGTGTACTATTTCAATACTCCTTGGGACTAAATTGGCCCACTTTCTATTATATAAAAGTATACTTTTAAGTATACTCTAAGTATAACAGATGTAAACTAGTAGTGTACTCAAAGTTTACTACTGTAACGTGGGAGTCGTGACCAAGGTTATTTTCGTAAACGAAAACTGAAACTAAGACTAAACTAAGTCAAAAACATTTTCGTAAACTGAAATAAAATTATAATTTCTAAATAAATGAAAAACTAAAACTAAACGAAACTAACAACAGTAACTGAAAAACTAACTAAAATAAAATAATAATTAGCAAAAATAAATAATCGTGTTCGTGATTTAATAAGCTCTCATTCTGTGTCAGAAAATCGGACCTGTGGTTGTTTGAGAAGGGTATAACTGCAGCCTGGAGATCTCCAAATGGGGGCGGGAACTCCAAAAAGGGGTGAGAGCTCCAGAATAGGGCGTGGCTTCCTCCCATTGACAGACAGGCACATGACACGCATGCTTATTTTTTTCTCCCAATCAACTTCAGCGCAAACTCCACCCCACAGCTGATTCTAAAGATTTTATTGGTTGTATATTAGAAACGGGAGGAAAAGCCCGAGATGTGTGAGCCTGAGTTGCAAGTGGAGGCAGCCTCACGCTTTCTTCAGCTGCTGTAGGCCACGGGACGGGAGTGAGGTTTGTGACATCCTGAAGAGCCTGTGCAGCCTGCACAGCTAACAGAGGCAGCCTCACGCTAGCGTCTGCTATGGGAGCTGGAGGCCACTGAAAAGGATTAGAAGTAACAGGAGGAAAAGACTGAGATGTGAGGGCATGTGTTGCAAGCATAAGCAGCCTTGCGCTTGTTTCAGCTGCTGTAGCTGTAGGCCACGGGGGCTTGTGATATTCGGAGGAAAATTCTGGAGAGCCTGTGCAGCCTACACAGCTAGCGGAGGCAGCCTCACGCTAGCGTGTGCTACGGGAGCTGGAGACCACTGAAAAGGAAGAGGGGTTAAAAGTAGCAGGAGAAAATATGACGACTTTTAAAAAGTGATAAAATGATGAAAATACATGCTTTTCCTCTTAACCACACAAAAAGAAGAAAGTATTGAAACAGCTAGCCAGCCAAGCAGCACATCAGCCGGTAGAGACTTGGAGAGAGGTGCCTAGCAGTATGCACAACACACCTGCCGCTGCGACCCAATGCTCGAGGAGAGCCGGGTCTTGTGCGGGACGATGGTGGGGTTCGGGGCTTTGCTCGATCTATTGGCCGCCTTGGCGGCTGGAGTGGATTTAGGAGTGAGGTTGGCTAATTTGAAGGGTGAAGAATAGATCGTCGGGGAAGAAATTGGAAGTCTTGCCGATGGAGGCGAAGTTAAGCCTCTGTGTTGTGGAGAGCGTGCGGCTGGTCGAGCAGAGCGGCGGCCGCAATGAAGCCTGGTGCTCGGCTGCGGTGACTGGCAGAAAAGGAGTGAGCCTAGGGCCGGCAGATGTGACGGAGGATACGAAAAATTCCCAGTACAGGTCTCGTCGTTGTATGGAAAAAGTTGAGTCTGTGATATAATGGCCAAAGGAGCAAAACCGAATGCTGGAAAACTGTCGTGTAACAGAGGTAAGTTGGCTGTAAATACATGTATATACGTATTGTGCTTGTTAAGGTGATTAGCTGACGAGCTCCACCTGGGCCAGACTGATTGATTATCTGATAGTGCTCCTCCCGAACCTTGTTAATAAAACATAATTTATAAGGCAATATGCAGTTTTGAGTTTGAGTCTCACCTGGAGCAAGATTTTAGAAAGACTGAGACATAATTGTAGCAAAATAATTAAAAGGGTTAATGTGAAGGATTGATTGAAGATTGGATGGTCATCATAATTTAGAAAGAAGTTAAAGAAGGGAATAATGTAAAAGACTAGTCTAACATTGTATGACCATATTCATTTAGAGAGACACTATCCTTGTGTCTTTAATCTGACTAAATAACATAGTTTGACTAGGCTACTGGCTTATCTGTAGTTTGCACTCAGAAAATGTATAAGGTATAAGTTGACTTTAACATAAGGTGACCAGAAGTGCCACTCCCTGGGGACACATTCTGCACAGGATTTCTAAATTGCCTAAAATAACCAGGTATTGGTTGTTGGTTGTTTGCGCTCCGCCGATCGATCGTTGTGTAACCTCAAAGTACCGCAAGAGCTATAGAGAGCAGAGCAGACAGCTCCATGTTTTCGAATCGCTCTCGCGGTACTTTAATGTCATACAGCGATCGATCGGCAGAGCAATTTAGAAATCCTGTGCAGAACGTGTCCCTGGGAAGTGGCTTGTCTGGTCACCTTACTTTAACATTCCTTGATTTAAATGTTCTCCAGTAAAAACATGAGCTTGGGAGACCAGCTTTGAACAGTGCAGTCTGTTTAGCATTCTACACACTATTCTACATTTATGAAATGCATTTTAACGCTTACGTTTAAGTTTATTCAAGTGTGCTATTAGTATACTTCTTTTAAACTAAAAAATAAGAAAGTATACTTTTAGTTTACTTTTTATGTACTTCTCAGAAATATACTTAAAGTGATATTTAAGTATACTTGTCTTATACTTAGAAAAAGTCTAAATATATTTGAGCTATACTTGTGCTCCTAGAATCCGTGTTTTCATTGTTATATGGTAGGGGGCGCAATTACACATCTTCTGTACAGAATTTCCAAAAAACACAAGTGAAGAAGAAAAAGAAACAACAGATACTTCCACATGTAATCTAACATGATCATCTGACATAAAACGGCATCAAAACTGTGTAACGTTATGGAATAAAATGTCGACCAATGAAGAGGTAATAATGACTGTCAAGCTTTGGGGTGCTGATCGACTCCATCTACGTTTTGATTATCATTCTGAATCTAATTCATAGTTTTTTGTTCAAAATGTTGTTTATTTCTTTATTTTTTTTATTTATGAAACTTACCCACATTCAAGTGTTTAAAAAAAGAATGCATGAAGCTAGAATAAAATGTTTTTGTTTACAAGCAGATACCCTGTTCTTTCTTTGTATGTTTTGTATGTTCAGATATTCATATAACAGAATACAGTATATACAAATTAATACCTAAATAGGGACATAGTAGTATACTTAAAGTATGATGTAAAGTTCACTTAAATACTTCATAGTGTACTAAAAAGTATTTAATTAGTAAACTATCAGTATCCCTATAAGTTCACTTTTAGTATAGTTGTAGTACAAGCTAAAAACATTGATGTAAACTAGTTGTGTACTCAGTTTACTACTGTTATACTTAAAGTATACTTAAAAGTATACTTTTATATACTAGAAAGTGGGCCAATTTAGTCCCAAGGAGTATTGAAATAGTACACTTACAAGTATACTACTAGTACACTGATATTTGTATACTTACTACATAATGTATATTTAAAAATATACTTGAACTATACTGAAGTATAGTTAATAAAAATAAGCTTAAAGTATACTACTTTTTGGTAAGGGAATTATATATTTGGGGATATAAAGTACACACAGGCAGGGGTCATTGGGACATTTTTTTATGTGCTACCTTCATAATTCAATAGAAATATATGTATTGACAATATAAATATTGCTTTATGCTGATCAGCTCTTCAATAAGATTAGATTTTTGTGCCACGGACAGGGCATGGTGGAGACCTGATAATTTAACCTGTGACATTTGGTATTCTGTTTTAATGCATTATTTTTGTTCCAAGTTTAAATTCAGCATGGAGAGGGATACATGAAATATTCCACGCGAGTCACTAAATTGAGAGTAAAATGAGCATAATATGCTTCACCTGCTTTACCTTCTCACACACACACACACACACACCCTTTAGCATTATTTTCATCAAAACCACTAACAACATTCATTTCTATCTTGGACTCAGAATATTGATTCTGGCTTGCTCAGGCACTTACAAGGGTTCTTCAGATAAAATTAGGGGACTGACCTCAACATGATACTCTTTCAGATGGTGGACTGCAATTTATAATGGACATTTATTATCTGACTTTAAATATGCTGGATTTACTAAAAAAAAAAACTCTAGAAACTGAAAGTAGGTTTGCTCTTTGGTGAGCTTGAATCACAATGAACAGTGTGTCTTCCTAAAAATGTAAGTAGTCATTTGCTTCAAGAATCCATCAAATAAGTATTTGAATAGGTCAATACATGACTGTTTAAACAAACTTTTACTTGGAATCCCGAATTAACTTTGCAAAAAGCATCATAATAAAATCCTGGTTTTAGTGTGCATTTGGATTTAAGGGTATTGATTCTACATGTACTCTAGGGCTGCAACGATTAGTCGACATTATCGACAACGTCGACAATAAAAAATTGTCGACAAATATTTTTGTTGTCGAGTAGTCGTTTGATCTCATATGACCTAATGTAAGAGCCTGCAATACTGCGGTTTGACCAGTGTGGCGCTGTAGCGCAAGACTCTAGTTCAGACCTCCTGGATGCAGATCAAGAGAAGAACACACACAGCACTTCAGAGCAAATGCATCCAAACTTGAGCGGCGTTTGGATGAATATGTAAATATATATTGCGCGCTTTCCTCTCAGTAACGAAATAAACAACAAAAACTGACAGCAGTGTGAAAGCAACAGTTAAAAATGCATCTGATTACAACGATGTGGATGTTTGCATGAGCTCTGCAGTTCAGTAACGTAACATTACTCCAGTAGAGTCACATTATGTTTATTTATATAGTACGTTATGCAATAGATAGCCTTAATTGAAGCAGATTTACGGTATTAAACATGAAAAACATTAATTTCAGTTAGAATTACAACTTGATTTTCTGTTATAAAGCAGCTCTCCAGTGTGAGCTAGCTAATGATAAAATATTTTTATTAGTGGGAAAAAATAATAATTTCATTAAAGTGACAGTTTGGTTTGCAGAGATCAAAGCTTGATCTAGCTCAGGCCTGTTTTGATTATCATAACCCTATAAGGTATTTTAAGACATTATGTTGTGAATAAAATAGTTTATCCAAAGCATCTTATCACTTACCTTTATTTTGTTTCTTATATGACTTACAAAAGGAGATGTTAGGCAGAATGATGTGTCATTCAGTTACTTTTTCATGTAGCTAATTAAATGGTGAGAGAGTGTCTCTGTCTGTCATCTCATTTTGTGTGACAAATACATCTATTTTTATAATGAATTGGTAACATTACAATAAGGTACCATTTGTTAACATTAGTTAATGTATTAATTAACATGAATGAACAATACATTTATTACATTTAAGTATTAATCTTTGTTAATGTCGGTTAATAAAAATACAGTTGTTCATGTTAGTTCACAATGCATTTATCAATGTAAAAAAAAACAACTTGTGAATAATGCATTAGTAAATGCTGAAATTAACATTAAGATTAACAAATGCTATAGAAGTATTGTTCATTATTAATTCATGTTAGGCAAGACAAGTTTATTTATATAGCACATTTCATACGCAAAAAAAATTCAAAAACACAAAAGTGCTTTACATAAAAGGAAGTGAAATAGACATTAAAAATAATAATCACAACAATAAAAACAAGGAAATTATATAAAAATTTATTTAAAATGAATTTAAAACCGTTACGAATAGAAAATGATTATACATAAAATACAGTGCAGTCATGTTAACTAATGTTAACTAATGAACCTTAATGTAAAGTGTTACCAATTAATTGTGTAATAATTGTAATTACATAATATGCTTTTCTAAAGCTGAAGTGACCTTTATTTATGTTAGAATATGTATAACTTAATATTCTAACTAATTGCAAAAACTGAATAATCAATCAAAGTCTACTGATTAACCAGTGAAATAATCGACGATTAGTCGATTAATCGTTCTAATAATCGTTAGATTAATCGATTATCAAAATAATCGTTTGTTGCAGCCCTAATGTACTCTCCTGTTTAAATGCTTTATATGGCACATGTTTTGTTGGAAGTTCAACTAAATTCAAAGCAAATGGAAACAAATTGCCTCTTCACCCCAGAGAATTCAGTAGCTCTGTCTTAAAACCTATGAGCTTCATACTGCATTGCATACACTTTTTATATCAGTTTTGCCTAAGAATTTGACCTAGACTTACAGCTCCTCTGTCTCTTTCCCAGTATGTCAGCATTTTTCATTTAGCATACTATTTTGTCACATATTATTAGTCTATAACAAGCACATGTGAATATATTTAGACTTTCACAAGATTTTCACAAGCTATAGTTTTAAGAAGTAAGTTCCTTTTTTAGCAATAAGAAATTATTTTGCTCAAGCCATGTTGTTTTGGTAGTGAATGGACTCAAAAGAGCTCATCTGAGCAGAACTGTTTTTCCAAGTTGTGTTTCCAGATTCAATCTTCCAACACCTAAAAAAAAAATCAATATTGCTGTTCTTTTTTGCCTGTCTCTTTGTATAAACTTTACTTTTTCCATATGAATTAATTGATTGTGCCATTACTTATTATATAATTTGTTTATAAAATAATCCATGATATGAAGGAATTCAAAATGTTACATGCACACACATAGAATTACAAACAAGTTAGTATGTGACAGGGTTATTCATGTATTCAGTTGCTCTGCTCTGGCAGCTCTCAGTACGGTACCAAGTTGAACCGTCTTACTGATATATTACATTCCAGACAACTATAGTTGAATAAACATAGTTTAGCTTTTCAGGTTACGTTAAGCATGTATATACAATTCTGTTTAGTTCAAAGAGCATGTTCCTTGTCCATATCACATGTAAAATTAATGTTTGCAACACAATTTGGCAGACCAAATGCTTACTGAGCTTGTTAAAACAGTGCCCTAAATTACTACTTGGCTATTGACTTACATTATCAAAAAGGGTCAGTTTTGATTGGATGTTGACTTTAAGGGCTCTTACAGTCGAACTTAAAGTTGAGATTTCCCTCTCCCCTGTGATTTCATGCTAAATCTGTTGCTTCTAAAATTTAAAATGTCAGATTTGAGCAGCGGGCTGGTTAAATGTCACTCCAAATTTTTCCAGTGACACATTGGGGTCTGCTGAGGATGATGAAATAAAACAGGGGCCACTGACTAGTGTTCTTTTGGTTGTCTCGCTTATTGGAGTCATAGAGCTGTGGATGGATCAAAACAGATGCATCTTCAGTGATAACGTGTACAAACAAGACTGATGTGGCTGAATTATTGGATTACAATACAAATGACTATGTTGATTACTACAGTCCTGGTGCCATGTGACATACGCCATTGAGTCAATTAAGACAAACTATATTAATATAACATACAGTTCAGTGCTTCAAGAGATGGGAATGTGTAGTCATATTTGCATAATATAATTGCTTGATATAGAAAGGATGAAATTAGACATTTAATGAACTGTAGGCGGGCATTAGGCCAGTGTTAGAGTCACATCATAGTTTTATGCATCATTGAATTAAATCAGTAAACAAATAATGAGATCTGCTTGACATCATGGAAATAACTGCTGATATTTCAAAATAATAATGGCGTATTTCAGTTTGAGTTAATGCTATAACAAGAGTTAATGGGTACATTTCAGGTGGGCTATGAGATACATTTTCTTCTTTGCTGTAGTGTTAAATTAAGAATGTGTGCTGGTCTTGTTGTTGAAGGGCATTGCGATGCAGGTGGGAAGCTAAGAACAAATATTGATCTGAGCTGACAGATTGTTTCCTTGTGACACATTGTTGCATCCTATCACCCTTAGGGAGAGAAGTGCGATCATGCACACACATACACAGGCTGAGACATTGAAATGGCCTCCTGCTTCCAGCTCTACATATGGCACACTCCATGAATAGGGTACAAATGAAGGCCTGAAACTCTTTAAAGGGGTGGTTGACTGTTTTTTTTCTAGGCTTGATTGTGTTTATGGGGTGCAGTCTAACATGTGTTCATGCTTCGTATTTTTAAAAACGCATTATTTTTCACATAATTTACCTTTATTCCACACCACTCTGTCCCTTCTCTGACAAACGCCTCGATTATTTCCTGTTTTTATGAAGCCCCTCCCTCAGAAATACGCGATGGGCTGAGATTGGTTAACTGGTCCAGTGTGTTGTGATTGGCTAAACCGCCGAGTGCACGTCTAAACGTCCTGCCCCTCAGCTCAGCTGCATGTGCTCTGGTTGTATTGTAAACAGTGGCGTCTTATATATTGCTTATTAATCAATCAAACGCAGATAATATTAGTGAAGAGGATCGCGCAGAACCTGTGCAAGCACGGCTCTTAATGATATGTTTGTTTGGTGTTGTCTCATACTTTTAGATACACTGTTATTTGTAAATGCTACTGCTTCTGTTAGCTTTTAATATACGGTTTTATCCTGATTAAAGCTGTAATACAGCACAGCAACCGCACGCGCATCCATGTATAACGCTTCTAATAGCTATGTGAAAATAAGTGTATAATTGGAACAGTTTGTTGAAGCTGATCTGATGACCTGAATGAGAGAGAGAGATGCAGAGTGTGTGCAGAGCAGGGTGACGCAAGGAACAGTATTAAGATCCGCTGTTTTAGAACATTGATTTTGAAAGTTGTGAATCCATTAGAATCGTTAGAAGACAGAATCACGATTCGTATATGAATAGATTTTTACGTGCACCCCTAGTTTTCTTCCTCTTCTCTAAAGCAGCACAACATGGTCTCGCCCCCTTTGCTGCATGTTCCTGGGGGCGGGGTTTATCTGGGTTTGTGACGTAACGGACCCGGGAACTAGCTCGTTGTAGTCCCTTACCAGTCGTTTTTGTAGGCATTAAACTGCCAGAATTTTGAAAGATGATATCTCCGTTTGCATTGAAGTTTCAGCGCTGCAACTTTGCAGATATTGTTTATGCTCAAACAGCAACATTACACACTAACTAACGTTAAAAAAGTGAAATCGCAATCAACCACCCCTTTAATATTTCCCCATCTCAAACAGTCAAAGAAAGGAGGTGGTTAAACTAATGAAATACAGTTAAAATATTAGTTATCATTATATATATATAATATATATATAAAACCAAGCATAAAACCAAGTCTTAATCCCAGTTTAACACATCTGGTGTGACTGTAAATGCAGACCTTGAGCCAAAAACTCATCACCAAACACCAATGACTTGTACATATGGGTTCAGTCATTTTAGACACTTCCAAAACTGTTGCAACAGAGATGGAAATACAATTTTTAAATACATGAATTATGTTCCCATCGTTGTTGCCACAGATTTGGAAGTGCATTTTTCTGTTCTAAAGAAGGGGGTGTTCCAATACTTTTGTCTATATAGTGTATGTACAAGTCATTGGTGTTTGGTGATGAGTTTTTGGCTCAAGGTCTGCATTTACAGTCACACCAGAGGTGTTAAACTGGGATTAGGACTTGGTTTTATGTAGACCAGTCAAGTTCTTCCACACTGACTGAATCAATAATTTTCTTTTTGAACCTTGCCTTATACACAGAGGCATTGTCATGTTAGAATAGAAAAGGGTCCTGTCCAAACTGTTGCTATAATATTAGAAGCACATAATTTCCTAGAATATCATTATATGCTTTAACATTAAGATTTGTACTCATAGAAATTACTAAAGTAGTCAAACCTGTTCATTAGAAGGGGGCGACCCAATACTTTTGGCAATATAGTGTATATATATATATATATATAAAATATAATGGAATATAACACTAATATAAGAAAAACAGAAAATGAAATATATTATGGATATAGTTGAGAAAATCCCTGAGGTGTGATATGCCCAAATCGCCATTTAATTGGAGTGATACAGACATTTGATGAATTTAAAACTAGCCACTTTAACCTAAAACATTAAATATTCAGTGCACCCACTAAACAAACAAGCAATCAAGAATTTTTTTTTTATAAATCCTAAATAAAATCCTAAGGGCTTTGATACAGCAACACACTTCGGTTGTCCTCTTCTGGTCATGATTTAGTTATTTATTTATTCTTTCATCCTTTCCCCTCTTTCTCTGTCATCTTTTTAACCTTTTGGGGATGCCAGCTGGGGAGAGTTTGCTGCCAGAGCATCACAATCCCAGAGGAATTAGTGCTCATGCAGGCAAAGCCTGGCTGCATTTTGAATTGACTAGTGCATGCTCAAAATACCAAAAGTCTAGTACACACACACACACACACACACACACAATCACATTCAAAAATGACATCAGAACTGACAGATTTGAATGAATTACATAAATTAACAATCTATTGCCCAACTTATATAGCTAAATGTCTCTAAAAGTGATTAATAATAAGTAAGGAATAATTGACGACGGGCCGCTTCGCGTCGTGACCGCATCACCACCTCGGGTGTGCATTATTTTTCTAATAATTCAACGGACCGGAGTCAATTATTCCGCTTATACTACGGTTGCCACACCTCAAGACATCGATCAGATGATATATTTCAAGGGATTCGTCCGGTTTTTGTACTTAAATCGCTATTGTGAGTAGGATTATTTCTTCCGCATCTCATCCATCGCCTCCGTTGCTAATTCCAAAACGTAATTTTAGACCTAGTAACTGAGGCTTGAGCCGTTGATAACAGACTAATGCAGCTAATAACTAAGTTATATGAGAGAGAGAGAGAGAGAGAGAGAGAGAGAGAGAGAGAGATTGAGCGTGCGTGAATTAGCCTAACCTTACCTCTCTGAGTCTGTCTCTCATCAGTGTTCGGCAGCAGCGTCCCTTCTAGTGAAACTTTAAGTTCATTTTCCTCACGAACAGTGCCGTTGTTACCTCGCTTCGCTTGTGAGAAATGTCATGTTTACTGACAAACTCGTCAGAGCAGCGCTAACAACATTAGCGCGTATGTTTTCATGTGTGTAAACTGTGTCTGTGAGGGAGAGAGAGCGGGAGAAATAGAGTATGTGCTTTACGTACATAAAACGTAATTTTGTGGCAAAACATGGAAATGATCTGTCATTTTTATCCCATTGATTACTATATTTATGTATTTGGCCAGTGTCTTGTTGGTTTTGGTTGTTTTGCTGTTGTAAGACCTTTTGAAATAACGTTAACTGAAATCGTTTGGCGAAGTGATACAGAACTGTAATGCGGTCGAGAGCTGCCTGGAACTACGTTCGCCGTGTTTCCCTGAAAATAATTGCGCACCTTAGAACGTTCGTCAGCCAATCAGATTCAAGCATTCAACGGCCCCGTAGTATAATGTGTAATATAGCATTAGAACTTTATTTATTTATTTATTTATGCTCACTTTTTAGTTCAGTAAATATTCGTCATTGTAGGTTTATTTTTGAAAGTCGATTTCTCCATAGGAGCATACCTAAAATCTTTACATTTACATGTGATGTTACACTGACTGTTTGTGCATGTTGTCACTCTATATGGGGTAAATTGTCACAATAGGAAATAACCTGCTGTATATGGACACTGAATTGAGAAGAATACCCCTTTGTTTGAAGTATGACACATGACTTTTCAGAACACTGTAACATATAAAACACATTTGACAATATACCCTGATGTAATTGTCTTTTGATTAAATCTAAAATCTTTTATATTTTTGACTCTTGCTTCTGCATTTACAGTTTTTTTTCAACTGCTTACACACAACAACTTGTCACAATTTCTGAAAGCTGTCACTCAAACAGCAGAAGCACACACCAAATCTGCAAAACCATACACTAATTATCAGCCTTTGACTCAGTTTTCAATTTCATAAAACACTTTTTGCAGAACACAACACACAATTCTCTATGTAACACACACAAATCTAACAGGAATCAATATTATGGCAAAAGTGTTTGCAAATGTTTGCTTTTGAGATGTGTTTGTGATATTTTGAATGCATTGCTTCATTTCCCTTACCAAAAAGAAGTATACTTCCAAGTTTATTTTATTAAGTATACTTAAGTAAAGTTCAAGTATATTTTTTAAGTATACTTTATGTAGCAAGTATACAAATATCAGTGTACTAGTAGTATACTTGTAAGTGTACTATTTCAATACTCCTTGGGACTAAATTGGCCCACTTCCTAGTATATAAAAGTATACTTTTAAGTATACTTTAAGTATATCAGTAGTAAACTTTGAGTACACAACTAGTTTACCTCTATGCTTTTAGTTTGTTCTGCAACTGTACTAAAAGTGAACTTACTGACAGTTTACTAATTAAATAATTGTAGCATTTTTGTACACTTTGAAGTATAGTCTCAGTAAACTACTACTTTAGTAGTTTTATACTGCAAGTATACTCGTAAGTTTTCTTTAAGTGAACTTTTTACATTATACTTTAAGTATACTACTATGTCCCAATTTATTAATTTGTATATACAGTATTTTGTTTTTTGAATGAAAATCTGAAAACACAAAACATCAAAAAGAAAGAACAGGATATCTGCTTGTAAACAATAACATTTTATTCTAGCTTCATGTATTATTATTTTTTAAAACATTTGAATGTGGGTAAGTTTCATAAATATAAATAAATAAACAACATTTTACAGTTTTTTTAAAAAAAATAACACAATTATTGAAACCTGACACCCAAGGAGCAAAACCTCAGCCCAAATCAGCACAACTATAAGCACATTCTCAGCCTCACACTTTTTGCAAAACACTACACACATTGTTTTGCAAGACACTAAACACACTTCTCAACATTAGACACAGAAATCTAACATGTTGTCACTTCGTTGCCATTTTAAGGCATTGCTTTCCAAAATACTACACATATGAACCAATTGATCAAACACGGCCATCAGGTGTGCAGACACTTAGGTGCTTAACTGTAAACTCAACAATCAAGGTGTAAGCACTATAAAAAGGCAACAGGTGAATTCTTGTCTTCAACAAAAATGAAAGGCAGTGGTGCAGGAAGAGGAAGAGGAATAAGGAGAAACATCTTTGGCCACAGAGCTATTTTGAATGTCCCTGGTCAACATGGTGGAAACATCACAATATATGCTGCAATCATGCAGAGTGGGGTTCTCCGTGGAGGCATGCCAGAATAGCTCCTTACAACACCGACCGCATACTCACATTTTTAGACAGACTAAGTATTGGACAGACTAGGTATTAGACTAATGCAACCAGAAGCTGGTTCCATTATTCCAGTACCTCCCACAACACTCTCCCTTCCTTTCCTTTTTCCCTTCCACGTGGCAGTGGAAGGTTTATGATCTCCGAACCTATGTTATTCCCCTCATTCAAGCTATGGAGGAGGCCTGTGACCTAATAGATGCAGAGTCTGGGCTAGGATGAAGTCGCCATTCGAGAAGATTCTTCCCTTGCTGTTTTGCGAGGGAGGACATTGCCTGTGATGTGGATGAAGTGGCCATATCCAGCTACGTGAAGAGATGATGCTAAGGTCTTTTTTTTTTTTTTTTAGTTTATGCACTATATTGTATTTAGAATATGTTCAGATTTTCAGCTTAATTGCAATGATGTACTGAAGGATTTTACAATGTGGTGAGAAATAAATACTTTCATCAGTGTGCAACACTTGTCTCGTGTATTGTGTTTGGTAAATTCATGTTCTTTAACAATATCTCAAAAAAAAAAAAAAATCAAACCCAGACTGTATCATTAGAAAGATAGAAATGTAACAAGTGTTTAAGATTGAGCACAGCAGTGTGTAAGTGGTTCAAACAGAATACATGTGAGGAGTTAGTGTGACGTACTGATGAATTAGTGTGACATTTTAAATGGTTGTGTTTGAAAAAGGAAAGGAAGATACTTCCTGTTTTTTTGTGTGTTACGTAGAGAATTGTGTGTTGTGTTTTGCAAAAAGTGTTTTATGAAATTGAAAACTGAGTCAAATGCCGAGAATTAGTGTATGGTTTTGCAGATTTGGTGTGTGCTTCTGCTGTTTGAGTGTTAGGTTTCAGAAATTGTGTGACAAGTTAAGATTTCGTGTGTAAACAGTTGAAAAAAAAACTGTATTGTAATGTTTTGAATTAAGTGTTTCATTTTGCAAAAGATCTGGGATGTTCTGCAACTTGTGTGTGTAGATGTGTGAACTGTGTGTAGTGTTTTGACAAAATGAGCCTTGTTTTTAAAATTGTGCCTAAGCAATCGTAAAAAACTGTAAACAAAATGCTGAAAAAAGACTATGAACTGGATTCAGAATGATAATCAAAACGTATGGATAAACATTTTAACATTCTCTTCATGGGTCAACATTTTATTCCATTACGTTACACAGTTTTGATGCTGTTTTATGTCTGATGATCGTGTTAGATTACATGTGGAAGCATCTGTTGTTTTTTGGTTTCTTCTTCACTTGTGTATTTTGGAAATTCTGTACAGAAGATGTGTAATCGCGCCCCCTACCATATAACAATGAAAACATTCTCGGAGCACAAGTATAGCTCAAATAAATGTAGACTTTTTCTAAGTATAAAGGTCTCTGCACACTGAGTCCGAAATTTTCGCACATTAAAAAATAAATACGACCTCACGTTGTGTCAATCACGTTTGCACACTGCCTCCGAAAGTTTCGTCCGTCAAAAAAAATTCGGATCAGGTTCGATTTTCTGCTCTTTCGCATCCATTGCATGCATTTTGACAGGAAAATATGGAGAATACGAAAAAACGGAAAAACTCGTGCGAAAATTTCGGACTCAGTGTGCAATGGCCTAAGGTCAAGTATACTTAAATATCATTTTAAGTATATTTCTGAGAAGTACATAAAACACATTAATGAAAAGTACATAAAAGGAAGTATCAAAGTATACTTTACAATTTTTAGTTTAAAAGAAGTATACTAATAGCACACTTGAATAAACTTCTTTTTCGTAAGGGTTTGCAAGAGATGTGAGGCATTTTGCATTTTGTGTGTGCAATTCTTGGATTTGTGTGTAAAGTTTTGAAAAAACGAGGCAAAGTTTTGAAAATATGTGTAAGCAGTTGAAAAAAAACTGTAATATGTTATTGTGGTGTTATTGTGTTTACACTTGTTTCTCAACAGCTACAGCAAAATATGATGATACTGGAATTTTAATTGGAGGAGAGAGTTTAGAAAAAACTTTCCAATTTCTGACAGGTGTTTGAAACCAACGTGGAAAATCTGCAGGAGAAAAACAACAGTTGACTCATTTGACTCAAAAACTTGTCTTTACTGAAATTACTGACCAGTCTTTATGACATATTCCCTTTTGATATTCCCCTGCCCCTCTTACAATCTCTCCTATTAAGTGTACAGAGAGAGAAAGTTGTGTTGAGATGCTTATGAGCAAGTTACCATGGATTACACTTACAGGTGCATCTCAATAAATTAGAATGTCGTGGAAAAGTTCATTTATTTAAATAATTCAACTCAAATTGTGAAACTTGTGTATTAAATAAATTCAATGCACACAGACTGAAGTAGTTTAAGTCTTTGGTTCTTTTAATTGTGATGATTTAGGCTCACATTTAACAAAAACCAACCAATTCACTATCTCAACAAATTAGAATACTTCATAAGACCAATAAAAAAAACAGTTTTAGTGAATTCTTGGCCTTCTGAAAAGTATGTTCATTTACTGTATATGTACTCAATACTTGGTAGGGGCTCCTTTTGCTTTTATTACTGCCTCAATTCGGCGTGGCATGGGGGTGATCAGTTTGTGGCACTGCTGAGGTGGTATGGCAGCCCAGGTTGCTTTGATAACGGCCTTCAGCTCATCTGCATTGTTGGGTCTGGTGTCTCTCATCTTCCTCTTGACAATACCCCATAGATTCTCTATGGGGTTCAGGTCAGGCGAGTTTGCTGGCCAATCAAGCACAGTAACACCATGGTCATTGAACCAGCTTTTGGTACCTTTGGCAGTGTGGGCAGGTGCCAAGTCCTGCTGGAAAATGAAATCAGCATCTCCATAAAGCTTGTCAGCAGAAGGAAGCATGAAGTGCTCTAAAATTTCCTGGTAGATGGCTGCGTTGACTGTGGACTTCAGAAAACACAGTGGACCAACACCAGCAGATGACATGGCAGCCCAAATCATCACTGACTGTGGAAACTTCACACTGGACTTCAAGCAACATGGATTCTGTGCCTCTCCACTCTTCCTCCAGACTCTAGGACCTTGTTTCCAAATGAAATGCAAAATTTACTTTCATCTGAAAAGAGGACTTTGGACCACTGAGTTCTTTTTCTCCATAGCCCAGGTAAGATGCTTCTGACGTTGTCTCTGGTTCAGAAATGGCTTCGTAGCCCTTTTCCTGAAGACGTCTGAGCGTGGTGACTCTTGATGCACTGACTCCAGCTTCAGTTCACTCCTTGTGAAGCTCTCCCAAGTGTTTGAATCAGCTTTGCTTGACAGTATTCTCAAGCTTGCAGTCATCCCTGTTACTTGTGCACCTTTTCCTACCCAAATTCTTCCTTCCAGTCAACTTTGCATTTAATATGCTTTGATACAGCCACACCTTTCAGTAATGACCCTCTGTGACTTACCCTCTTTGTGGAGGGCGCCAATGTTCGTCTTTTGGATCATTGCCAAGTCAGCAGTCTTCTCCATTATTGTGGTTTCAAAGAACAAGAAATACCCAGAATTTATACTGTAGGGATGGTCATTAATTGAAACTCAAATGTAAATATTCTAATATTTTGAGATACTGATTTTTTTACTTTCATGAGCTGTAAGCTCTAATCATCAAACTTAAAACAAAAAAACTTTTGAAATGTTTTACTTTACATGCAATGAATCTAAAATATATGAAAGTTTCACTTTTTGAAATAACTTACAAGAAAAAATGAACTTTTTCACAACATTCTAATTTATTGTGATGCACCTGTATATTACATTTGCCTACTTTTAATCCATTTCATCCATATTTGATGTCATATCATTAAATTCATACATCACATTAGTTGACCATATAAACTCATTAAAGTATTTCCAGTTGAATTTGCATGCTTATTGCAAATCTCTCTGGCTGCTACAGAGAAACTCATTTCCACTTTCGCTTCATGAAGCTGGAAGAGTCACAAGCTCATTGCCCTTACTGAATGTATAATTAAGCACATGTGTGGGCTGTGAATTGTTGACTACTCATGCCTCTGAATCTGCACTGGACATTAAAGAAACACGGTGGCATTCTCAAAGGTCAGAGAATGCAAAGACAGAGATTTAAGGTGGGTGTAATTTGAAAAACATGAGTCTTTGAATAGGAGAACCTGTATTCCCTGACTCATATCATTTTTTATTTTTACATACAAAAAATAAAACAATTTTAACTGTCAATTTAACATATACTTGACTCAAAATCAAAATAAAAGATGATTAAATGCTGTGAAAGTATTGTTCATTGTTAGTTCAAAATAGCTAAATCATTAGGCCTAACTATTAATGACAATGTTAACAAATTTAACCTTGTTGTAAAGTTTTTCAAGTGATGATTGAAGTATCCTCCACATATGGAAAATAGGATAAAAACTAACAAACTGGTCTTAGAGCATCCTTGAATTGTCTTGATTGTGAACATCAAACAGTTTAGAAAGTCAAAGGTTTATTTTTTATCGTGGTTATTAGGATGCCCCCAGCTTCAGGGCAGGATCTCAGAAGTGATTGAACAGCCCAATTATGTTTGACTGCTTCTCAGTGCTGCTCCTGCCTTTGGGATCCAATCACCACAACAATCACATCCATCACAGACCTCAGACAACCTCCGGACTGGGCATAACTTGAAGACAGTCTGATAAGGTCAACCAGCTCAGCCATTTGTTTGCATGTGTGTGTGATTAGAGTCAAGTGAATGGCAAAATCTTAGAATGCCTCATATTTTGTGTATCTACCTCTGTAATTAATTTTTAATGGATACTATTTACACAGAAATTCATCACAAATAATACACTGAGAAAAGATGTATTACTGCTTTTAATGATCTGACTAATACAAATTGAGTCACAAGAAAAACATAATTCCATTTTTATTCACTTATTTGCAAAACAAACTCATTCAATTTTAGTGGACTGTAATGGATTGGCAGAAATCCATTATCAAACATCACAAGCTTTGTAAACATTTAAAGTGTGATGTATAAGAAAAGCTTTTTGAACAATTTATTATTCAAAATTATTCCCCCATTAAAATGAATACATCATAACAATCAGAATTTCAGCCTGAATTAAGGAAATAATAATGAAACCAACACCAACACATAATACTATTCAATTCCAGTATTAACTGCAATACAAACATATTTATTTTTTACACCACAAGTTAACATCAACTGTGGGATGTACATTATATTGATTTATTCAACATCAATTCAAATGAGTTTTGAATTAATTTATGTGATTTATGACACTATGAGCATGGAGGCACAGTCTAAAGGCATGTAAACTGTGAATCTGATTACTACTGATCTAAAACACTGTAAAGTCAGTTTAACACCATAAAATAAGTTATAGTGTAGTCTTACTTCAGGCTTACATAGGAAAGGTATTGATTTGAAGGCAACAACAATAAAATTACAATAAAAAAAGTAATAGTGACGATGATGCAGATCATCCAAACAAAATGAGCTCTCTCTCACCCCAGAGAGCCATCAAGCAAACATTTTAACCTTTCTTACTGTGTTGGTCTTGTTTTCTTTACAGCCTCAGCAGGTGGTCTCTCATACCGTTCACTTTCTAATTTTTTTTTTTCATTTTATGTTGCTTATAGCCCTGGCCATCATACTCACATGTTACACACTCTTTTTCCATTCAGTATACTTCAACACTCCGGTCTATAACTCCACTCAAGTGCTCAGCTTCCTCCCTGCTGTGAATATCCACCATGTTCTCTAGAGTTCACTCATGATGGTTCATGTGGATGGATTTCAACAAGACGGCACCAAAATGTGGTCCATATACATATACATCAAAAATCCAGTCATATCAGGAGCCTAAAAAAAGCTTTATTTTACATGGAACTGGTCGAATCATGGGGTGGCCATGTTGAAATCACATGACCAGATGAATATTACTTACGTTATCTTGATAACTACTTTGTTTTAGAATACTTTCACTTGTGGATTAAATTAATTAATTTCAAGGACAAGATGGCGCCGAGGATGGCAGCCGTGTTGCGAGCTCCGAGAAAACTCTGCAGGTTTTCGTATGTTTTGTTTGTTTTTTTTGTTGTTTTACGTGTTAGATGTTGTTAGTATAACTGTCTACGATAGAGACACGCTTTTAAACATCGGTTCTTACGTCGCGCAACGCAAACCGGACTTTGAGTTCCTGAACGCCGGTGGATTGTTTACAGACACCGCATCAGAGCCCTTTGTCTGGAGCGCACGACCACGACGAAAGAAACGCAGCTGGAAAAGAGGGAAGAGAGCTGGCGTTCTTGTCAGACTGAGACGCCGTGCCTTTCGACCTCCTCTCCCAACCATTTTGCTGGCTAACGTTCAGTCACTGGATAACAAACTCTGTGAACTGCGTGCGCGCATCTCATACCAACGAGAAACAAGGGAATGCTGCGTTATTTGCCTCACAGAAACCTGGATGTCTGCAATGGTTCCAGACTCAGCCATCGAGCTTACGGGGTTCTCCGTACACCGCTCGGACAGAACGAAAGAGCTCACCGGGAAAAGCAAAGGTGGGGGCGTTTGTTTCTACATCAACAACTCGTGGTGTGATGAAAGGAACCTACACTGTATTAAATCCTTCTGCTCCCCTGATCTGGAATTTCATATGCTTCTGTGTAGACCATTCTGGTTACCGAGGGAATTTACAGCGATCATAATCACGGCTGTATACATTCCCCCTCAAGCCAACACAGACCAGGCACTCAGGGAACTGTATGGGAATATAAGCGAGCAGGAAACCGCGTACCCAGATGCAGCGTTTGTTATCACGGGGGACTTTAATAAAGCCAACTTCAGAACAATAGCTCCAAAATACTTTCAGCACATCACCATCAACACGCGTGGTGATCGTGTACTGGACCATTGTTACTCCCCCTTCCGGGACGCTTACAAATCCCTCCCCCGCCCACCTTTCGGCAAATCTGATCACTCCTCCGTTCTGCTCCTGCCTGCTTACAGGCAGAAACTGAAACGAGAAGCACCCGCCCTCAGGACAGTTCAATGCTGGTCGGACCAATCGGACGCTATACTTCAGGACTGTTTTGATCACGTGGACTGGGACATGTTCCGGGAAGCATCTGATGGTGACATAGAGGAGTACTCAGATTCTGTAACGTGTTTCATACGGACGTGTATAGAGGATGTAATTCCGACCAAAACAATACGCATCTACCCCAACCAAAAACCGTGGATTAACAGCGATGTTCGATCAGCCTTGTCAGCGCGGACATCTGCCTTTAAATCCGGAAACACTGACGATCGAAACAAGCCAGTTACGATCTCAGGAGATCCATCAAAGCAGCCAAACGACAATATAAAAACAAAGTTGAAGAACAATTCAACAACAACAACCCAAGAAGCATGTGGCAGGGCATCAACAACATCACAGGCTTTAAAGGGAATAAACCAGCCACTGTGAACATTGCCGCCTCTCTACCGGATGAGCTGAACACCTTTTATGCTCGTTTCGAGGCTCATAACACCGCCCACACAGAGTGCGCTCCCACGGCTGCTGCAGAAGAGGCGAGTCCACTATCCCTTTCTGTCGCGGATGTAACTCGATCCTTCAAACGGTTGAACATCCGCAAAGCTGTGGGCCCGGATGGCATCCCAGGCCGTGTGCTCAAAGCATGCGCTTACCAACTAGCCGGGGTTTTTACAGACATCTTCAATCTGTCCCTCTCTCTGGCTGTGGTTCCCTCATGCTTCAAAAAATCCACCATTGTGCCCATACCAAAGAAAAATAAAATCACATGCTTGAACGACTGGAGGCCCGTTGCTCTGACACCCATCTTCAGCAAGTGTTTTGAGAAGCTCATCAGAGACCACATCTGCTCTGTGCTGCCTGCCTCACTGGACCCACTACAATTTGCATACCGCAGAAACCGTTCCACAGACGACGCTATTGCCTTCACCCTGCACACGGCTCTCTCCCACCTGGAAAATAAGAACACCTATGTGAGGATGCTGTTCGTGGATTATAGTTCAGCATTTAACACCATAGTGCCTGCCACACTGGTTGAGAAGCTCCAGACTCTGGGACTGAACAGATCTCTGTGCAGCTGGATCCTGGACTTCCTGACAGGCAGAAGTCAGGTGGTCAGAATGGGCAACAACACTTCATCCCCGCTGATCCTCAACACTGGTGCCCCGCAGGGCTGCGTTCTCAGCCCACTCCTGTACTCCCTGTACACACACGACTGTACAGCTACACACAGCTCCAACGTCATCGTCAAATTTGCCGATGACACAACGGTAATAGGCCTGATCACCGACAACGATGAGACGGCCTACAGAGAGGAGGTGAGTACCCTGACTAAATGGTGCCAGGAGAACCACCTCTCACTCAACATCGACAAGACCAAGGAGCTGGTGGTGGATTTCAGGAGACAGAGCAGAGAACACACACCCATCTCCATCGACAAGACACCTGTGGAGCGGGTAAACAGCTTTAAGTTCCTCGGCGTTCACATCACCGAGGATCTCACATGGTCCACTCACACAGACGCAGTGCTGAAGAAGGCACATCAGCGCCTCTTCTTTCTGAGACGGCTGAGGAAGTTTGGAATGAGCCCCAGCATCCTCAGATCCTTCTACACCTGCACTGTGGAGAGCATCCTGACCGGCTGCATCACCGCCTGGTTTGGAAACAGCACCGCTGGCAACCGCAAAGCTCTGCAAAGAGTTGTGCGAACTGCCCGCCACATCGTTGGAGGTGAGCTTCCCTCCCTCCAGGACATCTACACCAGGCGGTGTATAAGGAAAGCCAGGAGGATCATCAAGGACTCCAGCCATCCATCCCACAGACTGCTCTCTCTGCTGCCCTCAGGGAGACGTCTCCGCAGCATCCGATCCCGCACTAGCCGACTGAGGGACAGCTTTTTCCCTCAGGCTATCAGGCAAATGAACAGACAGAACTAATTCACCCTACATCACACTCCCACTCACACAACATGCCACACACTGCACTTTACCGCCGTTCACTGGACTACACGCACACACTGCAATAATACAACCTATCTGCTATCACTGGATACCATACAATGCACATCCACGACATTGCATATGTATAATCTGTTTCACCTTTGTACAACTATCTACTGCACAACTAATCTGTTGTAAATCTATAATCTGTTGCCCTTAACATATCACAATGTTTAGATGTGTACATAATGTAAAATGTGTACATAGTGTATTGATAACTAAGACTGTCTTTATAGTACACTGTGTGTATTGAGTATGTGTATGTGTATTTTGCACATTGTCTTCTGTACAGTCTGTAAATATGTACTGTCTATATGTAAACTGTTTTGTTTTTTGCACTGTTTGGAGCACGCTCTCAAGAATTTCACTCACCAAGGCACTTGTGCTGTGGTGATGTGACAATAAAAGTGATTTGATTTGATTTGATTAATTGTGACCGGTCAGTGGCATCAGTAACTGAAAATTGCTACATGCAAAATACATCCACACCACTAGGTGTCAGGTGGACTGCAAGTCCAGGGCAATTCTAGGAATATTAAACAAACTTTCTACCGTATTTTCTACCATTTCATTGAAAATCAGTTATCTATACTGCACCATGAACAGGAGAGCTTCCTCGTCTTACTCATCCTCACCTCTAAGGCACAAAAAGTAGCAGTCTCGAATTTCCCATTTACTTTGGCTCTCTTTAGTATTATCACATTCCATTATCCATTATTATCATTGTCACAGACCCTCTATCTACTATTCTAGTCCATTCATCTCTCTCTAAATGGTTCCCTTTGACTTATGTCTGATATAAAGCTCATCTCAACACTGTCCACAAGTCTTTGAACAGAGTTTATAAGAGATGAGCTAAACATTGATTGTGTGCTGCTCTTCCGCTTTCCTTCAGCCACACACATAGGCTCACTGGAAAACCATGCCTGTGGCAACATTTATGCAAAACGATAAGTTGCCCCTTAACACCATTTGTGGCATGTTCAAAGTGAAATGTCCACTCAGTAATGCCAAACCTGCATTCAATTTTTCCCTAAACAGATGAACCTGAATTTGGCAAGCAATGGAAACGAAATGTTCTGGTGAGTGGCGCTAAAGGTTAATGCTGTATTACATTTGAAAATAATGTACCACCTATAGTGGTTTACTATATACCAATTATACAATTATTTTTACTTGGTTTACCCAAAAATTTAAATTGTAGAGGCAAGTTTTTCCAGTGAGCCTGTTGGACATTCTGTCATTGCAATCTGAAGACTCTCCCATCTCTACAAATTGCAGAACAAGACAGTGTTCAAATGAAGCTACTTTAGAATGAGAGAATAATTTATTTTCTGTCATCATGCAGTCTTCTCCAGTTTGCACACAAGAGCGCTGCCTTTTTGCACATAGACTGTTGCTAAGGCGACGGAATCGCGACAATGTCTCTGTTTTGTGAGCAAGAGTCACTTCTTTGACAATGTAGAAGCCTCCGCTTTGAAAGCCCCTGTTGTGCACCAGTGAATGAAATAAAATTCATAATGGTGTATGTCCTTGTGTTCACAGTTATTCCAGTGTTGGTAAACTACATAAGCTGGATAGAAAGACTGTGTACACAACAGTGAATGTCTGCAGTCTGTTCCCTTCATAATATTTTTTTTATCTTTTCACTCTTTTAGCTGCACAACAAAGATATACATTTTATATTTTGAATGAAAAACAATGAACATCTGGATATACATTAGCTTTTTTGTATTTACACTGTTTCGGCACATTGTTATTTGTTTTTTGTGTGTATTTTGTGCTACTTTTCTTCCCATAAACATTGTAATTGTCTCTGGTGCCAGTTCTGCAATGTTTAAAAGCTCCATAAGGCGATTCAGTAGCATAATGAATTCTTGTAATAATAACTCAATATGAAAACATTCTTCGCTTCAGCGGTCTCTCCTTGGTTGAGTGAAATAGAGGAATGGAATGGCTGAATCTTGACAGCGTTCAGTAAATGGTTTCTTTGATGACATTGGTGGAGAAGGTCTGGTTGCTGCAGATGCTGATAGAGTGTCTGGTGAGAACGCGCTTCTGTTTCTTATGGCGGCATGGCAGGATTAGGTAGCGAAGCGTGGAAAAAAAAATTTGCCGGTAATTGGCCGAGACGAGGTTGTAGAGGATGGGGTTGATGGCCGAGCTGACATAAAAGAGCACATTGGTGACCATGTAGAAGTAGTGGTAGAAATCAAAGAGAGCACTGTGGAAGAGAAAAAAAATTGTTTGTTGGTGCAGCATGCATATAAAATATAGCTGTTTTAATCTGAACCAGAATCAGAATTTTGTGAATAAAATGTGTTACTAAATCAAAATATTATTGTAAAGCAATGTAAAATTAATGTTTTACCCAAAAGTAAAAAATTCTGTTACAATTTCCTTTTTTTTTTTTTTAAGTCTAAAAGCTTCAGTCCCCAATTCATAGCAACTACATAGAAAAGAGTTGCCATTATGAAGGTGAATAAATGTTCATGTCTTTCATCTATATAGTTTAATTGCTAGTAAAAATAGGGTATACCTTCTGTGGATATAAACAAACATGATGACGATGATCTTCATTCAACCAATCTTTTTTTCCCTTTACATAAAGTAACACATAGACACACATCAAGCTATATAGTCTGTGTGTAATTTTAGATTATTTGTAGATTCAGGTTGCTGCTCAGTTTTCAAAGAAATCACAGTATTCAGCTTCACTTCTCTCTCCATTATTGCACTACATGTTGCAGATAAATAGCTTTTATTAAACTGGAAGCATTTTCTGCTAATAGCTGTAGATGACTCATGGTTAGTTCATATGTACAGTACTTTATCTTTCCCCTAAAACATGCTTTTTCTCTCTGTATCAGTTTCCCTACAACATTAAGAAATCCATATTATAATATATTTTTTTAAGAAATTAATACTTTTATTCAGCAAGGATGCACAACATTGATCAAAAGTTACAGTAAAAACATTTACAATGTGAGAAAAGATTTCTATTTCAAATATATGCTGTTCTTTTGAACTTCCTATTCATCAAACAATCCGGAAAAAAATGTACCACACTTTCCATAAAATATTAACACAACTGTTAATAGCACAACATAGAAAATAATAAGAAATCTACCTTGAGTAGCATTTACAATGATTTCAGAAGGATCATTTGACATTGAAGACTGGAGTAATGGCTGCTGAAAATCTAGTTTTTTTTCCCAACAATAATCTTTAAATTGTAAAAATATTTCACAATAGTACTGTATTTACTGTATTTTGATCAAATAAAAGCATCCTTTGCCAGCATATGACTTTTTTCCAAAAAAAACATTTAAACAATCTTACTAATTTTAACCCCACATTTTTGTAGTATATGCACATAAAATGTTTATGTAAATGCTATGGCCCATGCAAATTGAAATCAGCTTGTTTGTGGTGATTTTTATGCACTGCATGTAATTATTTTGAATGTTCTGTTGAGCTGAAAGTGAGAGCAATTTTTTCCAGGAGCAGCTGAGAGGGAAAAAGGAAAGATTTTGCATAGTAATTTGAGTGTGTGTGAGTAATATTAATATGAAATGCTTCAAATGAAGGTTGCATTTGACCTGCCCCAGTGCAATCTAATGAACAATCTTATATCCCTTGTCTTGATATATGTCTCGTCATCACATGCAAAAAAAGGAAATTGGGTTTTGACTACACTGGGCAGACGTCATATTCATAATGCATTATTCCTGTGATATTTGATCACATCAGGATTATGATGTAGCATATCCACAGAAGACAGAATCACTATGAATCTCTATCACCTCAGAAAGGGTATTAACATTCAATGTCGCAATCCTTAAAAACTTTGACAAACTAGTTTTTTTTTCTTGATGGTGCACATTGTAGCAGCCTGGGACCTTGTAAACGAAACTGTCAACTTTCCCTTGGGGTTGATAAAAAATCTGTATGCCAGACAAATTAGTTTATGGCTTGATGTTTTCAAAAAGCTCTTACAATTTTTGTGTGCAACATACATCAGGCATTTTATAACCAGTCTGTGGCCATGCCATCTAAGCCAGTAACAATGCCTGACCTTAATGACCTTAATATCTACCCATTCATCTGCTAATAAAAAGCACTACCTATATTTCTGAAACCCAGCAAAAGAAAGAAAAAAAAACACATCAGACGGCCATCGGCTTTGGAGACAAATGGACTAAATCATCAGGAAAACGTGTTTGGCTCTGATGACTTATGAGACTGATGTCTGCCCTTTAGCTCTCCATATATGCATTTTACACTTGTATTTAATTTAAAATGTAATGCTTTTATCATAATGTCAGTCTTCACGAGACACTTCTTAAAAGTATTTAAAATCTGAAGACTACTCTTTCAGCTTGAAGACCTTTAAAGTATAAATAATGAGTATAATAATTCATATGCCATGTATCTTTAAAGATAATAATTAGTTGGTCATCAGGGTGAAGCTTCTGATTTGCCTAAGGCAACACTGATGATGAACCCTGCATGTGAAAAAGCTAAACAGCACTTAGACTGGAAATAATCATAAATCTACAGAGAGATCTCTCCCTTTTCTGTGATTTTAATGAATGATGAATGAATTCAGTGGCTGACTGGCTGTATAGGAGATTGAGAATATTATACAGCAACCAGAGTGATTCTGTAGCAGTTTATTTTGTCATATTGAAATGTATGAGTCTCCTCTAATACTTTTCTTATAAATGAAAAGACCTTAAATAAATAAAAAGAAACTGGTAGACTGACATTAGGAGGCTCATATTCTTCCATAACATACACATATGTATTTTGACAGTAATCATTTTGATTAATTTGACAACTAATTAATCTTATATTACTTTCAATAATCTGTCATCATATAGCTTTTCTTTATCAAAACCTTAATGCTTCCTCCCATAACATCTTTGATTCCGGTCATATTTTCACTCCTCGTCTAATGTTTTTTTCTGCTTTACTAAAACATCAAATGTACTACAACATCAAACACTGCCTCAGCTCACTGGCACATATTAAAGGACTTCTGTCTTAAAAAGAATATGTAATGTTTGCAATCAATACTCCAGCCAAAATGTACAGAACTCATACCTATCATTTCATTGTGTGGACAAGCATTACTAATGATACTGTTCATATTTAGGGTTAAGGATTTGAACAAACACCCTGACAGTATTACATTTTGCCCTATTTTTGCCTTAAATCTTTGGTTTTATACCTAAATTGTATGGCTTGCTAAGCAGAGGGGTATAATTAAAAAAAATAAAAATAAATCAACTTGTGAATGACAAACCTCCAGAACAAAAATAGAATTATGCTCTAAAGCCTTCTAGAATTACAAAGAAAGGGGTCCGAGCTGTCTAATTTAAACTAGATTTTAATAGGGAAACACCACGCATATTTCTAAATCTATAGTTGTAATTATTATCAAAACATATGCACTTTTCAGCAAGTGTTCAAATGCCATGTTTTTTCTGGACATTTGACATCCAATGAGGTGGTATGCGCACTGAATCATAAAAACGTCCCATCATTTATCAGCATATGCTTGAGAAAGCTCACCACAGCATAAATCTGTGTGCAGTCAGCCACCGATAAAAATCACATGTATAAGCTGACAAGCTGTTCGGATTAGTTTGCACCATGTATGTAGTGCTGCTCTATATGAATTATAAGCTGAGTGTTGGAGCATATGGCACAGATTTATCGATCCGGGCCTAAATCATTGAAGAAAACTCCCAGAAATCACTACCACCACCAGATGCATCGTGATTTATGTGCACTGCTTTTCGTAGGCGCTGCCCAGAACACAGTATTGATTTGTGGAGCTATAGTGTGCAGCGAGCTACAGGCTATAACTATTCTCTTTTTTTATGACTTTGTATGTTATTTACAGTTACTTTGTATGTTATTCAAGAATCTCTTGGACTTCAGCAACTTTGTCTCTAAAAAACAGAGGAATTTGATATTGGTCGGGAGTTGCAGTTACACTTGTGCCTCTATAAGCTGCATTTGTGCATGTTGTCCAGTAAGAGATTGCAAATCAAAGATTTGAGAGCATGCTTTACCGTTTTATTGTATTGTTTTGTGATTTTTCAGTTGTCTTTGAATTGAAACTTACGGGGTCCATTCAGTGACATAGCAGTACATTAGTCTTCGAGCATGATATGGCAGCCAGCATACCACAAAAGCAATGACCACGGCACCTGTGGAGAATAAAATAAAATGTAAAAAAATAGGTAAAACATAGTCAAAATAAGCAGCATTTCCACCTTTGTGCAATAATCTATGTAAATAAACAGTTTTCAAGAGCCCTGCTGGTGGTTTCAGCATGTAATAGTCACATTTGTTAGAAACAGATGACTCATAATTTATTTCCTGACAGAAATGGATTCGTATTTGCCAATTTTACATGAGCCATTTATTTTTCTCTGATCTGTCTCATTCTTTACTGATCCCATTTCAATTTATCTGCCCCTCCAGGTCTGATCCGAGTCAAGCAGGGATTGACTCACTAATCTCTGTTGTATATTTGTATGAGGCTCTTGACTAGAGGCACAAACCTATTGATCTCTCATATAGTGACAACACACATTTGCTTCCTGATTCGGTTTCCTCACACTGTATGTTCATATCAATTTGTTTTTAGATAGCTTCAAAATTATAAGCCTTATTCATGAAACACAAGCAGAATGAATTCTGTGTAAACTGTATGTACAACCATTCGTATTCAAATTGTCACATTGTCATACAGTTGGATGTCATAATTTAAACACAGATGGCTTTACATAGCAATTTATTTTGCTTATGTTTCATGAATAAAACCTAATGCAAATATAGCAGATAACAAATCATGTACGGCTGGAACGGACCTGTGCCATCCATCGAGATGAAAATGAATGTCAACATATTCCAGGTATTATTCCCTCCTTGGTCATGTTGTTAAAAACATTTGTCAGAAATGATCTTTTTATTGGTGTTTCATTACAAAGAAAAAAGAAGACTATTAAATGTTAGTGTGTACTAGAATACTGTCTCTGAACTAGTAAACATGAATTCATATTCAATATTTTGTTTGTTTAAATATGTTAAGGTAATCATTATAGTCAATTTTTTTTACGAAATACCAATAAAAAAGATAATTTCTGCAAATTGGTTTTAACCTGTTTTTGTACATAATATATTTCAATGTGATGTAATATTTTTTTTAATATTTAATATTTGAATTTTTATATATTAATACATTTATTATTATATGTAAAATATTAATACATATATATATATATATATATATATATATATATATATATATATATATATATATATATATATATAAATATACATAGTTTTTACATTTCTTGTGTTTTATTTGGCCCTTTGGTACAATTAAGCATTGCATTTTTCAGTGAAGCTACTTTGAAACTATAATTTGAAATAGGCAAACTGCAGTAAAGCTGATGAAAAATCTAAGCATAGTCAAAAACATAGTACAGTAATTTTTATTGTGGATCTTTATTGATCTTCTGAATGAACTGATTCACAAGAATGAATCACATTCACATCTGATGCTACATAGAGAGGACTGTTTAGGACAAACTGATTTTTAACTGATTTAACTGATTTTAAATCAATTTCTTTACAACCAAGCACTCACCTCAAGCAAATCTATTCATTACAGCCAGACAATACCCTGTTTGTTTATCTCTCAGCACCAAAACAGAGAACTGCTAAAACCATAGGCATTTCATTTCTTTCTGGATCAAACTCGTCACCCATTTGTCACACAGATGGTGTGATTTATGGAGGGATTCCTCTTCCCTTTGAAATGTCAGCAGAAATGCTGACTCATATAATCTCCACTTTTGAAAATTATATGAACAACTGTCCTTCTGTTTTGTTCTGCTTTTCTTGAATGATTAAATCTTGCCCAGGGTTCTTCTGATTACCCAAATTGAATTTGTATTTCTTTATTTGAGACTAGAAGCAATTAAAAGATAAAGCCCAAGAGAAGGAAGCTGGAGACAGATAAATATTGGCCTCAGTTTGTTTCTTTTGAAAATGGCAATCTGTCTCAGTTATCAGGGGTTTCCACCACCAGCAATCACATTAGAGTGGAAGCTTTTCCTTTCTTTTGATCATTTATTGAGATGCATAAAAATATAGAACAGTAAAATAATTACAAGAGCCACAAGTCTCTTCCCCCAGTACTCACATTATCAAAGTAAAAAAGTTAATATTCTTATGTAACATTTTTGTAAATGTTGCTCTGCTCATTTCAGCACACTGCAGCAAAATGGCCGACTGCTTTAGGCAATTTGGCTGTAACTCTTTCACTGCGGTTAATTCGAATCCTTCACCACCACTCTAAATGATCTTGTTTTCTTTGATGAATTTCATTTTCTCCTCATTCCACCTGTCTATCTCCTTATCTTATCACTAATGGAGCAGTAAACGAGTGAGTCACTCTGTATCTGAATGTTAATGTGTCAGGACGATGTTGGCCCTCAGCCATGGATGAAATTCTAGAAATTCAATCATGAATACACATTTGTCTGATTAACTTTGAAATGAAATGCACTTGGGTACATGCATGTGTGATATATGATATATACACTGCCCTCCAAAAGTTTGGAAACACCCCTGGCAAAGTGTGGGTTTGGACGATATCAGCATAAATCCTTAGCATTTTTGTTGGTGCAAATACATTAAAGTAACTTGACATTATCATCGAAGACCAGCAATAAAACATAATAATGGCAATTTATACATGTCAAATGCCCATTTGCCAGCTGTGATGCCTGGTTACTGGTTTAAACTTGGCCCAGGTTTTTAAAAGATTTTTGGGTCAGCACACCTTAATACTGTAGCGTCAACAATTGATTGCCAATTCAAAGTCAATGTTTGAATAAACTGACAGCTCGGATGCCCAGATTATGCAGAGCTGTAATAGCTGCTGGTGGATATTTTGATGAATCGAAAATTTAAGTTTTTTCTATGTATAAACTGTTTATGTAATAAAATATGTTTTCGTAGTTTGTGTTGTCCCTTATCAGTGCAAAATTATCACAAATTAAAAAGGATGTATGCCAATATTGTCCAAAATCCCATTTTCTAGGGTGTTTCCAAACTTTTGGAGGGCAGTGTGTATATATATATATATATATATATATATATATACAACGTATATGTGTGTGTGTGTGTGTGTGTGTGTGTGTGTGTGTGTGTGTGTGTGTGTGTGTGTGTGTGTGTTTCAAAAGGAACTCAGACTTTATTTGTTCTCAAAGCCTGGCTGATCCTGCTTCTCCCAATAGCTTTGGATTTATAAAGAAACATAAATACATATCAGTGACAGATCACACAGAAGAGGATTATGCCCTTTACACAGCAGCACACTGACTGCCTCAGACAGCGCTGTAGACACAAATAAATGATGTGTACAGCTTACAAACACATGCTGTCTACACAATAATGCTGTATTTTCAATGTGTGCAGGAGCTGCCTGAACCAAAAAAAAAACTTGTTTCAATCTCATGTTTTTGTACGAGTCCGTGTTGATTTCATTTGAAATCAGTAGATACATAAATGCAGTCACGAATGACAAAAATCTTGCCTGGTGCTGTGTTTTGATAAGACCTAATTAGCTCTATTATTTTAGGTTGTGAATATGGTAATTAGGCAGCGCTATGGAGAATTTTGTCCATTAAATTTTGCCACTTTCATTCTTTTGGGGGTTGGGGGGGGTGTCAGTCTCATTTAGCAGATTAAGACTCATTAACCAAATGCAACTTGAATTATTCATGGAGCTTGTGTAAGGCAAATTTGTGAGAGAAACACCAAAATGGTGTGTAATATCTTGTGGGAAGCCATTATTAGCATCTGAAAAGGACCAGAGATGTTGCTTCCTCTTCTCGGTCAGAGTGACGCTTCCTGTCACAGTTCTTGCACAGGGTCAAGATGAGCACCTAATCACATTGCAAACCAATGAGAATAGATCTTCCTCTCTCTCTTTCACTCTCTCTACAAATGTGAATCCATAAGTCATTATGTCTTTCTGCTAGCTGTTTGACTTTGTCTCTCCTAAATGCTGTCATACAGCCAGATACCATCTTTAAGGACATTCTTTTCTTAAATGCACAGTCACTAAGAAGATATGGTGAGAGATATTCCCTCAATGGTGAAATGCTCTTACGAAGTTATGTAAATAAAAAATCTTTCTATCTGAACATTAAACTTAACTTGGCATCAAGAAGAAAGAGCTGAAACAAGGAAACTTTATATAGGACACACATTTCTTCATGGAAAAGAAAAAAAGCAACATTTAGTTAATACATTAGGAATATATTTACAAATGTACAACACAATGAAACAAAGTAGTTGCAGACTAATTATAAATATTCATACTGAAGAAAAAAGTCTAGATCATCACAACAAATGCAAAGTTAAAATATAAGTTGCAATTTCTAAAAAATAATTGCTTAAATACTTGTACCGCATATCAGCAAATATGTTTATAATCTGCAAAATTCAATATACACATTCCTGCAACTTTATTGTGTTGATATTATGCATATTTATTTAGTTTAAATATTTCTTGAAATTTTCCTCATATTTTATTCACATTTAACTAAGCATTGTGTTATTTTAGTATTTTTATATACTATTATTATTTATTAGTCTTTTGAATTAGCTTTTTTTATTTTAGTATTTTTATGTGCTTTTGTCAATTTTATTAGTTTTTTATATATACAGTATTTATATAGGTTTAATGTATTTTATTTAAATGTTATTTTTTGCAAGTACTTCAGCTCAAACTTGTTTATTTTTGTTAAGTGCCAAGTCAACATTTCTGATTTTCATTTTATTTTATTTATAAATTATTTATATTTATTATTTATGCTGCACCAATTCTCACTATTGACTAATTATTAACTATGATTTTGCCTCAATATACTTCTAATTTGCTGCTTATTAATAGTTAGTAAGGTAGTTGTTAAGTTTATGTATTGGTAGGACTAAAGGATCTAAAATATTGTCATGCAGAATAAGGCTTTAGTATGTGCTACTAAAGTACTAATAAACAGCCAATATGCTAGCAATATGCATGCTAATAAGCAACTAGTCAATAGTGAGAACTAGTCCTTAAAATAAAGTGTTACCAACATTTTTAGTTTTAGTTTTAGTTAACAGTAACAATGCAGATGAGCACACACTTCTGATTGTATAAGGTTTGTATATATGAATATTGCTGTGGTTCTGTGTTCCTACAAACCCCACTAGCCTACAAACTGTTATCTTTCTTTCTGTTTCATAATAGAACTTTGAATACAGAACATCACCAGAACTTTGATGCAGATTTACTGCTATGAAGTTCTGTAGATGTCTCACTAAGTGCCTGCTTTGGATCTAGTTCAAGAATGAAAGTGAGTAATTCTGATTCTGAACTTTAACAGCACTCCATATAAATTCAAATTCGGCTGAAGTAGAAGCGAGTGGAGACGACATTAGATAAATTGAGAAGAATAGATAAAAGCAAAGCCAACATACTCTGACCCTGTACGAACATGCCGGGCACGAGAAAGTGTCCTCTGCAGATTTGCCTTAATTAGAGTCTTTCAGTCAGCAATTTGCGGGCTCTTACATCAACTATGGTTCACCTCACCCACTCACGCTGTCACGCTGACAGATGAAGAGTTTTAGGGGCAAATTGCTTGATTCTTAGCAAACTCTGCTGGATCTATCAGACAATGCATGATCGGAAACAGTGAGAAGAGAAGGTGAACAACCTATAATGTAATGTGGAAATAATTGATTGAAGTTAGGTCAAGTGTGAGATAACATGCATTTCAGTTGGGAAAACAAACGCTTACATGCATTAAAGGGTTAATTCACTCAAAAATGAAAATTAGCCTGTTTTACTCACCCTCGAGGCATCCTAGGTATATATGACTTTCTTCTTTCAGACGAATCAAATCGGAGTTATATTAAAAATTGTCCTGGCTCTTCCATGCATTATCATTGCAGTGGGTGGGTGTTTTTTTCAACAATCCACAAGACGTCAAATAAAGTGCATCCATCCATAATAAAACATGCCTCACACGGCTCCGGGGAGTGAATAAAGGCCTCCTGTAGCGTATCCATGCGTTTTTAATATAACTCCAATTGGATTTGTCTGAAAGAAAGTCATATACACCTTGGATGCCTCGAGGGTGAGTAAAACACAGGCTAATTTTCATTTTTGGGTGAACTAACCCTTTAATACTTTTAACCCCAGGCAGGATTTTAAAACTGATATAATCACACATGCAGAAATGAGAAGCATTTCTTTTTTGTACTTGTTTTTTTTTTGAGGGGGCACTATAATAGCAGTCCTGGAAGAAATTGAACACCTGTTTTGTTTTGTTTTTCCCTTGAAAATTCATTTGCAATCAATTTTTGAAACTTTTTGGGACATTTTGGAACTTTCAGAAATCCATTTTGTGAATTCCACGCACAAAATCTGTTTTAAGTACAAATTTGTGCACAAAATCCTTGTGATAAGAAGTACATTTTAGCATACTTTTTAAAGGAGTACTTATTACGAATAATACGCTTTAAAATAATATGAACAGAATTTAATGTTTTTGAACACTTAACTGCATTTTATTTGTTAATTGAAATTAAATTAAAATGTATTATGTATTATTTTAATTTATATTATGTAATTTTTGACTCACGTAGGTAGAACTTAACTTCATCTTTATATTTCAGAATTTCTTCTATTGTCTTTGATATATGTACTGACTGAATGTATTGACTAGAATTTATGATAAAACTAAAATATACATAAATTAACTTCAATGTCATATTTATGAATATGTGTAATGATGAAGCTGCAATTTAGTACATTTAAAAATATTATATTTAATTGTAACATTGAATAACACACTACAGTTAAAATTCAAGTATTCTTTAGTATGTTAGTCAACTTTCTTAAAGCATGGTGCTACAAAATATTATTAAAACAATGATTTAGAATGCACTTTAAAACTTTTAATTTGACATTATTACAAAGTGCACTTTTAAAACTGGCCTATTATTTAATTTATATTATTTTACTATTTTTTTTCACAAAGGAAGGAAGTGAAATATGAAATGCTTTAACGTATAACTGTATTTTTTCATGAAATAATGCACCGTGTCATGTGATTCCCTCAGTCCACTAAATTATTCAGGTTACGCTTGGTGCCCTTAAGGCGATTCTGGCACAAATTCGCATCAAACCCTCTCTTATGATGCAGTAAATTTAATGAACAGTAAGTTTTAAAAATAATTGTCTCCCCCATGGTGCTGAAAGCTGGTGTGAGAGCAGTCAAAAGTCTTAGACCGTACACTGACCCTTTAATGGACGCTGCAGTCAATGGGCAAAACAGACTCTAGCTCTAGAGTCTTCCCTAGAGTACATATCTCAACTGCATCTCTAATGGAAAAATTAATGTTCTTCCTGTTTATTATTAAGTCCAAAGTGAATTAAACTGCTTTTAAAATGAAGTTAAACCGAACTGCTATGGCACATATTTTTAGCTCTTCCTTGTTAGACCAGCACAAAACATTTTACAAATCCAAACAATGGTATGAAATCTTACAAAGTGCTCTGGGGAGTAAACATAATTTTCATTGCACACATGCAATATTCACCATTTGCCAGTGAAATGAAAGAAAGTAGGTAGTTAAAATAGAGCTGTTCGTGGAAGCAAGTAAGGCAGTACAGAGAGCCTGTGCTGATATGAGCTTTATAATAGATGTCTTTTGTGATAAACATACATGTGACTCAGCCTTGTCCTGTATTTTATAAATGAAATGCTTTTCACTGTTTCACTGTGAAGAGTTATGGCTATATTCATCTATAGAGAGATTTGTATTTGGTTAAATGAGAAAACCAGGCTCCTTATTAGCTTTCTGTTCATCGATCAATACATTCAGTGAGACACTGCACAACACTTATCATGACAATAAGGTCGCACACACACACACACACACACACACACACACACACACACACACACACACACACACACACACACACACACACACACACACACACACACACACACATTCTCCTACAGAATGGAATAGGAGGGCAAGTGTTTCGATAGCATCTCTTTAATAGGGGTAAGTTGAAGCTGTAGCTCATATAGACATCAGGATTGTTTGCCCTGCAGGTGTGGATGTTTTGGGGTAGTTTGTGAAGGCTTCCAGGTAAATTAAAGTAAGGATTCCCACCCAAAATTCCAACCACTAATAAAGAGACTGACAGTCTGTCTGGAATGTGCAAAAACAAGGATAATGCACAGCTAGGTGTGCATTAAACAATTTTAATGCCCTATGCTGTCACAGGACTATGGTAATAGTGGGATATTTTGCTTCCACATTGTGCAATAAAAACATTGGACTGTATTGGAATGATGCTCGGCCAATCAGATTTGAGGACTGTTTGGCTGTTGTACAAATTAAAGATATACACCGTTCAAATGTTTGGGGTGGGTTGGTAAGATTATTTTAATGTTTTTGATAGAAGGAGATTATGCTCACCAAGGCTGCATTTATTTGATCAAAATATAGTAAAAACAGTGAAATATTATTATGAATTTAAATAACCCTTTTCTTTTATAATATATTTAAAAAAGAAAACAATTCCCATGATGGCAAAGCTAAATTTTCAGCAGCCGTTTCTCCAGTCTTCTGTCACATGATACTTAAGAAATCATTCCAATATGCTGATTTGCTGCTCAAAACCCATTTCTTACTATTATCAATGTTAAAACAGTTGAGATGCTTTATATTTTTGTGGAAAATGTGGTGCATTTTTTTTCCAGAATTTGTTAAAGAATGAAAGTTCAAATGAACAGCATTTATTTGAAATATTATTTTTTTGTAACATTGCAAATCTTTACTGTCACTTATGATCAATTCAATGCATCCTTACTGAATAAAATAAAATTTAATTTAAAATTTACATAAAAATAATAATCTTACTGACCCAAATGTTTGGATGGTAGTGTAAGGTAATTTGTTGACTACTTAAAACAGTAGGTAATATCACTGTTGGAAATCCTCCATCACAAAAGTGTTTGGTCTTCTTTAATATATATATATTTTTTTACTCTTGTATACTACTGATTGTATGCATAGATTTTATATTAATTTATATTATTATATGGTATACTTGAGAAATCATAAAAGTACTCACGCAGCACCATGACTCCATGGCGCATTGATTGGGCACGGTTGGGTTCAACAGCAACACTGAGCATGGTAGCATTGCCTCCGATGATACAGATGCGATTGTCCTGAGCAGACTCCCGAAACATGCGCAGCAGCTGACTGGCTATAACTCCATTTAATGCTGAGATCACTGCCATGGGAACCACAAAGGACAGGAAGGCATTCACCTTGAGGAAAAGGGAACAAGGAAAAAGAGGGACTTAAGTAGGCAAAGGACTTTGACTTTTATTTATTTTTATTTTTTGACTGCCACAATGCTATCTCCAGTTGGCAGGACCTGCAAGGGTGTGTATGATAAAAGACTGGAAGTCAGTTGGACTAAATTTGAATTAAATTGATGAAATATTTGTGTATGAAAACATTAACATGCATGCATTTGACAAACACATCTGTCCAAAGCAACATTGCGTTTATTTATTGCATTCAATGTATAGACTATATTTTATAATTTCATGCATTGCCTGGGAGTCAAACTTGAGTATGTCAAATAACATTTTTTTTTTACTTACTTTTGTAATCAGTTATGTGTATAAAAGGAGCCATGATCATTTTGATCATTCTTCCACCTGGATAAAAAGGTACTTATGACATCTCTTGATAAACTCACTTACCCCTAATGCCCCCCCCCCCCCCCCCCCCCACCCCCCACACACACACACACACAGTAATTATTGGTGCAAGATGTGGGAGCCTCATAGGTTTTCTTGTACTGGTCACATTCCTATATCCGTCATTCCATTTTGCACCAGCTGATCTTTTGTTCCTTTCATTTTTTTGCTGTTGCCAAAGCAAATTAATCTCATGCGTTCTGACATCTGCACTGCATGAAAAACAGAGATTTTGCCAAGACTATTGAAATACTCCTTAACGCTAATTTAGAAGAACATGGTGTTGGTTTAGGCAGTCATGTTAAATTGGTGTTCAGCAGACGACTGGAGTTAAAGAGCCCAGCACTGTTCCTTCCAGACTGAGAAACATAAAATGAATCTGCAGAAAAAAACTTGAGTATTTTTTTTTCAACACATTAAAAACCTACTGAGGGGAAAGAGGATGGGAATATTTAAAGTCTTTAATGAGAAAGGTCAGAGATGTTAGAACTGAACATGTTCTAGACGAAAGTGTTCTTTTTTGCTTGTTACTGCAAGGTTGGGCCTGGGCTACTAATTAAAACCAAACAGGACTCAAAAGCAATTTTAAAATTAATTGCCTCAAGATTTCACCAGTAAGATGACTTGGGTGCTAACATGATGTTGGGCTACATGGGAACAAAATATCATATTGTATTTTTTTTTTTGTGCCTATCTGCCTAACCATGACTTAAGTACAAACTTGGTTCTAATTGCGATAGTTCCCTGCAAAGTGGGCTTTGTGGCATATTGGTGTAATTAATCTCAGGAATGGTGTAGTGGTTTGCAGGTATAAAGCATATGATACAGGTATAATATATAATTGGCAGTACCAAAAAAAGCAATATACGAAATGAGTAGTATGCCGTAGTATTTCATAAAATTCAGTATGCATATATAAATCATTTAAATATAAAGTAAATCCTGGTGCAAATGTTTTACAGCAGTGAACGTGTTATAGCTGCCAATCATTGTGCCTGACAGTTTTAACTATGTTGTTTTCTGCAAATTATTTAGCAAAATAGCTAAATGTTTATATGATGCACATTTTATGTAAGCATTTTTAATTTATGTTCTAACACTTTGTGTTAGTTTATGTTCTAATGGTTTTAAGAACCGTAATGGGATAATTAATCACATATTACATAACTGCAGGCTGTCTCACTAATTATGTTTGTTAAATCAGTTCTCACATTGAACAAAAATGAGAATGCAGAGAAGAATCCTCTGTGTGTTTATGAAGACACACAAACACAAGCAAAATTAAGAGGGTTTGTCTGCCATATGTAACAAAGCCATGGGTGTACTACTGGCAAACAATTGTGATTTCTGTATGGATTCTTTAGCTGAGTTCAATAAGATGCAAGAAGCCAGACCAGCCATAATCCAATGTATATAAATATGGCAGAAATTACTTTCAAAAGTAAAGGAACTTTCAAAAATCTACAAGTCTACAATTAAGTCAAACTATTATTCAGTCATGGCAAGAAGACAGGCACAAAACTTTGTGCTTTTATTCTTGTTTGTTTCCCCTGACATCACAGATGGAATGTTTTGTGGGTGATTGCACGCACCGTTCTTTTTTTTTTTTATTATTATTATTATTTTTTTAAACTTGCCTTCAACCTGCAAAGAGCCCATCTCCATGGGAACCGCAGAGGTAGTTTAAAGGAGTTCAGCCACCTTGTTTTGAGACAATTCAGATTGATTTGAATGACAGTGTTGGTATAATGGAGAACCCCGACCACATATGTATACATGATTTATTTATGCATTGTGCAAATGCACCTATATGAGCAGAGAAGAATATTATGCTTATTTGTGAGTCATGTTTAATTTTTAGTAGAATGTTCCCTGATTGGTGACTGAGGAAGGTCTCACTGTGACTGTCTATGAATGTTTGTCTAAGAATGTCCAGGAAAATGACATTCCCATATCATTTCTCCATCAATGCTTTCCAGCAGGTACGCTCACTTAGGCAACAGTGCACATGCACACTCGAATAAGCAAACAAATCATGTGGCAAATCAAATTCCACTCAAGTGTCTGCTTGTCGAGGGCCTTGTGCTCAGGTTCCCGCAGTCCTGCATGGATTAGCTACACCATGACTGAAGATGTTCACTGTGTTTTTATTTAGTCTGGACACTGAAGCAGCAGTACAAGTATTATCATGGCTCTGTCTTCATGTTCCAGACATAATAGTGCTTCATAATAACAAATAAAAATATAATTAGGGCTGTAAATCAATAGAAAAATTCATTACTCAGTCAACCGAGTATGGCTATGATTTCCATCAGTGCAAACCAGGCTGACAGCATCTTTTTTACCTCAAATGGCCTATGGCATCTCAGCAGTTTACCTCAACATTAGCACACTTTGCTCCTAGACCTTTTCTGAGTAACAGAACAGCTATTTTCATCTGTTTACAAATATTCCTGACATGCATACAGTCTCCATGCTCTTCTCTCCTGGCCTTCTGACAGGAAGTGACACCACTGAGCCTACGGCACTCTGTTGTTCTGGCTTGCGACAATCAATCTTTGTTAATGTTAGTTAATAAAAAACAACTGTTTCACTGTTAGTACTTGTTAGCACAAGTACATCAAATAATAATAAGATACATGTTTTGATTTTAGTAAAGCATTTTAGTTTAGCATTAGTAAATATTGGAATTATCATTAACTTAGATTAATAAATGCTTTAGACAGATTTTTATTGTTTGTTGTTAGTAGTTATTTAACTAAAATTAAACAAATTGTAAAGCATTACCATTATATTCAAGACAATACATTTACTTTTACAAAGGGGCGTAGAATTAGGGGGGGACGCAAGGGACGTGTCCCTACCAATATCCAGCGACTACCAAACTGTCCCTAGCAATAATTTTGATCAAACAATTAAATATAGCCTATGTATATGTTTTTGTAATTTCAGATGCATCTGAAAGGTCATACCATTGACGTATACCTAAGAAGTTAAAGTAAATATGTTAGAAAAGTGCACGCTTTCAAGGACGCGCAATTAATACATGGGAGGAATGTAGTCGCACACCAGACAAGAAGTGCAGCGCCACATTTAGAACAACTCACAGGTATTGCACCCAATTCAAGACAGCAGTCTAAAACAGTAAATATAAAAGTTCACTTCAGGAATTAACAAAGGCGCATTGATGAGTTTGAAGTACGGTGTTTGACAAAACAGAGCAAATGGAAAGAGAAAGCGCGACCTATGGTCATTTTTTAAATTTATCATTTTTTTTGCTGTTATGGTTATAGTTGTGGTGTGCTATCTGCTATTCACTTAGATTTAGGATGTACTCACACTAGGGGATCTTATCCATGCTTGAGCGCAATTGACCCCCAAAGTCCAGTTCATTTCACAAGTGTGACTGCTTTGTACCGTGTCCAGTGCGGTTCGTTTAACCATAACCCGCTTGAAGAGGTGGCTCTAGTGCAGTACGCATGTAGTGTGATCGCTAACCGCGCCGGAGCATGGAACAGTTCATTTACTATTTTTGTATGTGCTATTGTTATCATTATGACAGCAAAAATCTTTATTACTACTTGGATATCACACTTTTCAATTAATTTAATTTGAGTACATTTAGATTTACAATGGGTCTGGTTCTCATCTTATTGATGAACATGTATTGTAGATTGCGAGTAAAGCTGCAAATTCCACCATTATCCTCAGCTGCCTCTGTAATAATCCTCTGATATCTGTCTGTTAGCGAAAGTACAATCACACTTGGGCTTTAGTACAAGGCAACTGTGCCTAGTGTGAGTATGCCCTTAGAACAATGTTTTTAACTTTATATCTTTATTATTAGCATTATAGTTATCTTTGTCTTGGGATACACAGAAAGCTGCTTATTACTCATTTATCCAAGTTTCTTTATCGCTCTGACGTGTCAATAACTCCTACCCACTAAAAGCTCCACAGATATATTTGCATAGCACGAAGATATACAAATGATATAGAAAAAGTTCAATCGATTTACACTTTATATCATCGCCAACATATATATTGTCGTATTGGCATAGCAACCAGTAAAATCTGCCCCCCCCCCTGCCCCCCCATAGAATATGAGTTTTCTAGTTGGAAATTGGACATGATTGCCTTTGTCATATTTTCTACTGGGAAACCCTGAGATGATTTTTATACCCAAGTTTCTGAGTTGTGCAGGCCATAAACACGGTGGAGGGGAAAACAGTTGCTGCTGGGACAGGTGTTTTTTTTTTTTTCAACAAAAGCAAGATCACCTTGTTTTAATGTTAAAATCATGCACACCGTAGTGCAATATCCATTTCAAGCATTTTGTATGTTTTATACACAGCAAAACAGCATGTATTTAACTGAAAATCCAGAATCACCAACAAGCTAACTATATAGATAGCTCTGTGAATGTTTATATGGTTGTCAACGAATGGGATGCTACATTTTATTCAAAATTAAATACCTTAAATATCTACAATTTTTTTAATAAGATTTTCTCAAGAAACCTGTCATCCTCCACGATTCCTGTTCTTTCCAACAGCACTTGAATGCGACAAGCTTGAAATCAGACTTCTGAAATTCTGAAAACTTGCTTAACCAATTCTAGATGGAGTCATACTGGCAGCTCAAACGCTATCTCACGGCAATTCGTACGTATTTTACGAGGTGGCTAATTCGTACGAATTCGTACGACCTCACTTGTACGATTTTGTACGATTTGTCTAAACCCCAGTGACGGGTAGGTTTAAGGGCGGGTTAGGTGTAGGTCATTCGTACAAATTCATACGAATTGGCAACTCGTAAAATACGTACGATTTAGCAAAAATCGTATGAATTTGTACGAGTGAGGTCGTACGAATTAGCCACCTCGTAAAATACGTACGAATTGCCGTGAGATCGGGCTGGCAGCTCACATGAATGAAAGTGGCATGTCTGAACTAGTTTATACAGGAAATCAGCAGTCTAATAAAGAGGTTTATTGGCAAAAAGTATTTTACGTATTTTGAAAATACAAAAATACTAAGATTAAAGATGGTGTTGGGTTTATGTCCCCACCAATGTCAAAAGCAAACCTACGCCCTTGCTTTTATAATATATATTATAGTATTATATATTTATTGTAGTGCTGGGCAATGATTAATCGTGATTAATCACATCCAAAATAAAAGTTTTTGTTTATATAATATATGTGTGTGTGCTGTGTGTATTCATTGTGTATTTAAAAAGACACACACATACAGTATATATTTTGAAAATATTTACATGTATTTACATGTATATGTTTATATTCATATAATTTATATTATATATAAATATATTTAATATATAAACAACATATTTTTCTTAAATATATACATGCATGTGTTTGTATTTATATATACATAATAAACATACAAAGTACACACACATATATTATGTACACACATTTTTTTATTTTGGATGCGATTAATCGCGATTAATCGTTGCCCAGCACTAATTTATTGTGTTGTGTTTGGACTATTAGTTTGTTTCTTGGTTTCCTGTGCTGGTTTAGTTTTTTGTTGTTGATTGGTTACCTTTGATTGTCTCCCCATGTGTTCCTTGTAAGCCCATATATAGCCCTGGTGTTTACTATATTCTTGCTCAGTTGTTATATGAGTGTTTTGTTCTCTGTTTTCTTGTGCCATGGTTATCTGTTCTTGCACCCCCCCCCCCCCCCCTCCCCCTTAATATTTATCTATATCTACCAGATTTTATAATCTAAACAGTCAAAAATGTTTCTTGCTACACTATATCTGATTTACAGGTCAGTACTAGCAGAGGCGTCATGCCCATTCAAAGTGATTTTTGAGCCAAGTGGATTTTGAATGCAGCTTCCAAAAGACAAAAAATAGCCAAATAATATTTTCTATATTTGATACAATCACACCAGCGTGATTAAATCGTTCAGCGCGTCATATCATCAGCTGCTAAATTCAAATCTGATTTGTATGTTTATTATCTCTGGCTGGCGCTGAGCCAGAGATAGACGCGTTTTTACAGCACTGCGCATTATAACCAATCACACACGTTTCTGTTGAGCTTATGAATGCACTGACCAATCATGACCAATCAATGGGAGTTTTTGAAAGTGCTTGAACTCTAGACTGTCATTGAAAATGTTCTTTGATAATGTAAATGTTGTTTGCTCTCTTTCTGTACAATGAAAGTGTTATGATAAGTAGCCTAACTTTACAATGTTTTTATTCACATTAACTTTCAATGTTACATTCACATTACATATAAAGTCAGTCGTATTAAAACTATGTTATGGCATGATGCCCATATCTGTTACTTAAGTAAACAGACAGATTTTTATGCATAGTTAATAGATTACATTATTAGGATACTTTGACCATCGCCCACAATAGATCAATTTACATAATCTATAAAGGTGAGCATCGAGATATTTCATGATATAGTTAATGCGTTTGGGAATGTTTTGAATAAAAAGGAAAAAATAAATAAAACATAAGAACATAAGTGATATTATGGCTGCTGTGTGTCACATGACGACCCCCCCCCCCCCCACACCACACACACACACACACACACACACACACACACACACACTCATGCCCCCTCAAAAATAATGAGTGCATGACGCCCCTGAGTACTAGGTCTCTGCATGATCATTACTGCATGACATTTTCTTGGTCAGTTGTTATATGAGTGTTTTGTTCTCTGTTTTCTTGTGCCATGGTTATCTGTTCTTGCCCCCCCCCCCGTTCTTATTCCCATTCTGTGCCTGCATTGTAAAATATATTTCCAAAGATCTGTGTGACACATCAAATCTGATTGCATTTTACATAAATAATAATGTTGTTTGTCTTCTTCTTTTTTTTTATCAGTTATGAACGCTGGGATATTTTATGTTATTTTAAATTGTATGGTGTATTTATATTATGTTAATTTGTATTGCATTATTTAGTATTGTCACCCTGAGGGTGTTTTATCATTGGGCAACACTGTGCTCTGTTTAATTTTGAAATTTTTATTACCTGTATTATGATGGGAGTTATCAGTATATTATATTTGAACAGAATTTATTTTAAAAAAACAGGTTAACTTTACTGATTCATTTCAATAAATGCGAAAGCACAATAGCTAGAAATGAATACACAAGATTTGAGCATTAGCTTGTTAGGGTGTATGTCAAACAACATCCACAACATTACAATTAGCAAGTTAACGTTTGCATTCGCTGTCTTTTTCTGGAATGTTTATCTCCCTTGTTTGTTAAATACTAATTTCACAGTTAAATTCTGTTAGTTTTTTTTGTGTCCAGTGTCAGACCACCTGAGCAGAACTCATAATTAAATTATCTCTTTACTCAGCACTGCACCTTTAAAACTGGGGCAAGTGCATTTTGATGTTTTAAACAGATTAGCTGCCTGTTAATTTTTGTTTTTTTTATCATGAAAAGATTTCTAAGCTGCCTCACTCAGTAAAGCCACTGATCCCACCAGGCAACTACATCAAACTGAAAAACCCACAGATAATGGGAATACAACAGAGATGTTCTTATGAAACAGATGATAAACAGACTAATGGAGCAACAGGCACAGCTGTGCGTGTTAATAAAACACAGTTGTAGCACTGCAATAGGTTGGAGTTATTCAAATGAGCTCTTTGTGCCTTGTACACATTTGTTCAATTCGAGTACTGTGCAGTTTGATTTAACCAATTAATGACCCTTAGAGGCTCTAATGAGGTAATTAGCTAAATCCTGGGCTGCGGTGTGTAGCCACAACCTGCAAGTGTGGCCCTTAAGGGTTATGAGCAATATTAATTCATATTTGTTCACTTCAAATAGCAGCACATGCCCATTTTGTGGGTGGATTAGTGAGGTTTCTATGGTTACTGACAGAACACTGTTTGTTTATTTGTACTGTCTTTTGTCTCCCATGCATTTTTATTCTCATAATCTTAATTGTCTTTCTTTCTTAAATACACAGAAATACAATAAAGCCAGTATTTCTGTATTAAAAGAAAATGGAGTGATTGTAAATTAAAGCGACTGAAAATTTGTTCAACATGACATGTCCCTGGTTGAATTGCACTTTTAGAAAGAAAATAAAAAATTACAAAAGCTGTTTCTGGCTGATACCTTTTCAAAAAGCTACACTTTTGTTCCTTTCATGTACTAATATGTACCTTTAAGGTACCACTATGCACTCTTTGAAAAGGTAGGCCTTCTGTCTCAGAGAGTGTAGACTAAACACTGCATTGCTTCAAAGAATTTTGTTTTCTTTGTAATACTGCATCAAAATATATAATACATTCTCACCTCTTCCTCAGAAATTACATTTGCTGCTGCTGTCATTCAGACCTTGCAGGCTATTGCATATTAACTAATAGAAATGCTTCAGATGCTCCAACATCTAAAGTGGTTTTTAAAGGTATAGCTGTCTCTGTGTGTTTGTGTGTGTGTGTGTGTGTGTGTGTGTGTGTGTGTGTGTAGTTCACCCTACGGTATGGGGACAAAATGTCCCCACAAAGATGGCAATATCCAAAATCCTTGCCCTTGTGGGGACATTTTTTGGTCCCCATGAGAAAATCTAAAAAACAAGCTTAGGTGTAGGGTTGGGATAGAGCAGGGGTGTAAAGCCCTCAGAGTTTATACTAATTAAAAACCTGATGCTAATCAGGTCCTGCAGTTTTGAAATGGTATGTGTGTTGGAGCAGGGCTAAAAAAGGGCTGCGGCAGAAAGTTTCCTGTGGGGTAGGTTTAGGTGTAGGGTTGGGATAGAGCAGGGGTGTCAAACAGCCCTGCAGAGTTTAGCTCCAACTCTAATTAAACACACCTGATCCAGCTAATCAGGTCCTGCAGGCTTTTTTGAAAACTACATGGTATGTGTGTTGGAGCAGGGCTGGAACAAAACTCTGCAGGGCTGCGGCCCTCCAGGAACTGAGTTTGACACCCCTGCTTTAAGAGTTTTAAAACGGAAACATTTCTCAAGGCGCTGCATCTGGATGGACCAAAGTCAAAAGTCTCTTCCTAATTTCTTCAGTGCTGAGCAAAACTAAATGTTGTGCTGTAATTTAAACAAGTTTCACCTTGTGTCACAGTTAACAATATATACCAGATTTTATAATTAAAACAGTCAAAAATGTTGCTTGCTACTCTATGTCTGATTTAGAGATCAGTACTAGGGCTCTGCATGATTTATGACAAAATTTATGAGGCTGATAAATCAGTCAGAGCTTAACTAAAATCATTCAAGGCTAGTATCACCCTTGATGTAAGGTAAAAAAAATCATCTTGTCAACACTGTCTCTTTCTATCTTATTTACTGACTGAAATGTATCATGCAGAAAGTTGTCCTTTCCCCTCTTTCTTTGGCCTCAATTCCATCTCTCCTCCTATCTTCTCCTCTCTTTGATGAACTCTTGGCTGAGGTTTCTTTTATCTGTCAGACTCTCTGTCTGTCAGTATCTGCTGCCCTGATGTCTGTGAAGGTGTCTGTAAAGAGTGCACCTGTGATTGCTTTGAAGCACTTTGACAGTGTAATTCACACATCGGATAGGATCCTGGACAAAAGTAACAGCATATCTTACCACTCAAGGCCACTGAGAATAAACTCAAAATGCAACTGACTGACATTTTACAGATTCACAGAAAGTCTGTATTGTGTCACTTTTATTTGCACCACAACATCACTCCTCTCAAGCATGCAGGCAGACCAGCTCTCTGGCTCTGTTTTCCTGGCTGACCACTGCTTGTGACAAACAGTGAATATCTCTGGCAGATCTATATGAGGGACACAGATGCTTCAAAACATGTAATTATAGCTTCATGAATGAAGTGTTGGGCAGAGAAATCAATCAGATCTACCTACAATACCAACAAAAATTAATACCTAGCAAAAAAGAGCAACAATAATTTACAAAGCATGTGGTTTAATTTGTGCTTTTAAAAAAATGGTCTTATATATGTATAAGCAGGGTTTTTTTCATGAAAATGTTCCTAGCATATAAATATGTAACTGTCTGTCCCAACCTACACTTGAAAGCCCATACCAAGTATCTCCAAAATTCACCAAACAACCCATCTTAAATACAGTTAATCTCTCTCTCTCTCAGCAGCAGATATACCCTTCAGTAAACTGTGCACTCTCTTAGCTCACTGTGGACAGACACAAACAGACATCATCTCTATCTTTGCTGATTCCTGTGCTCACTGACATGTGTCATCTTATATTTATTTCCGGTTGTGCTTAGGAGCAAATATGTATTTTTGGGTGGGCTGTCTAGGCTAGTTTTGATATGATTTTAGTTGAGACAACTGCATTAGAAATAGAAATTGTGTCTTAAATAAATAATATTATAAACATGGATACATTATAATTAAATAATAGATAAATAATAATAAAGGCAACAGTGGAGAGGAAACCTGTCGAAAGAGACATGTACACTGCAGGAAAGGGGAAATACATTTTATTTTCATAACACTATTACTGTCACGGTGCACACAGCAGGGAGGATACAAGAACACACAGATGAGGACGTTAACTCAAATAACAGTCTTTAATGAAGACAAGGCAAGGCTGACAGACAGACAGGAAACACCGGGAGTAACGAGTAGACCAGACCAGACCAAATCAAACTGAACAGACAGGACTATAAATGCACAGGTAAATCATAGATAACGAGACAAACACAGCTGGACACGAATTAACTAATGATCACACTTAACAAGGACAGGAAACAAACCAAATATGGACACAAGAGGCAGGAACACATGACACACACGACAGAACCCTGACAATTACATAACACAATTTTTTGTTTACTGTTAAAAACAAGGGCTATCAATAGAAAAAAATTATCTCAAAACACCAAAATAATATAGTAATATGTAAATGCTGTAAATGTTTTAAAAACTATTATATTAAAACATATATAATTCATATTTCAAGTTACCACTATAAAAACCTACATAAATATACACTTTTGGTCAAAAGTTAGTATTATCAAGATTTTTTAATGTTTTTGAAAAGTATCTTATGTTCATTATTGCAATTATTTAATTAAAAATACAGTAAAAACTGTAATATTGTGAAAAACCATTACAATTTAAAACAACTGTTTTCTATTGTAATGTATTTCAAAATGAAATTTATTTCTGCAATAGCAAAGCTGAATTTCCAGCATCATTACTTCACTGTCACATGAGCCTTCTGAAATCATTCTAATATGCTGATTTGATGCTAAATAAACATTTCTTCTTATTATCAATACTGATAACAGTTTCTTTTTTTCTGATAACAGCATTTTTGTGGAAAAATTAGATTTTTTTTTTCTTGGACAAATAGAAAATAAAAAAAACAGCATTTATTAGAAATGGTGATCTAAAACTATTAATTTCTGTTTAAAAGTAAATAAATTAAAAATAATATATAACAAATTTTTGAGTTGTAGTGTAGCATGGTTTGAAAAAAAAAAATTAATAAATGAATAAATCTTAAATATTCCACTTCCTAGCGCCCCAGTTTGAAAACCCCTACTCTATTATCTCATTAAATGCACTGGCCCTTTTTTTATTGTGTTTTATACACACACACACACACACACACACACGTTGGTATTGGTGGAATATGGGGACTCTCCATAGAGGTAATTGTTTTTATACTGTACAAACTGTATTTTCTATTGCTCTACACCAACCCTACACCTAAACCTACTCCTCACAGAAGAAATTGTGCATTATTACATTTTCAAAAAAAATAAACAACAACACCATTTAGTATGTTTTTAAGGCTTTTGAATTACGGGGACATAGGCAGTGTTCTCATAAACCACATTCACACTGTAATACCTCTGTCATACCCATGTCATTATACAAATTTGTATCCCCATAAACCACCCAAACCAGTGCACGCATTTCCAATAAATTTGCTTGAGCAAAATGTTTTGTCAGAGCTCACTCAACAGCGAAATCTTTTTGTGTCTATGTCTTTCTTGCAGGTGTTTCTTGCAGGTGTCCTGTTGTGTTGAATTCAGAAAGCTGTGCTTTGTGAATGGTGTTGTACTATTGAATGAAAGGGTGAAGTGTCAGAAGCTGAAAAATTTGAGTTAAGCCTCCTTCTCTCCCCATGTTTATGGTGAGACGAGTTCTAAACATCTGCCAGAACACAGTGCCAGGCAAGTATCAGCTATCAGCCACCTATCCTCGCCAACAGCACGGCCTGCTTCTACAGTATATATATATATATATATATATATATATGTGTGTGTGTCAGTCTCATTATATTTGTATGTTTGCATCCATGTACTTTCAAGTGCAGTACTAGATTAATTTCAGTACAAACTGTACAATAAGAAAGATCACAACAACAAACAGAAGGGGGTGAAAGGTACAGCACACCTGTACAGATACTCATATTCAAGAAGCCATTACTGAACAGAAACACTTCAGTAACATACATATTTATGTCAGTTTACACTTTTGTGGTGAGGTTATACCACATCTCAAAAAGCAATAAAATACCATATATGTGTTCTTTCTGCAATTGTGTGCCCCACTGGGCACTTGAAATTCAGGTATTGCTACAGCAATACATAAAACTAGATCATTTTTTCATATTGTGAAACCTTCTGTATATAAAAGAGGACATCTTGGGGTTTTCTGTGGTATCCAATTTGCCAAGATTGAAACATGATAAACTGTTTTTCCTGTAGCAAACAGCCGCTATTGCAACTATCATTCTTTTGACTGGAAGATCTCAGGATGATATGACTCAATGACTCAATGACTGATGGAATTTGTCAGAATCAATTCATCCCTTATTCAGTCGCTCTTGCATCTCTCTGTTTTTGCATCTCTCCAGTTTTTCTGCATCTTTGCCTCTTTTTCAATGTGCATCCATATTCTTGATTTTCTTGTTTTGTCCCCTCTTTTTCAGTAATGCACAGTGCTCCGACTGATTCAGATGGTGACTCACTGACTGTGTCCACTGTGCTATGAGTTCCAATTATCTACATGCATTTCAAGAACTGCATGCTGTAATGTTATTTCATATAGAATTAAGTGTAAATTTCATTTATTTTTTTGCCTAGAACCCCAAAGGTGTGATTGTGTTCAGCTTCAACCTTTTTTTTTTTTATATATATATAGAAAGTTAGAGAGCTGAGTGTTACAAACCGGAGACCTCCTGTCCTTGTAAATGGATTGTGTTCCAATCTAAATTAGATTCACTGGTGTAATAGAAAAGAATAAGGCAGGCGCAAGGTTTAGGGCTGCAAGGACAATTTAGCAAAGAATCAAAGCATAATGTCTCAATTTCCAGGCAATCAGGATTTACTTTAGGGCACTGTAAGTGCTTTCCATTTTCGTAAGATGGCAAATCCTTATTTTTGAGCAAATCCTGACACTTGTTACTCAAACTAACAGATATGGGTTGTGGTAGACTTACAGTAATTTACAAGAGAGAGTAGTTAAATTCATTAGAATGACTGATTTATTTTGACATTCATGACCATCAGTGCTCACAACGGAAGCAATAAGGACCCTGCTGCTTGCCATTTTAATGTGTTTCAATAATCAAGACATCAACATTTAATTTGCAATTCCAAAATAATCAAAGGGGCATAATGCATATTAAATAATTTAACCGCTACTCTTGTGGTTTAGAATAAATCACAATACACTGCAAAATATTTTAAATATGGTTGAATCAACCCAACTGCATTAGGTTAAATCAACAAAAGTATCTAAAGATCCAAGTTTAAAAAGAAATAGCTTAAGGTAAAAAACTACATATTTTAAAGATAGACTATGTGTGTTTTTGTTTGCCTGTTTTATTTGTTCCAATAGTACTAGTGGTTTTGAACTTGACACTGACATCTGGTACTCGGCTGGCTGTTGCATTGCACCGATCTGCGTACTGGAGCTGCGGGTCGTCATGGTTTATTTCATCAATCCAGCAGAGACTGCTTGTTTGGACATTTTATTTTTCCACTCATACCCATTCTGTTTGGACTGTCGAATCAGCATGTCTGGACTTGCTGACATCTTGTCAACTTGGACTTCTGTGTTATGTTGGACTGCTTGTTTTGACATTTTGTTTTTATCTCACACTCATTTGATTTGAACTGTCTGGTGGATGGCACACATGATCCATACCAGCATTTTAAGCAATGCTGTTTACTTGGGTGTTATGCTGTGTCCAGGGGCGGACTGGAACAAAATTTCAGGCCGGGAAATCTCACTCTCATCCAGGCCATCCCATACACCCACAACAAATTTTGAAACCGGACAACAATATTTTTTGTATGGCCATCATCATCATCGCATAAAAAAGTTTCAATTCCTAGACTGGGGCCATGCAAAATAATTAAAGGTTATCTTTTGAACTTCCATTTTACTTTTTAGTCTCTTCATTTTCCCTGACATCTCTGTCTCTCATGTGTATGTTTACTATTTTCACTAATTTTCTTGCACCTGTCACTTTTCCAGCACCTTGTTGCAAAACAGCCACCTCATTGTAATTTGTTTGCACATAGTATACATTTATTTTAGAAAAAATTAAGTATTACATTATTGTTTTATCTTGTCAAAATTAGCACAATAATAGCTACATCTTGAATATATCTTTATAGAAAAATCGAAATTGAATATGTTTTTGCATTATCATGGGTCATGTTTGGTCCTAAGGAAAATTAACCATGGTATTATTAGACCTATGGTAAAAGTAACCATGTTTTTGGTGGATTGATTACTATTTGTATAACCAGAGTTTTACTACAAATACCATGGTGAAACTATATCGTGTAGCAAAACCATTATTAATTTGTGGTTACCATTGTTTAACTATAGTAACCATGTTTTTTTTGGTTTTATTTTTAGTAAAACCACAGTTAATTTTCCTAAGGGTTGTGTTAACTCCCCCTAAACCCGTTATAAAACTATGTGAATATTTATCTGCTAAATTCCTTCTCTTTACAATAGTTATTATGTCCTTTTGTTAAGTTTGCAGTAATTGACAGCTACTGCTAACATTTTCTAGCAGTTTAATGTTTAACTAAGTAAACAAAGATAAAACTACAATAGTCTATTTACCAGTGTTGGGCACGTTACTTAAAAAAGTAATTAGTTATAGTTACTAGTTACTTCTCACAAATAGTAACTGAGTTAGTAACTGAGTTACATCATTATAAAAGTAACTAATTACCAGGGAAAGTAACTATTGCCTTACTTTTTTTTTTTTTAATCAAATGTCAAATAACTTGGATGCCCCAATATTAAATATGTTAAATGAATGAAATGGACACTGAATAGAATAAATTATTATTATAAAACATTGTACATTAATTATTTATCTACACACATGGTAGCATTATATCGTTAGAATTTGTTTAACATGTATGTCATATTTGTCATGTATGAATGCATATTTTCCTGTCATGTTGACTGAACTATGTGAATATTTATTCTTGCTAAATTCCTTCTCTACAATAGTTATAACAAAACCAAGCACTAATTTGAAGCAATGTTCTTTGTTGTACTCAGTGTTGGGCTGTTACTTGTAATTAGGTTACTAGTTACTTTGAAGAATTAGTAACTCCGTAACTAGCGGAGTTCTTCTAAAAGAATTACCGTAATAGTGTACTTTTTTTTTTTTCGTTTTTACTTGGTCAATATTAAATATGTTATTGTGCGCGCTGAATAGAGTACTGCGCTTCACACTAGAGTTTACGGTATGTCAAATACAGCTACACTGCGCATCCATTCAGATGAACTGAAAAATAAAATGATAATATTATAATAAATTATAGTAACGCCGCATTTTATTTCAGTAACGGTAACGGCGTTGTAACGGGGGAAACAGTAATTAGTTTGATTACTCGTTACTGAAAACAATAACGCCGTTAGTAACGCCTTTTATTTATAACGCCTTTATTCCCATCACTGCTATTTACAGATGTAACTGACCTGCACTTGAAGCCCTGAACAGGACAGTTTTGCCTCTCTGCTCCAACTGGGCGCTTCCACTCCATTCTTGATTCACGCATCCTTTTGGCGGACGCGCGCGCGCGAGGCGAATCGCGTTGCCAGTCAAGGCATGATTTATTAGAGTTGTATTATTGAATGGCGAATTCGGAAATAATCACTTTAGTACATTCGGTAGGCAACAAAAACAACAACATCAATATAAAATAATAATAATAAATTATAAAAAAAAAAATAATAAATGCAGGGCAGCGGGCCAAATTGCCTGCCAGGCCACCGGGAATTCTCCCGGTTCTCCCGATGACCAGTCCGCCCCTGGCTGTGTCTGTACGTATAGTGTATGTTTTTGTCATATTGTTGAGTTGCTTGTTTTGTTGTATTTTCTGCTTTGTGCAGTCAAATTACTTAATAACTTTCAGAAAGTAAAATCAACATTATTAGTAGAAGTAGTAGTAGCTCCAACCCCGCCCCCTGGATCTTTGTTCTGGTGCTACTGAGGCGACCAGCTCCATAAAAGAATTAAACGGCTTTTTCTGGAAAACTGATAAGAATGGAGATTTTAAGGCTATGTGAGTCTACATTATTTCTAAAACGTGCTTTTTATTCATTATGTGGAAACAAATTACTGGGTGCACATTTAGCCTAACATTTTACGCTGTTTAAATACTGTCACTAATTAAATCGTGGAAATCCGTGACAATGTTTGGATGTAGACAACGTTTGTTTTTAAAATGATCAGGTATTGAGAGATACTACGCAACAGGTTGTTACTTTTTATTAGACACTTAAGCTTCTGCTAGCCCTATTCATAAGACAAAACGCAGTTATAACCACGGCTTTATACAGAAATATAAGGCAATGCTCCTCTCATCCCAATCATGGAAAAAGTGTCGTGCGCGCTCACCTGTAGGACGGTTTTAGCAGTTATCGAGGACACTATAGTGGTGCATATAAATTCATCTTTTATCAGTCGCTGTCCCATGGTGAAAAGCATCGGAGTGGCCAGGAGAAAAGACGCGACCCACATGGCGCTGATGAGTTTCTTGGTGCGGCTCCGCGACATGATGCTCTTCGCCTTGAACGGGTGGCAGATGGCCATGAAGCGCTCCACGCTCAGGCTGGCGATGTTGAACGCCGTCGCATACGAGCAGCCGTCCCGCAGAAAGTAGTACCCTTTACAAACAGCCTCGCCAAAAGCCCACGGGTGATGCACCCAGATGAAGTTGTATAACTCAATGGGCATGCAGAGGATCAAGATGAGCAGATCGGATATGGCCAGACTCGCCAGATGATAGTGCACCGTACTCTGGAGGTTTTGAAGAGATTTCTTCGTGAGAAGTGTGTACAGGGTGATCGAGTTCCCCAAACATCCGATTACAAACAACACCACATATATCACAGTAACAAAAACTTTAGAATAGATGTCTGTATTCACGTCCAAATCCTCCTCGGAGACGCTTTCCGTTTCATTGTCCAGAAATAGCTGGGACCGGTTCGCCGAAGAGAGAAGTTTCTGCGTTAAGATGCGCAAGTCTATGAAATTGCGTCCTGATAGAGTAGTATTAACCTCCATGTTAGTTTTTAAATATCAACACATAACGAAGGTAAAATTTAACAACGTTTTCCTTGTTAAGTTTTTCACATTGGTACATTTGGCGAGCTGTGCGCAAAGCTGTGGTGTACTGAGGCCACTGCTCTAAACTTACTCTTACAGGTCTGCGAAAGCGAGACGTTCAGAGGCTTTTATATGATGAGGAGGCGTACGAACGCAAACCTTGAGCAATGACGCAGTGCCATTCAACGTTTGGTGTATTTTTTTTTTCTCTGTGAGACTGCGCTATAACCTTGATCATATGAAAGAGCGTGTCAGTTCTGAGTGCTTCATTGAAATGTCCTGGATATAATTGAGGTTTAGAATCATGTTGGATATTGAAGTCAGGTTATACCACATCTCAAAAAGCAATAAAATACCATTTATGTGTTGTTTCTGCACATGTTTTCATCTGTTCCAACTTGTAACAATAATTTCTGCTCTACTTTGAGTTTTTAGAGTTTTCTTCATTAATTTAATACAAAATTGGTGAAATGTGCAAGCTTGATAAAAATGGGTACAGTGGTAATGTTACTTCCCACTGGAACAGGTAATAAGATGTTAAAAAAACTAACATCCAACAAAAAATATTCTGAGAAAACCATTATAAGCAATGTATAAATAATGTTATGTGCTAACTTTTTGAAAATGTTATTAAAGACCAGAAAATGTTGAACAAACTTTTTATTAACATTACTGGAATTACTGGGACATTAGCCAAAGTTCTGAGAACAGTCCCTGTTTGTTGGGAATAGACCTACTCATTGCTGCTGTTTGTCACTTTTGCACCACTTAGATTTTACTTAGAATTCAAGGCAGCAGACTTGAGGTATCATTTTGAGTAGACTGCAAAATATCCCAAAAAAAGTGTTTTCAGCATTTTATCAGGTCATTTTCCACTTTGCGCCACTGTCCTAGTCAGTTTAATGGTTTTTACTGTATTCTGTGATAATGACATGCTGGCTGCACAATATCTAGCGTAATATGCAGCTTAATATGTTAGAAATATTGATATGAAAATTGTTGAAAATTGTGAGTTTATAATCATTAGCTCATTAGTGAGAGAGTGGAGAGACAAAATAGGAGCCCAGCTATGCAGGAAACATAGCTTTCTCAGATGAGTATTCAAGGGTAATTATTCAGAAATATTAAGGTATTAAAGGGATGGTTCACTTTGAAATTAAAATTTGGTGTCTATCAGCTTACCCCAAGGGCATCCAAGATGTAGGTGTCTTTTTTTTCTTCAGTAGATCCAATTTTGATGTTTTTAGGTCAAACCGTTCTAGTGTGTCAATCATATAATGGCAGGTATAGGTCACTGTCTCTATAAGAGGGAAAAAGAACATGCACAGAGAAATCCAAATTAAACAATTCCCCATCGTAACTACACATTGATGGCCTAAGACACGAAACGAGCGGTTTGTGTGAGAAAACGAACAGTATTTATATCGTTTTTTACCTCTTGTACACAACCATGTCCAAGTGATCTGAGTGCGCACACACATCCGGTGTGTGACATGTGTGTGCGCGCGTGGCTCACGCTGCATTCACACGGGGCGTCGGAGTCAACGCTTGAAGCCTCATGCAAATACCCAATCCCGTTCATGCAACACCAGAGAAGTATGTGATTGGTTGTTGTAACTATGACGGCACGTCATAGTTACAACAACCAATCACATACTTCTCTGGTGTAACTATGACGGCACGTCAGCACCACGCTTTAGACACGCCCTCCGTCAAGCGTTGATGCCGACGCCCCGTGTGAATGCAGCGTGAGCCAGAGCGCGCGCACACACACCTCACACACCGGATGTGTGTGCGTACTCAGATCACTTGGACATGGTTGTGTACAAGAGGTAAAAAACGATATAAATACTGTTCGTTTTCTCACACAAACCGCTCGTTTCGTGTCTTAGGCCATCAATGTGTAGTTACGATGGGGAATTGTTTAATTTGGATTTCTCTGTGCATGTTCTTTTTCCCTCTTATAGAGACAGTGACCTATACCTGCCATTATATGACTGACAGACTAGAACGGTTTGACCTAAAAACATCAAAATTGGATCTACTGAAGAAAAAAAGACACCTACATCTTGGATGCCCTTGGGGTAAGCTGATAGATACCAAATTTTAATTTCAAAGTGAACTATCCCTTTAAGTAAAGTGGGCAGTGCAGAAGCCTGATGGCTAGTAGAAAATGTTTTTTAATCTATTTGTTCATGACTGGATCCCCCAGAAGCATCTGTCATTCTGTCAGAGTGTAGTGGTACATACAGATTGTGTTCTGGGTGGCTGCTTTTATTATTTTGTGGCCTTTCCTTAGACAACATGACTGGTGTGTTTTGCATGTTTAGATATAATTTGAATAAGATTTGAATATAAATAACAAAGACGTATTCATTTCTTATTTTGAGATATGTCAGCAAGTGCCACTATAATTAATGACCCATGCATATGAACAGTGAAAATGTTCAAAGGATAATGCATTTAATTATATACAACAACTGTCCATCAGATCTAATGCTCTAATGAGTCAGGCCTGTCAGGAATGAGGTGGAGAGGGTGATGGATGGGAATGAGCAGGCGTTTGTCGTCAGACTGTTCTCAGTGTTGTGATCTCTTTCGTCAGATCTACAGTATCTCCTGTCTCAAGAATAATGGTCTCTGAATGTCCTTTGATTAATAAATCTATTCACCACCTGCCCCTAATTCTGGCTGTCACAAGGAGGATGAAGATGAGCCCCTTTCTAATGTGGTCTGTCCCATCTTCATTAATTGTGACATTATGTAAATCATGTTTTTACATTTGGCCATTTTTCAAAATGCTGAAGCAAGCCACAGCAGATTGTTTTAATTGAAAGCTTGACTTATCTTAACATACAAAACATTTGAATGCAAACTTTATGTTGTGATAGTGCACATTAACATTATAATATAATAAAATGTTAAATAGTGCCAGTATGTTAATAAAAATCAATGTTCTTGTCCAAATTGTACCTGTAACAAAAGTGATTAAATTATATTAGCTAAATTATGGACATAATTAGAGTTTAATTATTGTCTAAACAGAGTGTAGATCATTTTTAAATTCTATGGTTCTGTTTTTCTAGAAATTAACATTGACATCAACATCAAATACAAAATGTATCAAAATATTCATGTGGTGAAAAGCATGCAAAATGTGGAATAAGTATTGCATTACTAAATATTACATTTTGTAATTAAATTTAATGTTTAAAAAAAAATCCATTCTGTTAACTAACTAATTAATAGAACGGTCAGAAAGTATGGCTATAATTACAGTATAATTACAACCAAAAATCATAAATCTGGATTCAGAGTTAGAAACCGTCTTAATAGGCTCTTCGTTGGATCTGTCTGAAAGATAACATGCTGAATTTTGTTATTCCTTACGCTTGCACGCCCTCGTTATGGCTTTCCATAAAATCATGACTCCTGAGGTTAGCTCTCTCGCCTCCTGCTCCCTCTCCTTTTTGGTAATAACTTTTGTTTCCCACAATCATAAATCATGCAGAAGCAGAAAAAGAACAGAAGAAGAAAAAACAAAACAAACCAAACATATTTAAAAAATTGATGAGATGATAAAAGCAGATAAAAAAAAAATACCACATTAATTTCAGTGTGTTAGTTAATGTCCCATTCATTTCATCTATCATATTGCAGGAGAATGTCTACAGCAGTTCACTAAATTTGAATCCAGATGTTTTATGCAGTCTATAGCTACACTTTGTGGTTTGGCTCAGTTCCGTGTAGATTAATTACCATTTGGATGTAAATGTGACCCCTTTTCTCATGTTAATTAGATTTCACAGTGATCAAGTTTGTAATAATTCTCAGTGGCCCACTCCTGATAACCATTTTGTAATTTATGGCCATTATTAAAAGTGGCATAACCCAGCACTCACTGCAGCTGTTTTACACAGCAGAAACTCTATTGTTGTGAATGCACAATGTGAGTCTGCTGCTGTAGTTAATGCTGCTTTGCTCACTCACTGCTTTGCATGTGCTTGTATTTTTAATGAAAACATTATGAAACAAATAGCATATTCTACTCATCTTCACATAAGTGCGTGGTCTTCTTGACGTGGATGGGAAAACATAGGTGTCAAAACATATTTTCATAATTAGCCACCTCTCAAGAAGATTACAAAAGTCTTTCTCAATTTAAAAGTCCTAAAGTCAAGTGTTCTCACAATGCAACCCAGCATTAATATTCAAATCCCATCAACATCAACTCAGGTCTTGAGAACTGTTGATTGCTTGAACATTTGTCACTGTGACGCCAGCATGTTATTTTATTGGTTGAAAGGAAGTTTCCCAATGGGAGCTCTGTAATTTCCTCCTGAAGTGCCATGCACCATTGCAATTTTCTTCTGACTGATGTGGCAGGTATATTGAACCTTATTATTGATCTGTGAACAAGAGTGTTATGAAATGTATGACTGTTCTTATGCACTGCATCTCATGAGCAACAGCGTTTACATGTTTGTAGCCTTTTAGTTTTGTAGCAAAGGACATTCTGGAGGCTTTCTCTATACATAAAAGTACTTCTCTTTTTTTGCTTTCAGAACCCTTCAAAAAGGGCCACTGCACTGGTAAGACATCAGCAGAAACATGTTGTTTAATATTGTATGTAATTAATAATGATAATCAAATATTTTATCACAATGCAGAGCCATTTTTGAATATCATTCAATTGATGAATGATGCCCAAATGGTGTAGTTACATCATCTAGCAGCAGGCGCTCGCTGGGGCAGTCAGCCTTGACCTCCTGGTACTGCCAAAATAAATCTAATTTAAGAGATGCAACATAGCAAGGGTCATTGAGATAAAAACAAGCCTATTTCTGTGGCTCATTCATCCATAGCTATAAAAGTAATGACAGTAAGATAATAAATATTTAAGGCAGTGATTTTGTGCTATAAATACCTTGTTCTCTTGTAAGCACATTCTTTGAACAGGAAATTAACAAGAAATTCATTATCGGCGAAGGTCGAATGATCTGCCATTTGTGAATGATAAAGTTTTACATGGTTATAGAATTTTCATTGCCACAAAATTCCCATTGATGCACCACTGAGTCTGTTTTTATACTCACACTCATTTACATTATGTAAATGACATTTCTTAGCAATGCAACCCCTCACAAAACACATTATCACTCACAATCACTCACAAAGCAAGGTACATAAAGCACATTAATAGAAATTAGCTAAAAAAATGTGCAATGCTTTCTAAACTACCTTGCAAATATAGTCAAGCATATTCTATTAATGCAGATGATGTGAACAAATTTTATACTTAGAAGAATCCCTCAAAATGAGACAAGTCCTGGGCATGTAGTACAGATGTGAAGATGAAAAAAATATGTTTTTATTAGTAGTAGTATATAATACATAGTCTCTGTGACTCCAATGAATCATCTGAATTTATGAATAATATGAGAAATAATCTGGTTTAGTGGATTTAGATGTACCCTCTAAATAACATGGCTTTAGCATCTGTTTTCATGGTCACAAGTGTTAAATACCACAACATAAAGGATTATAAATATAAATAAATAAATGTCTTTCCTGGATGTTCTCTGCCCCTTCCTCTGAATGAATGAATAAATTTCCCTCAGAGAGACATTAGCCGTGGCTTGCCTTTGCTCTTTGACTCTCTTTGTCTGAATGCCTCCACAATGGCATTTGGTATTTCCTCTCCCAAATGCTTTACTGGTGGCATGAATAATTCATTTTGGTTACATTTGGTGGATTGTGTATTTATTTTTCATTTGCCCACACAACTGAATCGTTAAGCTGTGAGATGCACCGCTCTATTACCTGTTAAATTACTTTTAAGTGTCTTTTCTGCTGATATAAAAAGGTACCCTGAGGCCATTAGTGGTGGTTTAGAAAGACAGATGTTAAAAGTCAACGGTCCACCACTCAGGGATATATAGCACTTTAAGATGAATATTTGCTATATGCGTACTTATCAGTGACATGTATTCATTTGGTGAAATGTGTTACCACTATTAAGCATTTTTATAGCTGATCACTTCTTCTTTCTAGAGATCTTTAGATTACATGCTACATCTTATGCATTATTTTTGACATTTAAAGGGCACATCGCTTTTGGAAACAGTAGGTCTACCCTTCAATTACTCTGCAGGTGACAAAGGAAAAATGCTGCAGTTTCGCAGGTGTTGGTGCGAACCTGCACATCTGATATTTGTCTCCAACTCTCTTTTGTTTTCGTCATTGTTTGATGGGGGAAAAAAGGCAGCTGTGATTATGTCCTGAAAGAGAAACTTGAATAAGAAAACTAATGTTATAAGAAAAAATCAATTCCTGATAAGGTCACCTGCGTTTCCATGATGCAACATATAAAATGACCAACCACAGTTAATTTTGTTTTTATGTATCATTTGGGGGAAGGGTATTTGAAATACAAACCCGATTCCAAAAAAGTTGGGACACTGTACAAATTGTGAATAAAAAAGGAATGCAATAATTTACAAATCTCATAAACTTATATTTTATTCACAATAGAATATAGATAACATATCAAATGTTGAAAGTGAGACATTTTGAAATGTCATGCCAAATATTGGCTCATTTTGGATTTCATGAGAGCTACACATTCCAAAAAAGTTGGGACAGGTAGCAATAAGAGGCCGGAAAAGTTAAATGTACATATAAGGAACAGCTGGAGGACCAATTTGCAACTTATTAGGTCAATTGGCAACATGATTGGGTATAAAAAGAGCCTCTCAGAGTGGCAGTGTCTCTCAGAAGTCAAGATGGAAAGAGGATCACCAATTCCCCCAATGCTGCGGCAAAAAATAGTGGAGCAATATCAGAAAGGAGTTTCTCAGAGAAAAATTGCAAAGAGTTTGAAGTTATCATCATCTACAGTGCATAATATCATCCAAAAATTCAGAGAATCTGGAACAATCTCTGTGCGTAAGGGTCAAGGCCGGAAAACCATACTGGATGCCCGTGATCTTCGGGCCCTTAGACGGCACTGCATCACATACAGGAATGCCACTGTAATGGAAATCACAACATGGGCTCAGGAATACTTCCAGAAAACATTGTCGGTGAACACAATCCACCGTGCCATTCGCCGTTGCCGGCTAAAACTCTATAGGTCAAAAAAGAAGCCATATCTAAACATGATCCAGAAGTGCAGGCGTTTTCTCTGGGCCAAGGCTCATTTAAAATGGACTGTGGCAAAGTGGAAAACTGTTCTGTGGTCAGACGAATCAAAATTTGAAGTTCTTTTTGGAAAACTGGGACGCCATGTCATCCAGACTAAAGAGGACAAGGACAACCCAAGTTGTTATCAGCGCTCAGTTCAGAAGCCTGCATCTCTGATGGAGTGCGTGTGGCATGGGCAGCTTACACATCTGGAAAGGCACCATCAATGCTGAAAGGTATATCCAAGTTCTAGAACAACATATGCTCCCATCCAGACGTCATCTCTTTCAGGGAAGACCTTGCATTTTCCAACATGACAATGCCAGACCACATACTGCATCAATTACAACATCATGGCTGCGTAGAAGAAGGATCCGGGTACTGAAATGGCCAGCCTGCAGTCCAGATCTTTCACCCATAGAAAACATTTGGCGCATCATAAAGAGGAAGATGCGACAAAGAAGACCTAAGACAGTTGAGCAACTAGAAGCCTGTATTAGACAAGAATGGGACAACATTCCTATTCCTAAACTTGAGCAACTTGTCTCCTCAGTCCCCAGACGTTTGCAGACTGTTATAAAAAGAAGAGGGGATGCCACACAGTGGTAAACATGGCCTTGTCCCAACTTTTTTGAGATGTGTTGATGCCATGAAATTTAAAATCAACTTATTTTTCCCTTAAAATGATACATTTTCTCAGTTTAAACATTTGATATGTCATCTATGTTGTATTCTGAATAAAATATTGAAATTTGAAACTTCCACATCATTGCATTCTGTTTTTATTCACAATTTGTACAGTGTCCCAACTTTTTTGGAATCGGGTTTGTAGATTAGGCGGAGCAGGTGGTCTGTTACACAAAGCTAGCTGAATTTCAGAGAAGGTTTACAACTGACAAAACCAAAGAAATCTAAGCCAGATGACGCTGGGTTCAGCGGTGCACAAACCATACTAAACACTCTCTATCAATTTTTTGTTCCAGAGTTTATGATTTACTCTGGAGCTCGTGCACTTAACAATATGGCATCTTCAACAAATATCCAATCACAGGAAACATGGAGAGTGTCATTTCACTCTCGAGATAGTCAGCACAATTCATTTGTCTGCTAAATATTTAGAGATTCCGCTCCCACGGAAGTTTGAGAAGGCAGCTGAAAGAAAATATAAATATTAATGCAGGTAATAAATTGAATTTATTTAATTAATCATTTATAGAGGTTTACAAAGAGACTAGATGAAAACATATAAGTTTAGCTATTTTAAAAGCTTCAAACATTCTAAAGTTTGTATTTTTATTTATGTATTCATATTAATTTAAATTAAAAGTTAAATATTAATTGTCAAAATATAATTGCCTATGTGTAATGCATTAAGGATAATTCATTTAAAATAAATATAATTATTATAATAGAAGAAAAACTGGGAATTTTTTGTCTCTAAAATGCTCAGATATATGTTACTTTGCTCACAGCTGATTGGTCCAGGTTTGGTTTGTGATCACATACCCAGAATAAAACCTGTGGCTGGTTACATAAAACTAGTCTTACAAGTTAATCACAAGCTAATCAGTTATTTTTTTTCCCTTTATGACTGGTCATTATTTCTTAAGTCGGTTACATATAAACATAGGTTGGTCTAATTTAAATCCAAATATTCAACACATTACCCCTTGGTAACTGCTAGTTGGTCAGATTAGTTCTTAAGACACCGTTTTAACATAGAGACTAAGTTTATGCAAATTTATTTATTTATTTATTAATAGGTATAACAATTATTTTTTCCACCATCATCTAAATATTGCATTAGATGCTCTGGATGAGAGCATCATTAGTTAATTGCAGCTTCAGGACCTCTCCCTTCTGCTTGTGTGGTATAACGCACCTGTCCATAAATCAGAAACAAACAGCCGCTTTCTATTCAGCTAGAGGCCCCTCCATTATAACAGCTACATAACCATCCCTGTCATTATGCTAAGATCAGATTTGCAACTGGCTTTTATGTGGACTGATAAAATCCAAACCATCAAACTGATAAAACACATGGAATTTCTGGCCATAAATCATTTGATTGAAATAGAAAACTAATTTGCACAGATGGATCACAAAACGTGTAGCCCTACTGCTGTTGTTAGAAGGAAGTCAAAATCTATTTTAGTGTAGGAAGTATTTTGTGGCAGCATTCTTCATCCAGCTGTAAGCGATTTGGAATGGTATGCAGAAAAAAGATCATACTCACACAAATCACACAAATAACTGTACCGAGAGATCATGCTGATATCTGTGCCGACAGAAACAGAAAAATAAAAAGTGGCGACAGCTGCTGTCAAATTGTTTATTTAGCAAATCAAAATAATTTCTTCCTGTCAGTCATTTTGCACATTTACAGTGGAAAATCCATAAATGGGAAGCCAGAAGCTGAGAGTGTGAACTTGAAGTGTTCTCACTAGTTTGAAGGGTGTAAGAAGGGTTACTAAATTTACACAGGTACATCTCAGAAAATTAGAATATGGTGAAAAAGTTAATTTTTTCTTGTAACTTATTTCAAAAAGTGAAATTTTCATATATTTTAGATTCATTACATGTAAAGTAAAACGCTTCCAAAGTTGTTGTTTTTTTATTTTGATGATTAGAGCTTACAGCTAATGAAAGTCAAAAATCAGTATCTCAAAATATTATAATATTTCCTAAGATCAATCAAAAAAAGGATTTGCAAAACAGAAAAGTTCAAGTTCTTTAAAGTATGTTCATTTATGCACTCAAGTTACAAGAAAAAATTAACTTTTCCACCATATTCTAATTTTCTGAGATGTACCTGTATATATATATATATTATGTTCCACACAAAAAAGAGAAAGTCATACGGGTTTGGAACAACATGAGAATGAGTAAATGATGACAGAATTTTCATTTTTGGGTGAACTAGCCCTTTAAGACTCATATTTTTAATCACCAAATTAATTATTCACTCACACTGATATGCTGATATTGAAATTTCTATTCAATTATAACATTTCAATTCAATTAAATGAAAAGTTGCCACATTTTCACTATTGGTCTTAGACTTGGGCTCCTGCTTATCTTTTTCACAGCTCTCTCCGTCTTATGAAGATTGCAAATTTTGCACTGCCACTGTCAAAATTATCATCATTTCTCAGCATGCTCTTTCATGTCCCTATATTCCATCATGCATCATTTTTGAATGAGAACTGATGTGGAGAAGAGAGTGCAAAGAATATGTAATATGAGCTGGTGTATTTTGTAAAGGAAACATTTGCATGTAATGACAAATGAAATGAGGTGGTCTTTAAAGATGAAACCACATAACTGAAGCATGCATATTTGTCACTTAAGAGCTCGACAATTTGCAAAGATCACAGAAGTTTACTCTTAACAGCAGAAATCTCTCTATCTTGAACAAGCCATACAAACCTGAACTTTCTTTTGCTATTTTCTGGTTTGCTGATCACACTCAATGCAATGTGTCCTGGTAGATGTGTTGATCTCCAGATGTTTGGAGTGAGATATGAGTGTGTGTGCTCTTGAGGAAGGAGACTTTGTTTAATGGTCACTTAGAGACAGTTGGTACCCTTGAGGAAAATACATCTTATTTGTAGTGCTCTACAAAGAGAACTGTGCAGGACAAAGACGTCTTGCAGGGCTTACAAATAAAGGATTTGTACAGGAAGCATGGCTGAACAAGTTTGTGCTCTGTGCAGTATCACACTATTTATGTTTTAAGAATGTGAATGGGTTTGGATTTTAACAGTCAAATGTTTCTCTCCCTTCTACAAGAACTAAACTAACAAAATCAGTAATAAAATAAGAACCAATGAACAAAGCAATAGCACAAATAAACATAATATAAAGTATACATTAAATATAGATTAATCCTTATTAAAGCAAAAAAAAAAAAAAAGTTATTCATTTAAGAGCAGATTTGAGCAGAGTGATTTTTTCTTCTTCTTTTTTTTAAACATTAATGACACAAAACAGCAGGTATTTTAGGCTGCTGTCATGTTAGGACGGATATGACTCGCTTTTCTCCCAACGAGAGAAAACCACCAAAATAGGCTTAATTTTTTACTTAATTTTGTCTGTATATGTACGTTTTAGTGCAATAAGATGCAAAAATAAAAAAAATAAAAAATCAATAATGGCAAGCTGTCTGAGACACGGCTCTCTGTGTGCTCACTTAAAGGTGTGTGCGCACTGAAAAAGTACTGAGCAAGTACTGAGTTCTCTTTAAAATCATTTGAATGTTTAAACTAGCAAGACTCACCATCAAGGTTTTTGATAACAAGTGCCCCAAGAGCATTATCTCCCCCAAAATCTGGAGCTGAATTAAACATAGCAATTTTGCAAGTGGGACATGGGACCAAGGTGGGTCATGATCCTGTGGTGAGGATTTTTCACTGATTCGCAATGCCAGTAGTTGGCGACAAGTGACTGTTTTTTGTCAATAGATGTGTCACAATTTGCATACATAAATATAAATAGTATAAATAGTGTGGGTCCCACTTTATATTGTAAGTACAAAACTACTTTGTACTTACATTTAAATGAATCATTTGATGCAATGCACTTATTGTGTACATACTTGTTTTTACATTGTACTTATATTTAAGAAAAATACCTGCATGTATTTACATCTGCAAGTAATATCTGTAATTACATATATAATTACACCATTGACCCATCCCTTCACCTTAACCCACCCTTAAACCTACACATACCACCAAACCTGTCCTAACCTTACCCGTATCCCTCCTCAATAGCAGCAAAAGTGTTTTGCAATACAATATGAACACAGCAAGTACATTGTACTTATTTTTTGATGTACAGTAAGTACACATTAGTTAAGACGACCTAATATAAAGTTGGACCAACCTGAAAAAAAAAGTGGAATTTTGGCACTTCATGCACTCAACTGTCACAGCTTTCCTTACATAGCAGAGTGGGAGGGTTTATCAGAGTCCAGTGTTGGATGACGAAATACCCTTATAAAATTCAAAATAAAATTAGATGGTGGAATACATAGTGCATAGTGCATGGTGTTTTTATTTGGGAGACAACTAACGACTCATTCACTCAACTGATTCACAGTGGTTGATGCTTTGACTTTGTTTGGAACTATTTTTTACTGAGGGAGCAAAAACAGATGAAGTAATTGGCAATATTTATATTTTGTCGTTTAGTTATAGGTGCATTCAGTACAGCTAAAGAAGTAGAAAAAGTCTGAAGACAGATACACCTTTGAAAATAGTATATTTATAAAAATATATTTATAAAAAACTTATTTAGTGCTGCAATCGGCTCAGAAATTACACACTTCACCTTTAAATTGCATTAATCTGATTCATTGATTGAATAAATCCCCTCCACTCCCCACCCTCATAAGAACTATGAATAATGAAAAGGGGGTTAAATGAGTGGGTCCTGTGTTCAAGTGGCAATTGTGTGACTTTGAGGTTTTATAAAGAGATCCTTAACCCTGGGTGAAAGAGCTGTTTTAAAAAGCCTTTGAATAATTTATTCTGTTCTGATTTTGAGTCTCTTTTTGGAAGCACAGAACAGAAGATGTTATTGTCCAAAGAGAATGGCCCTTGTAAACGAGTGCTGATAAGAAGAGAGCAATCACTGAGAGAAAAAGGGAGAGGCACTGAAAGAAATAAGAGAAAATAAGAACGAAAAGCTCATTTTGAGTTTCTTTGTCATCCCCACACTCTCAGCTGTTTCTCTTTCATCCTAACATCTCTTCTTCCTTTCAAGCCTTATCTCTCTCTGCCCACATACTGTTGTTGATGTATAAAGGATGAAAACAAAGGTGGACTTGATGTGCTGAGTAAAAGACCAATTTCATGTTGCATATAAAATGTCAACAGTGGAAGAGGTTTCATCAAGTGAAGGATGACTAACAGTGTCTATATGTATGCCAGAGGTTTGTCTGGGCTCTAATTGCTCTACTGGTTTAGGCTTCCAAAGAAGAGAATTTATTTATATCCAGTATTTACCTCACACACACACACATCATAAGGTTGTGCTTGTTTACATGTGTGGGCTATACAGCAGAGAAAGTGAAGGAGGAGGGGAGTGTTGCATTTATTTATCCCCTAAAATCACACTATGGAGAGAGAAAAAAAAACAAGAATCGACAGTCTTCTTGACAAGACTATCTCTCAAAACATGAGTTGTTTCTAAGGCCAAGGTTAAGACATTTCACTCCTCTTTTGCTGCAAATCTCAGTTCTCATGGGAATGAATGACTCCCTGTTGCTTAATGCCTGTCAGAAATTAACGCCCCATTATGCGCAGTATATACGTTACCACTGCACCACAGCTCCAACCACAGGATTGATGAATGAAAATGCGATTTGTACAGCAAATTGTATTAACACTCCAGCAGCCAGCAGTGTGTTCTGTTTACTCTCACTGCTGCTTTTCTTCATAATGGCATATCCATTAAGCTGCTCTGAGGCATGCAGGTTAAAATCAACAAGATTCATGTAAATCATTGTGTTGTTTTCTTAGAGAGCTTCAAACAGTGTATATTATGGCCGTGAAATGAGCCTTCAGTGATTGATCAGAATTGGGAGGCGGTTTCATCAGTATTTGCATCTAGAGGTTTTAAAAGAGGAAGACTCTTAAAAATAAAGTTTCTTTATTGGTATCTATGGTTAAAAGAAGAACCTTTAAAGGGATAGTTCACCCAAAAATTAAAATTCTGTCATTAATTACTCACCCTCATGTCGGTCCAAACTCATAAGACCTTCATTCATTTTCAGAACACAAAATAAGATATTTTTTGATGAAATCTGAGCGCTTTCTGACCCTGCATAGACAGCAAGGGTCCTACCACAATCAAGGCACAGAAACGTAGTAAGGACATCATTAAAATAGTCCATGTGACATCAGTGGTTCAGTCATAATTTTACTTCTTTCTTCCTTTGTCCATTTTTTATTTTCCTTAATTCATTTTTTATAGTCATATATTCAAATTTGAATTAGCTTTAATCACTTTAATGGCAAATAATATTTGTACTTCAGAACTAAACTGTCTCCTGGCAGAGCCCTTAACCAGGTTCTCTTTCTCTTCTTTGTTTTGTATTTTTTCTCTCTCTTTCATTTGGATTCTATTTTATTGATTTAAACATGGTGTGACTGAGCATAAGTCCATTCTCTAAGAGTCAAAGAGCTATTATTGGATTTTCCACATGGCTTGCCTTTAGCAGAGATCCAGTGATCTCCTAAGAAGCTGTCCTCTTATGGCACAGAGTCAGTGATAATGAAGGATTTCATTCACAGAGACATTTACCACCATCAAACTGTCAAGCAGGGCCACATCTCTAAAATTCCCATAGGAATCTAGAGTGACAGCTTGAGGCTTGTACCTATTAAAATGCTTTTGTTTGTGTGTGTTTCTGTTAGCAGCCCTGACACAGAAGCGATTGATCCGACCACTTGATCTGATTACATGACTCTCTGCTCTTTAGCCACAGAGAAACAATGTGACACAGGGGGTCCAGAAGCAGCAATCTGTGATGCTCAGTGTGGTCAATGAAAACATGACGTACATCCAGCAGCATGACTCATGATGCTTTTCTGTCCCTTCATTTGACAGATTATTCATCTATTGTTATTCATCAGAATCAGATATGATGTTCAGCACAAGCTGATTGGTTCATGTTGCATACGCAGCCAGTGAGTTTGCTACTTTACATTTAAATGGCTGGTGAGCATTTGCAGCGCACTTTCAGAGTTCCGCTGAAACCCACCACCTTCCCCAGCTCCACCTGTATAGATCTGCTACGGGTCGTTATACAGTATATGCTATTTGTGTAGCAGCAGTATGTCTTAAATACTCACAGCACTGTATCGCCGTATGCACTGGTAGTAGCAAGTTCCCATACTTGCTTGCAGCAGCAGCAATAATCTACAACTGCAGCAATAACCAGCAGCAGCAGCAATTCAGCAGCAGCAGCGTAGCAGATCTATTCTGCCAAGACCAAATACATTAACATTGTCATAACATTACCATGCTAAAATCTTCCGAGAGTTGTCATGATTGAACTAAATTTCATATCCTGAGACACAAACACAAATGACAGGGTCTTTCCCAGATACTGTTTTAAACACAGGACTTAATAAAATATTTATTGTACATATAATATAAAAATGGGTAAAAGGGTAGCAGCTAGAGCATTGCAAACTAAAGCTAAAAAGTGTTGAAATGGTGCAATATTTTTTGCTAGAAGTGAGCTTTTCATTTATTGATATTGATGTGTTAATAAAAAAATAATTAATGAATGAATTAAAAAAATCACATATGTTTTATAGAATTATTAACTTTATCTCAGATCAAGTCCCTGTTCATAGTGGAACTAACTATGCCATGGGAAGGGGTGGGCGATATGACCAAAATCTTATATCATGGAGTATATATCAATGGAGTCATTTTATTTCACCGTAACGATATATATAACAATATAGTTTTTGCTTTAAATAAGGTCTTTATGATATCAAAATTTTTGATACCATGGAAATTCCATAATTCTTGTCACGAGTGTCGATCACAAAAAAAACTAATACTAGCTTAAATTAAAAACAAAACAAAACAAACAAAAAAACTCAAGCTTTCTGAAGACAAGTAAACAGTCAGCGATTAAATAAGAACAAAAAAACTACAGTAGAATAAATAAATAAGAAATGCTACATACATTGAATAAAGTAATCAAATGTATAAAAACACTGCATATTCTTCACTGTTTAAATGAAATATATATTTCTTCTTATTAAAGTTGCAAAAGTCAAGAGGAGTGAGAGATTTTCTCTCTTTTGTTTTTTTGATTAACATGAATGACTGCACAGATCCAATATACAGTTACACGTTTATTTCTTTCTCAGCTGTTTGCTTTCACTTAAGACAGGCATTTTGACACACACAAGTGTGTCTATTTAACTGTTCAAGGACTATAAATTGGCAAAAATAACTCTGTTTGATATCAATAAAATCACCAAGGAAATAGGGTGCCCACTTGATGACCCCCATGAGCTTAATTTTAAATAAAATTTTCATGTAATATTTATATATTATTTATTTCTGCTTTATTTGAATTTTACAGTTTTCAGTTTTAGTTAACAACACTGTTCTAGAGGGGATATGTGAGGTTTTCACTATGAGTAGGAGTTTTAAGTAGTAAGTTAAGTAAGTCTCAGTTACTACACTGTCACCCTGTATTTAAAGAGCCACACATTAAACAGTGTGTGTGTGTGTGTGTGTGTGTGTGTGTGTGTGTGTGTGTGTGTGTGTGTGTGTGTGTGTGTGTGTGTGTGTGTGTGCACACACAGTGTAGGGCAATAGCACACACAGTTTGTTCAGTTCCAACCCTGGGGTAGTGTGTGTGTGTGTGTGTGTGTGTGTGTGTGTGTGTGTGTGTGTGTGTGTGTGTGTGTGTGTGTGTGTGTGTGTGTGTTTCTTATATGTTCTTATATATCCACAAGACAAGCAACAAAAACGGAACCCAAGGTATTTGGATTCCATTTTTGTTGCTTGTCTTGTGGATCCAAGTAAAAGAAGAAAATGTGTGTGTGTTTCTTATATGTTTCCCACTTTCTTATGTACTGTACCTCATATATGCCAATGCATTTATCCAAAGCAATTTACAATTCATTCAAGGTAAATTGTCTCAGTTCATGGATTCTCTGGGAATTGAACCCATAACCTAGGTGTTGCTGACTTCACTTAACTCTCTTTCTTTGAAGAACTTAACATCAAACATTGCGATTTACTTCAAACTGGAATTTCCGTTATCTTCCCTGGAAAGGTAATTTTAGTTCTCATCCACTGATAAGCTGTCAAACTGTTAAACTCTTGAGTAGTACTGTATTTCAGTGTGAGAGGATCCATCAGAAAATGGCAGGCTCCAGCTGAATGCATGCCACACTTGTGTTGGTCAGACACTCATTTGGCCGAAGCTACATGAAAGCCTCATCTGTGACTCACAGGTACAAACCCCAAATGAGCCTGGCACTAGAGTTTGGCAAAAAAGAAAATTGAACACTATTGTCCTGCTTTGCATTTTGTGAAGAAATAAATAGAGCTCATCAATCAAACAACTTGGGTCATTCAAGTTGCAATACCCACATGAATGAGCGAAGAAATGTGTGAGGAAGACAGAAATACAAATCACCAACAAAAGCAATAAACAAAAATATATGTGTAATAATTATTTATGAGTTTTTGCTTGTTTATGCTAAATGTAAATCAGCTTTTTTTCCAGTAACATCTGCTAGCAGGGAGATAATGAAATGGATTGTGGTGCATGAAATCGGAGGAACTTGGGCCGTGACTTACTGTACCGTGACACGAGCATTCAGATGTCAGCTACAGAGGGAGTTGATTATAAACTGGTTTAGAGGGTATATTAATTGTCTGACATATTCTCCCCATCACTTTCTTGCAGACAAGTGATGTTTTTTCTTGCTTCTCTGCTTCTCCTGTCACACTAGACTATATTTATGAAGTCTTTTTGCATTTTTCATCAAGCTAAAGACCTGAGAATCAGATGTAATGTTCAGAGTGGTGCAGCACTCAGAATTTAAATGAGAATTCAGTTTCAGTTCAATTGCTGAGTTGAATTTGAATTGAGGTTGCAAACCAGATAATAAGTGTTATTTGAATTTTAAGGAAGAATAATTAAAATGGAATTTAATACACATCAAGTCACTATAATAATCTGTATATACGGGGGGATCACGTGACCCTTCGACGGCGATGCAGGCTTAGTCTTTCGCTCTGCTCACTTTGCCACATATTTTATGATCCTGTCAGTAAAACTTAAACCACTCTACATTGGACCCATCATGAGTGCTAAGGCAGACAAAGGGGATCGGAAAAGAGAGATTGAGCAATCGCCAATGAAGAAAAAATTCAGAGATTCCGCCATCTCCAGAGAAGACTTCGACGATGCTATTGCTAACCGCATTGAACTAGCATTTAAAGAGCAGCAAAGCACTTTGAATTCGGTTGTGAATTCGGCAGTAAGAGATGTGATGGACTCTGTGCTGATTCTAGCATTGCGCGAACTGCGTGAGGACATAAAAGCGACCAACAAGTCTGTTAAAGAGCTAAGAGAGGAATTTGAGGCCATAGCTAACGAGACGAAGCAGACACGTGACCGCGTTGATTCTGTTCAGTCAGCGGCGCGTGAGAATAGGAGGACAGTCACGGACTTAAAAAATCAGCTGGAGCGACTCACCGAGAAGATGACGGATATGGAGGACAGGTGCAGAAGGAACAATGTGAGGCTGGTGGGGTTACCAGAGGGGGTGGAGGGTCCCGACGCAGCTGGTTTCCTCAGAGTTAATCTTTCCAAGTGGATTCCTTCCTTGAGGGGCCGTGACATTGAGATTGACCGTGCACATCGCGTGTATGACGGAGGGAGGGGCTCCGATTGGCTGCGCACTCTCATCTTCCGTGTACTAAGATGGCATGACAGATCAGATATCCTGAAATGTGCTCGGCAGGCTTATTCGGTGAAATGCGCACAGAACAATGTCACACTGCTATTTTTTCCCGACTTTAGTCCAGCTACAGCGATCAGGAGAGAGGCATTTGGTCCGGTTTTGAAGAAGATGACAGCGCTTGGTCTCCAGCCCTTCCTCATCTATCCGGCGGTAATTAAACAACGGCACAAGGGTGAGCAGAGGAGCTTCGATTCTCTTCAGAAAGCAGAGGATATTGTCAGCTCCCTGTCTCAGCGGAGAACGTATGCCGCAGCTCTGCGGGGGGACGACGGGGGAGCAGCGGCCGCTGTTTCTCCAGCCCAGCGGGAGGGACTTGATGGCCGGGACGGACATGGTCCTAGCTGCCCAGTGGGGGAGGATGGCAGGGTGGACATGGACGCTTGCTAAACCTATTTTTTGCTTTTTCTTCTCTCTCCTCTCTTCTACTGGTATATTGTCCCCATATATCCGGTACAACGATCTCTTTGCTGGTAAGACTGACACTCCTTTTTTCTTTTTTGGAGGGGACTAATGGAGAGTAGGTTTAATTAAATATATATATATATATATATTGTAACGGGCTGAAGAATCACACGGCAAGAGGAGTTCAATAAAGGCCCCGGAGGGTGTGTTTATTGGTGAGGTAAAGAGTGCCAACGTGTCTTGGTGCGGTGAAAAGGTGCTCCGTGATCCGCCTCTGTCCTCAGTCCGAGTGTCCAGGTGCTGGGTGTCCGTGCTGTGCTCAAACGTTGTGGCTGGCCGGTCACACACTGCTCTCTGGAATTCAAACAGAATATGGATTAGCGAAGAGTCTTCTGGAGACATGTCTCACCAGTGTGTGTGACTCGGCGGCTTTTGTGGCTGTTCTCTGATGAGGTTCAGCTGTGACCGGCCAGCCCGCAAAGATTGCGTGCAGGTGTTCCTCCTCTGTTTCCAGGGCGACGCTGATGAGTGCTCGGGACACGCGTCACACTATATATATATTATTTTTTTTTTTTTTTTTTTTGGCTGTGTGAGCCTTTCGGGAGACGTGTCTTGCGTTGGAGTGGATCGGTCACGAACCATCACTATTTTTTGTTGCTCAGTCAGACCTATGTTCTCGGTAATGTGCGGTCTGAGTTGTTCCTTGTTTATGGATGTCAGTTGTTCATGTTTTTATGTTGTTTTTGTTTGTTACAACAGACATTTATACTACTATTTATTTTACCTTATTTCTAAAGGGATTTTTCATCTAGGAGGTTTGGTATCTAAAATGCACATCAGCGTTTACATCTTATTTACAGAATGGAAGTGCTTCTGCTTTTTTTTTTTATTGAATACAATCTTGGGATTATGAATATTCAATGCATACTCTAAATATTTTATCACTGAATGTGAATGGTTTAAATTCTGCTGTTAAACGAACCTGTGTGTTAGAATATTTACACCGTAAATCTATTTCCTGTGCCCTAATTCAAGAGACACATTTAAAACAATCTGACGTGGCATGTTTCCAGAATAAGTATTATAAATTAGCAGCTTTTTCCAGAGCTCAAAATAAAACTAAGGGGGTGCTTATCCTTGTTAACCGGAAGTTAAATTTAACGATTGAACACCTTGGTAGTGATGAGAAGGGTAGATTTGTTTTTATCCGATGCAAAATATATAATAATAGGTTAGCATTGGTCTCTATTTATGGTCCGAATGAGACAGACAGTGCATTCCTTACACAGATTTCCAAAACTCTACATGAGGAGATTGATTGCCCTCTAGTGGTGGGTGGTGATTTTAATGCTGTCATAAATCCTGCTTTAGATAAATCTCAATCTGGTACAACAGCCAATCCATCCTCTAAATTACTGAATAAATTTATCACTGAGCTTAACTTAATTGATCTTTGGAGAATTCAGAATACTAAAGCTAAGGACTTCACTTTTTTTTCTAATAGACACAAGACTTTCTCTAGGATAGACTACATATTTCTCAGCCCATCTTTAATTTCATCTAATTCCTCCATCTCTATATTACCAATTTTATTATCTGATCATTCTGCTGTGTTGTGCAGTGTTCCTCTTTCCGATGTTAAAGTCAAGTCCCCTAGATGGCTCTTTAACATATCATTATTAAGTTCCCTTATCAAAAGCTACTCTCGATGCTGCGCTTAAAGCGCTATTGGGAACATTCTTTGTTCGACCGGTTGTTGAAGCACGTGTGTCAAACACGCCAAACTTTGGCTTAAATAACCTCAGTTAGGTGACATCACTCGATTACGAACACCTGGAGGTTACAAATAGATGTGACGCGGAAACATCCTCAGGTCTTTTTGTCTTCAAGGACCGCATTGTTGTGTGTGTGTGTGTGTGTGTGTGTGTGTGTGTGTGTGTGTGTGTGTGTGTGTGTGTGTGAGAAAAGCACGCTTAAAAGTGAAACTAATATTGAAGGAAAAGAAAAAGAAAAAAAGGCAAAGCAGGAAGCGAGTAGATATATATATATATATATATATATATATATATATATATATTGTTGTTGTGTGTGTGTGTGTGACGAGTCAGCTGCCTCCCCCCCTAATTATCAGCACTCCCCGTCCCTTAACCGCCGCCCTTCACCAGGCTCCCGACGGGAGTGGGTGTGTGAGAGAGGAGGGGCGCTGAAACAGCCAGGTCTGGCGGCGTGTGATGAGGCACACACCTGAAGTGAATGGAGCCTCATCACCGCCGCTGTATATATGCCGGCTGCGCCTCTCCTCTGGAGACCGGTCTCTTCCCCCGTGCATGCACGCTGGTGTCCTCATGGGTCCAGGAAGGGAGCGCGGAGGGATTTCCGCGCCACCAGAGTCCGAAAGCCGCACCCGTTTTACGGCCGTCGGGCCAGGATGCCGGGCCGAGCAAGTCCCGCCGGACTCCGCGGAAGAAGAGGAAGAGCCGCCGCTATGATGAAGCCGCCGCCCCTCGCACCCCGGACCAGAGCGGGAGCGCGTGCGGCCGCCGGACTCCGCCCCTTACCTGGACCCTCCCTTCCAGAACACTGCCCTCCTTCACGAGCCCCGCAGCACGACGAGGACACCAGACCCCCTGTTTCTTTTGGACACTTTTTCCCCTTTGGACACTTTATGTTATTATTTCTGTTTAATAAAAGCCTCTCCGAGGCCTGACGCCACACCCACTGTGTCTGTCGTTTGCTCCTCCCGCCACAATATATATGAAGGGAAAAAGAAACAACTACTCACTATGGCAGATCAGGAGAGGAGATGTTTACCTCCTTGTTAGAGGCAGCACTCTGATGAAGATCTCCATGCTTTCTGCTTTGAGTGTTTGGGGGAAGAGCACGCGATCCGCGGGCTCGAGGGCGAGCACTGCGATCTCCTCTCGATCAAGGTGCTTTGCGCGCAGCTCACCTTCTTTAAAAGCTTGTGGGGATCGCGTGTCGATCTGGCCGAGACGGATTCACCCCTTTCTCTCGTGCTCTCGCCGGATCATAAAGCCCTCCCATCCTTTTCTCAAGCGCACTTCGGTGTTTCTTCTGAACGGGCCGAGGAGACTTCTTCTCTTGCTTCTGGGGAGGTGGAAAGTGCCACCTCAGAGCGCTCCTCTCGTGATGAAAAAGCTTATGAGTTACTCGAGGTGGTTACTCGGGCAGTCGATCGATTACATCTAGACTGGCCGCAGGAGCAAGAGACCTCCAAACGCTCAAAGTTAGATGACAGATATCTGTTGGGTGGCCGGGGGAGGGGCTTCAGCGACGGTCTCTCCCCTTCTTCAGTGATCTCCATGACGAGGTAACTCGTTCATGGAACAGACCGTATTCGTCCCGTGTTTTTGTGCCATCGACGTCGATCTACTCGACTATCGTTGATGCAAAGGCACGGGGCTATATGATGATGCCCCAGATTGAAGAGACGCTCGCGGGCTATCTCTCTCCTGGGAGCTCATCATCATTAAAGAAAGCAACTCTCCCCACCAAGCCATGCAGAGTAACATCTTCACTGGTGGGGAAAGCCTTTCACCCGTTGGCCGACCAGAATATGGTTCTCAGATCTAATATCCCTCCTCGACGGCTCGCCGTGGGCGAATCCGGTCAGGAGAGATCTCCTATCTCAGGCACAGGGGACAGTATTTCATCCCCGGCCCGAGCTCTGGAACCTTCATGTCTGGCCCCTGAGGGGGACCAACTGAGAGATGCTGGGCTTCCGCCCGACGTAGTAGAGACTATTCTAAGCACTAGGGCTCCCTCCACTAGAAGGAGTTTTGCTTTCAAATGGCACATTTTCGAGAATTGGTGTATGGCACACCATGTAGACCCAGTTCACTGCCAAGTTGTTTCAGTGCTGGAGTTCCTGCAAGAGAAATTGTCCTCAGGCACATGTCCTGGTACTCTCAGGGTCTATGTGGCCGCCATTTCGGCTTGCCATGTTCTCATTGACGGGGTTTCTGTGTGAAAGCACCCTCTAGTTGCCCGCTTCATTCGGGGAGCTAAGCGGTTGAGGCCACCCACCAGAGCAACAGTCCCTTCGTGGGATTTAGCTATTGTGCTCGAGGGTCTGGTCATGACCCCTTTCGAACCACTAGAGTCAGCGCCTTTTTTTGCATCCTCACCCGAATTATCTTCCAAAAGTTCCATTCTCGACCATGAATCAGGTCGTTCTTGAAGCTTTCTGCCCTCCGCCGTTCACGACACCGGAGCAGGAAAGACTTAACTTACTGTGTCCAGTACGTGCTCTTCAGATCTATGTCCACCGCACTAGCCAGTGGCGTAAGTCGGAGCAGCTTTTCATATGCTATGGGGGCCACAACCGGGGGGCGGCTGCCACGAAGCATACTGTATCGCATTGGGTGAAGGATGCTATTGCCCTAGCCTATGAGGTGCGTGGTCAAGCTTCGCCTCTAGGAGTTAGGGCCCATTCAACCAGGGGGGGTTGCATCTTCTATGGCTTTGGCAAGAGGTGCCCCCTTGCAGCAAGTTTGTGATGCGGCAGGTTGGTCCTCTCCGCACACATTTGTTAGATTCTATAGTTTGGATGTTCATGCTACTATTCGGGGCTCGCACGTCCTTGAGTCGACATCCCAGAGTCATGTCTGAGACCTCTTCAATGTTTGTGCACACACTACACAACGTTGGGGGTCCAGACACTTCCAGTGCGGCGGCGTTAGTATTCTCGTTCCCAATAGCACTTTAAGCGCAGCATCGAGAGTAGCTTTTGATAAGGGAACGTCTCGGGTTACTTGACTGTAACCCTGTTCCCTGAAAAAGCAGGAACAAGATGCTGCGCCTCAATGCCGCACTGTAAGCGTGACTGGACGTCCTTTCAGACAAAAATTTGACCTGAGGATGTTTCCGTGTCACATCTATTTATAACCTCCAGGTGTTCGTAATCAAGTGACGTCACCTAACCGAGGTTATTTAAGCCAAAGTTTGGCATGTTTGACACACGTGCTTCAACAACCGGTTGAACAAAGAATGTTCCCAATAGCGCTTTAAGCGCAGCATCTCGTTCCCGCTTTTTCAGGGAACAGGGTTACAGTCAAGTAACCCGAGACGTAATCAGACTTTCATTACTTCTCTAATAGAATATATTAAGGAATTTCTTGAAATTAATATGCCCTCTGATGTGGATCCTCAAATACTGTGGGAAACGACTAAGTGTGCTATACGAGGTTTCTGTATATCTTTCTCTTCTACTCTTGCCAAAGCGAAAACTCACCAATTTACACAATTAGAAAATAAAATCCAATCATTACAAAACCTACAAAAACAACATTTTACTGAGCAACAGGCTACACATCTGTCCTCTTTAAAAGAAGAATATGATTTACTTTCACACTCAAAGGCGGAATTTATTTTACATAGGACTAGGCAAAAATATTATTTTGAATCAGAGAGACCTAGTCATTTATTGGCCCTTAGGTTGAAAGACTGCGAGTCTAAGGCATATATTAGTGCAATAAAATCATCGGATGATCAGGTCACCACGAATCCTGTGGCAATTAATGACATATTTAAAGGTTTTTACACAAATCTGTATAAAGCCTAAACAGATTTTGATGAACCAATTTGTAAGCAGTATTTAGATTAATTGGAACTGCCTCGGATCTCACAGATAGATAAAGAATCTTTGGAGGCCCCATTAAGTTTGGAGGAACTCCACGTCTCTCTAAAAAGCCTTCAAAAGGGCAAATCGCGGGTCTAGATGGTCTCCCCCCTGAATTATATTTAGAAATTTGGGATTTGGTAGGGATACCTATGCTTAGCTCATTTAATTTTGCAATTGAACATGGGGTATTTCATAGAGATAAAAAACTTCACTGATTTCATTACTTCTTAAAAAAGGGAAAGATCCATTAGATTGTTCCAGCTACAGACCAATTTCGCTTATCCCATGTGATCTAAAAATCTATGCTAAAGTTTTTGCTTCTCGTATGGAGAAGGTAATTCATAGTCTGATCAAGGAGGACCAAACTGGTTTCATCAAGGGGTGCAATGCATCTGACAATATGCGTCGACTCCTTCATATTCTTGACTTTGTGGACTCCCACCCAACCCCTTGTGCGGTCTTTTCACTTGACGCAGAAAAAGCCTTTGACAGGCTAGAGTGGAATTATATGTGGGCAGTTCTGCAATGTTTCGGCTTCAGTGAACATTTCATTTCTATGATTAAGACATTATACCACTCACCTGCAGCATCAGTCATAACTGGTAATATTATTTCCCCTTCATTCCCTTTACAGCGGGGAACGAGGCAGGGGTGTCCGCTTTCCCCCTTATTGTTTTGTCTATCTCTTGAACCCTTAGCGCAAGCCATCAGGAAATCTGAAGTATCGATTAAGATTCATTATCATAATCATAGTATTTCATTATACGCTGATTATATTATTCTATATTTAGACCACTTTGATGCTTCAGTCTCTAGTATAATTAAGGAATTTGATAATTTTAGTAGCCTATCAGGATATAAAATAAATTGGAGCAAATCTGCTTTAATGCCAATTAACAATGTTAAGGTTAATTATTCTATTCCCTCATTTATCCCTATAAAGGAATCTTTCATCTATTTGGGCATTACCATATATAAAAACATTCATAAGATTGCTAGAGACAATTTTAATTACATTTTAGTTAAGGTCAAAAATGACATTCAAAGATGGAAGAATCTTAAAGTCTCTCTCCAAGGAAGAATCTCCACTGTTAAGATGAATTTGTTACCTCGATTACATTTTTTTTCTCTGTGCTACCACTTTCTCCCCCTCCAGGTTACTTTAAGGAGATCAACTCCATAATTTCTAAGTTTATCTGGAATGATAAATGTCCCAGAATTAAACTTACCACATTACAACATCCTAAAAGCGCAGGAGGACTGTCTGTACCAAATTTTGAATTATATTATTGGTCTTTCCAGCTTAAGGCTCTTCATAATTGGGTTGATCCTCAATCTACAGTTTCATGGAGAGTGATTGAAGCTGACAAGGTTAAACCAAATAGACTTCAAGATATTTTATTTACTGGCACAGGAAAAAAAGGGGATAATTATATATTTGGTCCGGTTGTGGCTAACTCTATTAAAATCTGGAAAACGGTTGAACGTCGGATAGGTGGACCCTTCAAATTTTGTAACAGTACTCCTTTATGGCACAATTTTAATTTTGTATGCGGAAATCGTCCATTTGTCCAACCCTCTTGGTCTTCTTTAGATGTAAACACGTGCGGTGATATATATGATAACCAGGGCCTCTGTTCATTTCAGACATTAAGAACCAAATTTTGTCTACCAGCATCCGCATATTTTGTCTTTCTTCACCTGGGTCCTCTGTCCCTCTGGCTCCACTGGGCCTTCCGGATCCCCGCCTCTGCCGCCTTATTTGTCTTGTACCATTCAAAAGAATTTATAGATCTCATGTTGAGTAGACTTGTGGTCAATCTCTGCATCTCTGCTTCCCTTGGGATGTGAGCGGTCTTACAGGTGATTCACTGTTCACTATTCCCAGTTTTCCCCTGAATTCACTCTCTTTGCCAGCAATTCATTACCATTACATATGTGGGATGTCTTTAAAACATCCCACATATGAACGCATTGAAAAGTCATTAGCACACAAACAAACACACATCTCATCACATTCCCTTCTCTCTCTCTGTCTTCCAGTCAAAGTCATAATTGTTTTGGACCCTGTTGACCTTCATCTGCAAGGCTGTCGCCGTTTGCATCTCTATTGTGATTGGAAGTAAAAAATATCTATAATGCTCTGCTGAAGTTAATTAACTCGTGAAACAGACAGAGCTGCTTTTGTCTGTTTGGAGTTGAGCTCAGAGTGCAAATAAAAAGCTCTTCAAAGGAAACTTATTGACCGTTTTTCCTCGCTATCCTGCTGTCTGATTTACTTTAAAGAGTTCTAAAACAATTTAATCTCTATTGGCAGTATTTGTGGCTTAATGTTAATTACAATAGAAAATAAATTACAGGCAGGATAGCCTATTTAAAGCTGAGCAATGGCAGGTTTTATAGTGACAACTTGGTGTGACAACATTCCCAGGCTACTGGGGCATCTTGCTACAAAAGGTTAATGTGGTGCGGTGAACAATATCTTTTAAAATAATAATATAACATTGCTAAATTCACATTCTTCTGTTAAAACGCTTTTTACTATCACTAACTGGACATTTCACTTTGAAAGTGTCACAAAACATGCAAGAACATGCAAGTAATCAGCGTTACTAAAGGTTATTAATGATATTTTGTTAACTACCTGTATTAACTCTGGGAAAAGTATATTCTTAATGATGTTAGATTTGAGCGTGGCTTTCAAAACTATTGATCATGTAGTTTTAATAGAACGTCTTAGATATTATGTTGGAATCAATGGTGTAGTACAAGTGGTTTTCTAGGGCATGCTCTGTTAAAATTAGAAATTATGTTTTCGCATCTGCTACTTTCTCCTGCGGGGTACCACAAGGATCAATTCTTGGTCCAACTTAGTTTTCTTTATATATGCTGCCCCTGGGGTCAATTTTTAGGCAAGACAATATTAATTATTATTTGTATGCTGATGATTTGCTAATTTATTTTCCTTTAAAGTTCGATGGTTGTTCCTCTTTAATTTTTTGTGCTTGACTGAGGTTAGGGTTTGGTTTGCAAATAATTTCCTACAATAAAATGAAGATAAAACTGAGTTTATTATATTTGGTAACAAACTTTTTGAGAAAGGTATGGTTGAAAGCCATGGACCATTGTCCAAAATCTGTGTTTATGTGAGGAATTTGGGAGTAATTATTGATTCTGAAATCCATCTTGACCAGAAAGTAAACAGTATTTTGAAAACATCCTTTTTCAGTTAAAGAAACTGTCCAAACTGAATAATATTCTTTCAAACAAGGACATGGAGACTGTTATACATACTTTTATTTCAACGCAGTTGAATTATTGTAATGCTTTAGGAATAAGTGAATATCTGGTTACTCGTCTTCAGTTGGCTTATGTTCAAAATGCTGCAGCAAGACTTTTAACAAACACCAGAAAACGGGATCATATAACACCTGTGTTGGTATCTTTGCACTGGCTACCTGTAAAATATTGAATACAAGTCAAGGTGTTAATGTTTGTGTATAAAGCTTTGCATGATCAGGCTCCTGAGTATATAAGGGACATTGCTGATCCCTTACCAATCACATTGACTGTTGCGCTCTTCTCAGAGTTTGCTCTTAACTGTCCCGCAGGCTCATCTGAGGCGGAGTGGAGATCGTGCCTTTTCTGTTGCAGCTCCAGTACTTTGGAATGCACTGCCATTATCTTTAAAAATCCTCATCAAGCATGGACATTTTTAAAAAGGTCTTAAAGACTTATTTGTTTTACCAGGCTATCAGCATTTGATTGGTTGGATATTTGTGAATTACTTGTTTTTTTATTTTTTTTTAGATTATATGGTACCTGTGTACAGCACTTTGGTCCATTTTTGGTTTTGAAAGTGCTTTAGAAATAAAGGTTGAGTTGAGTTGAGAAGAAGCAATATAATTTGCAGATATATTGCTACAGACATGTCTTTTGAGCCTGGATTGGTTTATACAAAAACTGGCATTCAAAAATAAACCATAAGAAATATTACCCCAAAGTGAACAGTGACAACTAGCCCGTAGACATTGTTTTAAAAGCATAGCCAGAAGACTTAAACATTATCCATATTAACATGAGATTAGTGTGATAGAAAAGCTCACTTACTTCGTCTGTGTTACTCCAGCAGTCATGACCATAAATGGTAAACCCTGTCTTTCAAAGGATGCAAAAGAAGGATTGTTTAGGGAAAAGATACTAACACAAAGTGATGTATAACTAAAACTTCACATGCCTAGTCAAATCACAAAAATGAATATCTGAATGTGAACTTGCAGTTGGAAGAAAGTGGCAGGGACTATTGGAGTCTGGCATACTTCACTAGAGAGAAGTCTGTCATTTCATGGGAAGAACATTTAGAAAAACATTTTGATTAAATTCTGAACAAAAGAAGAAAATTAATTGATTAATTGTTTACAATAATATCAATATTTATAAAAGAGATAAGGTGAATTTCCATTCCAAGCATAATTATTCTGTTAACTTTTTGAAGCAACAGCACACCTGGTGCCTAAACAGCTCACAAAGTTTGGGAACAGAATGAATAGTGTTATATCACGTGAGTGTTTCTACCTCACAAGTTCTCATTTTGTGCCTTTCAACAAGTACAATCTGTTTTGTTCGCCTTTGTTTGAAAGCAAAATTAACAAAAGATGTCCATAGACATCCATCTGCAGCTTGCTGTAATTAGATTCCTCTATCTCCCCTCTCACTCCCTTTTATCCCCTCTTTATGACAGACTACCTGTGTCCTGTCAGTCAGAATGAAAGATAATTTATTCTGCTGAGCACCATAAAGCTCTGAAGAAGACAGGAGGATGGAGCTTACCTTAAATTTGTTTTGCAATAACCATTATTAATTGATTTGATTAAAATAAACTAAAAACAGTAATATTGTGAAATTGTATCACACTTTAAAATAACTGTTTTATATTTAAAAATGCAATTTATTGCTGTAATGCTAAAACGTAATTTTTTACATGATGATAATCAGAAATCATCCTAATATGCTGATTTGATGCTCAAGACAAGTTTATAATTATCAGTTTTCAAAACAGTTGTACTGTTTTCAGGATTATTAGATGTGTAGAAAGTTCAAAAGAACAGCATTAGAAATTGATTTTTTTCATTACATTATAAATGTCTTTACTGTCACTTTTGATCAATTTAATGCATCTTTGCTGACTAAAATTGTTAATTTCTGACTTCTGAATTTCTGACTTTGAACATGCTTCTTACTTACAGAATTAAGGAAAAGTTATTATTGTGTTTTAATGAAAAATATTTGCATTAATGAGTTTTTGATTGGTTTAACAGGTAATACAATAAGATCTAAAACAGAAGGCCCACTGGAACAGCTTGTCAAAAAGTCGCAGACAGACCTGCAGTCTTAGCCTTGTGCAAGCTGCAGAATCCCTAGCATAGGGAATACAGGACTCACTCCTGAAACGGCAGTCATTGACAACCTCAGCATTTTGGCATTAACAATAAACACGAATGCCAATATTTTAATCGCATCTTTGCTATTGTTGATGACAGAACAGTGTGTTTATGGCCCAACATAACCCTTAAGTAGTCAGGAATGAGAAACATAAGAGATTTTTGTGTTGATCAGTGCGTCTGCAATATGAAGTTACAAACAACTAAATGATTGGTATTCTGCTTTACATCTTTACAAATCAATACAATATTACAAAACACAGACAGCTGCATGGTTTTGGACTGAGAATATAAGTGTTTTTCCTTTCTAGTATGACTTAATTTTAAGATTTTATTGAAAACATCAAGCTATGCGAGAAATCAATACCACACTGTCACTGACTTCACAAAAGAGCTGCAGAGAGTTTCCTGTTTTAATATTTGCTAAAAATGATTCAAACATTTTTCAGCTGAGCTTTTAATGAGTCCTTTGACATTCACTGCTTTGTGAGAAATCGGCATCCTCTTCTGATATTACTTCTCCTGTTGTTAAATTGTTTTGCCTCCTGTGGTAGTGATTGCCAGCCTCGGTGAGATGGAAGTGAGTTCCCACTCTCTTCCATGAAATGAAAGAGTGATTTTAGTCACACCGATTAGACGAGGCCTTCCAGCTTTCCTTGTCTCTCCTCTGCTCTCTCCCTCATGCTGAGATGTATGCTGAGATCTGTATGGCAGATCTTGGCATGTTATTCCCCCATCATTGTGTTGTGCTGCTGTTATAGACTTCCTGTTTTGATGAACAGTCTCTCAGAAAATCCATAATGACTATTCTTCAGGAGAAGAAGGTACATGAATAACTGTAATTTTGTTCTGTGGTACAATTGTTACATTTCCTTCCTGTTTCCTTAAATGTTGCTTCTGGGTAATGCACTCATTTTTTTCCAGTTGCAAGTGCATGAATTATATAGCCTCAGCGATTACAGGGTTAATTATGGGAGTAAGACTTTGAATAAACAAATGAAGAGCTTTAACAGTGTCACACTGCATCCTGGCGGTCATTTAAATTAGATTAGATTTGTGTTAGCCATTATTAGAATTTCTACATTTTTATTATTATTTATGTAATTTGGTCAAATGTAATTAAAAAGTCAAAGTTAAAAAGTTAAAGTTAAGCTGGTCATGTAAAGTCTGTCGTGTAAAGTCTGTTACACTAATATTTAATTATATTATTTAAAATATTAAATATTCTCTTTTTAGTTTGTTTTATCTTTTAGTTCCTTATATATGTAGTTATTCAGTTTTAATATGGTCCTTTGGTTCATTTCTTTCATTGTTGAGCATTGTTGCCCCATGAAACTTACTATGTTTCAAAATTTGTTTTTTTTATTTTAGTAATGATGTCCATTTCATGTGAGAAGAATATTTTTTTTTTTTTTCATATAGTGTGCAGTCATAACATTTTGAAAATGTATTCATCATTTCCTCACCCTTATGTTGTTCCAAACCCCTTTTTGGTGAACTGTTGATGCACAAAAGTTAATGGACAAATACATATATATAAATTGTCTTATTATTTTAAGATAAATGATATTATTCTAAATTACTCAAAGATGGACAACTGATATATTTGATTATTTTACAAGGAAGGAAGGAATGAAGGAAGGAAGGAAGGAAAGAAATGAAGGACAAGAAAGGCCTTTGCTTTTTGATGTCAATATAAAAGATTTCTGTGCGTACTGTATGCTTCTAGTTATATCCAGCTCATTTAAAAATGTCCAAACCTACACCCTTGATATATATGTATAAATATATAAAATCTGTTGGTTCACTTTGCTTGCTTATGCTGATAGGTGTGATAGTGTTATGATAGTGTGATAGATGTAGGTGGTGTGTGTGTGTGTGTGTGTGTGTGTGTGTGTGTGTGTGTGTGTGTGTGTGTGTGTGTGTGTGTGTGTGTGTGTGTGTGTGTGTGTGTGTGTGTGTGTGTGTGTGTGTGTGTGTGTGTGTGTGTGTGTGTGTTTGTGTGTGTTGAGAGCTGGTGTCAGAGGGGAACTGACTGTCGTCTTGATGCTCTCTAATCTTGATCACTCAGTGACATATGGAGAGGCTGTTCTGTGTGAGATTGACATGAAAGACCTGACCTTCACAGCCAGCTTCACAGTCACCAGAGATGCCGTTAACAAAAGCTGCTTTTGACGGTGACCATATGAAATGGGTGTTTATTTGTGTATATGTGTTTCTTCAGCTGTATTGAATTTCATCATCTGACCATCTTTATCTGTGTGGGGAGTGACATTTATGTTTGTCTGTTTATATAACTGTCTGTTTACTTGAAATCAATTACAGAAATACAAGATGCAGAGACAAGTGTTAGCACAGTTTGTGCATAACTAGAACATTTTGTCATAATTACTGATGATTGTTCTAAGATTTTGCACTTGGTTCATTTTGCATCCCTTGTTTGAGTTTTCAAGATTTAATCTGTGACAGTTTGACTACAGTTGACAGATTTAAACAATTCTGCTAGGAAAATGGAAAATCCTCCTGCCTGTGTACAGGAAATAGTCTGCTGTTTCTCTGTTCGGTATTTACTCTATAGTCCATTCTATAAGTGCTGGCTAAAAGGCCTCATCATGTTGAGGGAGAGGGGATGATCTCTGTTCAATCACCCCTGCTCTCCGCTCTCCTCCGGCAACAGCAGGGACAGTTTACACAGTGGGTAAAACAGATGGCTGAGTGAATTATCTAAAAAAAAAATGACTCCATTTTGTGAGGTGGTCAAGAGGTTAGGATAGTTAGATGTCAGTCCAACCATATTGCCTCAATCCCCTAACACACACAGAAGGATCTTATCTGATTGTGCGTGAGTGTGTGTTTGTGTATGTGACTCTGTGCCTTCAGGCTAATGTTACAATGCTATCATGACACCAGTGAGGAATGTTTCAGTTCCTTTCCTTAAACTACTGTTCATTTATATTCTAATTTCTTCTGCATCTACTTTTAGGTACTCTTGAGTCTCCCTGTGCTATATATCCATGCATACATTGCATACACTACCTTTAAAAAGTTTGGAGTCAGTAAGATATATTTAAAGGAATTAATACTTTAAATCAGCAAGGAGGCATAAATCAAAAGTGACAATAAAGACTTTTACATTGTTACATAGTGTGCTGTTCTTTTGAAATGTATCTTGGTTTCCATAAAAAAATATTAAGCAGCACAACTGTTTTTAACATTGATAATAGTACAAAATGATTTTTGAACATCAGAATGATTTCTACAGGATCATGTAACACTGAAGTCTGGAGTAATGGCTGCTGAAAATTCAGCTAATAATTATAAAATTATATTTAAAAATATATTCAAATAGAAAACAGTTATTTTAAATATAATAATAGTTTACAATTTTGTGAGCATAAGAGACTTGTGCACTAAATTGCATGTTTTCTGAGCTTAATGTAATGAACAAACCAATATTTAGATTACAACCCGAATTACGGAAATGTTGGGACGTTTTTTAAATTTGAATAAAATCAAAAAACTAAAAGACTTTCAAATCACATGAGCCAATATTTTATTCACAATAGAACATATAGAACATAACAAATGTTTAAACGGAGAAATTTTACACTTTTATCCACTAAATGAGCTCATTTCAAATTTGATGCCTGCTACAGGTCTCAAAAGATTTGGCATGGGGGCAACAAAGGGCTGAAAAAGCAAGACATTTTGAATAGATTCAGCTGGGAGAACATCTAGCAACTAATTAAGTTAATTGACATCAGGTCTGTTACATGATTAGCTATAAAACGGATGTCTTAGAGAGGCAGAGTCTCTCAGAAGTAAAGATGGGCAGAGGCTCTCCAATTTGTGAAAGAGTGCGTAAAAAGATTGTGGAATACTTTAAAAACAACGTTCCTCAATGTCAAATTGCAAAGGCTTTGCAAATTTCATCATCTATAGTGCATAACATCATCAAAACATTCAGAGAAACTGGAGAAATCTCTGTGCATAAGGGACAAGGCCGAAGACCTTTGTTGGATGCCCGTGGTCTTCAGACGACACTGCATCACTCATCGGCATGATTCTGTCATTGACATTACTAAATGGGCCCAGGAATACTTCCAGAAACCACTGTCGATAAACACAATCCGCCGTGCCATCTGCAGATGCCAACTAAAGCTCTATCATGCAAAAAGGAAGCCATACGTGAACATGGTCCAGAAGCGCCTTCGTGTCCTGTGGGCTTAAAATGGACTGTTTCAAATTGGAAAAGTGTTCTATGGTCAGACGAGTCCAAATTTGACATTCTTGTTGGAAATCATGGATGCCGTGTCCTCCGGGCTAAAGAGGAGGGAGACCTTCCAGTGTGTCATCAGCGTTCAGTTCAAAAGCCAGCGTCTCTGATGGTATGGGGGTGCATAAGTGCATACGGTATGGGCAGCTTGCATGTTTTGGAAGGCACTATGAATGCTGAAAGGTATATAAAGGTTTTAGAGCAACATATGCTGCCCTCCAGACAAAGTCTATTTCAGCAGGACAATGCAAAACCACATACTGCAGCTATTACAACAGCATGGCTTCGTAGTAGAAGAGTGCGGGTGCTGAATTGGCCTGCCTGCAGTCCAGCTCTTTCACCTATAGAGAACATTTGGAGCATCATTAAATTAAAAATACATCAAAGACGACCACAAACTCTTCAGCAGCTGGAAACCTATATCAGGCAAGAGTGGGACCAAATTCCAACACCAAAACTCCAGAAACTCATAACCTCGATACCCAGACGTCTTCAAACTGTTTTGAAAAGAAGAGGAGATGCTACACCATGGTAAACATGCCCCCGTCCCAACTATTTTGAGACCTGTAGCAGGTGTCAAATTTGAAATGAGCTCATTTTGTGCATAAAATTGTAAAATTTCTCAGTTTAAACATTTATGTTATCTATGTTTTATTGTGAATAAAATATTGGCTTATGTGATTTGGAAGTCTTTCGGTTTTCATTTTATTCAAATTTTAAAAACATCCCAAAATTTCCGGAATTCGGGTTGTATAATTCACCAATAATCTTCACTTCTAGTGGCCTGTTAACTGCTGCAAACGGATTATTGAGTCAGTTGAACTCAAGAACCGAATCTGTCTGATTTGTGAATTAATCATTTAGACATGTTTTGTGAAGCAGTTCAATCAATTAATTAAAAATAATTCATGATAGCCTTCTTCTTTGCCATGTAAATAGTAAAAACAACCACAGGAGGTGACATCCTTAATCTATTTGTGTTTGACATTTTGGCCTTGTGTTTGACCTCTCATGATCTCTAGCATGTGCCTACTACCTTGACAAGCTCATTTTTATTGTGCATCCTGTTATTAAGCAAAGAAAATAGTTTTACCCAATTCAAATATTCTAAAATTCATCAAATGGACTGTCAGTGATTATTCTGACTGTACTTATTCAATGCACGGACACATTTGAAGATCAAATAATACATGCACATACATACATACATATACAAACGGATTTGCAAACAGACTTTTTTTGCAGACTAAGACTGCATTGTAATTCCCCAAGGGAAGATTAATTAGCAAATACTGAGTATACATGCCTGCATCATTAATGATGAGCGTTTAACTGACTGTGCATTAAGATAATGGATTGATCTTCATTAAAAGTCTGCCTTGAGCTGTGATGCTAAACGTATAGATGAAATAGATGTAACAGAGCCAGCCAGTGTCTGTGCCTTTCAGGTAAGCCTCTTATTTAGAGCTGATTACAACAATGTTTCCTGAAATTGTGAAGATGTGGTTGTTTGAGTCACTCTGAGGGAAATTGAAATCCACCTGGATTTAATCTTGTGCTGAGCTGTAATGACAACCGTCATTTATTATTTAGCTGCACTAAGATTCATGTGGTTCTTTCATGCAGACATATTCTCATGATAAACTAATCTTATTTTACAGTACGATGATCCATGACAAACAGCCGTGTCGTGTATTCCCTGTCTTCTGACTCGCTCCCACTGCTTCATGACCTCACATAATGCCATGCATTCATTAGAATGTAAACCTCAATTCTAGCCCTGCCTTTCCCATCTGAGGGTTTTCATTTGTTTCTTATCTTTCCTCCACTGCCACAAAAGCCTCTCCGTTCCTTTTGACATCACCTGAAACAGTCACTGACCTCTAAAGATATTTACCTTTTTTATTAATGTATATTCCACTCTAAATTCTTATCTTTAGCTTGAACATTTTGATGTTTTACAACTCAAACTAAGATATAAGTTGTAGATTTGCAAATCTAATAATAAGATGAAGTGCAGTCACAGCTAATTCCAGAGACATTTCACTATGACATTTTCCAGCAGAAATCCTTGTTTTGAACATATCTTCAGAGCATGATGTTAAACCTTCTTTATCTGTGTGTTCACACAAGTCACATATTGTGGAACAAACTCTATCTCTATCTTTTTTTTTACAACCTCTTTCTTATAATTTCAGTTGGCGGTGAAAATGTACAACACTGTATCGCTCGTGACATCTAGTGGCAACAACAAACAGTACAATGACCAGACGCACGCGAGTACCTTATATACTGATTTTTTGCTCTATTTACTTGATGATCTGAAGCAATAAATTCTTTACGAATTTGCAAAAACTATTTTCTATATGTTCAATCAACCTTATTTTACAACTTCTTCTATTTAAATTAATTTTGATGGCATTTAGCCTGCAAAGCTACTAACTGGCCTCCATTAACACTTGCTTTCCATTGGACTGGATAGAGAGAGTAAACTGTTTCTGAGTAAACGGATAGACTTGTTAGTGCTGTGTTATTTTGGAGTGTTATGTGTTATGAATTTATGTGGTTAGCGTTGTGCTGAACAGTGGTGCTTTCTGAACTGCGGCGTATATTGTTTCACTCAGTGAGCAGTAGCTGTGCTAATTGGATATTGCATATGAAATTGAATGAAAAAAAGAAACCGAAAAGTAAAGTCTGATGAACGTTAAAAGTGGCTAAATGTTTATGGCTTTAGTACATTATTTAAATTGACCCAATTTAACTAAATTAGGTTGGCTCAAATAAGTTGATGTATTCTAAATGAAAACCATGAAATTATGTGTAAAATACATATTCTATATTCCATTTTGTTGTTTAAGTTCTTTAATGACTCATTGACAATGGCACTTTAAAACATAGCTGGGGCCCAAAAGTCTGATGCTGTATTAAAAATGTAGGATTCAAATTTAATTTAGAACTCAAAATAAATAAATACATTTTAGGATTTTAAAAACAAAGAATGTTTTGACAAAATGAATAAGAAATAAACTGTGCACTTAGATTTCTAGGTCACTAATTAAATAAGCACATTTTTTCATGCGTCTCTCTGTATAGAAAGTGTGTGTTTGTGTACATATAGACAGATATAGTTAGAAATAAAATATGACAGTTTGCTTTTGTTTGTATTCGTGTCTGCATAAAAAATTACTTGACAAAGAAAGTACCAAAATTAATTACAAGTGTTTAGAAACAGTGGTTAAAACAAACAAACAAACAAATATCAATAAAGGCAATAACAGGCCCACTCACAAACTCCTTTTGTGACACAAGACACATTTCTTTCAGTCATTGGAGTAAAAAATACACATGAACCACCACAAATTCAAATACAAACATCATGTTACTCTTTGTTGTTGCATGTTCAGTTTCATTGTGCAAATCTTCAATTTCCGAGTGCATCATTGTCATTCAGGATTTGTCATTAGTGAGTTGATGTAATCCATCACATCAGGGAAAGAAAAAATATAATAATAATAATAATAAGAGACTTCAGAGTTCTGATACAACATTAGAAAATTAATCCTAACAAATGCATGTAATAATAAATAAAAACGTCTACATAAAGTATCATTGTGAGATGTTTTAGTAGCACTTAATATAAGCAAATTAGGTTCATGTGGCAGATATTTGTTATTCTTCTTATATTTGGATTTAAGCAGCTTGGGGTACTTTTATGTAAAAAAAAAAAAAAAAAAAAAAAAAAAACTTTCTGCTACATATATAAAGAAAAAAAAAAGCTGCATGCTTATTTTATGAGCAACCTAGAAAGTATCTTTTTATGTTTTACAATCTACTATCCTAAATGTAGCTGAAAATCAGTGCAATAATAATTTTAAGTGTAATCTCAAAGTGAAGTGCTTTTTAGGAATATCCCATCTTGGGTGGTATTTTTCAACCTGGTATACAGTTACAGTTAAGTTCATTTTGTAAACCTGCTGCCTCTTGATCTCTGTCCTGCTCAGTCCTGAGCTACAGTATTTTGGCACATTTTAAAATGTTAAAAATATTCAGAATTTATGAAAATCAAATACATGAATCACAAGTCATACATGCTTAAGATGCCATCAAAATGTGGACTAGAACTGTGTAATGTTGCGTTGCAGGATGAAACTTGGTTTAATGGCATGTTGTTCACTACTGTACATGGTTCAGATGTATATTTCCATCAGTGAAGTGAGTTTAAAGTGCAATTTAGAGAGATTTAAGGGTTTGTGAGTTGAATATTTTAATAGATATTTTCTTTTTTCTGTAATATCTCTAACTGTGCTAATGCAAAACTCTTTTTAAAGGCACAGTTTGTAATTAATTGTCTGTTTTTGTATAACTGAGCAGCATTTGAATCCACTATATTAACTCTTTATAACATTTGCACAGTTATTTACTCTCTTTCCATTACATTTATATTAAGTGCTCTTTTTCTATATCATCTATGGCTTTTTCCTTTCAAAAATGCTCTAATTTGACATTTGAATTATATGAATAATATCAGTTTATACGCATAAATAATCTCTTGTCAAATTAAGATTATGTTGGCTTTTGGTAGGTTCTGTTTATGTAACATATATGCTCTGATTTCACCTTTGACCTTTTCATTTATTGTGACAAATGCTTTTAGACCTCATGTCCGGGTCGGTGGACTCTGAGACTGGTGGGCCAATGAGAGTATATGGGAACATATCACAAATGCATGTTGGGAACGATGTACAGCTGGCAGGATGTGGCACAGTGAACAGTGATTGACCTTATACACATACATGCACACAGACGCGTACACACACACTCTGAGCTGAGGTGTTGGTGTATTTGTAGACTGAGGTCATAATTTGGCGTGCGGGTTGGAGATGATCTCAGCCGGGAGGTCTTTGATTGGCAGGTCTCTGGCCTCTCCCCCTCCCACATCTGTGCTCTCACAGCTGCTCTGAGGAGACTCGGGGGGCGGCTTGTAGAGCATGGCGGCCAGAAAAAAGAAAATAGTGCCTAAAACCTGAGAAAAAAACAGAGAAATTAGATAAAGTGAAAACTGAAGGAATTTGTCCTCAAGTTCACTAAAAAGTTGTCATGGGGTTGATGTGAACACAATAAAGTGAATTATGTCTTACAAGTGAGGTCACTTTTTTATATCTGAAATTTAAATATTTATGTGTCAGTAACAATTTATAATATTACAAAATATTTCTACATTTCAAGTAAATGCTTTTCTTTCGAATTTGAACATTCATCAATAAATGCTGGGAAATATGTATCATGATTTCCACAAAAATATTAAGCAGCACAGATGTTTTCAACATTGATAATAATAAGAAATGTTTCTTGAGCAACAAATAAGCAAATTATAATGATTTCTGAAGGATTATGTGACTGAAGACTGGAGTAATAGCTGTTGAAAATTCACATATATACTGCATATTTATTATTATTTATTATTAATGAATATACAGTATATGTATACATATATGTGTGTGATTTTTAAGATTTATAATTTTCAAAAATGCAAGCAAAAAGCATTATTATCGAAAATGATTAAAAAAAAAAATAATATTCTTCTAGTTCACTCTTATTAAAAATGACAACAAACCAAATATTAAGACAATGACATATGTTATTTCTTCCAATTAACTTTCACGCAAATTGTTATGCTGATAATATAATTTGTAACAGAATCATTTGTTTTAAATTAGCAAAATGGAAGCTTTTTCTCTAATAGTTTCAGACTTGATGTACACTTAAGCTTATATGAAACTGACTTGTCAACATGCCACTGGATATGTTTCACAATTTACCACAGGAGGCCGTTTATTTTGCAGCTCTAAATGGCCTCCTGTGGTAAATTGAGAAGTTAGTTTCAAGAGTTTCATACAAATTAAAGTGTATTAAATGTGGAATGAGTCAGCATGGGTTTCTCAGGAAACATTTTTGCATAATTTTCAGATATATTCCAGTGTGTTTTTCTCTACCTTGTAGATGATGCCTGCGATAAGCGAGTACCGGCTCATGGCTGAGTTGTGGTACAGGTAACAGGAGCCGTATTCCCCACATTGCTCCTCCCACAGCAGGCAGGAGATGTCAATCACAGAGCCGAACGCTATAGGGCCTGGGATCCCACCGAGAGTCCTGACAACAATCCACTGGATTCCAAGTCCAAACGATCTCTGACTGTCGGGAACACACCTGCAGAGTCACAGACAATTACATTAGGCTATAAAGACAAACACCTGTATTATAAGGTAAGCCATAAGAAATCCTACTATCTTCTGTATGTTTGGAATGGAATACTACAGTAGCTTACTACATAAACAGTAAACTTTTTTTATTATTATTATTGAAAAGAGTAGGTATTATTCTACAATACAATTACGATTTGAAACCGCAGTATGCTACATTGTTGTCTTATAACCTCATCATTTTGCATTTTAATCTACACTGCCATTCAAAAGTTTGAGGTCGTTTTATGATTTTTTTTTTCCTGAATAGGAACTTCAAAAGAACAACACTTATTTGAAATAGAAATTTTTCTAACATTATAAATATCTTTACTGTCAGTTTTGATCAGTTTAATGCATCCTTGCTAAATAAAAGCATTAAATTAAATTTTGCTAAATAAAAGCAACATTTTCTGATCCCAAACTTTTGAACCATAGTGTATATGCAATGGTCATACCTGAGTGTGGCAGTAAGTGCAGGGATGCTGCAGAGGAAAGTGAAGAAGATGATGACGAAGAGGAAGGTGAGGAAGGTTGGCATGTGATTGCAGGACGACACACACCTTCCTTCTTCAGCAAAACCTTGTTCTCCCCATGATATATTTCCTACCACACAGCTGCAGCCAGAGAACACCTATGAATGCATAAACACACCAATACAGACAAATTCATAGCCAAGAATAAGATATACTGTAGATTCACATTTTTTTCTGAGACCTCTTATAAAAGTTAACTTTTTCTTTGCACCAAAACAACACATAATCGAAAACATTTGTGCAGCTTGGTTTTAAAACTTCTGTGTAGTATCATGTTCTGAAACTTACAATATGCCTTCATAGTACAAGCTCATAAATATCAATTCCGTGACAGAGAAAGTGTAGAACATGGGGTCTGCGTACCTGTCTGCCTCTGAGGCTATATGTGTGGTTGAGGGAGCTACAGCCAGCATGGCAGGGAGAGAAATACATCACTCCATCCGCACCACACACGGGGTTAAACAACTCCTTAACACAGTGACAGCCAATGTTACAGCTTGCGGTCAGGTTGCCCAGATCTGAGAAGCTGAGAGGGAGAGAAAAGTATTTTAGTTTTGAATTTCACCTCAACCAATCAATAACACATTGTCAGTCAATATCTTTGTTCCTGCTCTGGGTATTAATTTAAACCATTAGCTTGTCAGCCAAACCTCTTTCACTTAACACATTTGCTTGGAGTCCCCCTGAGATTTAAAGATAAGTTCATTTCAATTAAGTAACACATTTGCATGTTCACGGTTCTCTGATGTTAGTTAGTGGTAACATGACAGGCAGCTAAACAAATTAAATATTTCATCTTTATAGTATATTTTTATTGTTGTTATTTTATAATGATTTTTTTTTTTTTTTATGATTTAATGAATTATTAGCTTTTCTTTAAACTCACAACCCCCCCTGTAGTTCCTTTACGAACCCCAGTATAGGAAACCTTGATTTAATGTTTAATGTACTTCATGTTGTTAATTACAATAAATGGAATGTTTTCTTTATTGTATTTTTATATCAATATGATACAAGATTATCCTATTTAAATCAATCTGATAAATAAGCTAGCTCAAAAGTAATCAAAAAGTAGTGTGATTATATTACCTAAAATGTGTAATGTAATAGATTATGTTACAGACTACAATTTTTGTCATGTAATTTGGAATCAGGTTGTAAGTAACCTACCCAGTACTGCTTATAACTCCTGAATACTGTACATTGATTGACTGTTGTTGTTTGTATAAATATGACCTATCTTCCTGAATGAAGTTGAGAATGCATTGGTAGTGCCCCAAATCTCTGCTGATTCACTTTCCGAGGCCTGCGCAGCAACAGAATACCACTGGGGTTGATGGTAGGGATAAAAAACAGATAACAAACTTCCAAAGATTTAGGGCCAGATTTACTAAACCGGGCAAATTAGCTTTAGAGCGCAATTCCATAAAAACGCCAATGGAAGGGGGAAATTCTGCAGGTGATTTACTAAATCGCTAAATCGCATTGCGTGATTCATTTGAACAATTTTGCGTCTGAAAGGGAGACTTCTACAAATGCAAATTCAATAAGTGAAAGTGACGTGACATGTGGCCAAGTATGGTGACCCATACTCGGAATTTGTGCTCTGCATTTAACCCATCCAAAGTGCACACACACAGCAGTGAACACACACACACCGTGAACACACACCCGGAGCTGTGGGCAGCCATTTATGCTACGGCGCCCGGGGAGCAGTTGGGGGTTTGATGCTTTGCTCAAGGGCACACCTCAGTCGTGGTATTGAGGGTGGAGAGAGAGCGTGCTGTACATTCACTCCCCCCACCTACAATTCCTGCTGGACCTGAGACTCGAACTCGCAACCTTTGGGTTACGAGTCCGACTCTCTAACCATTAGGCCACGACTTCCCCGTGGTCAGGCACAAAAACAACTGTGTCCATGCCTTTTTAGTGCTAATTCTTCACTGCACATCTTTAGTAAATCCTGACAGTACCATTTTAATGCCAAAAGACAGTTAGTAAATCTGGCCCTATATCTAGTAATGAATTTAAACGGTTTCATACCTGTTGTTATGGATCTTTCTCTGCAGGTAGGGGGCGCTGTAGTGCTTGTGTGTAAAGTTATTGTAGTATGGGGCAGTTACGCCTGCCATGGGCACACTAGGACAGTGTACCAAAAAGATGAAGATAGCCATCAGACTGACCACTGCGCACAGCAAGCAGAAACGGATAATCCCGCGGCAGCGAAGGTTCAGCTTCTTTACAATGAAGCCACCCAGGAAGGTGCCTCCTCCACCAGCTGGTACCACCATATAACCTGGAATGAGAAAATGGAGTTAAAAACAACTCAGTGTAGTTGTTTCTTATACGCTAAGAGTAATTTGAGCAAGAGGGTGTGGCATTGAGTTTGATTGACATGTGATTCTTACCAAACCATGTTGCTGCCTCTGAAGCACTCAGACTAAACTGAGACTCTAGAAATTTGGGACCAAACGTGGACATTCCAGCTATGAGCGTGGCCTCTGTGGCACCAGCGAGGCACAGAAAGATGAAGGTAGGGTTCTTCAAAAGAAGCAACATTGACCTATAGAGAAAAAGAGAGAAAAAGCCTTATTCAATCATTTCAACAATTTCTTGCAAACAACTCAAGTTTCTGAATTTTACAATGTAATTCCTTGTAAAAAAAAAAAAAAAAAGAAATTAAATCATTAAATGTACTTGCAGAAAATATAATATTAATAATAGACCGCTACTTAGTACTCTTAAGTAAAAGTGTTCATTTTAACTCATTATATTTTTAATTATCTTTTGTGCATTTGGCAGTGAAATTTAATAATTCACCCAAAATCTATTTAAAGCTGTGCATTTGTACTAAACAAATACAACAAGACGTTTTTTTACCTTCCGGTTGCTTCTGGTCCATCCACATTATTGCTTTCTCAAGTGAAAACATTGTCTTGTTTGAATCAGAATATGTACAGAATGCAGATCAAGCACTGATTACAAGCACAAATAGTCCAAAACAGTTCTAAACAAATTTACTGGTGGATTTTGATGTGAGAGGACAACAGGAGATGGACTTTTTATTAGAGGAAGAATTATTATGGATTATGGACTGGTATTTTGGCCATAAGGGATGGTTTAATGTTAAAGTTTTTTTTCTTACAAACACAACTGTTTAATATGCAATTAAATATTTTATGTACTCTTTTTAAAAGTATGCTAAAGTGTACTTATTTTCACAATAGATTAGACCAAAAGCTGGCCAAATTGTTTTTTGTTTCACATAGGGCCTACATTAATCCTTTTTAAACTATGCAAAACATGCATTTTAAATGATTCTATCTAGCATTTTAAGTTAAAACGTCACATGATGTTCAGTTGACATCTCTTGGCCAACTATTCCAACATTTCAATTCCATAGATAATCGTGTCTCGATAATATACAACAGCATCAACTGACATCATTGATTTGTGCTTTTTTTTTTTTTTTATTTGGGTCGAAAGACCAATTGGTGAAATGTGGCAATTGTCTTTCAGTTGCCTTTGAAAACTGGACAGAGGAGAGGAAAACAACGGAAGGTTTTAATGATATCTAGTGGAAACTTGCGGCCAGATGAAAACTAGCAAGCCAAATGAAAAAACGACAACCCAATAACTCGTATGTGGCAGTTTGTTGGATCTTTAAAAGTAAAGTGTCAGTGAAAAGTGCTAATTTCCTGGATCCTTAAAAATCGTCTAGGGACTCATCACCCATCTGAATTCGCTGAACTTGCCAGACAAGAAAACTACAACCTCAGCTACTTCCCATCAACGAAGTGTTTAATTATAAACATGGCGGTACAGCACATGATAACAGATGGTGAAATGCGGTATATAGTCACACAAGTATGGGTTTTAATACGTTTGAAAAACCAGCAGAGGAAACAAACCTTCCTCTCCCTGGTCTTATGTTCATACCTGGGCATGTCCTTTACTGTTTTTCCAAACTGAGGATCAATCGCAGTGATCTGACTGCCATCCTTCAGCTGGTGGGCCTCTGAGACCCGCATGGCCACATACCGCTGAGAGCCTACAAGATATAGAAAGTGAGACTGTTATTCACACTAATACTATACTGTACTGCAGTCAGTTGACTTCTTTTAAATCGCACTTGTGGGTAGCACCTGGTAGCTGTCGTGGGTAACCCAGTATAGGCAGAGCGATAACCAGAGCTGCCGCTCCTCCTGCCAGGAAACCAATCCACCAAGCTCCCACCCACAGTGGGTTTTCAGGAGTCAGCTCTGTCCTAAGAGAGAGATAGAGAGAAAGTGTAAAAAACAAACCTAGTCCGTTACAGAAATTTAAATAGCATTTCTGCTATCTAATCTCCTATTTATGCATTCATATTTTGTGGTATTTATGTTTTGGATACATGCAGGACGTTTGTAAGTGGTCAATGACAGTTATTATATTTATATTAGTGCTGTCAATCGTAAAAAAATAACTAATTAATCATCCTTTTTTTCTGAAATGAATAGCGATTAATCCCACCCAACATTAAAGCTGTTAAATATACATTTATATTGCAATAATTTCACATCCAATCTTCAAATTAATGAAGAAACAACAAAAAGACAGTATATTTTTAATATTTGTTTAATGGCATCTTTTTTCTGATTTAAGGCGAGTATCACTGATACCAATACTACCTAATATTTAACCATTGACTATATGTAAGGTTGACTATACTAACATTACAGTATAATTGAGAGCTATCAATTTTAACATTGATTAGACTTAAAAAAAATTACAAATAATTTAAGTGAACTTAAAAAAAAAATCTTCACATAAAGCCATTATAATAAATGTCTGTCACGAATCCGGTCCGTGGCCTTTCGTCTGATTGCCACCAGAGGTCGCTCTCCCGTTATATTGACTTTCACATTACACAGACTGTTGCATGTCACCTTGGACTGCGTTTACCATCATCCATTGCACTGATTACACACAGCTGTAACCAATCACACACACACTATATTACACCTACTCAGATCCTTCTCAAACTGCCGAGTATTATTTAGCGTTTATCACTCTCCTAGCCATAGCTACATTACAGAGCCATTCCAAGTTTTCTGAGTTAAAGTCTAGTTTAGCCTGTTTATTGCCTGAGTCATTTGTGTCTTGATCCTAGCCTGTGTATTTCGTTTCTGTGTAATCTACGCCTGCCCTGTAGTTTATAGCCTGCCTTGAATCCCTCTCTTGTCTTGTCGTTTGGACTCTGTTTGCTCCTGCCTGGACCATTGCTCGTGTACCTGGATTATCTCTCTTTGTTTTGCCCCCTGGATTACGTTCGCCGCCGATCAACCCCGTCTATTCACTGGACTACTCTTGTGTCTTGCCCGTGCCATACCCGTTTGCTGTTGTTCGACCACGTTTATTAATAAAAGCTTGCATATGGATCCGCACGCCTCACGTCTCGTCGGCTCCGTAACAATGTCATATTTACCTGTGCCCTGCAGCAAGTAGGAAATATACAGAAATTGAATAAAGTTATCAAACACTAAATTAAATATTGATTTTCTCTTTTTCTTTTGTTCTTTGATTAACAGACATCACAGCAGCTGGGTTATTAGGTTATTTGGCTGCTATTACTTTAAGAGCTGCCGCTGCTGAACGCAACGCGGATCTGCCACACATGCTCTTAGTTTCATTTGCACTTTAATATGAAATGATACAGGCTACAGAGCGTGCTGCTGTATTTGTGCGTGCAATTGAAGAGCACGGGCTACGAGCACAGTATAACGGCTGAAAGGACAGGACAATTCTCTTGAAGCTCCTCATCACCTGTACCCTTTCCGTGCTTGTTTGACTAACTCCTGGCGCTGAGGTGAAGTAGAGTGCGTATGTAAAGTCTCATGTTTGATGTGGTTGTAAAGATGTTCTGCATCTAAATAAATGCAATTCTTGTCAAGAAAAAAAAAAAAAAAAAAAAAAAAAAAAAAAAGACAGCAGTTGTGAGTGGGGTGGCCAAGCCTAGCTCTGCCCCTGCGTTAACTGCACTAAATATTTTTAATGCCATTAAACTGGAAAAATGTATCACCTGCATTAACACGCTAATTTTGACTAATTTATATATTTTTAATATTTACATAATTTATAATTCAATAATAGACTATTGCTGTAGATAAATGTAAGTTTTTTTGTGTTAATTACTTACTAAGCTTTTGGTATTGGCCAGAGTGTTAATATTGGTGCATAATAAATGTGTATCAGGGTTTAAATAAGGATTAGATGCAATTCAACTATTTAACACTAGGAGTCGGACACTTGTGAAAGCCTTTTCAGGAAAAATTCATCCAAAAATGCAAATTCTGTCACTGCTTATGCAATACTGTACATTGCATCTGTGAATTTTAGAAAAATATGTCCTCAAAATTAACTTTCATTTTGCGTGAGCTACTTATTTTAATAAAGTGAGTATTAATTTGCTGAAATGTTTATTTTCTTACTCATTAGCCACTTACTTTTGGTCGATTTCTGTGTAGATGTTGAGAAAGAATCCACCGAGCAAGTATCCAGCCGCAGGTCCTACAATGGCAGCTGTGTAGAAGATCCCTGAGAAAACAGAAGAAAGCATATCAAGCCTCTGTGGCTCCCTCCTCTGCCCCCTGAGTTATATGAAAGCTGGTCTGGTTTCTCACACCGATTCATGTTTTTGATCAAAAGACACAATAATATGCAGTTTGTATTTCCAGTGCCTATGTCTGGAGAGGGGCAAACAGGGTAGCGATTGTCCTCAATGGCCTTTGAAAACTGGACGTTGGGGAGAAAAACAATGGAAGGAGGTTTTATTGATGTCTGAAGTGGAAACTAGTGGCTCTCACTGATAACAACAAAAGAAAATGACTAGGTGTGTCAAACCTGAGTGGGACAAACTGACAGGGTTCAGTGAGGGCAAATTCTTGAGTGTTTTCCGTGTAAGCAAGAGACAAATCACACGAAAGGATTTTATAATATAGATCTGAGTGCTTGAGTACTTTTGAAATCGGCTACACATTAACAAACAAACCCTCTGACAAAATCAAGTCTTATTAATACAGGGATGCACCGATATTAGGGCCCCAATTTAATTCCATTTTAGTGCTTCAATTGAATTTCAACAATAAGGCCCTAGGAAATCTGTTTTGTTTTTTCCCAAATTCTGATATAATTTTTCTGGATTCTGGGTTATCACCAAGAATTGTACTAATCAAATTAATTTGATAAATTAACCACTTAATCAATCTTTAAGCTAGTGAATGTTAGATGATGGCAAAGGTAATATAAATGTAAAAGTAGGGAAAATGGCCAAGCAGAACAAAGTTTCTAATATCAGCCTAATACAGTACATATTTTCATGTTGTCATCACACTCACCAATATATACAGGTGCGTAGTCTGACTTGACATTCTCATCTAGGTAGGTGACCCCGAGGGTGTACAAAGGGGTTGCTCCGACCCCGTGCAGAAACTGGCCCAGCATAAAGACATAGCGGTAAGCTGAGAGCCCACCTTCCTCGCCGACACACATCTCGGAGTGATTGGCCGAGCACAGTCCCATACGCTCCGGGACTCTCACCTGATAGGGTGGTGTGGTGAAATGGGGCAGGGCAAAGACCAGAGAGCCCACTGCCATGATGAGCACACCCCAGCCCAGCCATCGAGGCTTATGACCAGTACCACCAAAGTAGCTCACGAATGTCAGGCACACACAAGCAGCAATGTCATAGGAGCTCGCGATGAGTCCCGCCTGCAACAGCAACACAAACAACACATTGTGTTAAAAATGCTGAGGTGTACATAAATCCCAATTTGAATACGGTTTCCTATAATGTGTGAGACTAGTATTACACATAAACCATTGTGATATGCAAGATGGTTGCTTCTCTGATATAATATTCGATTAAAATTGATCAAAAATGACAGTAAAGACATTTATAATGTTACAAAAGTTTTCTATTTTAAATAAATGGTGTTCTTTTGAACTTTCTATTCATCAAAGAATCTTGAATAAAAAGCATCACATTTTTCCAAAAAAAAATAATATTAAACATTGATAATAATAGTAAATGTTTCTTGAGCATCAAATCAGCATATTAGAATGATTTCTGAAGGATCATGTGACAATGAAAACAATTCAGCTTTTGACATCACAGGAATAAATTAAAATAGTTTAAAATTGATTAAAATGGAAAACAGATCTTTTAAATTGTAATAATATTTACAATATTACTGCTTTTACTGTATTTTTTTAAATAAAGTTATTATACTACAAAAATGTGTGTCAAATCAATATTTTCAAAAGTTGACTGAACATCCTTAAAAATTGTGACTGGCCAGGTGAACAGTAATATTTCATAGAAAATAATATGAGTAAAATTATAAGTCTTTTTAACATATAATGGTTAATTTTAATGCATTTTAGATGGCGATGCAACAATACTATCATTCTGGCCAATACCAAATATCATATAATTATTTATGTTATAACCGATAAGCAATTTTAGACTATTCTGTCTAACTTGGTTCAAAATAAAACACTGAAAACTAAAATTAATCATTTTATATGCTACAAGTGAATTTAGGCATCACAACATCATAATGTACAGTGTGAAATTGGATATTTATGTTGAAATTTGCTTAAAGGGACAGTTCACCCCAAGAAAGTGAAATACTGTCATCATTTATTCATCATCCACTTGTTCCAAACCGGAGTTTGTTTCCTCTGCTGAGCACAAAAGAAGGCATTTTTGAACAATGTTGATAACAAAACTGTTGGTGGTAGCCATTGACTTCCATAGAATTATTTTTTTTTTTTTCAAACTATGGAAGTCAATGGTCACTGCCAACTGTTCGGTTACCAGCATTCTTCAAAATATCTTCTTTTGTGTTCAATAGAAGAAAGATCTTCAGGTTTGGGAAAACTCAAGGGTGAGTGTATGATGACAGAATTAAAATTTGTGGGTCAACTATCCCTTTAGGATTACATGTCAGAGTGTTGTACTAGTAGCTTTAAAGATTAACTTTAAAGGGGTCATATGATGCGATTTCAAGTTTTGCTTTCTCTTTGGAGTGTTACAAGCTGATTGTGCATAGATAAGATCCCTGAAGTTGCAAAGACTAAAGTCTCAAAACCAAAGAGATATTCTTTATCAAAGTTAAGACTCTGCCATGCCCCCCCTAAAATGGCTCATTCAAACACGCCCCCACATGTCTACGTCATGATGTGGAAATATTTGCGTAAGGCATGGTTTCAGTAACCACAGTAGTGTTGATGCAGCCATGTCAGGGAGCACTTTATTTGGCCTTCCGAAAGTAGATGCATTTAGGAATCATTAAGATTACTTACAACAGAACAGCAATGCATTTTATGGACGACAGTTTCGTGAACCTAGGAGAGGAGGTAATTCTGACTTTGCTATGCCAATCTGGCACTTCTGAATCAGCGACTGTATGTTTTGTTATTAGTTTAAGTATTTGCTATTGACTGTTCAAATGCGTTTTGCACGTCCTGAGAGAGAGAGAGAAAGACAGTCACATCACAGCACATCAGCTATCTTAATCACGGCTTGTTTGTGTGTGTGTGTGTGTGTGTGTGTGTGTGCGCGCGCGTGTGCATGTGAGAGAGAGAGAGAGAGAGAGAGTGAGAGAGAGAGAGAGAGAGAGAGAGTCACAATGGAGTTAGTCTCAGCCTCAGACGTCACGCCCACGGACCGTTTGCTAAACGTCTGATGCATATGGCACTTATCTGGAAACACTTCAGGAGTGTCGAAGTCGTCGTCGGATTGATTGAATTATACAGGATTTTCAGGAGACGTGCGTGTCGCGTTCTTTAATGTTCCGCCTGGAAACAAAGATGCCGTGGCGCCAAACCCCCTCACGAAAGAAGAAAGACGTTGTGTTTACAAATGTGACGACGAACGCTTATCATGATCAAATAAACGCTGGATTTTCAAAAGTATGTGAAATATTTAAACTTTGCGGCATGGAATCTTTAAAATACATCTGAGAGTTTCACACACCGGTCTGTTATTGTGGCGACATTTCCACGCCCCGAAACATGACGCTGAACGAAACGAACTGTGATTGGTTGTTTGACATGTTGGTCAAATGGCCTCATGGGCAGGCCTTGGCCAATGAAAGCTACCATACATTCTAGACCTTCAGCCGTCAGTCTGAAGGTCTGGCAACGCAAGACTACAGTGGAGTCAGCTATCTTAATCGCGGCTTGTGTGTGTGTGTTTGAGAGAGAGAGAGAGAGAGAGAGAGAGAGAGAGAGAGAGAGAGAGAGAGAGAGAGAGAGAGAGAGAGAGAGAGAGAGAGAGAGAGAGAGAGAGAGAGAGAGAGAGAGAGAGAGAGAGAGACAGGGTCACATCGCAGCGGAGTGTACAGCCCGTCAGAAATAGTCTTAATCGCGGCTTGTTTGCAAACACATACGAGCATCATCACTGTGTCTGTCACGTGACTCTGTTCCCTTCTCGGGCTTGAACTGATGGTAAAACTAAGGACATTATTAACTGTCTTTAATTTTGAAAGCTGAAGCTTGCGATTATGGAAAGGGGCGTTACATTTCTGACGCGGCTTGTGGTGTTTGGCCAATCACAATGCACTGTGCCAGTTGGCCAATCAGAACAGACTGTGCTTGTCGGAAGGAGGGACTTTGTATAAAATGAAGCATTTGAGAGAGGCGGGGCATAGAGGAACTACTATAATGTACAGTATTTGAAAAATAATGTGTTTTTTGAACATTAAAGCATGTCAACATATTCTGTTACACCAAATACACAAAATAATGATCTTTAAAAAAAGCATCATATGACCCCTTTAAGTGAACATTAGATGCTGGCAAACGTAATCTAAACGTAAAAATAGAGAAAATGAGCATGCGCAATTAAATATGCAACATCCAATATCAATCAATACTAGCAATTATTTTTTTTAAATATCTAATGTATATAAGCGGTATGGTACCGATACACCCCTCTAACTATACAAATGACAGTTTATAATAGATTGACCTGGTAGCTGCGCAGGTCAAAACGTCTCTCGATGGAGGTGATGACGGTGTTGATGAAGCCATTAATAATCATGCCCTGGAGGAAGGAAGCCACACAGAGGAAGAAGAGAACCCAGCGTGGGGTGTTGAAGGTCTGGATACACCGTGGGGTCAGTGCTCCCCATCCACAAATATTCTCAGAGTCTGTCGGAACAAACTTCACCCCAGTGTGTGGCTCTGTGAGGTCAATCCCTTTTTTGCCTGTCTTGTGGAGCACAGTGTGGGCATCTCCAGATGGGCTGCCTAGGCCAGAGCCCTGGGACTCCACTGGGCTGGGAGTGTCCAGGCTGGGTCCCAATGGACTGTCATGTAGGACCAGAAGCTCTTGCTTGGAGCTGAAGGAAGTGTCATTGTTCAGCAGGTGGGGCATGGCCCCAGCAGTGGGCACTGTGACAGACTTTGTGAAGAGTACGATAACAAAACTTTTCCACAGGAAACACTGATTCTGTGTGTAGTTTTGCAGAGTGATACAATGGCAGTCTTTGGAAAAAGGATCCCTTAATAGAATTTCTTACAGTTTAAACTGAAGTCATACAGATTTTGGAAATAAAAATTCTGCAAAGAAGAGTGAGAAAGAGACAATTAATAAGTTTGTCACCAACTTAAGTAAATTCACAGTAAATCATTTATTAAACTCCAAAAACAAATCTATTCAAGCCAGTTTCCACCACGAAAAAAAGATAATTGCTACTTTTTAATCTCAAAATTGGGACTTTTGTTGCTCACAATTCTGAGAAAATATCAGAATTTGTAAGATATAAACTCAGAATAAACTAGCGATTCTGACTTTTTCCTCAAAAGTCTGAGTTTAAATTGTGCAATTCTGACTTTATTTTGAGTTCACATCACACTTTTTTTAATCTGCCACAGAATAACAAAAAATAAAATATGTAATTGAGACTTCTTTTGTCTCACAATTAGGGTCGACCGATGTGTGTTTTTCAGGGCCGATGCTGATTATTACAGATTAAGACCGATAACCGATATTTTGAACCGATATATATATATATATATATATATATATATATATATATATATATATATATATATATATATATATATATATTATTACCTATAATTATATTATATATAATTACCTTTTTATTTATTTTATTCTGTGGCAGAAACATCTTCCATACTCTCTCTGAATTTTTTTTGCAAAAACTGTACCTATAGAGGTACAACAGCCTGTCAGTGGGGTAGTCTCTTTAAAGCGACACCTTTGTCCCTTAAGGGTTGTTCTTTACCCCTAAAGGGTTCATAGTAATACCATGAGAGTATTACTACCTTAAGGGTACATTTTATTACTCTAAGGTACTAATATGCACCCTTTATGACAGTGTGTCAATTAAAAGGCATAAAATAATTTCTCTTTATCCAGTGAAGTCAACCGTGACCTCCAAACAGACCCCAAAAACTCTAATGTGCAGGGATTAGTTCTGCATGCCATCTACAGTCCACAAAACACTCTTTTGGGATAGACACCTGGCATGTTAGACTCACACTGTGCTCTCTGTGGCAGAGCCTTTATGTCTTCTTCTCCAGAGTGCGGCTGACCCACAGTAGCCCACAGGGCCATTAGGAGATTTTGAATATTCAAAATTATGTTTCAATTTATGTTCCGCACACACAAGTTCCACACATGCAGGGGTTAAAGCAACGCTGCATTCATTCAGTACACATGTGTGCTACACTGAAATTCTTGCATTGAATATTTTTGCTTTGGGTATCTGTACCCTTACAGAGTTGAAATGACCGGGTGTTTGCATTGTATATATATATTAGGGGTGGGCGATATAGCCTCAAAATTATATCACAATATTTCAAGAATATTTGCGATTATGATATTTATGACGATATACAAAAATGTAAGTCTATTGTCATAAGGTGGCAGCAGCAGCTTTATAGTGCAATAGTAGTAACCAGTGTTAGGCAACTATAACTATTAGTTATAGTTACTAGTTACTTCTCACAAATAGTAACTGAGTTAGTATCTGAGTTACATCATTATAAAAGTAACCAATTACCATGGAAAGTAACTATTGCGTTACTTTAAAACAAAAAGGTCAAATATGTCAAATAACTTGGATGCCTCCAATATTAAATGAATGAAATGGACACTACATGGAATAAATTATTATTTTTAAACATTGTACACTAATACAAAATAACAATTTAAAAATACTTATTTAACACTGATAATTTTTTAACATTCTAGCAGACATTATACTAACAAAGCACAATTTAACTTAAAATTAATAAGTTAGTAAAATAATATTTTGTGGCCATTTTTGAGACCCCCTTCTTGAATAAGGCTTGCAAATAAATGCAGCCTTGCTGAGCAGAAGGGAATTCTTTTAAAACATTAGAAAATATTACAGATCCCAATTTGAACACTATGTGTGAACGTTATAATAAATGTATTAATAGAGCTGTTGTAATTAATATCATTATTATTGTCTTTTTAATTTTATTTAACAGAACAACTGTAAAATTACAATACTAACATTTATGAATGTTGATGGAGCATTTATTTTGACGGAAACCCGCAGGAAGTCCTCAGTGCTTCTTTTTGTTGACAGCAGCAGATTTATAAATTATTCTCATTACTAATTTGGGAAGATGCACGTATCACATTGTCACATGCCTTGTAAAAATCCATTAAAGTGTTACTGAGCAACTGACAAGTAACAGTTTCAGCTCAGATTTCCCTCGCGATTTGGACTTTGAACAGCGTCGCCAGCTCCTGCAGCGCTGTTTGAATGCAATTCATGCGTGTATTAGAAAACAAAGTTCTGCATTGTATTTAATTGTTTAAGGCCATTTCGCAATTTTAATCATCATACAGTAACCAGCAACAACCACCCTCCCTCTTCTCACCGGAGACATGAGATGCAGCGCTAAACGGTCTCTCGCTGTCGGTGCTTGTAATGATTTTTGCGTCTTTCTCGTACAGTTTTAAATGCTTCCACACTGCAGACGTGTTTGCTGCATTAGTGCACGCCTCTATTTGATCAAGTCAAGTCATTGTTCGGTACAATTTGTTCGGTCACTTTGCTTATTCGGCCGAACACCGAAAGAGTTTTTTTTTTTTTTTTCGCTGCCGAACAATCGTAGTTTCATTTGGGTTTGAGTATTATACAGCGCTTTAATATAGCCTAATAGAGCGCGCGCCGGCACATTTGTGCGTGGTGCACTTGAAGAGCACGTGCTATGAGCACAGTATAACGACTGGCAGGACAGGAAGATTAATTTTTACTGACATATGGCCTGACAACATCTCATCTGACCGCAGTTCACTGATGTTCTACTGAAGCTCCTCGTCTCCGGTAACGTTTCCACGCTCGTTTGATTCGCGCCTGGCGCTGAGGTGAAGTTGGAGCGCCTGTCTGAAAACGGTCCGTTTAATGTGCCCGTAAAGACGTTCTGCGTCTGAATAAACAGTTGTGAGTGTGGTGGCCAAACCTAGCCCCGCCCCTGCGTTAATTGCGTTAAATATTTTTAATGCGTTAAACTGAAAAAATTAATCGCCTGCGTTAACGTGCTAATTTTGACACCACTTATATATATATATATATCGCCTGGCAGAAGCCAATGGCTAGCAAAGTACAACAACAAATAATGTATGTGGAATGACACCACAAGCTCAAATTTGACCTTCAAGGCGTTTTAAATGGAAGAATTAGGAAGGGATAAAAATCTTATTTAACTAATTTAGTATCATTGTAGGAAATTTATCCTTGGCTCATGTGTTCACTTGAAAAAGAAAACTTTGAGAATGCAACAGTGCCATTAAGAGCACAGGCATACAAACGTAAGGTGTACAATTTTAGGCAAGTTTTACCTGCGTAAGGCCATTAAGACATTTTCAAACTTGAATGTCTTCTTAAGTTAATAAGCTGCTTCCTAAAAGACATTCACTTCATGCAGACATACATACTATTAAAGTATATAAAATTTAGTAATTAATTTATATGCACTTACTTCAAACTACAGTCCATTTTAGAAACAGACTTGTGTGTTGGTTATAGTATAGCCTACATAGTGCTTCGATTTTGCGAAAAACTAAACTTAAGTTAATTTAAATTCCTTGTACGTGCAAATTAACCTGGCCAAACATCTCTGCTCACATTTGATTTTTGCCACATAATTACCAGCAGCTTTGTGATTCATGCATTGGCATTGTAAAATAATTTACAACCATTATTTGAACAAAGTTCACTCCATAGAATTGCACCCATGCAAAACAAATACAAATGCTTTGCTATTATTGCACTTGACTTGGCAGACACTTTAATCCAAAGCAAGTTCCAGTGCAATAAAGTTACACTGTACATTCTATGAGTACATGCATTCCGTAGAAATGAAACTTAGGATCTAAATGTTACAAAACATAAAAACATGACATATTACAGCCAAGAACTGCATTACAGTTGTCACACAGAAAGAATAGCAACTTTGCCTACCTCGGTTCCTCAGATACTTCATTGGTTTAAAACGGTCTGAGATTTTGATTGTGCAAATAATCAGAGAGTACAAGCAGCAAAAGAGACTAGAAGCAAGCAAGACAGCCCCAAAATGGGGAGTTACCCCAGCCTCTCACTCCTTCACATCTATCACTGAAGCAGCACAGTCCTGCCCACTGTATCTACCTGACATGTGATGATCAGCACCTCAGAAGTCTCTTCTTAACTCATGACACTTAACATTTCATGAATGTATTTATCTAGCAAACCAAGGAGGAAGAAGTTCAATTTCTGCCGTCCCAGTCAGTTCAGATTTTAATTTGCCTTGCTAACACTCTAACGTGCCCTACCAAAAAAAATAATAATACAAATAAATAAAAAATAACAAAATTAATTATCTACATAATAATAATAATCTATAATAAACTAATTAAATATTTTAAATGTATCATTTAACTAGAAGTTGTTTCTAAATACTATATATATATATATATATATATATATATATATATATATATATATATATATATATATATATATATACACACACACACACACACACACAGGTGCATCTCAATAAATTAGAATGTCGTGAAAAAGTTATAACTTATTTCAAAAGGTGAAACTTTCATATATTTTAGATTCATTACATGTAAAGTAAAACATTTCAAAAGTTTTTTTTTGTTTTAATTTTGATGATTAGAGCTTACAGCTTATGAAAGTCAAAAATCAGTATCTCAAAATATTAGAATATTTACATTTGAGTTTCAATAAATTACCATCCATACAGTATAAATTCCGGGTATCTCTTGTTCTTTGAAACCACAATAATGGGGAATACTGCTGAAAGAGGGTAAGTCACAGAGGGTCATTACTGAAAGGTGTGGCTGTTTACAGAGTGCTGTATCAAAGCATATTAAATACAAAGTTGACTGGAAGGAAGAATTTGGGTAGGAAAAGGTGCACAAGCAACAGGGATGACTGCAAGCTTGAGAATACAGTCAAGCAAAGCCGATTCAAACACTTGGGAGAGCTTCACAAGGAGTGAACTGAAGCTGGAGTCGGTGCATCAAGAGTCACCACGCTCAGACGTCTTCAGGAAAAGGGCTACCAAGCCACTTCTGAACCAGAGAGAATGTCAGAAGCATCTTACCTGGGCTGTGGAGAAAAAGAACTGGACTGTTGCTCAGTGGTCCAAAGTCCTCTTTTCAGATGAAAGTAAATTTTGCATTTCATTTGGAAATCAAGGTCTGGAGTCTGGAGGAAGAGTGGAGAGGCACAGAATCCATGTTGCTTGAAGTTTCCACAGTCAGTGATGATTTGGGCTGCCATGTCATCTGCTGGTGTTGGTCCACTGTGTTTTCTGAAGTCCACAGTCAACAAAGCCATCTACCAGGAAATTTTAGAGCACTTCATGCTTCCTTCTGCTGACAAGCTTTATGGAGATGCTGATTTCATTTTCCAGCAGGACTTGGCACCTGCCCACACTGCCAAATGTACCAAAAGCTGGTTCAATGACCATGGTGTTACTGTGCTTGATTGGCCAGCAAACTCGCCTGACCTGAACCCCATAGAGAATCTATGGGGTATTGTCAAGAGGAAGATGAGAGACACCAGACCCAACAATGCAGATGACCTGAAGGCCGCTATCAAAGCAACCTGGGCTTCCATACCACCTCAGCAGTGCCACAAACTGATCACCTCCATGCCACGCCGAATTGAGGCAGTAATTAAAGCAAAAGGAGCCCCTACCAAGTATTGAGTACATATACTGTAAATGAACATACTTTCCAGAAGGCCAACAATTCACTAAAAAAAAATTTTTTATTGGTCTTATGAAGTATTCTAATTTGTTGAGATAGTGAATTGGTGGGTTTTTGTTAAATGTGAGCCTAAATCATCACAATTAAAAGAACCAAAGACTTAAACTACTTCAGTCTGTGTGCATTGAATTTATTTAATACACGAGTTTCACAATTTGAGTTGAATTACTGAAATAAATGAACTTTTCCACGACATTCTAATTTATTGAGATGCACCTGTATATGTATGTATGTATGTATGCATATATATATATATATATTTTTTTTACTTTTAATATTAGCTAAAACAATATATAGATATGTAACTGCATGTTAGCACGTTTTTATTTTATTTATTTATTTTTTAAGTTTTGTCAGATGTTTTAGGTGAAAATACAACCTGGATGTGGAACTGAGTGCCCATGAATCATGTGGCAGTAGAGGTGAATGGGAATGTTAACAGCTTTCTCCAGGTATTATATTATATTAATTTAACAGTTTCCCAATAACAGCATTGCACATTGATGGATAAAATGAGATGCAAACAGAGCTTGTTAAATGCACAAGCTCTTCATATAAATCATGCCAAGAAACCAAACATCAGAATGAGTGTGATGATCAGTTTTCTTCCAGTCAGTTAAGAAATCTTAAAGAGAACAGGACAATGAACAAACAACAAAAGCAAAATGAAAATTCCCAAACCAGTATTGTCATAAAAAAAACTGAGGAACTGAGTCTATGCCGTTGCAATTCCTGGTTTTAATTTCTGACTCATTAGCATGGATCTATGAATAATGAACACATGGTTGAAAAGCTGTGGAGTTACTATAGCGTTAAGAGTAATGGTGGTGGTGCAGCTGAGGCTGTGTGAGCGAATCATTTCTCAGATCTGTCTTCAAAAGAACTTTGGTTCATGCTTTGTTACAAAGAGATTAATAAAAAAAAAGCCTAATTATTTGTTCTTGTGTTCTATGAACTCTTTCATTTCTAATTATAAACGTGTGATCAAACGGAGGGAAGGATAACATCAGAGAGAGCTTAGAGTCTCAGGGTGGGAACATGTGTTTGTTGTGGAGTGCAGGTTCCTTCCCTTTTCTTTGTACTAAGCTGGATGGTCATATGGTGAGATATGAACTGTGAAAATATGAAAAGAACAAGGAAACAAAGCAAGACCACGAGAACGGCACTTTCACTCTTTTTTAGGATTTCTGGGAAGGAAGCCTTATCTGTAAAGCATTTACACAAACATCTATTTTTAAAAAATGCATAATGCTGATTTAAGTGCTGGGTGCGAATGGTTAACCTCAGATGTGTTTATTACAAAATGTAACAAAAAAAAAATTCTCCAACAGCCCTTTGTATTTTTTTTATGCATTTGGCAGACACTTTTATCCAAAAACATTGTATTCAAGGATTCAAGGTACACATTTTATCAGTTCATTCATGCATTCCTTGGGAATCAAGCCTATGACTTTGATGTTGCAAGCACTTTTTCTCTTGTGCGAGCTACAGTACAGGAACAAGCATTTGTATCAAATTTGTTTTAAATATTTTAAGTACTCTAAAAATAGTGTAGGATTTACACTATTTGATAGAAAACAATTGCTAGTAACTTTCACAAACGATTAAAAAAAGAAAACGCATAATCCATCAAATGAAATGCGAAATTTTTAGGTAGAAAAACCAAAATGGATTTTCTTGTAAAATGTACTCCAACATTAATTAATTGTATTAATTGTGAATCATTCAACTAATTAATTAATCTGCATATCATGTAATTTTTTTTATAGATTGGCAATCATATATATATATATATATATATATATATATATATATATATATATATATATATATATATAATTTATTCATTATTTATATGTATTTATTTTATCCAAACAAAGCATCTACAGACAGACAGACAGACAGATAGATAGATAGATAGATAGATAGATAGATAGATAGATAGATAGATAGAAATCTACAGTAGACCGTACAGTATAGTGCAAGAAAACATTTAAACTTGATCATCTCAGACAACATTTAAAAACAGAACGAATAAAGAATATGATAATCACAAACCTGAAAACTGAAAGTGCAAGCATGTTTCCATCAGCAAATAAAGCTTCCTACAACGTTCACCTCTCTCGAATTATGGCAAAGCAGGCCAACCAATCAGAGCCCTGTTTTTCTGTTATCCTGCTCTATCACTGGCTGGAAAACTATAAAACAGCCTATGCTGAGGCACAATACAAAACTTAATATCAGTTGGGAGATAACACTTAAAGCAAACTAGCTTTATGAGGCAATTTTTTAGTCACCAGTTGGAGATTTTTTTCCATTGAACAAGGAAGTAATCTAAATAATACCTGCATTCACATGCATGTATTTAAAATATAATCTTTCTATCTTTCACTGAGACTTGCATTACCAGGGTTTTGCTGCATGGCCTTGTGGGATGCAGTCTAGACCTAGTGATTTGATGGAAGCAGACAAGGGAAGTCTCTGACCCAATAGCGACAGCTGATCTTACTTCATCCTGCATAGATAAGGAAGCAGTTTAATTCATGCATTGACCACAGAGAAAGTCACATGCAAACAGACAGACACGCAAATATAAAGTCATGCAAAGCAGGTAACCATGTTAAACTATCTTAAGCTACAAAACTATGCAGAGTCCTCACACAATATGCAACTGTATCTCCTGACCTGAACCTGTTTGGTTGGATGAATGGATATATAATTTACAGCCATATCATTTAAGGCATATGTGCTGTATATGTTGTGCTTAGTGCTGGGCGATATGAGCAAAAATTCATATCTCTGTATTTTTTGGCTGATTTGCGGTATATATCTCGTATTTTGTATTTGGAGTAAACAAATAAAGTGAATGTTACCATGTAGGCATATTTTATCTGCAAAAAAGTGTTAAAATCACATAACATTCTAACATTGTAATCTAAAAACAAAAACAAGGCTTTTAAAGCAGAAGTTAAATTTACTAAACTAAAAAATGAAAGTAAAAAAAAGCACAGACTAATTGAGTAAAAAGGCTACTTTATTACCCCATTACAGTCACTTTAAAGTTAATGCTATCATACAAATACATTTACTTGTAGGTTTAAAATTCTACATATGTCACATTTATATTGTCCAACTACAAATATTTCAGAAAAATTAATATTTTAGTCAGAGTTATTGCGCTCCTATTTCATTGCGCTCCGTCTGTTTGGCGCGCATGCGCGCGGCGGTGTTCGTTCTGAACGAAGTGTGTGAAGTTTAGCGGAGAATCGCAAAGCAAAAGCTCATGCACTTCTGACAGCAAAATGAACATATTTCCGTCGATATCGATATATCGTACAAACTCGATATACCGCCCAGCCCTAGTTGTGCTTTTAGAAGCATGCATGCAGACTAAGTGTCCTATATCTCCAGGGACTTGTCTCATCATTTAGCTGTAAACTTGTCTGTGCATAGGTGTAACCAAGTGGAACGAATGACCTACAGAAGCAGCCAATCAGTTTCTCTGCACTCCAGGTTCGCCTCTGGCACAGGAAAATGTGGGTTAACAGACTGCCATAACAAGACAGTAACAACTAACTTTGCTTGGATTGCTATGTGACCACATTCAGTGGCAGCCGTTGACCTAAAGTGTAACAAAAGTATACTTTGGAAAAATGCATTTATTTATCCGTTTTATTTCTGTTTCTAGAGTATACTTTTGAAGATACTTTTAAAGTCCTAGACAAAGGCCCCAGCCAACCATTTGTTTTTTTAAGACTTTTTTTTTTAAATAAATGTTCTACAATTGTGTTGTTTTAGTATCATTGAGATGCTATTATGGTGTTTATTCACATTTTGAGTTTTTTATTTAATATTTTAAGTATTCTTTATCCTTTTCTATCTACTTCTTTTTTTTTTTATATAAAAAAAAACAAAAAACTTTTCTTTGTGTACTGCATTACGAAGGCTAACCGAGACTTGTCACAGCACTTACTATTATTGCTCTTTTGTTGGTTTTGATTGCTTCTATTGTCCTCATTTTTAAGTCGCTTTGGATAAAAGCCTCTGCTAAAAGACTAGCCTAAATGTAAAAGTACTGTAACTATATACTTTCCTTTTTCCATTTTAATTTTAGTCATTTTGGTGTGTTTTTGTTATTTTATCAGCATTTAAAAATACGGCTATATAGTTTCTATTACTGTTTATTTTAGTTTTAGTTATTTTTGGTAAACTAAAAGAAAATGAGAAATGTTGCCTTGGCATCTAGCTGATATAAAATAAGTTAATTGTTTTTAAAATATTGTTGTTACGGAATGATCAGAGCATGAGACGTTCGGATCCATCTGCAGAGTTTTATTCATGATCATGGTCGGAAACAAGCATGGGTCAATAAACAGCAAACAGACATGAATGAGGCAAGACAAAGAGTATTCCCTAAAGCCCTATTCGGACGGTAACTGTTTCTCAGGGGGACGTAAGTGATTTTCACCATATACAGGGGGTAGTTGGTGATTTAATTGCCGTCCGAATCCAGGATGTCGGTGTTTATCTCTCACCACCCCCGTGAAAATCCCCGGCTGAATTACCTACTGTTTTTTGACAAACACCGAGGTCGTGTGGTAATTTAATTGCCGTCCGAATCCACATCTCTGAGTTTACGAGAAGAAATCGATTCAAAATTCAGTGTTTAATCCGTTTTTGAGCACTCCCGAACACCGTAACTTTGTACTTCGGTGTAATTTACATATTATTTCTGAAATGCTGGAAAGTATTTAAAAGAACAATACTTCATGACTGCTCAACCACAGCGACTGGGAGCAGAAAAGAAGAAAAGCACATAAACTTTCAAATGGGTCTTTATTATGGCAGCAGCAGGTATGCAATACAATTTTAAAATGTGTATTATAAATAGGGCTGTGTATTGGCAAGAATCTGGCGATACGATACGTATCACGATACAGGGGTTGCGATACGATATATTGCGATACATTGCGATACTGTAAGCAAGGCGATATATTGGGATATTTCTTATTTTAGGAATAGGATATATTTTTAGGAAAGCTGTCATTAAGAGCACACCACCATATGCAAACAGAAATAAATAAATACTGTACATAAAAATTGTTTAACCAGAACACACTGGGATCTGCATTTGCAATAATCAGTCCCTGTAACATTCAACGTTATTGAACCACTTTTTGTGCAGTATGAGTCAAGGGGGAAAAATTAAAGTGCTTGCAGGATTCTTTACTTAAATGTATGTATAAAATGAATTTTATAAAAAAGACCAGATATATTTTTAGACCTTGCTTTAAAGGTTCACAGTTTAAGTTTACATTTACATTTATGCATTTAGCAGACCACCATGCATTTAGCAGACCTCTTGTTGTATTTGAGTTTTTGTTTGTTTTTTTGGTTTGAATGTTTGGTTTGGGTAATTGTCTAGTCCACCCGGGTATTTGCCTCGGTAATTGGGCCGAAAGAAATAGGAACGGCCCTTTGGGTGAACTAGTTTTTTTTTGTATTTTGTATTTTGTTTGTTTCCCCCACTGTTTATATATACTTTACAAGGACACTATATGCTTAGTGCTTAAGCAGAGTTGAGCTATTTTTGCACGTCATTTACTTTGATGAGTGGTATGAATCACAAGGTTTATCTTTTGTTTTGAATTTATTTAATGGTTTTGTGTGATTTGTTTGCTTTAATGCATGGTTTGATGCTCAACTCTTGCTGGGTTAACTCCTGTGTGTAAAGTGTCCTGTGTGATAAGACAACTTTGTAAAGCCATCAATAAATCTTGGGGATTTATTTAAAAGAACCTGAGGTGTTGATGTTTATTTAAAGGGGGGCGTGTTACATTTTGGCATTTTGGCAAGTTTACAATTGTAATATACAATGTCATAACATTTTGATCTGAACAAAAACTGACATCTGCTTAGTATTAATGAAAAATAAAGTGCTTGCTGGATTCCTAATGAAAACAAAACAAATGTAAACAATAAAATGAATACAGATGTTGAACATTCTCAGAACCTTTCAACTTGGATTTCACAGGTTTTTCAGTTTGTATTTATGTTCCACGTGGAATCAGCGAGACCGCGACGCGAACACCACCCAACTGCACAAAACACCCCCGACCACAGTTGCCAACTCTCGCGAGACAAATAAGCAACCGCAGCTTCAAAAACAAGCCCAAAACAAGCCCAATATATTTTGATGATTTATTATCATCAATATTATTTATTATCAATTATTTATTACCAATAAATGAGCCTGCAACATATTACAGTGAAACCACTCTTTTATCTATTTTACAAAAATTAGCAAACTGCAACAAAAGTGGGAACAAAACTCATCTTCACCTGTGAGCAGAATAGGATTGGAGAGATGGAAAAAGGAGAAAAGCACAAGAGCTTCAAAGGGGAGCTGTAACATAGCCACATATTTATAGCCTAAAATATATTGGGATCATTCTATGGAAATGTCCATTTTTCTGTCCCTAGCCTTTACAGAAATATTACACTTAAACACTTGGTTACAATTTTTTATATTTTAAAATGAAACAATGATGTGTAATGAATTACACCTTCTTGAGCCATCAATGTGGCAATATTTGTTTTTAATTAATTATAAAGAATTCCAAGCTCCACAAAACTGCTCGTCCCCACAGCCATGTACAGAGGGAACGTGCTTTATTATGAGGTCAAAAACAGGTTTTTCTTCCATTTAAAATAAAATAATGTATACATAACTATCCAATAAATGACATAAAAAAACAAAATGCCACATAAATATTATAGAAAAATATATAAAATATTATATTAAATTATAATATATATATTATAGTAAAAAAGAAAATATTAAATAATATTATAAAAAGATTTTTAAAAAAGCATTAAGCTGTCATTAATGTGTATTCATGAAGTCAAAAGGTAATCTAATAATGTGGTCTAAGTTTAAATGTTAAAAAAATAAATATATTTTAAGACATCTTGCCATACCAGGCTATTCGAACCAAATGTATTTACTCAGTATTAGGATATGACTACATGTTTTTTTTATATTACAGCTCGTGATAATTAATACATTACAAAACATTGTAAAAATTAGGCTAAAAGAAAGTCACCCCTCTCCTCTACGTCTTCTTCTATCATCGCTTGGATTACTGCGTCACGCGTCTTCTTTTTGAATGTGATTTTTCTCCAATGAGGAGCAGAACATTTAGCAAATTACTATACTGCTCTTATATTATTGCACTGGTTGGCTATTAACTGCGAGCAGACAGCGTGTCAATTAGGGCTGCACGATATATCGTTTCAGCATCGATATCGCGATGTGCGCATCCACAATAGTCACATCGCAGGATGTGCGATGTTTAGTAGGCCTATACTTTTCGTTATATATATATATATATACTGATTGTTTTCTTTGCTCACACACAGACACTGCATCTACACCAGATGCGACAGCTGTACAGAGATATCCATTTTTAAATAAATTTAGTAGCAGAGCTACTGCAAGATTTCAGTGCTGGAAATCCATTTATCCTTTGCTGAAACTTCCGCGTTGTCGAGGAGAGCGCTGATCACGGTTGCTTAGCAACGGCAGAAGCCACGAAAGCGCAAGCTCCAGAGCGCTTTGGAAAGAAGGAGAAAGCAGCGCGGCTGGCGTTTTCCATGCATTTTTAGCCACGACATGTGAACGGCCTATGGTCCCAAAGTCTGTCTACACTGGACGCGACAAAGCTACTGTTACAAATCATTTGAACTTTTGTGTCAGTACGTCATAAATAGAGCGAGGCATCAGTTAGAGTGGGGATTTAGAGCGGGAATTTGTCACGCCGCGCATGCATCCAGTGTAGACAGACAGCATCACTGATTATGGGTTCTACAGTATTTTGTGGCGTCGCGCGCGTCAGGTGTAGACAAGGTAAGAGCCACGCAGATGCTATGGTTGTAATTTGTTTATTTTCTATGCTGATTTACTCACCTATAAAATCACCCCAATCATTGTTTTTTTTTTTCCAAACAGAGATATTAAAATCATCTGTTTTTTTTTTTTTTTTCTTCATATCGCAATATATATTGCAGAAAAACAAAATATCGCAATGTGAGTTTTTTCCAATATCGTGCAGCCCTAGTGTCAATCAATGTATTGGAGAATACGGCGAACATAAATAAAGAAACGAAGTTACTTGTCAGATTTTCCTAACAAGCAACCATATTTTGTAAAATAAGCCCAAAAAAACGCAACCCGCGACCAGGGATTTTTTCCCGCAACTTTACAAAAAAAGAAGCTCAAAGTCGGGTATAATACGCGGACTTGGCAACTGTGCCCCCGACACGAGAAAAAGCTGCAGCCGCGCAGCGACCCTGCCACCCGCCGCACCCCGCGCGAAGGCTTTTCACACGGGGCGCGGCAAGCGGCGGGACCGAGGTGGAGCTCGAGCCACGGTCCCGGGGCGGACATTACCACAAAAGCCCAAATGACGCCACACTTCAGCTTTGTACACCGAAACGAGAGCTGGAACAGTTCTTTCATCCCCCATTACTGGCAGCGAACTATATTAACGCAAACATTAGTGGTGTGCTCTAATGCTAGTATTTCCTGTCACTGTTTAAGTTCAGAGATGAAGACTGCTCTCTAGCGGTCGGGATATGAACTAAAAACGAAACAACTGCCATGAATCCTGTATGATTTTTTTTTTTAAATATCGATATTCCGTTTTTGAGAATCGATACAGTATCGCCAAACAAAATATCGCGATACTCACGTGTATCGATATTTTCTTACACCCCCAGTATCTCTTAACCCCGCAGATATATATCGCTATTCAACTATATATTTTCTATTTTTAAACGAGATTTAAATATCAAATAATAAATATTATAAAATATGCTTGGAATAATAAGAATACATTTTACATAATAATAATAAGTATTTTTAATACATTTTACACAATAATAAGAATACATTTGTAAATAAAATTAATTTTTTTACAGCAGCATGTGATTGGCCACGTGAGCAGCGCGTCTCCCGGGTGCGTAGGATCACAGAACTATTACTGTATAATCGCGCCATATTCAATCCGCGTCTATTTTCCTGTTTGATAAACAGGATATTTAAATAAGCTCAATTCCATATGAGAAACAATTACCGTCCGAATCGGGCTTAAGACTAGGTAAAGGAACAATAGCTCACGACAAGGCTCCGTAGAGTAGCAGCGCTAAGACAGCGATAATGCAAACAATACTCGGCAGTGAGAGAGAGGAAGTCCATGGCTTATGTAGGGAGTGTGATTGGCTGCAGCCGTGTGCGTAATCAGAGTGAAATGGATTGTGGGAACTGAAGTCCAGGGTAAGTGTAACAGTCTGTGTGGTGTGAGAGTCCATGTGGTGGATAAACGGAAGTTCATAGACCGGATTCGTGACAATTGTACTCCATTTAAGTTACTTTTCATTTAATTTCAAATAACCTTATATTTTAATGATTTTAATTAATAAGTCCTATTTAAATTACAGTATTTGTTGGCCAAACCTGTGGTTTGATATTTTAATTTTTTTTGCAGTTTCATGAATTGTTTTATGGAGTAAATTTTGCTGAAAAGTCTGTTTAATGAGATTTCATTGTGACAACCTTATTATAATATGTGCCTATATAGAAACTGATAAACCTGTGGTTCTGATTCAACTGGCAAGGCCGGTTTGTTACCATTACAGGAAAAAATGCCTAAATATTCTAACATAATTCTAATGAGTTTTAAAATACCATTCTGTTTAATGGCTTTAATAATACACTCAAACATGTAGCGATGTATTAGAGTCAATAACAGATGACCTGTTAGTACAGAGAACTGAAGTGGGTTTCCAATCTAGTGTCTTACGGTAGCATCACCACACAAACGCAAACATCTTTACATCATTCAGATATTACCATATAAACACACAGACATTATTACCAGTGCCTCACAAGCAGAACAAGAACAGCAGACTAGGAACAGGACCACACATCTTCTCATATATGAAATTAATGTTATTGATAGGGAGATATTGATTTTAAAAAGCTCTTTCAATCTAATTTTCAATTGAATATGACTGTGGTTTCAGTGAAGCATCTGATAGCTTTCTAACTAAAAGGCTGAAAGGCCAAAAAAAATTGATTAAAAGAAATCATACCATCTAAACTGTCTTATAGATTAGCAGAGGGTGTGGTGGTGGGACGAGGTGGAGCACAAAGAGTCAACACAGATTTCTAATGAATGTTTCTATCTCTTGCATCATATTTGTCAGGCGATTCATATTTCACTTAATCAATAGTGTTGAATGGTTTCTGGAGGAGAGGAGTGCATTCAAGGCTTATTCATAAGGAGTGATGAATGACTGTGATAAAGAGTCATCTTATGAACTATTTTTATCAGCATTAATATTCTGAATGTAGAAAAGGGAGTAATGTAACATTTTGGTCAACTTTTAGCCTTCATTACGCTAATTAATTTTAACCCTCATGTTTCACAATTATAGTTCTATATATCTAATAATAAATAATTTGTTTCGACTACATATAAAAAATATGAATCCTATATTACATAAATATAAATACAAACTAAACAGTTTCCACACCTGTCAAAAAAAGAGATTTAAATTAAGCCATGAACAGCATCCCAAATTGTTTTAAAAATTGTTTTAAGTAACATTGCAATAAAAAATATATATTGCCATAAACATATTTTTAAATGAAATTTAATTTATTGAGTAATTAATTAATGGCTAATTTACTGGGTAATTTTTAGTTTTTGTTAATCTACTTCTATGGTTACAAAACGTTATCTTATTACTTCCCTAAAAATAGGCAAAAGCGAACAATATTCTAACATTAGGTGAACGTTCTGTGTTTGTTGTGCATATAAAAAGACAACTGCTCCATGCAGAGCCACAGAGGCATGTGGATTTGTGATTACTTACTATAATCCCAATTACCACCAGTCATGTTACAAGGCGCATGAGTGAGTATTATGTAATGAACAAATATAACTCATCACATTTTCACGTTACATCGTTGCTCGAGAACAGCTAGGAAAGCAGAATTATTAGTGATGGCAATTCCGGATCAGCAGACCGAATCGATTTTTTCGAACAGTTCATTTTAAAAAACGATTCGGCGATTCTATAGGCCTGTGTCACCACGTGAACAAGACCGTTTATGCGATCCGATTCAAATGAACGAACGTTTCATTCGAGATTCGGACATCGCGAAATGTTGTCCTCAAATAGTCTATCTGGTGTTGGAAACTGCATTGACGCTGTTCAGAGGAACAACGGTCAAACTATAACTTAGCTATTGTGTACCCCTACTGTTATTCCTTACGCCCATACTGAAGCTTTTTTGAGCATTAAACACGCTATTAATGATTGGACAATTTGCTGTAGGTTTCGTGTGACATAACACATTAAAATCACCGCTAGTCGAACAATATAGCCTACTGTAAAACGCTATATTTTAGAATGTGTGTCATGAAGCGCCCTGTGGTTTGTGTTTATGAGCATGTGTCTCCATTGGCATATGCTACAAACAGGTGGAGGAAATAACGTTACGCAGTCCAGACTCATTTATGAGTCTTTGTCGTCTGCACTGCACTTCATGTCTGAGCATTTAGTAGCCTACAGTCTCATAACCAGACCTACCGAGACAGAGCGTGTCATCAGCCATATGGCTGGCTGTGGTTTGAGATACTGCCTGGCCAGTGCTTCTTTACTGCATCCCTTTACACACAGTTATCATACTCTCACATGGTGCTGTTCATTCATCACTGTCTCGACATGGAAATATCATGAAAGCTACTCACGTTCTCACGTTACTGAGGATTTAGACGACGACTCCATTTCCGACAGACCATGTTATTTCGTTTAACGTTCGCGTGTATTGTCTCTCCCAACGTAAATCCATAAATAAACGCTTAAACTGGAGATGTTACAAAATGTTGAGCTCTCGGATTAAGCAGCTATCACCCAATGAGAATCCGCCCTCATGGCGTTATGCTGCTGGACCAATAGTGTCATCCGTACTAACTGCTGCGTGCACGTATGTGACAACTGTCTCTACCTCGCTGATAGATAGCAGCATCCTCTGTAAACCAACAGGTTTGCTTTGACTGATGCACGCAGCGCAGGTTCCACGTTTCATTCATATTTTTAAATGTAAAATTAACAAAGTTTAAACACTGAAAATAAAAAAGTAGGCTATTTTCAGAAGGAATATGAATTAGGCCTGCTTTATTATGTAGTCTATGGTAATAGCTATTTATTATAATTTATTAATGTTCATTTACTATTTCGTAAATAATAATAAAAATAATTTTATAAAGCATCTTTAAAGTGACTTCTCATAGCACTGTACACAAACAGCACTAAAATAATAAAATAAACATCAACAAGCAAATGCTTTTACAGTTTTTCTCAATCGATTTGACACATTTCTCTATAAATACAGCCATAAATACACTCCAAACAGTTCAACTTTACTGCAAAATGACTGCATTTTTTTTCTAGCATTTATTAAAAGTAAATGCTAACGTCAAAACTACATGTAGCCTATGTTCTCTGATTATAAAACATGCTCAGATAAATACACACACACTAATAAAAATACATGTTTGTAAAGACGTTCTTCAACAGGGAGTTTTGTTATATGCAAAGCAAAACATCGCTGTATATATAGAGTGCTGTGAAAAGTGTTTGCCTCCATCCTGATTTCTTGTGTTTTACAACCCTAAAACAGAGGCAACCTGAGTAAACACATAATGCAGTTCTTATTCATTTATTTAACAGAAGCCAAAAAAATATCCAACATCACCCGTGTGAAAAACCAACTGCCCCTTTAAATCAGTCTTTCACAGCACTATGGTGGTGTTTTGGCCCACTCTTCTTTGCAGAACTGCTTTAGTTCAGCCACATTGCAGCAAATACATTTTCACAGCACTGTTCATATTAAATGTTGGATCCATGCTTGACAAGCCGCTGTCTCAACATCTCCTCAGGCCTCTTGCTTTGTGACTGATGTTGTTCTGGACCACAACAATGCTCTTGTTCCATTCAAAATAAACTTGATTGCCCACCTGAATGTAGGCTACTCGAACTTCAATTCTAAAAAGTGTTTGGACATTCAAAGAACGTAAGTTGTCCCAGGAGGACTATCAACAATCATAGTACAATACTGATAAATATTGACATAGTAACTAGATCTGTTTCTCAGCTTTTCTAAAGGAGAAGCCATTGTTTCTTGGTCAATTAGGGTAACTCTGATTTCATCTCCTCTTACACCCTGCTGTCCACTGCATTTCGTGTTGTGTTTATTATTAACCAAACAATATCAGTTTGGGGCCAACTGAAAATATACCATGTGCATTTGAAATTTAGTTTGTTGTGATTGAACAAGTGTTTGTGATTTGTGTTTTGATCTGTTCCTGATATATTAAAATTTTGGTTGGCTGAATGAACGATTGAATTAAAATGATTCACATGATTTGTAATTTGAATGAAATTAATGAAAACTTAGAATTGGTTTTGAGAACAGTGGCCTGAGTTTGGAGAAATGTGTCAAATCGAATGAGAAAAACTGAAGAAAAAAAAGTTGAGCTTTAAAAATGTCTGAGCTCTAAGTTAAGAAGGAACAGATTTCCAAAGGGTAGGAGCAGAAAAAGCCTCATCACACGTAGATTTTAGATGGGTTTGAGGTACAGCCAGCAAATTACATTGCGTAATCTGCAATTAGGGGTGTAAGGAATTAACTATGAGGATAAATAATGTGAAGCCAATATCATGCTTTGTCAGCATCATACTTTTAAAATCAACATGGAACCTGACTGGGAAGCAGTGCAAAGACTCTTAAAAAAAAAGAAAGAAGAATATTTAATGTTCCCAGTCAGGATCCTGGCAGCAAAGTTTTGTACGTATTGCAGTTTGTTAAGCATGGATTTATAAACTCCAGCTAAAAGGGCATTACAGTAAGCTATCTGAGACACAATGAACTAACTCAACTTCGCAGCTACAGAGAAATGTAGCATATGACACAATCTTACTATATTTCTGAGATGTGAAAAGGATGCTTTAAGAATGCTCTGTGCAAAATTGTATGTATTATTTATTTATATATATTTTAATATATTTATATTTGACATTTAAGGTGAAACAAGTATCTATGCTAACATTATGTATCATTTTTATTATTATTATTCACTTTGTAATATATTGAAAAATGTTTCCTGTTTCACATCACAGGCCTCTGTTAATTTGAAGGTTGGATATTGTAAGTTGTAACTCAGAATGCTGATGCTCATTTTCTGGAAGTTCATGACCTATTTCTGTGGTCTATGAGAGATGTATAAATTCTTTAGTGGTTTCACTACACAATTTACTAGACATGCTTTTCTCAGGAAGTTAGCTATTCTCACTGCTTATAACCAACTACTGACTTGATGCACGCAGATGATAAATGTGGTCTGTTTCCTATAGTCTGTAAAAGAATGTGGTTTACCATGTTGAGAGCTTTTTAGTTTTATAGCAGCTTTTGACCTCAAGTGACAGACAGCTGTCTGTCCGTCGTGAGAGTAAAACCAACTTCTTTTCGAAATAAAGGTTTTATGCATACTTTTATTTCTAGTCTAGCAAATGACACTGTCATGAGTAACAACTGTATTAGCTACTGTAGGCTATACGTATTGCAATTGTTTGAAATGAACACTAATGCCATCTGTCGATACTGGTTCACAACTGCAATAGAATGAACTAGTCAAGAGTCAAATTTTAAACACGTAACCTATTAGTTCAGAGAAAAATAACGAAACAGAAATAGGCTACAACAGTTTATTACCATAAACAAAATTAATGTATTAAAAAAAATGTACAGTGATATCCGTCAGTTTAAGAAGCGTTCAGAAATGTATTTATTTTGGCGTAAACTAGAGTTAATTTTACATGCGCCGCGCGTCGCACTAGGTCTCAGTTTAATGACGTCATCACCGATTAAACTAAACCGCGCCAGCTCTGCGAAAACAACGCCAACAAACGGTAACCTGTTCACTTTATAATTTACTGCACATAAAGAAACTTTACCGATGAACATACTCTACTGTCCTCTTATTGACCGTTTTGTTACTTTTGTCGAGTTTAATTGATTGTAAGTGTGTTGACATTCCCCATCGATTCGGCTTTGCTTATATTTGCTTGTGTAGGTTTAAACAACACAATAATAGACACATATAAGGTCATGTTCAGTTAAAGACCTCCGTTAAATATAAAACTTATGTAAATGTAAAATGTTAAAATCCGTTTTTAGGGGAGTGATTAGATGTAGATATTATTAGATTAGACTCTTCACCACTAGAGGGTGCTATCAGCAAAGTTTACTAGTGCTGACATGTGTTATGAAGTTTGTTTATGCAAACCGATCTGTGTACTGGAATATTTGCATTAAGATTAATTGTATGAATACTTATAGCGTCTTTAGACTCTGCAATTATAGGTGAATGGAGTTGTAGTGCGCAAGGAATGAACTTAGAGAATGTAGAAGTGACATTAAACATTAAATGCTATTGTGGTTAGTATGTTATTAGGAACAACAAGAAGGGCTCGGTTTTGTTGTCTCATGTATTCATTAATTTTCTTTATAAGACCGTTTAAATAGGCAGCAGCAGTTTGCACTACATGTGCAAGATCTGCATTGTGACTCTGTGTTGTTTGTGTAGTCACCACTAGAGGGCTCTCTCCATCGTCCCATTACACTACTGGATGCGTAAGTTTCGCACAGGGAAAGCTGATGACTTAAGTGTATTTTCTTTTTAAACTATCAATCTAGTGAGTCAGAAAGTGCATCTTCAAAGTGCATGTAGGAGTATTGTTGTGGAATTAATTGTGTAAAAAAAAAAGAAAGTGGCTGCATTACTAACTAGATGCCAAAATGAACTCAGGTCATTGTGATAAACTAATAGACGTTTGAGTGGCTGTCAGTCATGCTAATAAACTCCTGCTTAACTCCAACTGAATGCCTAAATGCAGACTGCAGTTGCACAGAGTATCAGAGCATTACGAACAGCATAAATGATATCATCAGAGTGCATTTGAACAGAAGAACAATTAAGTGTCAACATCAGAAGTGCTCACAACTAAACAAGGCCTTTGGCTGAACAGATGGCAATAATTTTGAGAGTAAAGTGCCCAAGAGCAATCTTGGGAAATGAAATCGTCTATAATTGATTTGCTCTGCTTCTATAATTATGGATATATTTATATATCGATATACTCCTGACATGTTTATGTTATGTTTTCTTTGCTGTTAACAAAAAACTGACCGTTAAAACCTTGATTGTGACTTTTCACTTATTTATTAACTGAGCATAGACCGCTCATTTCTTTTCAGGTCTATCAAACTGTCAACCTAAGCTCTTTCAGTTGAACTGTTATAAGTTATATATGTTTATAAACTACAAAATATTAAAGTGATTACTGTATTAAATTCATAATTTCAATATTTGTATATAGATGTGATTGTTATATTCAGTGCTAAGTATAATTTGTTTACTATTACAGTATTTATTTATATTTAATCAGCATTTTATATTATTTTTAGTTATAATTTAATGATGTAGTAGTAACTTTGTGCTTTAATCAGTTTTAATACTTCTATTTAGCTTTTCAGTTCTAGTAATTTTAGCGCTTAAATTTATTTCAATTGACATTTTTAGGTTTATTTTAATCTAATATTATTTATATATTATTTCAGCTTTATTTCAATTAGTGAATTTTTTAAAATAGTTTTTAAACAAAAAACTGTAATAACACTGCTTGTATTATGTGACAATAACAATTCCTTTTTGCTTGGAATGGTGTAAGACTTCTGAATGAACAAGTAGAAATGCTGTGTTTTTATAATTCATTAATCAGTTTACTATTTTTTTTTAACAATATGGGGTGATATTATTAATCATAAAACATTGCTATGTCTGACTGAAGGTTTGCATACACCGATCTGTCAATTCAAGGATAATTTCTTATAAATTTCAGCAATCGTGGGTTTTCTATCTGGTGTTTAAAATCGGAACTGATGCCATATTTGCAAATAAATCACACTTTTGATCTAATAATTAACAAAAAATTGTAACGAGATACTTTAAAAGACAGAAAACAAAAATATATTTACCTGAAATCCACTGTATCACATTTCAGCAGTGAAGCAGCTTGACTCTGCAAAGCCAGTTATAAATATATCCGTAACAGTATCAAAATCAAAAACAGTATAAAAAAAAAAGCCCACAGCCATATCACCCTGCAGCCCAAGACCGGTTTCCCACAGAAGCTAAGCAGGGCTGAGCCTGGTCAGTACCTGGATGGGAGACCTCCTGGGAAAACTAGGTTGCTGCTGGAAGAGGTGTTAATGAGGCCAGCAGGGGGTGCTCACCCTGTGGTCTGTGTGGGTCCTAACGCCCCAGTATAGTGACGGGGACACTATACTGTCAAAAGAGCACCGTCTTTCGGATGAGACGTTAAACCGAGGTCTTGACTCTCTGTGGTCATTAAAAATCCCATGACACACATCGTAAAGAGTAGGGGTGTAACCCCGGTGTCCTGGCCAAATTCCCTCCACTGGCCTTTGTCAATCATGGCCTCCTAATAATCCCCATCCACTTGATTGGCTCTCTCTCTCTCTCTCTCCTCTCCACCTGTAGCTGGTGTGTGGTGAGCGCACTGGTGCCGTTGTCCTGTGGCTGCCGTCGCATCATCCAAGTGGATGCTGCACACGGGTGGTTGAAGAGAGACCCCCTCATGATTGTAAAGCGCTTTGGGTGTACAACAATACACAATAAAGCGCTATATAAATGCTTCATTCATTCATTCAAAATACTGGGACAGTGTTTTAATGGGGGCCTGTGCTCTGTATCGATAAAAAGCTAGAAACACCCCTGGTGAGGTGCTTATATTACAGTATATGGTAACAATATGTCATGTTAGTTGTGATTGGGTTAGGACATCATAACATACTTAGACAAAGTGTTTTTGTGTTCAGATTGCATTGCTGTTGTATTTGCTTGTCTGTCGCTCTCTCATTTAGAGCCTAGGGTGTGCTAGTAGCATACATTGTCCTCTCTCAGGCCAGACGGTGTGCTGTTCAAGGCAGACATTGATCCAGAGCTCTGCAGTCTATTAAACTGATAGGCCCTCAGCACAACATATTCAGATTGAGAGAATTGTGCTTGCCTTTACATGAGAATTTATGTCCTCGTCTGTTAGAAGTGTTTGTTGGCCAGTGTATGTATGTGTGTGACTGTATGTGTGTGTGAGTCTTTGCATGGATAAGTCTGATTGTTTCCCTTTGTAGCTTGTGTTACCCTTGTTTATGTTAAGTGTGTTAGTGACTTGTGAGCTAATTTGTCTTGTCCCCCATCGCTTTCTCAGTCTTTCCTCGCTCTCTCTGTGCTGAAGGAAGGAGGTTATCCTTAAACTTATTAGGTGCAGGTGCAGTGCATTGAAAATCCATTCAGTGCTGCTGTCACAGCAATTCTGTTCCATTGAATTAAGTGGGGTCAATCCAGCAAATCAAAAGATTACACTGGGCTCTATAAAGAGCGGGATGACACAAACACTCACACATGCAAACACACCAACAGAGAAAGTGAATAATGCATTTAGTTGTTATGTGACCAGTGTACCAGAAGTGAATAAGTGTGGATGTAGTGAAACGGTAACACTGTTGTGTTCAGTATAGTGACCTTGAACATAAATGTTGGGTCAGCATCTAAAAAGAAGTAGGATAAACAGACAAAAGCTTCATAATTTGCCTTTTGGATAGTCCACCAAAAAAAAAATGAAAATTCTGTAATTTACTCATCCTCATACCACTAATAATCTTGGCTACAACTAGAATTTGCTGTTGTTGAATACATTATATTTAGCCATTTGCCACCCAGCTCCAGATATTGATATTGGCACTGGCTGTTAAACCATAACGTTTCTTAAGTTTGAGTTTGTTTACTTTATTTATTTTTATTTATTTTTTATTAATTCATACATTTTTTTTGGAGGGGGGGGGGGTCAATGTTGAAAACAATTATGCCGCTTAATAATTAAAATAACATAAAATTCTTTGATAAATAGAAGTTCAAAAGAACAGCATTTATTTGAAATAGATTATAAATGTCTGTACTGTGTACAGTACTGATCCCAAACATTTGAATGATACTGATTGATCGACTCCCTAATTACATTAAACAGTTTATCTGCAAAGTAATATAATTCATTGGTTGGATCGTTGTTTATCTGTTTTAGCAGTTTGCAGCATTTTGGAGCTTTAATCTAGAATTGATATGTAGCCAGTCACAGGTGTGTCTGCTGCTATTTCATTGGCTCTGAACATGGCTCATACAATCTGATTTTGTAGTTTTAAACCTTCAGGTAGTTAACGGATGTTTAAATACTTAAATACAGGCCGTAAACACTCTTCTCTCTGTTGAGACAAAAGCATAAGCTGTTATTTAGCTCTAACAGCATGTTGATTAGTCTGAGTGTGTGAGTTCACTGTGACCTTTAGGACAGCGCCGTCAGCAGAAACATCCACCTGTCTGATTATTGCCCCTGTCATTTCTTAAAACTAATGTGTTACACTTCAAGAGCTGTTTGAAGGACGATGTGTAGCACGTGTGTTTTGTCTCATAATTCTAGATCTATCCATGTGTATAAATCAGATGGTGTGTGTGTGTATGTATGTGCATGTTGGCTGAGCAGGTTTAATTAATTCAGTGTCCTGCCTCATTGATCGTGTGCTAATTCTAGGCTATTCTCATATATTTATGTGCCTGCCGTTAGCACAAATGAAACAATTATTACTAAATGATTTTATGTAGTTTCTCTGTGTGTGAGCTGAAATATGATGCATATATTTAGTCATATATATTAATAGATTTTAGGGTTTAATAAATACAGTACAGTAGATCCTGAAAAAGTTTTAAAACTTGCTGGTTGTGATGCCTGGCTCATACAGCAGCTCATGAATAATAATGTTTCAATGTTTTTTTTTTTTACATTTGTGTATATAATGTGTACTTTGAACTTGTCTCACCTCAAGAGAGACATTTTAGACAACAGCTCAAATAATAGGGTTAATAAGTGCTTTGTACACAGAACATTTTGCTATATGAGCTGCATATTTCTGTTGTGAAAACTCTGATATTATTACAGCAGCTTATTTTCATAGTAACCACTTTCCTGTGAATGTTTATATGGATTTTAAGGGTAGAAATTGTTCTGTATGTGTGCCATAATTTTAGGACAGGATTTTTTTTCATCTTTTGTGAGAAAGAATGGATGGAGCGGAACACTTTGTCGTCACGTTGGCAGAGTTGTTGTGAGTTTGGATCAGCGCCCAGTGACTTTACCATCAAGTGTTTCCAAAATTAGCCTCTCTTGCTGTAATTTCTACAATGCATTTGACTTCTTTCCATTTTTTAACCTCTTTTCTTTCTGTTTTTGACATTGTCAGAAGTAAATCAAAATAATGTATTTTGCCCATCGATAGTGATGTTTATTTGTGACGTCTATTTTGTCTCAGCACCTTAGGTGCTAAAAACATTTTTCACTAAAATTCACTAAAAACATTGCCCAAATCAGCTGCAAACACCACCAGAATCTTTGAGGGGAAAAAAAGACGAAAAACCAAAACAAGAGCATTCAATTTGCACGGGACAATTTATGTTATGGGCCGGTTGTGGAGGACGCAGCAGATTGCCGTGGAGATGTTCTGTACTTGCGCTGAAATTACGCTACTGTTTAGTGAATTTTTCTCTATCACTGGCCAAAACAGCCTAGTCATCTCTCTCTCTTCCAGTAATTCACAAAATTCTGACAATGATTTCGATTCAGAGGAGTGTAATTGGCACAGAAGAAATGCTCACACTGCTTCCTCTGCTCTGCTTTCAATCCCACAGTCCCGCTCCGCAGGCCTTACTACTGTATGCCTAGCTCCCATTGAGAATGAATTGGAACAACCCGCTCACTTTGTTCCAGTCGACTCTTTAGCCTTTTGAGAAGTGGATTGGATTTACTTCCCAAGTAAGAGCAGCCCAGTGGAGCAGTCCTTTTCAAATGGCACAGTTGATGTGGCGTTCCTCTAAAAGTTGACTCTGTTCATGAGATACTTTATAGCAAAACACACAGAGCAAAATGTGGCCTTTTTTTGTGATATTCAAAAACATATTTTGTTAAATAAACATGAATATATTTACATGTTTTTAACTGTATTCATAATGTGTTTGCTGGAGCATCCAAATGAAATATTAATTCTCTCTTTCTCCTTTGTTCTTCTTGTCCTCAGGCTGAACTGAGAGGCAGGTGGCTACAGTCTCTTCACGATTAGTTTCTGGGATGGATGAATGAAAGTGGCTGCTCTCAAACATGGTGTAGGGACCGAATGGGGTAAGATGTGCCAGTATTACTTAAGTAGTCTTATAGGCAAAATTAAGTAAGTCAGCACAATTTATGTACTCACATTTTTGTGCAATCTGCTTAGGCCCACTGATGGTTAAAGTTACTGGTGGGGTTAGGAATTAACCTTTGTTAATTTCATTGTAAAAATGGTATGTTTTCATATTAATCTAATCATAAATATTCATACGAATTGCCACCAGTTTGCCAAATCTTAAAATAGGTAAATTTTCTCAAGAGATTTGGTTGAGTAAATTGAAACCAGATTCTACCCACTGTGGAAACAAATGGGGATGAAACAGTTACCAGTTTGACAATAAAATTCCCAAATTCATATTTAAATTCTCATTCAAACTGTATTTGACGTGTAATTTGCAAAACTTTTTGTCAAAACCAGAAGGCAGTGAGAGGTTTTACAAACTTTTACAACTGAGTGCTGAGGGAAATTAAATGAATGAATCAGGGCGGCCGAACCTGGGGGTAAGGACAGACGAGGCGAGAGAAAAGGAGACGGAATGAGGAGAGACAGAGACGAGAGAGGGGAGAGAGGAAAAGAAAAATAAATGTTCCCGGAATGCTGCCGCTCGGTCCTCAAAGTGCTCTCACTCTTCATTTTCTTTTGGACGGCCACGCTCCTCGCCTCCTGGCGGACGGCCTCTGTGTAGCCGGCAAGTCCCCCGTTCCCTGCTCCTGACTAAGGCTCCGGCCTCCTGGCGAACGGCGCCGACTCCTCCGCTCCCTCTTGGAAGCCACCCCTCCTCGACCCAGGAGCACGGCAGCCGAGCCTTCCGTCCCACCTGTTTATAAGCTCGCTACGGTCTCCGCTTCTCCGTGCTCACTCAGCACCGCGATTCAGCAGCGAGCTTCTTCTCAATGTCCCTCCTTCCTCCCGGGTTTCGGCTAACAAAGCTCGGGAAGAAGGAGGCGGGAACCGGGAACATTTAAACAACTTTAATAACATAAATAAACATAAAAGTAAACACCTCACGGACGACTACATAAAACCCAATTAAAACAGGCCTGGTCCTCTCTCGTCTTCCTCTGTCGTCACTCCTCCTACCAGCTCCTCCGTTCGAGACCGGTTGGGCACATTACCATTAAACCGGCCTCGCTCCGTTCCCACGGCTCTGCTTTATTTAATAATTCATGATTGGTCTTCAGCCAAAAAAAATATCTATTGACACATCTTACCCTGCTCGCCTCAGAGCGGTAACAGCAGCCTCGTCAGTTTAATCGGTGACGACTTCCTACCTTTGTACTGTTTATGTCTACGCACTATATTTGAGAATAATGCATCAGTATCATTAGGTCCATGTTAATGCGAAGCTGGAGTCTCTGCATTATCGAGTGCACATGATATATTAGATTTGATGCTGGAGATCTTTCCAGATTGAAATTGATGAGCTTCAGAATTGTTCTGGCTGACTGATGGAGTCGAACTGCTGTGGGGTGAGTGTGTGTGTGGACAAGCTGAAGTCATAAACCTCTGTGTGAACCACATCATTGTGGCTTTACAGTGGATTCAAATTCAATTGATGTCTGTTGGAGAGAAAGAGAGAGCGATGGTAAAAATAAATCATGATGTTATGTCACACAAACCTTAAAAAACTAAGTACACAGTACAAGAAAAGAGACAACATATCAATGCAAGACCGCCTGTTTGTGTGTACCTCCTGTCAGCGAGTGTGTGTCTGAAGAGGATGAGCTGGGACCAGAGCGGTATCAGTGATGAAGTGTGTGGAATGGGAAACAGGGAGAGTAATGGGAAGAATTTCTCCAATTTGGCTCCCTATTGATTTCTCCTTCTCTCCTTCCCCTGTCTTCTCACAGTCGCATGGAAGGAAAACCACTAACATACAAGACGTCTCCTTGTTATGGGTGTGTGTTTGACAAGAACCGAAGGGAAAAGACAAAGAGGCCGTGAGGAAGTTGTAAAAGAGCCTGATGCGAGCATTAAGGTAATTTATCGTGTTAATTGTCTCAAAAAGAAAAGGTTCAATCATATTGTCTCAGCTGTGAGGTAACTAAGGCCCTCTCCTTGATGGAAGAAAGCAGAGCTTCTTAAAGCTCCATTGTCAGCAGTCTTGTGGTAAAACTGCTAAAATAGCGGGTCAGTTCAAAATCTTGATTAATTTATCATTAGATTAGTGAATGTGATGCGCTTGGGTGACAAAGTTTAAACACACATCGTGACCTGCTGCGGGTTTGAATCCCTGCCCAGGTCTGGAGAAACTCAATTGGTAATTTTCAGAGTGGGTGAGCCGATCACAGCTAATAAAATCAGCAGTTCTCAAAGCCATTACACCGAGAAATCTGAAGGAAAAAGTGCGGACCTCTTGATCTGGATGTTTCCTTCAAGGTAATGATCAAGATTATTAAGGAAAGAAGGTACAGTATATGGCTGCCTTCATCAGTTTTGGTTTTAGTTTGCACTTGTAAGGATGTGAATGCCAAGTCTGCTGTCAGTGTGTAGTAATATATGGATAATAATTAGAAGATGCTCAAGGAATTTGGAAGTAAAGGATGAATTGTCAGTTTAAATTTCTTTTATAGCCTTAGGTTGGGATCTATGAGGGGATTAAAACATGTTACTTTTACTTGGCTTGAACTTAACTTTTACATGATCCTTATCTCTAACTCTATAGTTCAGGGTTCCTCATCCTCGGAATTTAGTTCCGACTCTAATTAAAAGCACCTGAGTCAACTAATAAAGGTCTTTGGGTTTACTTCAAAATTACAAGCGGGTATGTTGGAGTACAGGAAAGTGGTTGTACTCAGGAATGAGGAACCCTGCTATAGAAAGTACTTGTTTTACAATAGTAGAGAGGAAACATCAAGACGGCTATTACGAACACCTTTTATATATTTTCTGCAGAAAGGACAGAACCACCGCTATCTTATTTTCGTTGAGGCACCAAGCGGAGAAAACAAACATGCTATTTGAGTCTAATTACTCGCTCTGTGGTGCTAGAAAAGGCGGATAAATAGGTCGCTGGGTATTTAAAGGCTTCTGGGTCTAGACGAAGTCGTCGTCGCTGAAGGAGAAGAAATTATTGGCGAAACGACCGCTTACACAATGCCCCGCCCATTTTGGCGGGATTCAAATGTTTGACCCATTGGGTCAGCACAAACCAATAAGATTGATTTTTTTCAGGAGAAAAAAGGCTTTTTCCCATATGCGTCTTTATCAAGACGCAGTACGAGTGGAGTATCGACAGGGAACAGCATTTGCTCACTCTTATGTTTGTCAAAAGCACATAACTTCAGAATTGTTTACAACCTCCTCTTTTTGTATATATTTTCTTCTCTCTAACTGTGTGTGTGTGTGTGTTGTTGAGCGTGACAGTGTTCCTCTCATAATTCTTCTGTGCAGGTGTAACGGAGGCTGCTTCCTTCTGCATAACTGATATTTTTCTATGCTGATGGGATAGTCAGGGTGTTTATATATGTACGTGTGCATTGACGTCTTTGTATGGTCTCTGTGGCCCTCTGTCTTGTCTTTTATTTCACTGTCCTTGCTAAATGGGCAGATTGTGTGTAAGGTCTGTTTTGCTCTGAACGCACAAACAGCACATATGGGAAGCGGCTTTATACACACATACTCTTTCTATGGCTGCTATGTATACACCGATAGTCGTGTACAGAAAGTGCCTACTATTGAGATTCAGGATCAGATTTAAGAAGTGTGTGTGTTTGCTGTCAGTGGCGGAGAGCAGCTGGTGTGTGAAGGAGGACGGAGACAGCGGATAGGCAGCATTAGGGGAGTGGAACGACAGAATTTAGTGCTTGGTTACTTCACCAGCTCCCTCCCTCTGCTCCTCGTTCCATTAGAGTCCCGTTCTCTGACTGAGAGAGGGAGTGAGAGCAGTGATGAATACAGGTTTTTTTTTTTTTTTTTTTTTGTTTGTTTTTTTTTTACATTGCTCAACCTCCGTAATGCAGCGCAGTGTAACTGCAGTTTAGAGAGCTTAACCATGCACCTCCAACACCTTCAGGAAATTTACCATGAGAAGGCAAATCAGAAATTCCTAGCTGGACTAAATCAACAAGATTATACTGTTGCAGAAGTCAAACTGATTGTGTGTGACGTATGCACTTTTTATTTATATTGTTGATTTATATATGTTGATTTGATGCTCAAGAAACATTTTTTATTATTAATGTTGAATATTTTTGTGGAAACTAGTGAATCTTTTCAGGATTCAGTATATTAAGCAATATAGCAAAAAAAATTACACAGTATATTGAATAAATAATGTAATATTCGTTTTTCAATTTAAACTTGAAGTGGCACCCAAATGCAAAGCTTGTTTTTCCTTAATTTGTCAAAAAAAAATCAGTGTGTGTGTGTGTGTGTGTGTGTGTGTGTGTGTGTGTGTGTTTGTGTACTTGTTTATGCTACAGTGTGGGGACCAAATGTAAAATGCAAAACCTGAAATTTTTGACATTTTGGGGACCGGCCTGTGGGAAAATAATTATAAAAAAATAGTAAATGATGTTTATCTGAAAGTGTAAGAATGCAAACAGGTTTTCTGTAAGGGGTAGGTTTAGGGTTAGGGGATCAAACATATCGTTTAGTCAGTATAAAAGTAATAGAAGTCTATGGAAAATCCCCACAATTCACAGAAACAAACGTGCGTGTGTGCGAGTAATATAAATATGTGTAATATATTTTACACACACATAAACATACACTTAAACGAGTAAATATGTCATTTAATTAGAAACAAAATATCAAACCAAGTGGCATCTTGAAACAAATGCACATGAAAGTTTTTTTCTGCACCATTTGGTGCACACAGTGACATTTAACCTAATGGTCTTGGTGAATTTTTTTTATTTTTTTTTTTTTTATGTATACATTCAATTTTTCTCAAGTTCTCACAGGTGTCCTAGAATAGCCATTGGTGTAGTTTATCACTTAAACTATGTTACACTAACAGTTGACATCCAAAAAGTGGCCATAAACTTTTTGTAGTCTTATAAACTGTATTTTATTTGCATTATTTTGTTATTCTTACAAATATAAGTTTGTGAAATGTTTTGCTTGAAACGCGTGCTTGTGCTATCTTACATCCAACTTCAAAACTAAATTCCTGCAGATGTTCTGGATTAATTTCCCTCAGTCTCTATCACTCAGTTTTATTCTCACTCTCTGTATCTTTTTCTCAGTATTGTCGTTTGGCTGCGGCAGAGTTCACTGTGTGTCCCTGCCAATGTCACTGTTCAGTTCTTTAGCTTTCTCTCTCTTCCTCTCTCTCTGTCCCACTTGGTCCCAAGGGATGCTTTGTCGGTGGCGGTCGGCTGAAGGACGTAACGTGGTGCTCTGCTCTCTCTCTCTCTCTCCTGAAGTCTGGAGGAGTGTGTGTGTGTGTGTGTGTGTGTGTGTGTGTGACACATGATTCTCTGCTCTGTCAGGACCAGCTGTAGTTGTACAACTCAATGATTACATTAGACATAGTCAAGAGGGTTTGTTTTCAGCTGTGTGTGTAGTTGTGATGTGACAGGCAGTAAACATGGGCTCAGCAGCATGTTTGTGTGTGTGCGTGCACATGTTATAAAGATGTCAGCATTTGAAGAGTCTTGTGATGGCAGGTGCTGTATGTTGTCTCAAAGTTGCATGGAAGTTTGGTGTTGACCTCAGTAGTAAGGTTGAATTTTTATTAGGGGAAAAAAAGAGTATTGCTTTTTTAACACGGGACATAACACAAGAGGGTGGGGGAGAAGAGAATTATATGGGGGGAAAGAATTGCTGCTTAACATTTTTGTGGAAACCATGATGCATTTTTCAGGATTCTTTGAATAGAAAGTTCAAAAGAACAGCATTTATTTGAAATACAAAAAACTTACTAACCACAAACTTTTGAATAATTTGCGTTTGTCCAAAAGAAAGTAGTTCCTAACTTTTTTTTAGGCCTTGTGAGACTTTTATTCTGAGTTACATAAGCTGTATCCAGCCTCCCCTAAATCTCCTCATTTATTTTCACATTAAGCTAATGCCTAATTAATTAATATGGACTCCAATTACCATTCAATTACACTAGCATGCAAAAAAGCGTATGTGATGTACTAAATTACACTGCAGCATCATGCCCGCCACACTGAGAGGCTAACGGAGGTTAATCACAGTAATAGAATTGACTGAAGGAAACGTTAATGATGGCAGTTAAAGCAGGCAAAAAAAAAGGAAGTAATTTTTGTATTTACTTCTGTTGGTTTCAAACACAGTTTTCTAAGATTTGCAAACTAGTAGGCTTTCTTTTGCTACCATTGAGATGAAATCCCAGCAGGCACCGTGTACTTGAAGTCCTGGCACTGGGACAGTTAACAGTCTCATGGGTACAGTACTTAACCTCAAATAACTGCAGGGTAAAGGAAGAGTCTATAAACCTCTGTAACACTTGTAAATGTTTGTTTATAGTTTGGAGACGTCTTCAGATTTATAGAAATCAGCAAGAAAGAAGCTGTCATGAAGTTAATTAACTATAGCTATAAAGACTGAGAACAATATCTACAATGAGAACTACAGTAATCATAACTATATTTGCATTCACACCATTGGTTCATCATTATAAAATGTGAATGATTATAAAAACTTTATTGTTAGAGTTATCAACCTTGGTGTGAACAGGCCTTAAGACTGAATGAACGAGTAAATGTGTATTTTATTTTTATATACTGTATATGCACAAAAATATGTATTTCTAGATTTATAGGTTATTTAATTTAAACCTGGAAAATTGGAAATAAATTGTTGAAAAGTAATTAGGAAAAAATGTAAACAAAGTTATCACATCAAACAAATAAGTATAAAAAATTATGCTCTATTTTTAAGTCATTAATAAATGTTGGTATTTCTATAATAATAATAATAATAATAATTTGTACACTTGTTTTACACTTGTGGCCTCAGGCTTTTGGACCCCCTCTAAGAACTACTGAGTAATGTGTAAAACTGATGTATTATTTCAATAAACCACCTCCTACATGACTCTCCATGTATCTACAGTAATGCTGTACATTTTCTGCTGAATAGCAAAAAACTGAACTTTGCAGAAATCGGGAAGTTCCCCATCCTGAAGTGACATAGTTATGAAACCTCTATGTTCTTACCTTCAAATATCAGAGGACCCCAATGCAATCAAACTGCCCGTGCTGTTGTGATGATGACTGGAGCATTTGACCATTGCCACCTCAGCAACTTTGCCCCATTTCATTGGCCGAGCTCAAAGTTATTTTCCCTTCATGTTTCCCAGAAGACCCAGTGATGTGATAGCGAATCGGAAAAGTGATTTTGATTGAATAGGAGACACAGCTGAAGATATTTGATCCCTGAGCTAAATGCAAACACTTATCTGCACCGTCCACTGCATGCTTTGTGAGTCCCAAAAGCATTCATGTCCTTTTCCTTTTTTTTTTTTTTTGCATTGTCTACACAGTATCCATTTCTAGAGAAATATCTCTAGGTCTATTCATATGATGTGAGCTTATTTTATTATATTTTCAAAAAGGCTTTGTGTTTATGGGTAAACCAGATGGTAAAGAATGATTTTCTTTACTTTGTGGTTTTGCTTACAGAGCATCAATGTTGTTCTCTCCCTAATGTTCTTCTGTTCAGCTTGTTAATTGATTTTCTAATGACTTAATTTTTAGGAATAATTATGTGATTTCTCGCGAAGCTCTTGCTTTCAAAAAAACAAACAACAACAAAAAAACCAATTACTTCATGGTATGCATTTGCAGGCAGCCAAACATACAATAGAGTAAAGAATGTGCATAGGGAGACATTGTCTGTCTGTGTGTGAAAGAAAGAGAGAAATAGAAAAAACGGGGCATATATATGGGCTGACACGGACAGAAGATCTTCTGACAACATTGACTTCATTGATTTCTGTTGCTCTGGTATGTCAGTGCAGCAGTCGATCTGGTCTCTAGCAGGCCTGTTTTTATGACAGTGGAAGTGCTCTTCTTTAACTTTGAGTTGTTGAGGAAACTGTGGGGAGACTTCTAGATAATTGAGTTCTTACATCAGATCCCGCTGACAGTTACATTTCTCGATGAAGATACGTTCCAGATATTTTATTTTGACAGATACATAGTAAAGAAATTATTGGGGGGAGAAAGGAGGCTGGATCAGACTTAAACCTGTGTCAAAGTTAAGCTCAATCAAAAGCATTTATGCTGTATTGTAATGTTAATTTTCATTTACCAAAGAAAAATTGAGGTTATGTTGAAAATGTAGCCAGTTTTTTTTTAAAGAAAGCAAACATGTGTAGCTTAATATTTTCATAATTTTATTGCATAGCATTGTCATGGCAATACAATTGTAAAATTGGATAAAACTATACACAGAAAAGCAATTTTTCCATTTGAGTGTTTCATTTGTGTCTCATGCTATAGCCTACTATTGAAACTGTGTATTTTAATGTTTATGGATTGGCACAATTTACTGCAATTGCAAGTATCCCACTATTCGGGACAAGTCAAAATAATGCCACAAATGCTGTCGTTTGAGCTTAACTTGTACTAAACCCGAATATTCCTTTTATTAGGCATTAAACATTTGTGTTTTTACAAACAACCAGTCATGAAATAGGCAATATTTGAGATGGAGAAAATCTGAGACACCAGAGGGACAGTAAAAGTGTTTGTGTGCACGATTGCTCCCATGGTTCACTGGGCCGTGCTATAATGCAGGTGATGAATGTGTTCAAACATCAATACGGTGTAAGTAACGAGGCCGGACTATTCAGTCTGCCATGTTGACGTTTTTGTTTTTCTCCACCATGTCCCGTTCCACCCTTCCCTCCCTCTCAATCTCAATATTAAAATGTCTGCTATTGTTTTATGTTGCTTGGCACAGCGCTCCCGGCTTCTTCAATGTCACCCGCTTCATAAATCCATGTTCTGCAAAGAGCAGCCTTATCATATTATATTATGGCAGAGTTGCCGTGTTTGTGAGCGTGTGTAAGTGTGGTGTCTGGTTGCATGCTGAGGTTAAAGAGAACCATTCTGATATTTATAGCTACAACCTTAATCATGCAAATAATGAAAAATATGCTTTGCAATGAGAGGATTTTTTTATTGGCTGAAAGAGTATAAATTTGCTATGGCTGTGTGTATGCGTTTGTATGCAAGTTCACCTGTTGCAGATAGAATGTCTTCTGCAAGAAGAATGTGTAGGTAAACTCAAATGCATTTTGGATGAGGGTATGTTTGTGACTTGTTTAAGGGTGCAGTGTGTCATTTTTGTGCCCCCAGTGGCATTTCAAATGGAATTGCAGTCTATTTGTTTTAATGGGTTGATACAATATACATAACTGTGTACATATAATACAGTGTTTACACAGACTTTTTTGCAATCTTGTTTGGTGGTATTATTAGTGGTTCAGAAACCTTTAAATAAAGCATACAGGCCTGTACTCATCTCTTCCAACACGTCTTCATAAGTGAGTAAATTCATCTTTGATTGCACACATAGTTATTCTATTATGGCCTCTTTTTATTGTGCCATAAAAATGAAATATAGGAAAGGAATATTTTAAATCTCAGACCATCCATCAAGGGAGCTCTTCCAGTCTTTGACAGGCTGTGATTGTTAACACAATCTCACAGACCACGATACTATGTTATACTATGGTTATTTGATACTGTAGATCAGTGTGGATCACATGACTTCAGTTGCACTTATTCTATCTGGCCATGATACTATGCAGACAGCAGAAAGAAATGTTCATGTTTGTAAAACTTGATATTGCATTTTGAAAGAATATACAGTACTGCTTATATGGATGCACACCAACAATTAAAATACTGCATATGGTATTTTAACATTGACAAATAATATACACTTTACCTTTTAAAGGTGAATTTTTGCACCACTAGCAGAACCAAATCAAATTGCAGTCTGTTTGTTTATGTAACAATCACATTTTCCACCTCTGAAACGACTTTGCTGCTGATTTTTCGATCATGTGAGTGGGGAAAATAACCAATAATATCATAGTGTAGTGCGTTTCAGTCCAATCAAATTCCAATGGATAAAATCACGTCCCCGCCCTACATTATTTCCAGCTGAATAGTCTGTTTCACTTCAAAGCAAAAACCACTTCAGCAGTTTATGAACTTCAGGATGAGCTTTTATTGATCAGCCATGTGCATTAAGAATCACGACAAGTGTAGAAGGAAAAAAAAGAGAAAAGGAACGACTGTTTTACTTATTCAACAGCTTGACATGCACCCACTCCCTCGTTCCTTACATCCATCCAGCCCAGCTCATCCCCCCCTCTCCTCACTCTTTCAACGGAGAGACAAGAAATCAATGGGCAGCCATAAAGAGCCCAGAGCCCTCTTTCCAATGATAGTGATTTGGCTTGAATACATAATCAACAATTATAGCTCATAAATAATAAGTGACATGGCATATATACTACTCACCTGGGCTTTAAGAGGACAAAGAGTGTTTAATCATGATATTAGTGCTTAAAGGACCATACATTCAACATCCGGTCTTGCACTGTGAACTTCACATGCAATCAAATATTGTGCGTTGTGCTTTTGAGCACCTCTCTTCCTTCATCACAGCTCTACGGGGTGATCAATGCACAGCTACAGCTGGTTGAAGGGGACCAAATCCATAAAACAGTTGATTTGGTTCCATTTTACCAGCTTTAGCAAAGCATTTAAGGATGAGACTTCTGTGTATGCCAGAATCCCAAACTCAGGACAGGAGAAGGACACCGTAGAACCTGTAGAAGAAGAACAGTAAAGTTGAGTATGTTTTTTTTTTTTTTTTTTAAATCAATTACAAATTCTTAATGTTTTTAAGACAGATTTTGTACTCCAGAAAAAGAATAGAGCAAAGGGGTCAAACACATATGCAGGGTGTGGAGGTGTCTAATAGGGCCAGCGGGATAATATGAATGCAAAAAAAGCAACTTATATTAGTTTATTACAGAGATATTTGAGTCATGTATTCACTATAGAAACAGCAGGATAGAGCTCTTTAATTTGTATATGAAATACAAATACACACAAATTTGCACTTTTCAGCTGAAACTGGATCTGTGGGTGACACAGCTGTCCCAGAGTAATGCAGTTCACTCTCCTCACAGAGTCACCCACAGCAGGTAAAATAGAGGTGCAAAGAAAAGTATTGGGGGTCTTAAAATGACTAGATGTAGACATATAGGCGCCGTTGTTGCAATTTGGGCGTCCCGAGTTTGAGTTCCGGCTCGTGGAGCTTGTTTCTTGCTGATTTTCCCATTCTGACCCCCCCCCCCCCCCCCCAACTCTCTCCCACTTTGCTTCGCATGTAAATACTGTCCTATCAAACTAAAGGCTAAAAAAACGGCAATAATAAATCTTAAAAAAGTAACAAATTAAATAAACAAATTAAAGCTGATAGAATTAGTTAAAAAAATTACAAACGCATGTATCACAAAAGGACTAAAACATAAACTACAATTAAAATGAACTGAATGAAATAAAATAAAAGCTAAATATTAAGTCTAATAAAAAAATACTGCACATTAATACTGATTCAATGCTGTAAGAGTCTGATTGAGAAATGTTTTCTTTCTTTTATTATAGCTAATTTTGTGTTAATGTACAGATTTGGCTGGCTAAAGTCATTCAGTCAAGAACCTTTTTCTAGCGAGTGAAGTTTGAATCTTTAATCATCTCCCTTTTGTTTTACACCCATGTTGTTTATTGAAGCAGCAAGTGATTCTAAACTTTGCATTGTGCTTAAAAAGTTTATTTTCTGTCTTTAATTTGTAATAGCATCATGTGAGAATGTTTTTAGAGTAGGAAAATGCAATAGATCAGACTTTATTTTTACTATTATACATACACTATCTGAATTGCAACAGGAGTTTTAGTCTAATCCGACCCAGGACCTAGAATGAGTTTGACACCACAGCTTTAGAGACTCTATTACAGCAGTATCAGTTTAGACAACACAAGCAAACAAGAATGAATGCAGTCAGGATTAGGATAATGGTGTTTTACAATTGTAGAATGCAAGGGGATGCATCATTGTTCATAAAGAAAGGGCAGGAAGTGAACTGAAGAGGTTGGAGAGGAAAACAGGAGTGACCACTGATGACAGAGGAAACCGTGTAAATGATGACTGCAGACAATCTTGAGAAAATGAATTCATCACAGGCCTGTCAATACGGCTAATGAAGCCAGAAGACAACACACTGCTAGAATTAACTCCCATTTACCCCCCTCACTTTCCACTCTTCCTTTGTCTCGCTTTGTCTTTTTTATGTCTCATTCTCCCTCGTTGCCTTTTAAGCTCTCTCTGTCTGTTTTCTCATTCTGTCTAAAGTCTGTGCTTTTACAAGGCAGCTCTTTACAGTTTAGGCCAACTCATTGTGTTCGGTTCTTTATGTTTGTCCTTCAGGCTCCTTTCCTGGATCTTTAAATTAGCATGAGCTAATAATTTTGCCATTAGGGAAGTTGGCTGCCATTCTTCCTAGATTGCCTGAAGAAGAAAAAAAGCATGTATTCATAGTGCAAGTGTGTGTTTGATCTGGCTCAAGGAAAATGAGGCATTATGTTTTTTTATGATGGGCTATTTGTTAAATCATTCCCGCATCCACTTCGCTTTTGCTTTATACCTCAGAGCAACCCACATACCCAGTGCACTATCCCCTCCCTTCCCTCTCGTTCGCTCTTCCTCCACTTCTCTGCAATTCATATTTGAGGACAAGTGACGTATACAAGGTCAGGATGGTCACATACTGTACATATACAGAGGACTTTAGCTGCTTAATTATTTCCCATTGTATTGTAATTGCAATTAGAATTCACAATAAAATGCATGTTTTGTGTGCCATTCAGAATTTTCTGTCCTATAATAATAAAGTATTATAATCAAAAGTATATAAACACTTTTTATAGTGTACACCATCTGCATCCTAACTATAGAACCAGATTTTTGCTTTCAGTGTGGGGAAAAAGTAAATTAGGCTTAGTTGGGAGTTGGGACACAGTGTAGGAGAAGAGAGGAGGAAGAGGGCGACAAGAAAACAGGAAGTAGAACACAGAGTGAATACATGACCCTATTGCAGATTTACTGCATGATTATTCTATTAAAACATGTTTTGCCTTTGTGTGTAATAATAAACGTTTGACCTCCTGTATTATCCTATATCTAAATGCTAAATTAGCATCTGAATACCAGCAATAAGTACTTTATATGTAAAACATTAAATGTCCTTTATGTTCACTGAGTTCATTTCAGTTGTGTCTGGATCAGTGCATGCAGAGGACGGAGTGAAAGGCTATTGAGAGAGAGAGCGCTGAATCAAGATATGTTTAGTCACAGATTTTGATAGCAGTCCATACACTCGGCAGCTTAAAGCTACACTATAACTTAATAATAAACAAATATTTATAATGAGACAGTGTAAAATAAATCCATCTTCCAAACCATGTCTTTACCGACATTGATAAGCCTGTAATAATTACAGCTTTAAAGACACGTTTACACAAAAATGGTCCTGTGCCCAATGCACTGTATGTTTTTTATTTTTTGTTCTGTAAGCTTTCTGAAAGACTTATTTTTGGCTGAATTTGCTTGTATATTAACCGAGTTACAGATGACACCACTTGTGGGTCACATTTAAAGACACTGCATGTCTGCATTTATTCTAGGACTATATGTTCCGCACATTTGTTTTATTAGGGCAGCTGAACGTGTGTGTGCATACATGGTATTACATTGTGTTATAAAAATACATTTCCATTTTTATGACTTTCTCTCTCTTTCCCTTTCCTCCCCTCCTCTTTTCTCTCTCTCAGTCTCCATATCTGGACAAAAGTGTTTCTAGTTGCACACGTAAGTGACACTCAAAAAAGCAAAAACCAAGTGGTTAAAGGGACAGTTCTCCCCAAAATGAAAATTCTCTCATCCTTTATTTACCCCCTTGTGTCATTTCAAACTTGTTTGACATTCTTTTACACAATGACTTCCACTATGGCCAAAAAACATTGAGACATTTCTCAAAATATCTTCCTTTGTGTTTTACAGAATAAAAATAAACTCATACAGGTTTGTAACGACATGAAAGTAAATGAGAAACCCTTTAAAATGACTGCAACACCATGTCTGTACCATTGCATCGTTAACAACCTCTTTCATTTGACAAGTGCCACGGAAGCTAGTTTTTGACAAAAAGACAGATTAAGGAGGTATTCCAGGTTAATTTGTAGTGTTTCCCACTCAGGAAGACACACAAAAGAAGGCCAAAACAGAAGGTTTACTGCACAGTCCACCCTGTGTGAAGCTGTGCTTCCTAGAGTGCTCTTAAAAGACAGCAGCTGAGAATTTGTGGTAATGGAGTTGTTTAGCAGACCTGACCCCATCAGATACACACGCCGTGGATGCCACAGCAGAGCCTCTGTGGACACTTTAATTAGCTAGCCTACTAATTGAGTTAATTCACTTTGCAGCAGTGCTCTGAACAGTGTGTTTTGCTGTGAACTTTTAACAAGGGCCTTTAGCAGGTTTTTTTTTTTTTTAGCAGTTTTTTGTATACATCAACTCTCAGAAAAGAGATTAATCACACTAGCGCAACTAGCGACCCCAGCGCTGGTGGTTTGGGCCTGGCTTTGCGCAAAAGCCTGGGGCTAGAGTTTTGGAGGTGCCCTCGGATAAGGCAGAGGGTGTGGGAAGAGGTGCTGCAGTGTGTTTGCAGTGCTGGCTTCTCTCCTTCCCTCTGCATTCGGACGTGAGCGCTAGCGTAGGCCCTTACTCAGCACTATTTCTGGCCCTGATTGGCTGATCCAGGCAGCAGACCACTACAAATACAGTAGACAGTAGTCAGCTTTTTGACTCTCCTCTAGCGGAACAAAGTGTCAGAATTTAGGTTGATTCACTGGTCATTAAACAGTTAATTGGATTTTTGGTTTTGAAGCTGCATTTTGTTGTATATTGTGGTCTGTGGGCCTGTTTAATCACACAGGGTCCTTATTCCCACATCGGTTCATATACTTCATTGTTTCGTTTGCTATTCATATCAACGGAGACAGTAAATGATAGGAACATTGGTTGTCCCATCACAAAAACGCCACTGTGCAACTTTCAAGCAGTTCTAACATTATTTTAAAAATGCTATTTATTGTAACACTAAACTGACATCCCCATAATATTCTGGGAAGCAAAACTTGTTAGCGGGAAGGCCCGCTATTTTTTATTATTATTTTTTTTTATTTATTAATAAAATCACTTTTTACTATAGATGATCAAGAGTGTCAGATTAAAACTCATGTAAGAGCACCACCACTCAATATGCTCCGACAGTTTCATCTAATTAAACACTGTTTTATCCTGTTTTGTTTACTCTGAGATTACTGACATCTTTGTTTTGCAAATCTTTGATTTAATTTCAGAATGATGTAATCCCTAAAGCGGTTTTATTTCTTAACCTTTTAATCTATCGGGAACACCTTTTAAGGAAATCAATACCAATTTAGATTTTTTTATTTATTTATTTAATTCCTTTTTACTTATTCTTCTCTCTGCAGATGTTGGATCAGTGGGAATCGTCTAGATCATTTGCTCTTTCTCTGTTACTGTAGGGGGTCTAAAATTCTTATTACCTTTGGGCCACTGTAATCTGGTTTAATAGAGGCTTTTACTCCGGGGTGTAACATTCTCATCTAATTGCAGCATCTAAATTGTGGTTGCATGGAAATTCTTATCCACTCTAATTTGCAGCACTGTTTCTCTCTCTCTCTCTCTCTCTCTCTCTCTCTCTCTCTCTCTCTCTCTCTCTCTCTCTCTCTCTCTCTATATATATATATATATATATATATATATACACATTTATATATATTATATATATATATATATATATATATATATATATATATATATATATATATATATATATATAGAATCTTAACAAATATATATATGTGTGTGTATATATATATATATATATATATATATATATATATATATATATATATATATATATATATATATATATATATATATCTATATCTATATCTATATATCTATATATGACAGAAGGTCATACAATTTCTAAAGCTTAAACTAAAATTTAAAATAATAAGATGATTCAAAATATTAATAAATACTATAATATTATATAAATAATACTAAAATAACAGTGCACCACATGCACCATACAATGTTATAAAAGTAGAGAGTGTGTTTTGGGAGATGTTTGACTTACATCATGACATCAATTTATGGCACATCTGAAGGACGTCATAGATGCTTCAATTAATAGCTAAGAATATCTTATAGAATGTGAAAAGCTGTACTAAAAAAAAATCATAAAAAATGGGAGATCATCATATTCATGTATGGCAGGGGTTGTTCAGTCTTGGTCCTGGAGGGCCATTATTCTGCAGAGTTTAGCTCCAATCCTAATTAAACAGCTAATCAAGGTCTCCAGGATTACTAGAATCTTTCAGACAGGTGTTTTGGGACTGGTTACAACTAAACTCAGCAGGACATTGGTCCTCCAGGAGCAAGATTGGGCCCCTCTGATGTATGTCATGGAAGAGTAATGCAGTTGATGTTATAGGTCACATGACAGTGCCAACAGGCTGATGCAGTGGGTCTGGATTGTATTCATACTACACACATACTCTAATTCAGTAGATGTTCTGATAGTATGTAATTTCAGACATATGCATCCCACTTCCTCCTAGGTTTTGTTCTTTCACTCTCACATTACACTCTCCTTAAAGACCTCATGAAACACAGACTAAAACAGACTAAACATATTGATGACTTCCAATTAAAGATTTTTTTCCAATTAAACACTTTCTAAAGTAAGAATCTTAATGCCACCTGCAACTAGCTCAGCGAATCATGCTTAACAGCTGTGATGAAAACTAACTTATGGCTATTAAAAAAAAAAAGTATGTCTCGTGCCAAGTTCCTGTTTGAATGAAAAACATGGTTTAATATTTTGGGGTCTGTAAGATTTAAGTTAGAAGTCTCATATGCTCACAAAGGCTGCATTTATTTAATCATCTAGGTAACACTTTATTTTAGGGTCTCTTAACTAGTTGCTTATTAGCATGCATATTACTAGAATATTAGCCATTTATTAGTACTAATTAACCACATATTAATGCCTTATTCTACATGACCTTATTCTGCATCCCTAATCCTACCCAATACCTAAACTTAACAACTACCTTACTAACTATTAATAAGCAGCAAATTAGGAATTTGAGGAAAAAGACGTAGTTAATAGTGAATAAGTGTTACTGACATTTAATTTAAGACAATTTAAAAATATCTAAATTTCTATTTTTTTTAATATAATTTATTTCTGTGATGCAAAGCTTAATTTTCAGCATCATTACTCCAGTCTTCAGTGTCACATGATCCTTCAGAAATCATTCTAATACACTGACTTGCTGCTCAACATATATTTCTTCTTATTATTATCAATGTTGAAAACAGTTGTGCAGCTTCATATTTTTGTGGAAACTGTGATGCATCTTTACAATCGCTTTTGATCAATTTGATGCATCCTTGCTAAATAAAAGTATTAATTTCTTTAAAAATATATATATACAGTATATATACCCCAAACTTTTGAATGGTAGTGTATGTCAACACTCAGGCCGTTACATCGCATCTCAGGCTGTAGCGCCTTACACAAACACAATTTACAAGCAGTGTGGAAACAGCATAAGAGCTTTAGATACACACACTCACTCACAATAAAAGTTCACCAGTGAAGGACAGAAGAATAAAAAGGTGAAGAAAAAATGGAGAGGAACTGAAGTGGAAAAGTGATCTGGCTGAAACAATTTGTACTGTAGTGCAGCTGTGTGGTGTCTGCCCTCTCTCTCCCTCAGTGTTCAAAGAGAAAAACCTGGTGTTAGAGAGACTGTTTAAATGTGTGTCCACCTGAAACAATGACAGTGAGAACGGGGCCAGGGGCCGGTGGAAGGGTCTGCATATTGAACGGATGAGGGCTAAGCTCGCCTGTATGTTTAAACACACACACTCAGAGCTGAGGTCATATGTTGTGAGAGTCTCTGAGTGTGTGCTGTCTGAAATCACATAGAAGAATATGATTAAACACACAGGACTTATTCATGAAACGCAAGCAGTGTAAATCATACATGCTGTATACATATTCTTATATAAATAGGTTAATTCAATTCATTGTACAAACAGTTTATAAATATTATAAAAATTGTATTAAATCTTAATTTTTTTATTTTGTGTCATAATATTTGTTTAGCTTTTTTTTTTCAAAATCCTTAAACTTTATTTATTGCTTGGTTACAATTAGATTGTTTCCAAGGTTGTCAGCCATTCGTGTTGCTGTTTCCCAGTAAAAGGCATGCTGATTTATATTTTTAACCTTCCAAAAATTGGGGTGATATTTTTTTTCTCGAATATGTTCTACTGTGCGCTAATTCATACACGGGCTCTTATTATTACAGCTCTATTTTCAGCTCTATTGTAAATGCAATGAGGTCGATCTAATGTCACAACAGTAGACAGTGAAACTCTGCAATATGATGAATATATAGATCAGCACTGAGAACTCTTTTGAGGTCTCTCTATACTGAAACTTCTTTAGGATCATCTTACCCTTCTTTCCCCAATGTCCTTCCTTATTACCCTGCGTTCTATCACTCAATCTCCTCATTTCTCTCTCTCTCAGTAATGTTCTCAGCACTTGGCTAACACCCTGCGTGGCTGTGCTGGAATGTTAACTAGGTTCTTCCTGACGCTGCACCTCTGAAATATATGTGCACTTAAAGGGCTGTGTGATCACGGATGCTCCTTATATATGTGAGTATGGCCTGCTCACCTGTACTTAAACTTCCATCTTGTTCCAATTTCTTACTACTGAATCATGCACACATGGTAACCAGATTTGCACAAATAGCAGTTACTGGAGTTGTTGTGTGTTTATTGTGCTAACGTCACTTATTAATAAGTATGTGTGTGTGTGTGTGTATGTATGTGTATATATATATATGTATATGTATGTATGTGTGTGTAGAATAGTAAATAACCAACTCAATTCATTATGGACTTTAAGGTATTTAGTGAAAATGTGTTTATTTTTGGGTGACAATACAGTATATATTATACACGTATGCTTTAGGGGAAACCGGTGGTAATTGTAATTGTAGAGTGATGAAACTTATTTGGCATGTGTTTACTAGATTAAAAGATCTGTGACCATTTCATTTTGTGAAAATATTTTGTTATGCTCATTTAACAGTCTGACTTATACATATGTTAATTTATGTAAACATTTTGGTTCATTGGTATTCTACATTTGTTATGTAATTGTCCATGGCTGTGAGGCCAGAGACAACTGTAACTGTAGTTATAAAATAAAAACTATGATTTAAAGTTTAAAATTAGAATAAATATTATTTCCAAACTATATATACTTTACAGACGTATACACACAGCTTTTATATATATATATATATAGCATATTAGTATAAGTAGCATATTAGTAGCATATTAGGTGTAAACTATTATATCAATATAGTAATCAATAATATCAATAAGGTAACGGATAGAAGTTATTAGAATATTGAGATGTGCTTTTATTGAGATAATGTGGGCTAATATAGGAAATTTTAAAAGAAAATACAATTGTCACCATTCTCCTCTACATTTACAAATGTTCACATTTTTTATTCCACACGTTGTTTTTTTTTCTTCACATTGTTTACTTTTTATTCCAACCATAAATATTTTCTCTGTCTCTGCTGGTGGCTGAATGTGCGTTGAACTCTCAGGTAGTGAATTTGACTCTGCAGGAGCGGTGAAAGGAAAGATAGACCAATGCAGGAGATTTTTACCGTTCTCTCACACCCACCACTCTCAAATGCTACAGCGTCCGGGGCCGTTTCTGATATTAATATGCCAGTTACTTAGTTATTACAGTGTAGTAACACTATAGTTAGTGTTTGTAAAGAATTTGCTGAAATTGCAGTGGCTGTGTAATATGAACTTATTTCAATTAAGAAGAAGATGCCTCAGGCTGAGGGAGAGCCACATTGCTGCATGCAGTCTGCAGCACTGAACGACTCCTGTTTCATATCAGAGAGATAGAAAAAAGTACAGGAATGAATGTTTTCCTCGTCGCCGATGGAATGAACCTTTGCGTCAGAGCACCCTTGTTCTTTTAATTACTTCCTCCTGGTTTACAGCTCCAGTGAATTTTAATTATCCAACATGCTAATTTTTGGGAAGAACATCCATTTGGTATCAGGGCGTTTTGGGAGAGTTGGATGTAAGCGCACTTGGAAGAATACAGCGCATGTTCGTCTCTGGGTGATTTTGCTGCTGTAGCTAGTGTTAGGAAATGTTGAGCTCTTCCAACAACTCCGGTGTGATGGGGAAAAAGTAATTATGATGTCATACGGCAAACTTCCAGCGAGAAAATGCCCTCAGCTCAGCTAAAAGAAAAATTACAGCCCATAATAATATGTCCATCTGCGATACTCAGCTATACTGTGATATTCTATAATTATATTCGCAGGTCATTACAGCATGTCTCTCTTTCCTTCTCTGTTTTTCTGCAGTGGGAGCATGTTCTAGATAAGGCTGACTGTTATTGGGGTTTAAATGCTAGCAGATGTCGCTTTAATTGATTGAAACAAATTACCAACGCATTGATCCTCGGTTCGAGTGTTCCGTGCGAGTGGCACTGAAGCGAGGTGTGTGTGTGTGTGTGTGTGTGGTGTGTGGTGGGTGGGGGGGGTGTGCTGTGTGTTGCACTACACAGGAATTTTTCCGGTTCATGGAGACGCAGCGATTTGCGTACGCTGACACGGGACATAAGCATATGAAAAAGATTTCAAAGCTTGATTTGTTCTGTATAGGTTAATTCAACCTTTTGTTCATTCATAGTCAGTTGCAGCTGAATAATGGCCTACATAATTGGTTAAATAGTTTTAAATTGCTGCCTTGTGGAAATATTCATTTAGACCTTTCACTGCTTGCTTTGTTCCAAAAATGTGTGAGCTGCCTCTGTAGGAAGCACTTTTTAAGAGATCATATTGTAGGCTGAGGAAATCTTGGATTTCATTATATGATATTATAAATGTATAATTATTGTTTATTTATTATTTATGAAAAGTATTGAAATATAATTTGAAACATTTAAAACAGGCTATTTTACCCTAAATGTACACTATTGCTTAAAGGGGTCATATGATACTTTTTAAAAGATCATTATTTTGTGTATTTGGTGTAACAGAATATGTTGACATGCTTTAATGTTCAAAAAACACATTATTTTTCAAATACTGTACATTATTGCAGTTCCTCTATGCCCCGCCTCTCTCAAATGCTTCGTTTTCTACAAAGTCCCTCCTTCCGACAAGCGCAGTCTGCTCTGATTGGCCAACTGGCAGAGTGCATTGTGATTGGCCGAACACCACAAGCACTCGTCGGAAATGTAACGCCCCTTTCCATAGTCACGAGCTTCAACTTTCAAAATAAATGTAAAGACAGTTAATAATGTCCTTAGTTTTACCATCAGTTCAAGCCAGAGAAGGGAACAGAGTCATGTGGCAGACACAGTAATGATGCTCGTATATATTTGCAGTACACAAGACGCGATTAAGACAGCTGACTCCACTGTGATGTGACCCTGTCTGTCTCTCTCTCTTTCTCTCTCTCTCTTTCTCTCTCACTCACACAAACACGATGCGCAAAACTCCGCATTTGAACATTCAATTGCAAATACTTAAACTAATAACAAAACATACTTAAACAGTCGCTGATTCAGAAGTGCCAGATTGGCATAGCAAAGTCAGAATTACCTCCTCTCCTAGGTTCACGAAACTGTCGTCCATAAAATGCGTTGCTGTTCTGTTGTAAATAATCTTAATGATTCCTAAATGCATCTACTTTCGGAAGGCCAAATAAAGTGACACACAGCGTCTCCCTGACATGACTGCATCAACACTACTGCAGTTACTGAAACCACGCCTTCTTTCTTTGCGTAACATTTGGGCGGCATTACGCAAATATTTCCACATGGTGACGTAGACATGTGGGGGCGTGTTTGAATGAGCTGTTTTAGGGGGGCGTGGCAGAGTCTTAACTTTGATAAAGAATATCTCTTTGGTTTTGAGACTTTAGTCTTTGCAACTTCAGGGATCTTATCTACGCACTAACAGCTTGTAACACTCCAAAGAGAAAGCAAAACTTGAAATTGCATCATATGACTCCTTTAAATGTTAGTGGTCTATACATTTTATTATAATTTTTTATTTATAAATATTACTTGCATTATTAAAATAACATAATATAAAATAACATTAATATTAAAATAACTTTTCTATTTTTCTATATTTTAAAATGAATGTCATTCTTGTAATGCAAAGTTGAATGTGTCACATGATCCTTCACAAATCATTCTAATTTGTACTGCATTATTTGAACTATGTATAAGCCCTTTTTTTTTTACTCAAAATCAGTCTCACCAGGTTCAATTCCATTTCAGATGCTGCTGCACAAGGCAACAGGCAGCAAGGCAGCTCACTAGGTTTTCAAACAGAGGGCATTGACACACTGACAAACACTGTTTGATTGACAGCTTGATGAGCCCCCAACGGTAGCACAGGACAAAGAGGTTAGCTAAAGGGACAGAAGATTTGGATCAAACACTGATCTCATCCTGCCACACTCTCCTGAGTCCAGACCATTGTCCCCTGCTCCACCTCTTGGAATACCAAATGCTGCTGATTTACAGACTCAGAAATGATCTTTAGGGTGTCAACACATACTCTTTTTAAAATTAAATTGCAGTGCAGTTTAATTTTTCCAGAGGAAGCATTGATAAATGCAATGTGATTTTAAAAAAAGTACAGATTTTTGTTGGAAACTAACTTCATAAATTTACAACACACACTCAAACAAGCATGGATGGACCGAGCGAAAATTTTTCACCATCATTAGGCCACATATCAAAGCCTGCAGTTTCCTCATCTGCTACCGAACTTGAGTCAATTTAAAACGTTTGGTACACACTCTCAGAAAAAAAGTACAAAAGCTGTCACTGGGGCGGTACCCCTTTGGGGAAGTCGTGGCCTAATGGTTAGAGAGTCGGACTCGTAATCGAAAGGTTGCGAGTTCGAGTCTCGGGCCGGCAGGAATTGTAGGTGGGGGGAGTGAACGTCCAGCGCTCTCAATACCACGACTGAGGTGCCCTTGAGCAAGGCACCGAACCCCCAACTGCTCCCCGGGTGTGTGTTCACGGTGTGTGTGTGTGTGTGTTCACTGCTGTGTGTGTGCACTTAGGATGGGATAAATGCAGAGCACAAATTCCGAGTATGGGTCACCATACTTGGTCGTATGCAGTGTTGGGCTAGTTACTCAAAGAATGTAATATATTACTCATTACTAGTTACTCCTTTCAAAAGTAATATTGTTACTTTACTTATTACTGTCTGGCAACAGTAGTTAGTTACACTACTAGTTACATTACTTTATCTTCACGCCCCACAGAAGTTGTAACTGCGTCTCTTCCACATATAATTCTTCTAACAACATATTTCTGCCTCATCATTTGACCAAAATCCACATTGGATCGCAGTCAGAAGTTATTACAAACACTCAATAGTGATTAACAGTGTCATTCAAGTAGAAGTGTTGTATTAATCTCATTAATTGTCATGTGTAGCTTGAAGCTAATTGTAATTTCTCCGTTACCCATACGATTATATTTCATGTATTTTATGAAATCACATAAGTTTGTAAGAAACTGTTTAATTTTCCAAAAAAATAAATAATTATAGTAATATAATGTGCCACGTGCTGATCAGATGGATGTGGGTGGGATGTAATGCCAGAGTAAAGTAAAGCCACAACTTCAACTTCAACCTCAGATAATCTTTTTTTCTTGACAAAATCAATATAATGCAATATTTCTATCTGCTGAATGTAAGCTTTTCCATATTCCAAGCTTGTCTGCTGCACTGGGGACATCACATGCATGTGCGAGTCATAAAAATTATGAAAATAAATCTAGGAATTATTTGATTGTTGGATTTTAAATCAGCGGGGTTGAGGCATCAAAAGTAACTAAGTAACTAAGCTGTTTTATGGATGGTAACTAATATTATTACTGAAATCTTATTAGTAATTAGTTACACTACTAGTTACTGCAAAAAGTAATATTATTACAGTAACTAAGTTACAGTAACTAGTTACTGCCCAACACTGGTCGTATGTCACGTCACTTTCACTTTTCACTTTCACTTTCATTTTAGAAGGTACATCTATGTACCTAAAATCTCCGTATTTAGGTACATATTAGTACCTAAAGTGTACATATTAGTATCTAAAGGTACAAACATGCACCTTTTGAAAAGGTAGGGTAGCACCACAGTGACAGCTTTTGCACCTTTTTTTTTTCTGAGAGTGCAGGTCAAGTTAATTAAATCATAAAGCAAATGCAAACAAATGTATCCTGATAGTTTATTGGAAAGTGACGTGTAATGGGCTTAAATATTTTCTTTCGAACACCTAATCATGAGACAACCTCTATAGTAAAACGCTTGGGGCCAGAAATATAACTTTTAAATAAACTAATACTTTTATTTGGCAAGAATGCATTAAATTAACCAAAAGTGAGAGAAAAGACATGTATAAAAATAAAAGCACAACTGTTTTCAACATTGATAATAAAAAAAGGTTTCCTGAGTAGCAAATCAGCATAGAGTGATTTCTGAAGGATCATGTGACTCTATAGAGTAATGATGCTGAAAATTCAGCTTTGCATTACAGGAATAAATTACATTCTATAATATATTCAAATAGAAAATTTATTATTTTAAATTGTAATATTTAATTTGCATAAAATACTTTTTACAAAAACTTTTTTTTTTAAGAATCATATGAAATCTTACCAAATCCAAACATTTGTATGCTAGTGTATATCAGTTAGATGGTATGTATCAGTAGTGTGATGCATACAGTTGCATGTGTGATACATATGTGATTATACACTGTAGGTTGTGATGTTCCCGTCCCAGTACACCCCTGCACTCAGGTGTCCATCAAACCTGCTCTCCATATGCTGCTGAATTAAAGCCTCTGAAAGGCACAAAAGTGTCACATCCTGTGCTACGGTTTCCTTTCATTACATGTCAGTACTGAGCCCAACCCTTCAGCACACTTGTGTTAGAAAGACTAATAATGTTATGCTCTGTAACCTGCCTCCTTATTGCCCGTCTTGATAAACTGTCCTTGATTTATCTGCCTCCTCACAGTCACACCCGCATCACTTCCAGACTGCGCTGCACTTAATCACCGCTCTTGACCTGACACCATCAGCCAACATATTTTTCATAATCTCGCAAATCAGACACCGATTTATGATTTAACAAATCCCAAAACCTCCCCGGAAATATTTATTTTTATCTCCACCATTATCGCCTCTCCGCTTGGGACACGTGACAAGTGAATCATTCTCAGAAATTACTTTATCTCATAGTGCAATTACCCATGTGAAGGCTATATGATTTACCACGTTACACGCAAGCCAATTTGTGTATGTTTTTCTAGTGGGATGTTACTGCTTGTAGATCTACTGTTAGGTCATTAAATGCTACGCTATTTATTTAATGACTTGATTTCTTTTGGCACCTCTGAAATTATTTTAGGTCAGATCTGTAAACAGTACTATTGTGAAATATTATTTACATATGAAATTCTATTTTAATATATTATGTATTTATATTTTAATGTAATTTATTTCTGTGATGGCATTGCTGAATTTCCACCATTTCATTTCTTATTATTATCAGTCTTCACATAAGCTGTGCTGCTTAATACTTTTGTGGAAACCATGTTCCTTTTTTTTCAGATTCTTTGAAGATTAGAAAGTTTAAAAGAACAGCACTTATTTGAAATATATATTTTATATAAAATTATAAATGCCTTTATTGGCACTGTAGATCGATTCAGTTTTCCTTCCACGCTGAGTAAAATTATTAATTTTGTTTAAAAAAAAAAAAAAAAACTCCAAACATTTAAAGATTTTTAGGAGTGTTTGAATAGAAACAAGAGAACATCATGTAGTTGATCAATTTAATGTATCCTTGCTGAATAAAACTATGAATTTATTTACCAAAAAAGTACTGACTCAATGTTTAAATGAATTGTGAACACTTTCCTGTAATTATTCTTTATTCTATCCATCTTTTCCTATTCTCTAGTTCAAGTGGCAAAATTAGACATTAAAAGCCTAATATTTCCCCTAAAAACTCATTAGCTGTCTATATATGCCTTCTTGTATGTGCAAAATTATAGACTTGCTGCAAGTCCTATATTATGTCCTAACACTGAGTTTATCTCTTCCAAATTGTATCTTTAAATCGTACTTATGACATGCAATGGGTGATCAGATATTTTGTCATTCACTTGCTTTCTATTTATGTGCTGGGTGGCCCCACAACCCATTGATCCCAAGCCACACTCTTCATAACAGTACATTAAACATCAAATATCTTCTTATTGGCTGTGATTGTATTACAAGCGCAGACCGACAAATAGCTTGTTGGAAACCTAGTTTGCACAGCGTTCGGCTGGGTTTGTCCTCTATTTAAACTGGGACTAGTAAATGTGCGAGGATTCCAGTGGGCCCCTTGGCCCCTACAGTCCCCTCAGTGCTGGGCTTTGGCTGTCTCAGCTCACTGGCTCAGTCAGCATTGTTGCATATTTAATGTCCTGATGAACGCTTCCACCTGCTGACACAGGAAAAGTGACAGAACAATACACCTCCCAGCCCCCTCCACCCCTCCGTCCAGCAGCTTCACAGCCCGTCTGCCGGAACACCGCCATCATCAATCCAGCCTCTCCCTCGCTCTCTCTCTCTCTCTCCACCTCATATACATGCTATTTCACATTCACACACTTCACATCCTGACCTATCTTCTGTCTGTCCCATGAATCTCCTCCTGTGATTCGCTCATCTACGTATATATCGTCCATTCTCGGTCACTCGTTCTCTCTTTCCAGTCATCCCATGGGAGGCTTATCCCACTTTCATCAGTTTTTTCTCCTTCCTTCAACCGTATTTTCTGAATTGAGTTGTCTCGCTTTACTTTCTCCTACACTGGCCCACTGAAGGCCTCAAACGACTAATGCATAGCAACCATTCTAACTTTTTAAAGATCTTCCGCCCACTTTTCGGACATACCTCTCCAAAATCTCATTCTCGTCTACAATCTTTCATTCATAAACGCAGGTCAGATCGACACAGGCCCTGCTCAGCGCGGTATTGGTGTAGCCTGCACATCCTCTGATGTGATTGTGGGTCTCAGAGGACGTGCTTTACCGGGTTCTGACCACCTCTGACTATCACACAGCTTCCCGTAACACAGTCCACAGATATCAAGACTCTACTCTGCCCTACTGCTAAAGGCTAAGTGAATATTCCCCAGCAGCGCTTACACGCACACAGACACATACTCGATACAAAAGCAGGACAGCTGGGCCTGTCTATCTAAAAGTTCATCTATGTACTTAGTTCCACTGTGAGTACAGAGACTCTGAAGATGAAATATATACATTTATTAATGAAGCGTCAAGACTGCAAAGACAAAGCAGTTGGTAAAGCGCATCCATTTTAAGTGAAGGTGCCCGTGTAGACCTCACAGATTGTCTGTTTTATTTTATTCTACATAAAGTTTATTTGCAATATGGTAATATATCTATTTTTTAATACTATATATTTTCATGGATAATTTATATATATATATATATATATATATATATATACATCGTTTTATTGTATCTATTTTTAATTTTTGTTTTATTTTACTTTTTTTTATAAGTCAAAAACGTTTTTTTAAATAAATCATCATGATTGTATTAAGTGTAGATACTTTTTATTTTAATTAATTAAGTTTATTTTATTTATTTTTTAATTAATTTTATCTATTTATTTATTTTATTTATTTTATTAAATTTTTTGCGTGGACATCATTTTTTTTCAAGTTTCTGTACATATACATTTAAAAACTGCACAAAAGTTCTAGTTCTTACACTAGTTCTTAATTACCAGATTTCAGCCATACACTTTTTTGCTTTGCGGGATTTACTCTGGAAAAATAACCACCCGTTACCGCAATACGCGACTGCGTTTTGGCCATTTTTTGAGTATCGTAACATTACATCTCTTCGAAACAATAAAACATTTAGGTAAAAGTCCTTTCCAGCTAACTGAGTAGCATAAATAGACTGAGATAGCAGTGGCCAATGTGTTCCCAGTGATGAGCAGAGGTGGTCATAACCAGTTGTCAAAACTGGGATGTTCACGTTCAGCAAGAAACCACAGACATAAATGTCCAGCAGTCAAAGCAACTGGACTTTATGAATTATTTCGAAGACGCATCACCCCAGCGGCTTCATCAGTATCACTCTGATGCTATGTGAAAGCTCTTTCTCTCTTCTTCACTGTCTCTCTTCCTCCCCGATTTTATTCATTAGTAAGCATTTGTTCACTGCACCATCTGAACTGCTGTCTGTGTGTTTTCGACATGAGGCGACCACCGTTTGATTACTCCATAGAAACCCAAGCGCTTCTGTGATCATTGCATCACGTCACCCTGTACATCATTAGTTAATAGCCAATTTAACAGTTACATACACTCACTATTAGGCCAATAGTCATCTTTCGTAACTGCATATCAGACCAATTTCAATTTGCATTCTACACCCAACCGCTTGAACACAAAATTTCCATTCAAACTATAGTAAAAATACCGGTCCTTGTAGATATTTAGTAATTCCTTAAGAATGAGTGTGTTCCTCAGCCCCGTTTTTTCTCTCACCTGGGATACATACTTCTTTACATTCCATAGCTGCTCTTGTTCATATGGGCATATAAAGAAGTATGTCTACCAAGCAGGATATATGGGCACATGGACAAATGTATATCATTCAATCCTAATAATCCACAAATATCAGCATTTACAGGCCAAACCACAAAGGTGATGAACACTAATTGCTGTTTTACCAACTGAACGACACACAAATCCACACCCAGATGCGTCCTTTGCACTTTTAAAACTTTACATCCAATTTGCGCACAAATGTCACAAGACGGCGCAGTTAATTTTCACGCCACACCGGCGTAGTGTCTTTTTTTTTTTTGCCAATTATATCCCGGAAATTGCATGCATGGTTTTGTGACTTTACAGGTCAGGTCACTAACGTTGAGGGTTTTTACACGTCATTTCACTTCAATAAACCAGCCGAAGTCCGTAAAAATAACATCAGGAGGTGCTCTCTCTGTTTTGACACTCCAGAAAGGCACATACGAATCTCAGATGTGATAGATTCATACAATTTTTCTTCTTTCCTCTTCACCCTGCAAAAACTGCATTGCTGTACACACACCCACACACCAACACACACCAGGCAGCATGTGCTAGTTTTACTGGAAGAGCAGTTTTTCACTTAGTCTACGCAGAGTGCAGCCACACACGATTCACCTTGACTGTCAGCCCGAGAGGTACAGCTGCAGCGAGAAGAGAGAGAGAGAGATAGAGAGAGATCTGGTGCTTACCTAGTGTGTAGCTGTCAGGTAGAGTCCCCCTGCTTCAGATGGGCCAATGCACCACAAGGAGGAATAAAACAATAAAGGGCAAACAGGAAGAAGTGCTCTAGCTTTTCCTCTCAGTGTCCCAGGTGCTGCCTCTGCAGTCTCTCTCTCTCTCTCTCTCTCTCTCTCTGTTCTGCTATCTGAGTCTATTTCTCTCTACCTCACACTCTCTCATTCTATCTTGCACTCTTTTGGTTCCCTCCCCCCTTCTCTGCCCCATCTCTCTCTCTCTCTCTCTCTCTCTCCTCTCATGCATGTAGTGAGAAAGTTTAGGTGTAGCTGAGGGCTGCTGTGCACCCTGATCTTCTGATGTCTGGAAATGAATGGGGAATAAACGTGCCTGACCTGCCCTCTCTACATCTCTCCTGTCCAGCTCCCTCTCTCTCTTTCTCTTTCTCTCTCATCATCTATAATGCACAGCCTATAGAACCAGTACACTCCTCCTCCTCCTAATTCACTCGCTACCTTTACCCCTCCCTCTCTGTCAGTCTCTCTGACCCCTGACACATGCAAGCACACACTGTCTCTTACCCTTTTACTGTCTCTCTCTCTCTCTCTCTCTCTCTCTCCAGTCACTTACAGTATAAAGTGCTTTATTGGCATGGCAAATACAAATGTACCTTTGTAGTGCTTAGGTGATTGGGTGCAAAGAAAATATAAAAATAGTGACGTACACTGATAAAAATGTGCGAAAATTTTTATCGTTAAGGGCACAGCATCCTCAAAAGAACATCATTTTGACAGAAATGTACAATATCTACCACTGAAGGATATTTGCTACACCTTAAGGAAATTTTGCAAAAAAAAATTCTAACAGTGTACTTTAGTTATCCTAAATAAAAGACAAATATGTGGTGAAATTTAAAAATCTCTCATTTCTTAAACAATAGTATTAAGCTATGACAAGTGTGTAGATTGCAGGTTACTTTTTTGACATTTATTTATGCATGAAGGGATGCATTAAAATATTTCAATAAATTATTTAATTTTGCTATTAGAACCAACTTTCAAAAATTCTAGGGTAAAACATCTCAAAAATGCTGAAAATCCTTTGGGTGCAGTATATCCTCATTTAAACTGGACAAAAATGACAAAAACTGAATAAATAATTGATCTTAATTTAATAACCTTAATTTAATGTTCATTTAAAATATATTTTTAAACATTGTTAATTATTTATTTATCAATCAAGATTTTTTTGTTCAAAGGATAGTTTGTAGTAATTATAATTAGCTTAATAAACAATATAAGTCAATAGCATGTTCATTTAGATATCTGGATATCTAACGTGAGTGTGTGGTTTTACACGGCTATAATTTAAGGACAAGATTGTCCTTAGAAGTGAACTAAATTTGTGGGTATTCTTAAAAGTAAAATTATCTATCTATTTATGTCATTAAAATAGTTTTTTGGAATTTAGAACTTCACAACTTCAAAATATAGAGTCATGGTTTGTCTTAAGGTTAGCCTGTAGGTAATTATTGTTAACTTTATATAAAACAATATAAGTGTATGGCATGTCCTTATAGAGGTGTGTGTGTGTTAAGAGCTTCTTTCACCTGAAAATCCCTCTGCTCTCCTTCCTACTCTGATCAATACCAATTTATAAGCAAATGCCGCTCGGCTGACTCGCTCCTTTAATGAATTAGACCGTCGCTGATGTCACTCCACTAATGAAGCCCTTCTCAGGAGTTTTAAGCAAATCTGCCGAGGATTAGTTTGCATATGCCTGTGTGTGTTAGAGAAGAAAAGGGTTTAACCAGTCCATCCTGTGTAAAAATAAGATAATTATGAGGAAAGGAGCGAGGCTGCTGGAATATATGGCTGCAGTTGTACTCAGTGAGCGCATGTGTGTGTGTGTGTGAGAGAGAGAAAGAGAGATAGTGTGAATGATATGTGACTGATAATTACAGCAGAGGGCAGTCAGAGGAGGAACAGACCGCGTCTCTGATCCAATGCCACCATGTGGTTTATAACACCATACGGCTGAATCCTTTATGGAACGAGCGTTAATTACTTTTGATCATAGATAAGCAAAAGTGAAAAATATGAATAGTTGCTATAAAAAAGCAAGAGGGATTGTGGGTGAGTGATCCGATACTATCTTAAACACACTAGCCTACATGCTGCGTGCGCTGTAGATGAGAATTCAAAGGCGCTCGGAGAGTCATAGCACGCATACAGAGCAGGACATATTTATGCATGTGATCAGAGCAGCCTCTCCCATCACACTCCACATGTCCCACAATCCAACACTGTCTGTCTAATGTTCACACATAGTTATCTCGGTGTGACCATAACAATATGCTGCTTGAGCATTGACAGTACATTTGTTCTGTCATTGGATTGAGATGCATTTTCACATGAAAATGTTTAGTTCAATTCAGTTTAGACTGTTGAAAATACCCTGTTTTAATAGGAGGAACAGAACAGAGTCTTGCTAATGCACTTTAAATTTGGGTAAAACAATATAATAATAATTTTGGAGCATAATTTGTTATTATCCATTACATACATTTTAGTGCAGTTTAGTCTGATTAAAATTCTACTGTTAAAAGCACTTTGAATTTAATAGGAGAGCAACAGATCAAATACCGTCTCAGAACATATAAAGTCACAGTCTTCCAGTGCACTTAGACTATTATAATTTAAGAGAACTACATTTTATGTAATTTAAGAGCATTTGTTTTTATCCATTTATGTAGAGTTCAAGTTATAGTGTAGTGTAGTTCAGTTTGGTTCAAATTAGACTGTTAAAAAGACTGTGACTTCAGTAAAATCAAGCTTTTTTTGTTCATTATGTACAATTTAGTTGATTTCAATTTAATTTGGCTTAGTTTAGAGCATTCGCTCTTTTTGCATTCAATTAAAATTCCATCGAATTAAAGTTAATTTAAGCTTTAAAAACTGATAATAGGAGGGAAAAATAGGTAACAGGTTTTAGACAATTTAATGCAATTACAATTTTGTAAGCAAACAAATGTGATTAGAGTATTTGTTATTTTACATTCAGGTACAATTCAATTAAGTTCAATTCAGTTTAGACTGTTAGAAAGGCTGTGACTTTAAAATTGGGCTGCATAAGTAGTAACAGTCTTGGTAATGCACTTAGACAATTACAGTTTAGTAACAATAAAAAAAAAAAAAACTAATTTTGTTTAGAAATTCATTTTCTGTTTCGGTGCATTAACAGCGCATTGCCAGAGGCAGAGATTGGTCGCTAACGGCTAATAGCTAAGTAAATCGTGGCTCTTCTTTCTGCATCAGCACTGTCCTCCTGAGTAATTAAACTAAAAGTCCTCATCATAAATCAAACCCACTCCTTCCGTTTTCACCCACCTCTCATCATCCCTTCCTTATAGGATATCAGTCTGTGGTTTGTGTAAATCGACCCCTATGACCCTACGCTGACACACAGAGTCATGGCCGGCTCCTCATACAAGTCGTCGCCCCAGCAGCTCAGTGCCATAGATAGCAGCATTACCAGGAAATAGGCTCGCACACCACTCAACGCACATACACAGAAGCAGGTGTACCATTCCTGCGTCTAACTGAACATCCAGATCTTCACAAAGCTCCAACCACCAGCAACAGCTGCTGCCATCCTGATGTCACCTGATCCATCCCAGCTCCTGTCCACTCCACATTTAAACATGACTGACAGCCCAGGGGCTAATGCCTGTCCTCGAGCCATCAAAGTAAAATTAGAAAAAGAAAAGTAAGCATCTCCCTGGCCCACCACACGGCTAAATATCAATGTCAGGGGCCAACAGTGGCGGACGCACTACAGTGTACTTTGAAAAGTCTTCTCAAGAAAGAAACTTAATGTGTAAAAATCACTCAGTTTTCAGTTTGTCATCTAACGAAGAACATATTTGCTAAGGTCGCAGCTCTCAGCGTGATGCAGTGTGGAGTTGCTAGCTTTGCATGCTAACACTGCTGCTAAAACTACTTTGACAGGAGCCGGATGGCTGCACATTCTGTCTATGATTGTTCTCCTTTTATCCTCACACACGCGCTGATTCATCAACAGAAAAGCAGAGATCCGGACAGGCTGAAACGTGGTAAAACACACTTACAGTACGTGCATGTATATGTATTTACTCACAAACACACACACACATACTCACCAGGGAGAAGGCAGCTTGTTTGTGGATCCAAGAGGCAGGGGGAGCGTCCGTTCCCAAGCAGCTGATTCAGCGTTTGAGAATTTGAGGATAAGAGGAAAGAGAGAGAGGGGTGGGGAGGGGGGGATGGACAGATGAGAAAGAGATGGGGATGAAAAGAAATGCAGAGCGTTGCCGTCAATACCGGAGTGTTCTCGGCGCAAACAGAAGAGCGAATTATCAAAAATATTGGACGAAATTGACCATGTCAGATAAAATGGCCCCAAAGACCTACGGTAACACCTCCCCACCTGTCCTGAGAGAGAAAGTGAGCTACGTATAGCGCTACGCCCCAATACCGGCGAAAACACGAGTAGGAGAAAGTATGGACATTATGCTGACAGCACTAAATGAGAGACAGGCGCTCGGAGAGAGAGAGAGACAGAAAAAGAGTGAGAAAGACAGAGCAATGATGAAATCATAAAGAGCGAAAGAAAAAATCAGAAAAAAGCGCGAGATGAGGCTTTTCTCGTTCTTCTCGTTTGTCCTCACTGTGTATTCCATCCTGCCTGACAGTTCTGTCCATACTTTGTCCAATAAACGTCCTTGTCTTATCACATGAGAGACGGCAGCCATTAAGGGCTAAAATGACGTAACCGATACTCGTCCACGTCACCGAAAACAACAAATGTTAGCTTAAAAAATACTTAAATGTCATAATGTTGACTTCAAACATGTTTTATGCCGAACGTTTGGACGGGACAGGCAGGGAGTGTGCAGAGGGGCTGGTCAAAGGAGCCTCCCACTGCTCCTAAGCTTTTATACTCCGAGGGTCAAGGCAAAGAGGAGCCCCCCTGGCCCTGCACCCACTCCCCTACTCTGCCTGGCCTTATTTAGTGAAGCAGGGCAAAAAATAGCCCTTCAAGTGCTGCTGGCTTGCGCTGATCTGGAGGGGGTGGGGCCAATGGGGGTGGGGCATGCACTTGGGGAGGAACTAATGATCAAATGGGAATTACACATTTTCTTCTGTCACTTGAACACCTCCTTACCTTTGACTATTTTCTTTCCCTCCCTGTCCCCCCCAAAAAACTCTTCTAATATAATTCAGTCCCCACCCTGTTCCTTCCCTCACGCCGTCTGCCCACACCTTCAGGCTTTCAGCTTGGTCTCTGGAGGTATTTTTAGGCAAGCCAAATAAAGAGGTGCGCTCAGTTCCTGCCTTGCCCTGCCCTGCACCACCCAGTAGTTTGGTGGCTCTGTGCGCTCTGCTATCTATGGTCAGAGCCACTGAGATGGAAGAGAGAGTTGCAGAGAGTCGCTGCAGTGCTTTTGGATTCTTGTTATATTTGTTTATGTTACAGAAAGCCAGTCAATTTGAGTCACATAATCCAGCAAGAGTCTTTCCCCCACTGAATCTTGTTTGTGTGTTTATTAATTTAGTCATTGAATAATTGATTGATGCAGTGTTTAATCGTTTGCACAGTGATTTTTGTAGTCTGTAGTGTGTCCTTTTCTGTAACAGAGCAGTGTAGATGTGTGTTTGTTTGTAGAGATTTGGTTCCTCCTGAGGTTTCCTCCTCGATTTACCTTAATGTCTTAAGCTCAGTACTTTCATGATAGCCACTGGATCTTAAATCAAATACTAAGATGAGACATTTAATGAGGAATGAATTTCATGACCACTAAATATATATTTTATATAGAATGAATGTGTGTAGTATTAATGTAATCCAGATATTCTATATCCGACATGTCTTGACCTACAAGTTGCGTCACTTACCTGCCATTCACAACTCACCTCCCATGGCCTCATATAATTGTAAAGTATCAGATGCACTTTGTGAATTCTCTCTGAAAGTAGTAGGTCATCTGGTACTTTTCACCTATTGTTTTATGAATACTGTGAATTTAGACATTCTCTTTTCATGTACTGTATTTCACCTACTGTACTGTAGTAGGGAAGTAGCAATAGTTGAAACTTCCAAGCAAATGTGTTGGGGTTGGTTGGAGCTACAATCTTCAGGACATTGGCCCTGCAGGAACTGGATTGGACACCCCTGTTTTAGGTCTTAAGGCTCACAGTGGACTTCGTTCTGACATGCTCATTGATGCAAAAAAAAAAAAAAATGGTACCAGACAAACCAAGCAAGCACTTGCAGTAATGTTACAGATGTTTTGCCTGGAAGACAAAAAATAAGTTGAGGGAATGTGTTGGCTGCTCATTTTCAACAGCAAACTTCGATACTACACTCGCAAAATAAAGGAAATGCGAATTAATGAGATGTTTATTTTGCATATCACATTGAGCAACTAATATAAATATTTTTGTCCTTTTCCGAAGATGTTTCTCTCACAAACATTGTCAGGTGCTGTTAGTTCTACATCTGGTGTTACTGCAGAACTTCAACCCAACATTTCTGAAACTCATCAAGCTCCATCATTGTTCATTCCCAGTCCATTGTTGAGCGCATGTTGGTCAGGTTTTTTTGTAATGTGTTCTGCACTGTTGGCACTAGTCGGACCCTCACCTATGGCTTTTTGGCTGATTGAGCATGTTGAATTGGCAATGGAGCCTGTTGGTGTGAGAGATCACTATGATTGAATGTTTAGCTTGGTGAACCATGAGAAGAAAAATTGGAAGTGATGAACGATAACTATGAAGTCAAGATGGCAAAAACTGAAAGCTCATCTCATCTGGGATGATTTTCATTGAATCTGTCTGTAGTGAATGTGGTAAGATGTAAAAATGGTAAGCCAGCAATGCTTTGTTCTGGTACCGTTTTGAATAACGAATACAGACTACTGCCACCTGCTGGTCTGGAAACGAATTTCTTCTCACACAGGCAAAGAACGTACTTGTCTGTTAGCTGTAGTCTTTGCTTCTGGGTAAAAAAGTTATTTTCTCACAGTCGACATTTTGTCTTTTGACGTTGCTTTGGTGTGGCTGGGCATTCAGTGATCAGAAAAAGTGCACTGGGCTTTAGGGAGTTAACTTTTTCTCACTGGTGATTATAAGGCACTATACCAGGGTACAATTCGTATTGCAAAAACCACCTATACTATACATGCAATATAAATTTTAATTGAATTGTTTATACAGTGTGAAAAGATATGACTGACAACTAAGAGAGAAAAGGAGCAAAAGAAAGAGAAATAAATTTACCAGCAGGAGGAGGTAAAGAAAATACAATTATTGATTTCCACCTTAAAAAGGCAATCTCCACACAAGTGCTCTTGGGAAAACAGACAGTGTGTGAGCTAATATCTGTGTCTCTTAGTGTGTGTGTGAAGGTATTTGAGTCTGTTATGAAAGAGTTGGTGATAACCTGCTGCCTTACACTGTTCCCAGTGGACTGACTATCTATCTATCTATCTATCTATCTATCTATCTATCTATCTATCTATCTATCTATCTATCTATCTATCGTTCATTGCTATAATGTTCTATTTGTTTGTTCGTTTGCTTGTTCATTCATTATTTTATCTGCAGGCTTCTTGCTGTTTTTGTTGTACAGTTCTTCAGAATGTCTTTTTTGTAAAGGATGAAATATAAAGACAATTAGTCCACTTTCAGCTAGTTTCTTGTGCATTTCTTTAGCTTTGCTGTGCATTCTACTGGATTTGTTGTTAATTAAAATGCAAGCACTTTGTTCTTTCTGACTTTTTGCTAATTTGTTAATTCTGTCTTTTATTCGATGGTTTTTACTGCCTTTCTATCTATCACTCATTTGTTTGTTCTATCTATCTGTCTGTAGCATGACTCAGACCAAGAGTAACATCTAATAATACCATACGACATAAAGTGAGAGAAAGAGTGACAGAGAAAGAGAGAGATGGAGGGGTATCAATGCCAGTATCTATTCTTACTCTTATTATTACACAGCATGCCTCTTCTGTTCCTAGGCTCTGTAATCACTAGTCTTAAATTACAACACCAAGTGCCATTAAAGGTGTACACAAGTTTATTTTCCTGATTCTATTCTTCTGTGAGTGCTTGTGAACGCTTGTGAAGGCTCTCAATCCTCCAGTGTCTTAAATAGTGGTAGACTAGTGGTTAAAGCTCTGGGCTAGAAATGCAAATATCATAGGTTCGATTCCAGGTGGGAGTGACTCATGATTTGGAGAGTTACCAAAGGATTGTTGTCGCGGTTGTGCCCTTGAGCAAGGCGTTCAATCCTGGTTTGCTCTGGGGTGACTGTATATGTAATTAGTGTCCTGATAGCCACATTGAATAAAAGGCTAAATGAGTAACCATATCAGCAGCGCAGAAATTTGTATATATTCTGTGCATGGCATTTTTCACACTGTGCATTTCCATAATAATAAAGTTCATCAAAGTTTTGCTCACGGCTCTCGGTATTTGTTCTTTGTGCTCTGAGGAAAAGAGATTATTGAAAAGCACTGCAGTACAGTTAACATTCAAATGCTGCAGTTTGAGAGAACTTGTCTGTGGCATAAGATTAGGTGATAGTTTTGCCAACTGTCTTGTATAATATTGGATCATGTCATATTTAATGAAGTAGAAATTCATCCCATTTTAAGTACAAACTGGACAGATTGTCTCATATTTTAGCATATACCCAAAGATCTGAAAATGCTTCAGTGATTATAATGGACAACAAATTGCGTAAGATGGATGTGAAACACATTTTCAACTCGTGAGAGCCCTAACATTGACTGTTGCTATGTTACGTGTATCGTTTATTTTTGCAAATGAGACTGTTAGTGCAAATCTATCAAGGGAAGTTAATATTCTAAATTTGGGTTGGTCAACAAATGTGGCTATTAAAAGAAATAACTTTTCTACAATCTGTATATTTTTCAGCAAGTCAAAATTAAGATTATGCACTTGATTCAGTCAAGCAAGCACATTTAGTATGAACTTAAAGGGATAGTTCACCCAAAAATGAAAATTCTGTCATCATTTACTCACCCTCAAGTAGTTCCAAACCTGTATGAATTTATTTGTTCTGCCGAACACAAAGGAAGATATTTTGAAGAACGTTTGTAACCAGGCTGTTTTGGGGCACCATTGACTTCCATAGTAGGAAAAAAAATACTATGGAAGTCAATGGTGCCCCAGAACTGCTCTGTTTCCCACATTCTTCAGATTATCTTCCTTTGTGTTCAGCAGAACAAAGACATTCATACAGGTTTGGAACTACTTGAGGGTGAGTAAATGATGACAGAATTTTCATTTTTGGGTGAACTATCCCTTTAAGAGAAACACTGTGACTGATCACAAATTGTGTGCTTGTCTAATCTAATCTCAAATTATACATGTGTATAAATAAATGGAGTGTTCCTTATTCTCTCCATATGACTATGTGACATCCTTGTATTTTAGCTTGCTGTATGTGAAAGCTCATGTTGTCTGTGTACATGGTTGCACATGTGTGTGCATGTCTTTTAAACAGGTGACTCTGAAGGAGAGTGTGAAGGTGAGACATGCTAAAAGCTTAAGAGCCGCAGCCTCTTGGTGTGAGAGAGACAAACTACAGAGACTGAAGTAAACATAAAGTGTTTTTCAACATGCTTGAGTGTGTGTGTGAAGCACGTTTGCGTGTTTCTGCACAGGGTGCAGTTAACTTTCCCAGGGGAATGTCACTTTAGTGACTGTGTGTAATGGTCTAAGAGATGAATGCTCTCTCTGCATTACAGTGCGGATACACACATTCACTCTTTCTCAAACACACACACATACACGTATACACCTCTGGACTAATCTGAGAGAGAGGGTTTTTGTGTTTTTGCAGCAATGATTCCATACACAGGTTGTCACTTTCATTACTGGTCGGTGCCAAAAAGATCTGAACCAAACTCTGTTGGTTTTAAGGCTCTATATAGGATTTATTCATTTACAAACACTTGCAATCAAAATTATTCAACCCCCTTGACCTTCAAGACATTTTTCTGTTTGGTTATAAAAATGTAACCAAGGTATCAGTAGAAAGTTTAACAATACATATTTGGGTATTAGGTTAAGTTGAGTATTGAGGTTCTAAAAAAAAGTTAATGAAAAAAATCAAATTGGCTTTAAATATTAATGTACAAAATTATTCAATCTCCAAAAGTCAATGTTTGTGGAGAATCTTTTATTCTTTATAACCTCCAATAGGCCTTACAAGCTTTTAAGACCCTTCTTCTGGAATCTTGGTGCATTCCTCGCTTGAAAAAGCCTCCAGATGACTGATAATCTTTGGTTTTCACATTGCTACTGCTTTCTTCAAATATTTTTTATGAGATTTAAGTCTGGAGACTGAACAGGCCACTCAAGAACATTCTACGACCTATCCCTGAACAAAGCATAAGTAGATTTGGATATGTACTTTAGGGTGATTATCCTGCTAGAAAGTCCATTGATCATCAGCTTCAGTCTATGATCCAAAGGCATCACAGTCTTTGCCAAAATGGCCTAATACTTCAAAGAATCCATGATGTCCTTCATAAAGTCAAGATTTACTCTTTCTGCAACAGCAGAACACCCCCGTAACAAGGCTGGTCTACCGAAGGTGTTCTTCTGCTTGCAAACCTTGACTTTCTTGCATGAGACATACCGGTGATCCATGTTAATTTCAGTAGTTCCAGTTTGGTCAGTTTTCCAGAACTCCAAAGGTCTATCCAAATTACTTTTAGCATATTCAAGTCAGCCTTCAGCTTTCAGCAAGGTGTCCTGACATGAAGGCCATGTTTGTTTAGCATTTTTCTTATATTCTGCATTGAAATGTTTTCTCCTCGTTTCATCAGGTCATCTTGCAAGTCTTTGGCAGTAAATCAGGATTTTTATCAGTTGCTATGATCGAACATTTTATTCCCCTTGATGATACTTGCTTTTTCTTCAACGTCCTCAAAGATTTTCTGGTACAACACATTCTAAACTTAAGGCTGCCAGTTGTGTCTCTAGAAACTTTTAGCATCTTCTTGCCATAGACCTTCTAATATATAATTTCTGCTCTATTGTTTTTGTGAGAGCTCTTTGACTTTGTCATATTTGCTACTTAATGTATGCATGAGCTAAATGTATGTATGTGTAACAGCTCAAGCTAATTCAGGATTGTTGCAGAGTTTCCAAATGCTTAATTGTGTTTAAACATAAGGGAATTTAAAAATAAGTGACTTTAAAAACAAAAATATTGAATAGGGGTTCAAATATAAAATATTTGAAAAAAATGAAAAAAAAAGAAAAAAAAAAAATATATATACTGTATATATAATTATTACATTAAATACTGACACCACTTTTAATATGCCACTAAACTGTTATAGATTTATATTTTAAAGAACTCTGGATCTTTAGGAAAGCTTACATTTGAATAAGCGTTATAATTCTGATATTCATAAGTGTATATTCATAAGATTTCAAAAGTCTGTATGTATGTACTTTTTTCAAATTAAAAATATGTAAATTAATAAACATTGGTTCGGGTTCAAGGTTTAGGTGAAACAGCTAGAGTGATATTGTCATTTTCACAGATGAACAAGCAGTTATTTAAACAAGTCATGTGCATGTTATAAGCTGTATTTGTCCAATCAATGTTATTGATCTCATAAATATGTAAATAAGATCATTAGCCCAGGGTTTACAAATGTACAGTGTGTTGCTTCACTTCCTGCATGTTGATTTGAATCCCCCACAAATGGTGTTTTAAGCAGTTTTTAATGAAATCAGTTGTGAACATTTCACATCATGCATTTAATTTACATGTACACTACAGTTCGAAAGTTTGGCATCAGTAAGAATTAAAAAAAATGTTTTTAAAAGAAGACTCTTATGCTCACAATCCTGTTTATTTGATCAAAAATACAGTATATACAATAAAAATGTAAAAATATAATATAAAATAAGTAAAAGCTGAATTTTCAGCCAGTCTTCAGTGTCACATGAGTAACAATTCTTTCAGAAATCATTCCAATATACTGATTTGGTGATTTGGCTTCTTGTTATGCATTAAACTGAAATACATTTTTGGAGGATTTCAGGAATCAGGATAGCTCTTTTGGTCAGTTTAATGCATCTTGATGAATAATAGTATCAATTTCCTTCAAAGTAAAAAGGTAAAAACTGACCCCAAACTTTTGAACAGTAGTGTATTAATTTAGCAGACACTTCAAAGCAATTATATGTCACAAGACATTCTGTTTAGTCTGTGTATATAGTATGTGTGTATGTATATGTCGGTGTATATAACTTTTCATTTTTTCTTTAATTGAATGTTATTTTTTTTACAAAGAAGGTTTAACATTTTCACTATAAAAATACTGGCGACTCATCCTACACTACAAAAATGTTATCCAATCAAATGCTCTGTAAAACGAGAATGCTCCTCCCATATAAAGTAATATGCCACAGACTGGTGAGTAGTAAAGCATGTTGCTCCTTTTTCAAACTTCCTGTTTAATAGTAAATAAAGGGGAAGAAAATGGTGCTTGTCATTTGATTTCTTTATGGTCTATGATAACTGATTTCAAATGACAGAAACAAGTCCAGTGAGAGAATATGCTGTAATTTGTATTGTGCAACAGAAAAGGGCCGTTTTTTTTAGTAAAACCGTAATTAAAGAATCCACCAGACTCCTGTCAGAACGTGTGATCCTGAGGAAACAGCTGGTGTGTGTAGAAGAAGCGGGTCGGTACAGTAGAGGTTAAATAGCCTGCAGGCGCTTTGTGAGTCTCACTGACCTTTAGTGAGGTTTGGGCAGGTGCCTTTCCAAACTGGGCATGATCCAGGACCGGAGGACACGGCCAAGCAAGGAATTACCACTGAGAACACACTCTGCACAAGACTGCTGCTATGGGCTGATACTGGACCTGTGTGTCTGTGTCTGTGTGTGTGTGTGTGTGTGTGTGTGTGTGTGTGTGTGTGTGTGTGTGTGTGTGTGTGTGTGTGTGTGTGTGTGTGTGTGTGTGTGTGTGTGTGTGTGTGTGTGTGTGTGTGTGTGTGTGTGTGTGTGTGTGTGTGTGTGTGTGTGTGTGTGTGTGTGTGTGTGTGTGTGTGTGTGTGTGTGTGTGTGTGTGTGTGTGTGTGTGTGTGTGTGTGTGTGTGTGTGTGTGTGTGTGTGTGTGTGTGTGTGTGTGTGTGTGTGTGTGTGTGTGTGTGTGTGTGTGTGTGTGTGTGTGTGTGACTGACATTTCACTCTGGGTTATTCCTAAAGTCACTTTTCCCTCATGTTGTTCCAAACATTTTGCATTTCTTTCTTTTGCTGAACACAAAGAAAGATATATTGTCTCAGTGTTTTTTTTTTGTCCACACTATGAAAGTCGGTGGGGGGTCACTGATATTTTGGACCCCATTGACAACGTGAGTCATTTTTGGGTGAACTATCTCTTTTCACATTTGTAAATGTTTGTAATTGTTAACCAAATGAAAAGGATACTGTGTTATTTGTTTTTGTATGTTTCAGGGGACTTAAATCAGCCAGAGCAGACTTTAGTTGAGTCGTTTTGATGAGAGTTGTGTGATGACTCACATTGGCTGGTTCTGTGCTACATTTTCACAGCGAGAAGGTTGGTGAAGATCTCAATACTGTTGGTTGCTGTTACTAACTCAGACAAGCTTTATATATTGTCTCATAAAAATTAACTGGAAATTTCCACAATCTTTATTTATATTTATTTTAATTATTATATGTGATCCTGGACCACAAAACCAGTCATAAGTAGCACGGGTATATTTGTAGCAAAAGCCAGCAATACATTGTATGGGTCAAAATTTTAGATTTTTCTTTTATGCCAGAACTCAGAAGCCCTGCCAGAAGAAGATATTTTGTAAATTTCCTACCGTAAATATATCAAAATGTAATTTATGATTAGTAATATGCATTGCTAAGAACTTCATTTATAGGTGATTTTCTCAATATTTATATCTCAAAATTCCAGATTTTCAAATAGTTGTATCTCAGCCAAATATTGTCCTATCCTAACAAACCATACATCAGCGAAAAGCTTATTTGTTCAGCTTTCGGATGATGTCTCAATTTCAAAAATGAACCCTTATGACGTGGACCAGGGTCACACAAAACCATCTATTTTGCGTATTTGTTTATTATTATTTTTATTATCTGTGTCTTGTCTTGTCACTGTCATTCTGTCTCACTGTGGAGCTTCTGTCACCAAAACAATTTCCTTGTATGTGCAAACATACCTGGCAATAAAGCTAATTCTGATTCTGACATACACTCTTAAAAATAAAGGTGCTTCACGATGCCATAGAAGAACCTTTTTGTCTAAATAGTTCCATAAAGAACTTTTAACATCTGAAGAATCTTTCTGTTTCACAAAAGGTTCTTTGTGGTGAAAGAAGGTTCTTCAGATTATAAAAAGGTAAGAAAGAGATGGTTCTTTAAAGAACCTTTGACTGAATGATTATTTGTGGAACCAAAAATGGTTCTTCTATGGCATCGCTTGAAGAACCTTTTGAAGCACCTTTATTTTTAAGAGTGTATGTTATGTCTATTCTTCTATAATTAAAGATACTTTTACTGTCTCTTTGGATAATTTTGTAGTCAGCATGTTTAAAACAACCCGGTCTCATGAAAGTGCGTATAAATAGTACGCCAAATAAAAACGAAAACTCGTGGTATTGATACGCAAAAATGGACTTTGGCGTGTCTATGCTACGCGATGGGTAGGGTTAGGGTTGTGGTGTAGATGCGTATCATATGTACGCGAAAACTGCATATCATATGCTCGCCAACAAATTTCGTATCATATGCACGCGAAAACTGCGTATTATATGCACGCCAAAAATGCGCGTAGCATATAAACGCCAAAGTCCATTTTTGCGTATAAATACCACGAGTTTTCGGGGTTTTTTTGGCGTAATATAATACGTATTTTCATGAGACCGGGCTCGTTTAAAACCATCTAAACACAAGCACAAAGATCAACAATTTTCTATTTTAGTAGTATATTTTAAAATGTAATGTATATCTGTAATGGCAAAGCTGAATTTTCAGAAGCCATTAATCCAGTCTTCAGTGTCACATGATCTTTTGGAAACTATTCTGATTTGCTGCTCAAGAAACAGCACAATTATTTTTTTATTTTTTTATTTTCAGTGTTGAAAAATGTTATTGCTACTTTATATTTTTGTGGAAACCATAATAAATTTTTAATGGGACCATGATATTATACGTGATACTTTTTTAGTTTTTTTTAATGAAAGAAAGTCAAAAGAACAGCATTTACAGTGGGAAAAAAATGATCCCCTGCTGATTTTGTACGTTTGCCCACTGACAAAGAAATGATCAGTCTATAATTTTAATGGTAGGTTTATTTGAACAGTGAGAGACAGAATAACAAAAAAATAAAAATAATCCAGAAAAACGCATTTCAAAAAAGTTATAAATTGATTTGCTTTTTAATGAGTGAAATAACTATTTGACCCCTTCGCAAAACATGACTTACTTGGTGGCAAAACCCTTGTTGGCAATCACAGAGTTCAGACGTTTCTTGTAGTTGGCCACCAGGTTTGCACACATCTCAGGAGGGATTTTGTTCCACTCCTCTTTGCAGATCCTCTCCAAGTCATTAAGGTTTCGAGGCTGACGTTTGGCAACTCGAACCTTCAGCTCCCTCCACAGATTTTCTATGGGATTAAGGTCTGGTGACTGGCTAGGCCACTCCAGGACCTTAATGTGCTTCTTCTTGAGCCACTCCTTTGTTGCCTTGGCCATGTGTTTTGGGTCATTGTCATGCTGGAATGCTCTTCCACGACCCATTTTCAATGCCGTGGCCGGCTTCAATGCCCTGGCCCTGACGGTACATGGCCCCGTCCATCGTCCCTTTGATGCGGTGCAGTTGTCCTGTCCCCTTAGCAGAAAAACACCCCCAAAGCATAACGTTTCCACCTCCATGTTTGACGGTGGGGATGGTGTTCTTGGGGTCATAGGTAGCATTCCTCCTCCTCCAAACACGGCGAGTTGAGTTGATGCCAAAGAGCTTGATTTTGGTCTCATCTGACCACAACACTTTCACCCAGTTCTCCTCTGAATCATTCAGATGTTCATTGGAAAACTTCAGACGGGCCTGTACATGTGCTTTCTTGAGCAGGGGACCTTGCAGGCACTGCAGGATTTCAGTCCTTCATGGCGTAGTGTGTTACCAATTGTTTTCTTGGTGACTATGGTCCCAGCTGCCTTGAGATCATTGACAAGATCCTCCCGTGTAGTTCTGAGCTGATTCCTCACCGTTCTCATGATCATTGAAACTCCACGAGGTGAGATCTTGCATGGAGCCCCAGACCGAGGGAGATTGATAGTTATTTTGTGTTTCTTCCATTTGTGAATAATCACACCAACTGTTGTCACCTTCTCACCAAGCTGCTTGGCGATGGTCTTGTAGCCCATTCCAGCCTTGTGTAGGTCTACAATCCTGTCCCTGACATCTTTGGACAGCTCTTTGGTCTTGGTCATGGTGGAGAGTTTGGAATCTGATTGATTGATTGCTTCTGTGGACAGGTGTCTTTTCTACAGGTAACAAGCTGAGATTAAGGGTGAATCCCATTTCTCTGTCTTACCCCTTCCCCTTAGTTTTGCGCGTTCACGTGAGAGTAAGGGCTATCCCAATTCTTGTTTTGATCGAGGGGTAGGGCTAAGGGGAAGTGGTAGATACCCCTTAAAACCAAGCATTTTCGCGAGCTTACTTGAAACCAAGGGGTACCCAGAACACACTGCGCAACCGGCAACAATGTCGGCCAGATCATCCAGAGAGTCCCATTTTCGGCTTAAATAATTGATTTAAAAATTACGACAGTCTTGTTTTGTGCTCTACACAGTCCTGTACATATATTTGCAACCGTGTTCTTAATTGAAATGTTTTAAAAAATCGCTAGTTTGCTACGCTAACGTTACATCGCTGATTTGCACAACAGTCGCAAAAACATCACTAATAAAACCCACGCAATCGACATACACACACTTGCAGACGGCATCTTGGAAGTTTGTGATCAACACTTGTCGCCTCTGGTGACGTAGCAGCCAGCTAGCGACGATGTACGATGACGTAACCGTAACCAAGTGGTGTCTCATTTCATAGGGGTATGTTTTCACCCCTAGCGCTTACCACTCGGTTTCGAGGGACAAGGGCTAGGGGTAAGACGAAGGGGAAGGGGTAAGACAGAGAAATGGGATTCACCCTAAGAGCATTCCCTTTAAGAGAGTGCTCCTAATCTCAGCTCCTTACCTGTATAAAAGACACCTGGGAGCCAGAAATCAAATCACTTATTTGACTCATTAAAATGCAAATCAATTTATAACTGTTTTGAAATGCGTTTTTCTGGATTTTTTTGTTGTTATTCTGTCTCTCACTGTTCAAATAAACCTACCATTAAAATTATAGACTGATCATTTCACTGTCAGTGGGCAAGCGTACAAAATCAGCAGGGGATCAAATTATTTTTTCCCCACTGTATTTGAAATAGAAATCTCCGGTTACATTATAAATGTCTTTACTGTCCCTTTAGATCTTTTTTTTTTTTTTTCTTTGCTGAGTAAAAAAAAAAAAAAAACTAAATTTTTAAACCCAGAATGGCAAACACCAACAGTTACAGGATTGTTTTTTAAATGTACAGTGTGAAATCTTGAAACCTGACCACCCAAGATAAATCACTAACCCAGGGTAAAGTGTATGACCAGTGTGAAACATGAAGCAAGATAACTCGGGACCTAAGTGTGAAAGCCCTGAAGTCACGTAATATCAGGCATGATGAGGACCGTACTGATAGGGTGTAAAAATGTCAGTTTCAAGAACGCATGCTATGTTTGCTCCTGTGATAATATTTACCATTCCTTTGTTGATCAAGCAGTAAATTGCCGTAGTGTGATGGCGCGGCACAATCACATAGCCGTACATTCACAAATTCCTGTCACAAACGGCTTTCTGATCAGCGCCATAAATCTCAGCTACGCCAGCACTGCTCAAAGCATTTCAGTGGACAGAAATGTCACCCTGACACATGGAGGTGATAATCATATGAAATAGGGAGGGAAAGAGACTGAAATGAAAAAATACATCTCTCTTACCGCAATCTCTTTCCAGTTGCAAATCGAATCAATAAGGCTATGCTGTTTTGTAACAATTTTTCATTTCTCTCTCTCTCTTTCTCTTTTTTGTGAGGGGTGTCTGGACTCTCGCAGTGTATTTGAGATATGGAGAATAGCACAATGTGTCAGACCTGAATCAATAAAGACAGCTAAATATAGTCCTGGCTTCTGTAACAGAGCAAAAAAATAGATTTTTCTATGAATGTCCATTCAAAGTACACAACAGGAATTGTGAGGTACAGTAAACTGTTTGTAAGTGAAAATGTGTGTTTAATCTGATATTTCAGCATGCATATCTCAGATGTGACAGATGACGGTTTGTGAGTGTATAAATCAAAGTGCAGTAAATGACAGTAACAGGAGTGTGTGTGTGTGTGTGTGAGGGAAACAGCTGCTGTAATGCAGAGGACGGCATCTCTCAGGCTATCACTGGGGTTCTCTGGTTTCTGTGGGACAGCACTTGTCTGTATCAGCCAAACCCCCTCATATGTCCAGTTCTCGATCCATCCAACCAATCATAAGCCACCAGGCCTCCTTTTAACTCTCAAACCGTATCTACACTAAATCAGGGGTTCTCAGATGTGTTTCACATAGGACAATTAATGACGTCCCAACACATCCAAAGCGGTGAACAACTGAATGAATAAACATAAATGTTCTTAAATCTTTAACCATAAACTATATAGCCTCAATATGCAAAATAATTAACATGGCATGTTGAATAGGAAAACTGACAGTCTGTGTAAAGTTCCTTAAATTTAGATGATTTTATGCTCTCAGAACACAAAATTTGTTTGTATTTGTTTTTAGTGCAAACTGTTATATTTTGTTCCAAGTGAACCTGTATTTAATGACACTTTCATGGCAGTTAGCAACGATTTTACATTTTGACAAATTGGTGATGAATTTGTGATTAATGGGTGGACCTTCATTCTTAGCTTTATTCTCTTAAAATTGTATGTTTTTGTACAAATCAATGCTTTAATTCATACAAAATCACCAACTCGAAAAATTGTATTCGTATAAGATCACATTGGTATTTAATACAGTCTTGGGACATGCCCCCCCCCCCCCCCCCCCTGAATTATAATAATTATTTATTATAAGTCAAAATAATTGTCAAACAAGATGTCTATGTTAGCATCTGCCTTGTTTGGCTTCTACCAAGTGATAGCTGACTTTGTAGCAGATTTGATTTGATGCTTGGCCTTCAACATCAACAACATAAAAGATTTGTTTTCTCCTTTTCAAAAGTTGGAGAACACTCAATTTTTTACACTCAAATTCATGGCATAGTTTACTATTGGTTCTATTTGATTTTAATAAAATAATCATCTTTTCAAAATGCATTTATTGACATTTTTCAGAATCAGCATAAATCTTTTTATTGTGAAGATTGTACAAAATAAACAACAATATTCAATTAGTTTATATATGAGATTAATACATATTGGATTAATTTATTTTTTTGAGTATTTGTTACTCATTTTGCAGAGTTATATCATTGGTTGCTTTTTATTATTAAAAATATGAATGATGATGACACAACTTACAGTTAATAAATAACTTGGCCACAAGTAAACATGCCTCATCGTGTTTGATCACTATATATACAAGATTTAGGAGCATATTTTAACATCCAAAATGATTTGGTTCATTGTCTTTATGCAATAAAAAGCTGCCATTGAAACATTGGTCCAAATGTTGTAATGAATAAAACTCATCAAAATCAGCTGACACATGATATTTGTGAGTAAATTAATTGTATTATACACAGGACAGGATTGTTTTGTTTATCATAGGGGGAGCAATATAGTTTTGTGCTTTTTAGTTTAGTTTTGCATCAGTCATGCCAGACTGAGTTGTAATTGTCCTCACTTTTCTTGGTTTGGACATTTTCTCGCTCCCTGGTCAATTTTCTGACTTTCCAGTGGTGGAAACATTGCAGATTGGACATTGACTCCAGCACCAGGACCCTTGTACACACTGCATTCGCCGATGCACCAGCCATTTTTGGTGCACATGCGTGAGAGCTTGTGTGTGTGTTTAGGGATTTTTTCGGTCTATTTGTTTTGATCAGACCATAATTCAGTGTGACAGTCAGGGCTTCTCCTTTCCCAAAGGTTTCAGCAGACTCCTGTTCCCTGTGGTAACTCAACACACGCAGCACTTCTCTCTTACTGCTGTATTTGACAAGGAGGTGTTGTCTTCCTTTCACATTTGTTGTCTCCCTTACATTTTTTGTGGACCATAGAAAGAGAAGATTGGGCTAAACCTGAACATTTTATGAAGAAAATGTCAGTGGTGTTTGTGCAAAACTCAGTTTTGGCTTGTTGCTATGCAGTTGCTAGGGTCGTGGTTGTTAGTATAGTCTGGTCTTTCAGCTCATCAGTTTCTTAAAAGGCTGTTTGGGTCTAATCTGCAAATGTGGTGAAAAGGGACATCAAAAGAAAGAGGAACTGGAGATACAGAGATTTAATATAATGAGATGTGGTAGAAGGAAATCTAGGTGGAAAAAATAACTGCTGTATAGAGAAGCAAGAAAAGTCTTTTAGTGTGAGGTGTATGTATGGATGTGATGAAACAAACAAAAACACTTCAGTGTGTTCACACAGAGCGTCTCGCATCATTTTATCTGGAGTGTAATTCCAGATCAGTCGCTTTCTCACATATTATATAAAAAAAAAAATTCAGCCCAGTTTTTTTCCCTCTCAAAAAAAAAAAAAAATACAATTTGAAAAAATAAAATAAATAAATAAAACTAAAACAAAATATATAAAAATAAAAAAAAGTGATTAACTGATCACACTGTTAATATGATAATGCCCTTTTATAATATTCATAACAGGTGCACAAATTGGCATAAATGTGACTTGCATCAAACAGGTGAAAATTAACTCATTACAAAGTTTAAAAACTAACATGTCTGAAATAAAATAAACTCAAAATGCAAAATAAGCCTGTTTTAGTGAAATTAAAGGTGGACCTTCACATCTTCTGCCTTTAATAGGTTTATAAAAATAATCATAATAGCCAGACATCAGTTTGTTTATAAAAATATATAATATATTTGTACTGTATTATTATTGTTATTTCTGAAGCGTTACAAAAAAATGAATGATTAATAAGGATTTTGATGTGACTTTATTAAAAGTGTTAACGTAAATATACATCATTCTGTCCTCTGAGATATTTTACATTTCCAAAAATCATATTACACGGAAGCAAGGGATCTCACTCCTGTTCTTGGAGCTCTACCTTACTACAATACTATAAACCATAATATTATTGCAATGATGATATATTTATTTGATTCGTTGCATTACTATACACTCTCAGAAATAAAGGTACAAAAGCTGTCACTGGGGTGGTACCTTTTCAAAAGGTACATGTTTGTACCTAAAGGGTCCATTTTGGTACCTTAAAGGTACATATTAGTACTTAAAGTGTACATATTTGAACCTAATAGGTACAAAAGTGTACCTTTTGAAAAGGTACCGCCCCAGTGACAGCTTTTGTACCTTTATTTCTGAGAGTGTAATTTAAATGGAAATAAATAGATTTTGAATACTACTACCAAGTACTAGAACTACTACTAAATAATAAATAATTACACAGTTCTTGTTGTTGATATATTGAATGGGGGAAAACGCTTTTCATTACAAAATTAAATAAACATTATTTCATATCTTGCCATACATTCATAATATACATAAAAGAGTAGAAGATAGAAAAGTTGGAGTGGCTTTGGAGTGATTACAATATCTTTGTCGCTCCAATCCATTCACATCCTCTGCTGGAAACTAATAGTACAGTGACTTTGTGACCTCCAGTGATTTAATCGCTGTCGTTGTGAACGCACCTTTACAGTTGAACAGCAGCGAGCAACAGACAGGTGAGAGCAGGGCACAGCGTCTGTCTGTGTGTACTTTACAGTATGTGTGTGTGTGTGTCGTCTCGGCGTATTCAGTATTGTAGGAGCAGAGAAATTGAGAGAGGAGGAGGGAGGGTGATAAAAGAAAAATGAATAAAAGTGGAGCGCTAATCCTATGATGAATCTGTGTGTGTTTTTGCTGTGGCAGCTTTGATTTATCACCAACATTTATTCAAGGTCCTGAAATTAGTAAGATGCAGCACAAGATAGAAACTACAGACAAAGTAGAGAAAAAATTGCAAAAAAGAGAGAGAAACGGAAAAAAGGGGGTGCAGGAGTTGCTGATATTGAGCAAATGTAATGTGTATTTCATTATTTTTTTATATATATATTTCCATTTTATTTCCGTTCTTTAATCTCAGGTGTCTTGATATACCAATATGATTAATGATCCAGCGGCGAGAGCTCTGCTGTGAAAAGGGAACGGGCCGGAAGAACATTGCTAGAATGATGCTCTCTATGACATTTCCCGGAGATCAGAGCCCCTGTAGGTCTGAGAAAATCAGCACAAGTTGTCTGAAAGATCGGGCCGAGGCTACAGACAGCTAAAGGGAGATGGAAGTATGAGAACAAGCTTTATAATGTCCAATGATGTCCGTATCAGGAGAATTTATATACTGTAGTCTGGGCATGTCAGAGACAGTGTACAGTGTTACATATGGAGGAATGACTCAAGTGGGACTCGCTGGAGTGTGTGTGTGTGTGTGTGTGTCGGCCCTTTGGCTCTTTCCTGGAGCCGCAGAACAAAGAATGGTTAGATTTCCCCGGTGACAAGTTTTTTGCAGGATCTTACAGAAATTCTCTCTACTACTTTATGGTTTATCTTCTTTAAACAGCTTCTTCTTTTGACAGCTTTATACTTCTGATTCAAAGATTTTTAGTTTTGTGTTTGAGTACTATTGTGAATATGTCAGAAACTATGTTAAATACAACAAACATCTCAAGGATATTTTCTCATAATACAAAAGATGCTTTAAAGCCTTAGAAGCTGGTTGCATCAACCACACACAAGATATAACGCCTACACTACCGTTCAAAAGTGTTGGGCTTTGTTTTAGAAAGAAGTCTCTTATGCTCACCAAGGCTGCATTTAATTGATAAAAATTACAGTAAAAATGGTAATATTGTGAAATATTTTTACCATTTAAAATAACTATTTTCTATGTTAATATATTTTAAAATGTAATTTATTCCTGTGATACAAAGCTGAATTTTCAGCATCATTACTTCAGTCTTCAGTGTCACATGATCCCTCAGAAATCATTCTAATATGCTGATTTGCTGCTCAATAAACATTTCTTATTATTATCAAAGTTGAAAGCATTTGCTAAGTAAGAGCATTAAAAAAAATAACTTGGAAAAAAAAATGACTCCATACTTTTGAACAGTGTAATTGTGGCAGTGCGATACTGCATATACAAAGGCTGGATCAAGTTCATGAATACTTGCTGCTTGACGAGTCTTATTTAGGTTATGAACATTTAACAAATTAGATTAAATGATTGTGTGCTCAACTCATTATGTTGTAGCAGATGTAGATTTAACAGTTAATTTACGTTTCTCTAATATGCTTTAATATATGTGTTTCTGATTGGCCAGACTCAGTTACACAAAGCTGCTTACAGCATTTCTAATAAAAACAAACAAAACCCCTATACCTCGAAAATGTGTCTGTGCCTGAATTCATCAGAACGCTACAGTCCTGGGCCCGTATTCATGAAAAATCTTAGTGCTAAGAGTTGCTCCTAGTAACAAAATTCTAAGAAAATTCTTAGAAATGTGGGTGTTTCCTCTTAAATTTAAAGAAAAGATCCTAGTAAAGAAAAAAGTAATTCAGAAAGCATCTTAACCCTTAAAAGAGGTCTTAAGGTCCAAAATTGTTAGGAGTACGGACGAGGACTTTTAAGAGGCTTAAGAGTTTCTTTAGCAGCGGAGAAAATGGACGAAACATGAAGAGGGAGAAGAAATGTGTTGCACACAATGCATGACAGTGAGTTAATAAGACGCTACACATTCGATCGTGCAGGGATCATGTTTGTGACCGAACTTATTAGAGACACGCTAACATCTCCGACACGCGCAGAAATGCCATAGCGCCAGAAATGGACGTAATCACTACATTAACTACATTAACATATTTGGCAACTGGAAAAATGCAACTATGCAGCAGCGATGATTTGGGTCTGTTACAGCACTTTCAGAACCTTATTATGTCGCTGTTAATTTCCTATAAAATATGCTAAGTATGACAGCATGGTAAATAAAAAATAAAGACTATAATGTGTGTGCGTGCGTGCGTGCGCGAGAGAGAGAGAGTACGGTAAAACAGGAAAAATTACACTTGTAATTTCAAAGTGAAGGCTTATAATAAACCCTACTCTTAAAAGCGCTCTTTCATTTCCTTCTTGGACAACCAACCAATCACAGTCTTCAAAAGACTGTGTCATAGCTAGCAACGGGGTCAGCCCCGCCTCCTCACTAAGATAAAAGTTTTTGTCTTTTCCTCGCTCAGAGTTGCTCTCAGATTGGTCCTGAATCACTTTTAAGCTAAGACTCCTAGCTAGAAATTTTTAAGCTAAATTAGGAGCTCTCTAAAAGGATTCTTAGAATCTTTATGAATACGGGCCCTGATCACTAAATCAACTAAAGGCTAGCTAAGTTATTTGTACTAAATAGCTGTACTATTGGTTTGACGTTTATCCAATCAGAATTTAGCATCACAACTATTCATTCATCATTCCAATTCTCAGTTTATAATGTTGCCTCCCACATTTCTGAATTATTTCTGAAGGAATAGGTCACTCAAAAAGGAAAATGTACTCACCCTCGGGCCATCCAAGCTGTGGATGAGTTTGTTTCTTCATCAGAACAGACAAAAGAACAAATAAAAACAAAATAGGTAAACAAATAAAATATTTAGCCTTTTTTTAGTGTGTTTTATTCTTATTTTTGCTTTTTTTAATATTATTATTTAATTGTTCATTTTTCCTCATCTGACAAAGCCCCAGCAGTTCCCTCACGAAACCCAGATTGGAAAACCCTGTTTTAAAATATTGATAGCATTGCTCTGATGTAGTTAAACAAATGCACGCACACACATACACACAAATACATAACAAACAGAATGTTATTTGAGAGAGCAAGGAAGAACACATTGGCCCGGCACTACAGTTATTAACCTAACATGATGTTCTACTAACAACCCAAAGCAGAGGAGTACTGGCCAGCCTGTAATCTCCATCATGCATTAAACATCAGCCAGTGCGCTGAAACACATTACAGCCTGAGCAGTGTGTAATCACTCTCTCTCGCAGAATAAGCCCTGACTAAAGGAAATATAAACAAGCACTGCCCTCAAATCTGGGAGACAGAATGCGAATCACTCTTCATTTTTTAATGTCAATTATTTCGTAACCATTCCGAGATCTGCTTCCTGTTCCTGAAATCCAGACTGGAAAATGTGTACTAGATGAACTGTATCATACTATAGTATTGATTGAAGAACACCCCCCCCCCCCCCCCCCCCCCCAAAAAAAAAAAAAAATTACATGTATAAACAATATCCAAAAAGTTTCAAAAAAGACCTGCACACAATGAAAATGTGAATGTGAATGCAAGATTTAAAAAACACAACTGGTTGTTTACATCACATGGAAGCCAAAAAGTCTTAAAAAAAAAAAAAGAAACTTTAAAATTTGTACAAAATATTCTATGACCAATATTGACTGATAATAAATGGGATTTTTTTTGCCACATTGTAATATGGAAAATGTCTGCATGATTCTTTAGTAAATAATGGCCGGCATTTCTATTTGTTTGCACAAACTAATCCATTAAAACATTTTATATTTATATCTATTTACAAGATTTTCCCACACAATCAGTGCAGAAAATGTGTGCATTATTTCCACGTGGGCTTAGAAATTTTGATAATGGTTCCGAGAACCTGGAACTGAATGCTGCTGGAGAGAAAGAGTGATTTGTTTATATATTTTCCCTGGGGGTGGAAGATACAAGATGTACTCTTTTTTTTTTTTTCCCCCGCTTCACTTGTTACACTTTGTTCATCTGGACTAGCTGACTATACATTTAGCAATTTCATCCATAGCTGCACGCAGGAAAGACATGGACATAAAGAAGAGAGTTGTCAATAAATGCAATTATGCAGCTACTGCCATCTAGATAATCGTATTTGGACGCCTCTAATCCTCTTGCTGCCCCTCAGTCTTTCTTTCTCTCCATTTTTCTCCTTATATCCTTAAACTGGTCATGGATGTTTCTTCAACTAGGCATTTTTATGTCCAAGGGCTTGTGAGCAGAATGTTTTTATGCATGCTTTACAATTAAACTGTAATTTGGCAAATTATGCGAATATTGCTAATATTTAATTGTGTGTAATTGGGATCAGCAAAAATACAACTATGAAAACAGCTTTGGTAAGACAAAAAAATCTGCCATGTTATATAAAAAAAGTTAAAATTGCATTTTACATCATTATATTTTTACCACATATTGAATTTTATGAAACACAATACAATATTTGAGATATGATGGAAATTATGCTAGAAATTATCATTACTTTCAGAAAGAAATGACCCATTTACACCAAAGATAACATTCTAAATAAAGAATAGCAGAGTCCACAACACAACGATAACAATAACAGCACAGGGAAATCACTTACACAATTATTTTTAATAATTAAAAACACCGAAAGACAATCAGAATCCATCCTGTTTTGAAGAGCTTGAGCGTTTAAAAAGTGTCAGATGACAAAACTGCAACTGCACTAGAACGTTACCGTGTGTTGGTGTGGATGATAGTATAGTTATGTTTATAGTTATTGTTCTTGGTGTGAATGGGCCTTTACTTCTACTTTATATACTGTATACCTGTTCATGTTGGGACATTGTTAGTAGACAGTATTAAGTAAACTAATCAAGAGTGTAAAAAGACCGCAGGGCCAAAAGTTGCAGAAACACTGCTCATTTTTCTTCTTCATTTTATCTTGTGCACATGTGCACACTCTTCTCTGCCCGTTCCCCTTCTCATCACACACACACACAGAAACTGAGATCCGTCAGAAGTGTAACTGTAGCTCTGTCACCCTGTGCTTGTCGCGGCCGTATGGCAACTATTTTCTGCATGGCCTCTAACAGTTGAGCCTGTCACATTTCATTGCTGCCACTATGCTGATCCTCCTGAACACACGTAGTCACACACACACACACACACACACACTCTCCCCCTTTCCTTTACTCTGTCTTTCTGGTCAACTTGCCATTGCTTGTACTGTTTGCAAACTGAGCTCATTTTCAAGGTCACCACTCTTAGATCACTGAACCTTCTGAACACTTTCCTTTGCTGTCTCTCTCTCTCTCTCTCTCGCTCTCGCTCTCGCTCTCTCTCTCTCTCTCTCTCTCTCTCTCTCTCTCTCTCTCTCTCTCTCTCTCTCTCTCTCTCTCTATATAATATATACCCAAAGTATTAAGGTAACACTGTTTTCTTTTCTTTCAGTAACAATTCAAAAGTTTTCTTAAAATGTTTGGATGCAAAATCTTTATTTATTTGTTTTATTTATTTATTTATTTAGTTATTATTTTGTTTTAATATTTTACACTTTTAAGAATACTATATTCATTAAAGTAATGAAAGAAAATGGAGAAGAACTCAAAACTCTTATAAACCTTATATTTCGTCATCTTTAAAGTGACTAGATGTAATTAAGTAATTGTATTAACACATTTTAGTTTAGTTGATTTTACTGGCCGAAACCTTGGGATAATTACTATTTTTAAATGTTTTTGAAAGAAGTCTCTAATGCTCATCGAGGCTGCATGAAAAAAAAAACAACAAAAAAAACATTGTGTAATATTATTACAATTTTAAAGAACTGTTTTCTGTCTGACTGTATTTTAAAATGTAATTTGTTTGCCATTAATGAGCTTCAGAAAGCATTCTTTTGAATGGCAGTGTATCAAAGTGTATCAAATTAAGCAGCAAAAACTGCACTGGTAAAAAGAATAAGTAAAATTTGCTTAATCTTGCTTTTGCAAGTTTTTCCACTCATATTTTTAAAGTAAATTTATGTATGAAATAAAATCTACTTAAATTATGTAAAATTAACAAAGAGAATAAGTAAATTTAAGTTGGCCAATTAGTTTGAGTAATTTTTACTTACTCATTACTCATTTGAAACTCAAGTACATTTTACTCAGTCTTTGTTTGTAAATTGTACTCAAACAATGTAGCGCACTGAATGAAGCCATGCTATTAAAGCGTATGATTAACTTATAAACATTTAAGTAAACAAGGCAATAGATAGCTTGTTACACTTTCTAAGACAACATATTTACACAGTATAGTTAATGAGGTAGCCAAATGAACACAGTGACCTCAATATTTAGTACACAATACACAATGACTGTATAACAATCAGTGGATAGTTGAGTGGGTCATTTTGAGTAGAACATTCCATAAAAACTCCAGATGTCACAAAACAGCAGGTTACTAAACCTATCAATAAGAGCAAATGTAAATACAACCATTATAAATCAGTGCTAAACGCAACCTTATTAATTATTCATGCCCCAGTACGTGATCCGTATCAGTGGAGTAAATTTTACTTAATTCTGCAAGCTTGAATTGAGTTCTAATATAGAAAATACTTCGCTGAACTAAATTATTTAATGAAATTACATTTGCTTTTCTGTAGTATTTACTTCATGATAGAATATTTTTTAGGCCCCGTTTACACTAGTGTGTTTTCGTTTTAAAACGGCGTTTTAGAATGAAAACGATCCTCGTTTACACTACGTTTCCGCTGCGTTTCCGTCTACACTACACAACCGAAAACACATGTCACATGTAACAATAAATGACATTTCAAAATTCTGTATTTCTTTTTTATTCAAATAAAGGCAGCCTTGGTCAGCATTAGAGACTTCTTTCAAAAACATTTAAAAAAAAAAAATTCTAACCAGTAGTATATATAACGAAGACAATGTGAAATATATGAAGGGTTTAAATAATATAAAATTAACTTTATTTGACTTTTAAAAAATAGCCTTGGCTATAGATTCACAACCCACACTGCAAAAGACAATGTGAATATTATTCCACCAGTTGCATTAAATATTAGTGTAAATATACTTGTCCATAACATGCTGTGCAGTATACGTGGCAGAGATCAAAGTATTATGCCAGTATAAAGAGTGAAAAAGGTCATTCTGAACATATGCTTTAAATACAGTCGTTCAAACACTTCAGTTAGGGCTTCCAAACACAACCAGCAACATTAAACCTTACTCACAGTGACGTCTGTAGTGTTTTTTGGGAAGTACCACATAAAATACACGCTTCATTCTTAATGAACCAATTTGATCAATAAAAATCACCATTTGTTTTTCTTACAGCCTCTGGACAAAGTATTAGCTCTAGTTCTGTTTTCACAGGAGCAATTGTTTAGTATAATTCTTTTATTCCACACCATTAAACACATTCCTCTTTCACTGTGAGACATTTATACTCTATAATATTACACATTTAATTACTGTTAATCCCTTTTTACTTGACTGAGAAAGAAAGGATTCCAATTCATTACGCAGGATTAGACGTGTCTAAGAGATGTGGGGGTTTCTCTAGTGTGGTCAATGAGTGTGTGTGTGTGTGTGTGTGTGTGTAAGAGAGAGGCTGGGCTAGTGGTGCGTTTAAAGTCATTATGTGATTCTTCTGTGTTTAAAACAGAAAAGTCTGCTTTTCATATTTCATGCTCATTGGTCCTTCTTTGATTGACTTTTATTCCTATGCGAAATAGCTATGACGCATTTAAACTCTTCCTTGTGAATACAGACTTTTATCTTATTATTAGTGACATATTAAGAGTGAAATTGTGTATTTACTGTAGGAATTATCTTTTTTTTTTTGTCCATACAGTGTAAGTAAATGGTCACTAAAAATTTGTTTCTTCCTTTCTTCAAAATATCTCCTTTTTATGAGTTCATACAGCTGGAGTGCTGCTGTCATTAAATACAATAAAAAAGTAAAAAAAATGAATATGGTTACATTCAATATTTTTTTTAATGTAATTTAAAAATAAAATTGGTATTTTCATAAGTAATTTTAGACATTTAGACCCACTGTATTTTCTAAATCAGCCCCAGTCCTTTCTTTTGTTCCCATTATGTTCCCTAGTGAGCTGTTAATAGTGATAGTCAAACGGCTGAGAATATTGGCTGGTAGCTTATAAACCAGACGCAGCCATAAACTAGAGAGAAACAGATCTTCTCGGTTCTATTCTACAGCTACATTGGATGAAAAGCATCTGCTAAATGATAGTGAACCAGAGTTTTCTTTGCAGCCCAATTATATCTTGGGTTGTTCTTCAGTTTTATCTTTTTCTTTAGTTAACCTTTGCCCCAAAAGAGAAAGCACAAGGTTGTAAATATGAGCGGGGGAGGGGAATTACAATCTGAAGGATGCGATGAGAAAGAGCCAAGCAAATCGATGGCTTATGAATATTCTGATCAGAGTCCTGAGCTGAAGAAAACTGCTAATGCCAGATGATACTAGTGCACAGAAGACGAAGAATGCCCCTTTTAGTATTACAACTGTAAAACTCTAGAGCCCTGTAAAAATGGTAAATCTCTATAAGAAAGAAGGATTGTTAAGTTTGAATTTACTTCCCACTCAAAGATTACCCAGCTGTGGAAATTGCGAAAAAATGGATGTAGTAGTATCAGTATTAGAGCGCTTCCTCTGAGAAGGACTACAGGGCAGGGGAGGGGTTTTATAGACTATGATTGGGGAGGGATTACACAAACACAATCCAATATTAAGAGGAGACAGACAGCTCCATATCAGCCTCCCTATATCTGTCGTCTCCATAACCGGATCAGACCTACTGGGCCCCTTCCTCCTAGAGCGAGAGAAAGCATACGTATAATGCAGAGCGAGGATAGAGGCAGATCAGAGGAAGAAAATGGACTTCATTTATACAGTTCATACAGTCTGCATATATAGCTGTTTCAATGTCAACAGTGCTAAAGCGATGTTTCCCTTGTGAGACTGTTGATTATGTTTATTAGTTAATCAATAAACTAAAAAATCCACAATATATGTAGTGAATATTCACAACTAAACTGGAACTATTTATTTTATAATAAAGAATCTGTTAAAAAACACAAAACCGAGAATGAGTTATGGTTTAACAACCAATATACCAATTATTGGTTCTCAAATAGGGTCCTGCGGCCCACTAGCAAACCTTCAAAGGGGCCACATGATAACTTGAAGTATTTAAATTAATCATTTATTACAAATTTATTAATAAACAAACTCTAATCTAAATTACAATGCTAAAAATACATTGTTTTTACTGAAGAACAACAGTTCATGAAACTTCTGGAATTGACCCTTTGCAAAGACCCCCCCCCCCCCCCACTTCGTTACTGTTGCTATGTCCGACAATAGCGCTTTCACGCCATGCAGTGAAAAATAGATCGCGGAGCAAACACGACATTGAGAATGTCCTAACAGAGAAGACAGAGCAGGTTACTTTTGGTATGAAATAAAGTCTGCTTTCAATTTTTGTCTTTTTTTTTTTGTAAGAAATTGAAATAATAAATAGCGTTTAATATGTGGCTCTTTAATATGTTGTGACAGATCGCTGTAGCGCCTCAGTTCAAGCGGCACGTGAACCGATCATCTCTTCCTCTTTACAGCATAAAATGAACATGAATGAACATCGGAAAGTATCTTGTTTCAACCATAGAAAGACATCAGTACACACCATTTTTCAAGTCCACTGAAGTTAATCTACTCTTCTGCCTTGGTTTGTTTGTCAGACAAAAATGACAGATTCGACTTTATGATTGGTCAGATTGCCTGTCAATCAAACTCCCTGTAAAGGGTCAATTACAAAAGGAACAAAGTGGTTAATTAAATAAGTCAATACTTCCAGTTTCTGCTAAATAAAAATGTTGGAAAACAAACAACTTGGTCATATTCAGTAAATATAGTATCAAATACTGTTTCAAAATGGTTGAGAAGCCAATGGCAAATGAGGCACACCTCTTTAAAATCATTATAGATCCTTTTCATAGACCTTTTCATATTTTGTTAATTATGATGTTAAATTAAATAGTAATTTATTTGAATACTTAATTTAACATCATAAAATGTATTTCTTTACATTAATCATTTTCAGTGATGATAGTAGTTATAGAATGGATTACTAATAGAATTTAAAAGACAATCTGAATGGGAAAAAAATCAGTATAGCTATAAAAATGGCTTTAACTTGATTAATTGTGTAATCATTCATTTAGATAAAAATGTAAAATGCATGTACATTTATTGCACTACACCCTGTTATATAACCCCAGCATTAAAAAAAAATACTGGGAGTGAGAAATCCATCTCTCTATTTTTTCCTGCTACAGTTTACTTCCACATTCCAAACCCAGTAATGTGCAAAGGGTCCAATTGAGCAGTTCTTTTTGGTGACGCAAGCAGTACAGAAATATCACACTTCAGCGTTCGATGGTTTATTGCAACTGGGCGCAGATGGTAAATGGACGAAAATGTGGACACTTTTGGGTATGTTACAAAAATGTGCATCAGTATGTATGTGTGTAGATGTGACGTAGGTGCAGAAAGAAAACCCCCTGGTCACATGTGAAGGACAGGCTACTCCATTGCTGCCTCTGTCTCATTAGTAGTGGCATGAGCTTCCTCAGTGTAATCTCTCTCTCTCTCTTTCTCCACAGCACCCATCCTCGTCCCCGTCCACAAGAACTCATCTCCTTATCACTACAAAAATGTATATAAAAACGGAGAGAATCATCTATCAGAAAGCACCTATTCCTCCTCCTATTTGTTCTCGCCGTCTCTATCGCTCTGCCCTTGCTACCACCTCTTTATATCTTTTCTTGCTCTATGCTGACTTCCCATTTTATCGTTTACTGCATATTTGGTGTAGAGGAAGTAAGTCTCTTACTCGCTGTGTTGAAGAGTGCCAGAGACCTGTGTTTCACACTCAGGGGAGCAGCTGTGGTTTGATCTATCCTTTTGCCCTTTGCTCAATACAGTGAGACTTTTCTAAATCTCTCTCTCTTGATCTGTCAAAGGGATCTCCTTGACTTTTATATGTGCCAGTGGAACTCTCCTGGCTCAGGGCTGAGCTTACTCAGCGATATGTGTCCCTCTGTCTTTCTCCGTCTCTGTCGGGCCGCTCACGACACTTTCCCATGATGTGGCGAGACAGGACAGGCAGTCAGCATACATCTACGTCTCTATCACGTGCTCTCCACTACTCTACTGGATGAAAATGAGCGAGAACAGAGAAGGTCTTGACCTTTAACCTCACTCAGTGTGTGTGGAATAACATAGTAATGATTCCACTTCATTTAGAAGTCCTTTCCAAATATAGGACATTGTACTAGTAAGGCAGCCTGCAATCTCAGAACTCATCCAATCAAATGAGTCAAAGCATAATTTCAGGAATGAAGACTGGATAAATGTTCAGAGCATTCAGAAGTACATCTCAAATGAGTGGCTCATATTTCACCCTGAAATAATTAAATTAAATTAAATTAAAATAATACATTTTATAAATTTCTAAAAAATTATTTTTTTTAAATATTTTTTTTTATCTGTCTATATTTCAACCTGGATTTCTCCATGAAGCTGTAGAAACTGGTGTGGTGTTAAAAAACAAACAAACATAATTCTCATCTCTCTCTGCAAATAAAATGCATAAATGAAGACAATTTTATTTTTGTCAAATTTACTTTATTTAAATGATCAACCATTTTGCATCATAGTACTGAGTACATACAATTGGGAATGACTCATAAATTTCCATTTAACAAACACAATTACTACAAATTACAATAAAAAAAATCTCTTTATATTTTTTTATTTATTGTGGTTTTTGAAAAAGAAAAAAAATGATTTAATATGTATTTGGTTAAAAAATATATTTTTAGACCTATCCAAATACAGTAACTTATCTAATCTTTTTTATTTTATTTTATTTTTTTATAAACCCTTGAGAATAAAACACTTTAAATGCAGCTCTCATCTCACCTCTAGATTGGCACTGTAGAGAAGATAGTCCACTTCATGAAAAGAAATTAGGCTCTCCAATATTCATCCAAAATCCATTTGGATATGATTCCCTGCATAACTCCATTGATTTTTAAAAATCTTTTAATATGGAATGTTATTGTGCTCGTAAAACAGAGGAGCAGTGTTGTTCTTGTTTTGATTATTTCTCTAATATGTATTGACAGTGCAAGTACATTGAGTTTGTGTGGATTTCCTGTACCACCTGCACTCTTACCTTTCCTCCAACCGCAAGACACCAAGAATGACGCTCCATTAGAGGAAGTGACAGGATGTCACTGTCTATCTCTTCTTATTTTCACCTCCCCTTCTCTCCATCATTTTAAAACCCCTCCCTCAAGTCACCATCACCAACACTTTAAAGGTAACAAATGGACTTCAAATGCATTTGACCCTGTAGTGACGCGATTGAGGAAATGAAAAATGATCCGTTGACACAGACACTATTGAGGTATTGCGACCTTGATATTTTATCTAAGGGGTGTAATTGCCAAACTCCATTCTGTGTCCATAATGCCAGTCAGTCCAGGAGGCTTAGATCAGAGTGTTTTTACGGTGATTAATAACTGTGTTGCTAGGTTGATCTCAATGGTGGTTGCACAGCTGGTGAATGTACTGTAGTAATCCTACAAGCAGGGCTGCAAGATTCATTAAAATAAAGTCAAAATTGTGATTATCAAATCACAAAGACTGCAATTTAAATAACTGTGTGTTTCAGAGTGAAGCATGGCACTGTGTTATTTTACACACGAGCAGATCATGATCTGGTGTTTTCAGCTTCTTAGAGCGGCTTGGTTTACAGTAAATGGTTTTCCACACGTGCATTCAGGAACGCCGCTTGTGCCAACCATCTTCCCAAACTTACCATGTGATCCACTTTTAAACTGGCTTTTGTCAATAAAAGAGAAGCTTTAAGGGCTCCAATTGGTTTGGACTTAATTTTGGCATTGCAATTTTACAGTTGTAATGTTAAATAACATTATTACAACCCAAATTCCGGAAATGTTGGGACGTTTTTTTAAATTTGAATAAAATAAAAACTAAAAGAATTTCAAATCACATGAGCCAATATTTTATTCACAATAGAACATAGATAACATAACAAATGTTTAAACTGAGAATTTTTACAATTTTATGCACAAAATGAGCTCATTTCAAATTTGATGCCTGCTACAGGTCTCAAAATAGTTGGGACGGGGGCATGTTTACCATGGTGTAGCATCTCCTCTTCTTTTCAAAACAGTTTGAAGACGTCTGGGTATCGAGGTTATGAGTTTCTGGAGCTTCAGTGATTTCCAAGAAGAATGTCAAATTTGGACTCGTCTGACCATAGAACACTTTTCCACTTTGAAACAGTCCATTTTAAATGAGCCTTGGCCCACATGACATGACGGCGCTTCTGGACCATGTTCACACATGGCTTCCTTTTTGTATGATAGAGCTTTAGTTGGCATTTGCAGATGGCATGGCGGATTGTGTTTACCGACAGTGGTTTCTTGAAGTATTCCTGGGCCCATTTAGTAATGTCAATGACAGAATCATGCCGATGAGTGATGCAGTGTCGTCTGAGGGCCCGAAGACCACGGGCATCCAACAAAGGTCTTCAGCCTTGTCCCTTATGCACAAAGATTTCTCCAGTTTCTCTCAATCTTTTGATGACGTTATGCACTGTAGATTATGAGATTTACAAAGCCTTTGCAAGTTAACGTTGAGGAACATTGTTTTTAAAGTATTTCACAATCTTTTTACACAGTCTTTCACAGATTGGAGAGCCTCTGCCCATCTTTACTTCTGAGAGACTCTGCCTCTCTAAGACATCCCTTTTATAGCTAATCATGTTACAGACCTGATGTCAATTAACTTAATTAATTGCTAGATGTTCTCCCAGCTGAATCTTTTCAAAATGTCTTGCTTTTTCAGCCCTTTGTTGCCCCCGTGCCACGTGAGATCTGTAGCAGGCATAAAATTTGAAATGAGCTCATTTTGTGGATAAAAGTGTAAAATTTCTCCGTTTAAACATGTGTTATGTTCTCTATGTTCTATTGTGAATAAAATATTGGCTCATGGAATTTTAAAAAAGTATTTTAGTTTTCATTTTATTCAAATTTAAAAAACGTCCCAACATTTCCGGAATGCGGGTTGTATATTGTTTTTCATTAACACTTTTTTTTTCATTTTAAAGTGAAATGCTATGGTAGTAATATTTTATATTTTGATTGATATTTGTATGTAGTAACAGTATGAATTATTATTATCATTATCATTATTTTTATTTTATAGTCATATTGATATAATAAAAAAACTTTCAACCAAGCACAGAAACTTTTTTCTTTTGATTTATTTATTTATTTTATTTGTATATGATTTTTATATTTTATTTACTTTTTTGTTTTATTTATTTTTTCCCTACATCGTGCAGCCCTATCAAGATGACCTGAATTCCAACATCTACATTTCATGACATATGACTGGTCACTGGTCTTAAAGCGATAGTTCACTCAAAAATGAAAATTCTGTCATTTACTCACCCTCATGTCGTTCCAAACCCGTAAGACATTCGTTTGTCTTTGGAACACAAATTAAGATATTTTTGATGAAATCCGGGAACTTTCTGACCCTCCATAGACAGCAAGGGTTCTACCACGTTCAAGGTCCAGAAATGTACCAAGAACACCAACAAAATAGTCCATGTGGCATCAGTGGTTCAACTGTAAATTTATGAAGCTACTTTTTGTTCGCAAAAAAACTAAAATAATGAATTTATTCATCAATGAATTTATTGAAAATTGTAGTGGGTGCTATTGCTCTTCTGTGCACCATCCAGCACTTCACACTCCAGCCAAATAGGTGGCAGAAATGCACCTTTTACACTGGTGAGTAGAAATGGATTTAAAATTGCTTAATGACTTTGAAGCATTAAAGCAGTCACAATATACTGCCATTAGCTATGTCCAAAAGCCCTATCAAGCACGTTTGCGCAAATACTAATTTAGAAATTGCAGAAGTGGAATGGTTTGTGTACATTTATACACTAGCTGACCACCAACTGCAATTTTAAGACATATGTATTTATTTAGCTCAACTGTCATGGTACTAAACGCACAGGATAATGGGATATCACAGGCAGCAAAGGATACATCTATGCTGCCTTCAAAAATCAGATGAAGGTATTTCTGTAGACAGAATGTGACAAGATCATTGGATTTGGACATGCCTTTTTGCCTTTCTACTTCTGTATGCTTCAGCTTTTTACAAAGCTATTGTATTAAATTCACCCAACCGAATATTAACTAAACTATCTTCTGAAAAGTCAGCCATACAGCTATGAAATAACAGGAAGGGTGAGTAAATGGATGCTGGGTAAACATTTACTATAGTATAACATATATAAAAAAATAAATCTAGTTTATGTTGCTTGCAAAACTGATTTTGTCAGAATACACAGATACTTTTGAATGTCTGTCAATGGACAAAGATGTGGTTTGCTCATGTAATGTTATACTGTAGTTATGACTTGCCCAGCAGGGGCTAACTGCCAGTGCTAACCATAGGGATGTAGCAGGACCTTGACCCCCTGGAAAAAGGAGGAGGATGATGGGAAGGGAGGCGTGTCTTTCCTCGTCAATGTCAGTAGTCCTACAAAGCCAATAACTGTGATAGTGTTTTAAGTGTCTGGTGTTACCGCAGTCTAATAGTGTACTGATTTGTGAGTATGTGTATGTGTGTGTGTCTCTAGCTCCTCAATTACCTCAATGTCCTCAATCTGTTCCTGTTTACTTGAAGTGCACAGACTCCAACATACATTCACGTGCCTACATTCAGTGCTATGCAAAGGTCAAAGCTTTCTTTTGCAGATGAAATGAGAACTGCTTGTCCCAGGGCACTTCAATTTTGTTCTTTGAAAAGTGCTTTAACTCATCTCTCCCACAGATCAGGCGGGAATTAAATCATCATAACATGCCCAGAGTATTACAGTCGAATAATTGCGCTATAACAAATATCCAAAAGCCATAAATACTGCCTATATAACTGTTCATCTTCACAGCCAGCAGCGGCAACATCAAGTAAAAATACAAATCTCTGCTGCTCTCTGATCAAGGATACTAGGAATCCAGAGATCAATTGTGAGTGTGTAATGTTTCATATTCCTCTCAGTGTTTGAATCATAAAGTGTTTTTGTGTAATAATTCAGTCTCCTTTCTTTCCTTATTTATCCTTAATGGTTAATAAATTAATAAGTTTTTTTGGTCACACTTTATTTTAAGGTTCAATTCACTATTAACAAACCATTAACTATGACTTCTGCCTCGGTAAACTCCTAATTTGCTGCTTATTAGTATTTAGTAAGGAAGTTGTTAAGTTTAGGTATTGGGTATAAGAGATGTAGAATATGGTCATGCAGAATGTGTGCTTTATAAATACTAATAAACAGCCAATATGTTAATAATAGGCATGCTAATAAGCAACTAGTTTATTAGTATACTAGTTGTAATTTTTAAGATGTATTAACACTTTAAATTACATTTCTGTAAATTATAACATTTATTAAATTCCTAAAACTTTGGTGAAATGTATTATTTATAACAATTTAATATTATAACAAAATGTAACTTTTTATTAATTGGATAAAAATGAATGTTGAATTTGTATATTTTAAGACGGAATTTAAATTATATACATTTATATAAAATATTTTATAGTTATTATTCATTTATTACTTTGTGTGTAGATACTGTATTTGTATGTGTGTGTGTGTAATGTATTACATTTTAAGCTACATTTTAAAATATATGCATTTAAATATAATATATATAATAATAATAATTATAACAATACACAAATAATACAATAATAATATAATACACAAATTATTTTTTATTAAATTATTAGTTATACACATAAATATACAACCCCAATTCCAGAGAAGTTGGGACATTTTGTAAAATGCAATAAAATCAAGAATCTGTGATTTGTTCATTCTCTTTAACTTTTATTTAATTGACAAAAGTACGAAAAAAAAGATTTCCAAAGTTTTCACTGACCAACGTAAATGTATTTAGTAAATATGAACAAATTTAGATTTTGATGGCTGCAACACACTCCAAAAAAGTTGTGACAGAGGCATGTTTAACACTGTGTCACATCAACGGCCCTTTTAATTACAAATGTTAATTGTTTAGGAATTGAGAATAATAATGGTTAAAGTTCTGCAAGCAAAATTGTTGTCCAATCTCTCTTGATACAAGACTTCAGATGCTCAGCAGTCTGACTGTTGTTGTCTGATTCTCCTTTTCATGATGAGCCATACATTTTCAATAGGAGACAGATCTGCTGGCCAGTCTAGCACATTCACTTTGTCTACGAAACCACGCTGTTGTAGCACATGCAGAATGAGACCTGGCATTGTCTTGATCTAATAACCATGGACTTCCCATGAAAGACATCATCTTGATGGCAGTATATGTCTCTGTACAATCCCAGTATATGCCTCCATGTCAATGGTACCTTTGCACATATTCCAGTCACCCATGCCGTTTGCTCTGTTGCACCCCCACACCATGACAGACATTTGCTTTTGCCTCTGTCACTGATGAAAGTCTGGATGGTCCCTTTGGTCTGTGGGACTGAGAACTCACCATCCATTTTTCGCAGAAACAAGTTGAAATGTGGAGTCATCTGAGTACAGCACAAATTTTCACTATCTTTTTGACTAGCTAAGATGAGCTCTGGCCCAGAGAACCCGGCAGCATCGCTGCATAGAATTGATGTATAGCTTTCTCCTAGAGAAACATATTCAAGTTGTATTTCTTGATACAGCAGCAGACTGTGGTAAATGACAGTGGTTTTCTGAAGTACTCCTGAGCCTATGTGGCTATATTTAACACTGCAGCATGACTGTTTCTAATGCAATGCCATCTGAGGGCTCAAAGGTCAAGCACATTCAACTGAGGTTGCCTTCCTTGATTTCTCTGGATTCCCTGAATCTTTTCACAATATTATGTATGGTACTTGGTGAAAGACCTAAATTCTTAGCAATTTTGCATTGCGAAATGTGTTTTTTGATTTGTTTGACACTTCTCTTGTGAAATTTGGCACAAAGTGATGAGCCATGATCCAGCTTTGCTTGCAAAGACTGAGATGCTCCTTTTATACCCAAACATGATACCTTGACCTATTACCAATTCACCTGCTTACTGTGAACTGTTTCAAAACAGTTTAACATGCATATTCAATAACCTTTTCACTTTTATTTTCCCTCTGTCCCAACTTTTTTGAAATGTGTTGCAGCTGTCAAAAACATTTTTTTTTTTTCATATTTACAAAATAAATTTACGTTGGTCAGTGAAAACTTTGGAAATATGTTCTTTGTACTTTTGTCAATTAAATAAAAGTTAAAGAGAATGAACAAATCACAGATTCTTGATTTTATTGCATTTTATAAAATGTCCCAACTTCTCTGGAATTGGGGTTGTACATAAACCGTATGTATGTGTGTATATACAGTATATGGTGGAAATGTTCATTTTTTTTTTTTTTTGTAGACTTTCAGGTATTTTCCAATACAGCAGTAGCAGTTGGCTTTCAAAAATAAACCTACCCTCAGATATATTCACTAGAGCACAAAAAAAGTGACAAGTAGCCCTAGTTACCCCTTTAGGTGTGTGTGTGTGTGTTTGTGCGTGCGCACATGTATGCATGCGCATATGAGCCATGCATACACTCAAATGCATGTGTGTGTGTAGCAATGGCTGCTCCTCTCTTCCCTTTTCTGGGCTGGTTACACAGGGGGCATCTATTAAAGGAAAGGGCCCTGTCAGCCTATGATTTAGTTCTCGCTCTTCACGCTGCCACAGACCTACAGGATATGGGCCAGGGGGGCCAGCTGAGTTTACTAAACTTTCACAGGGGACCAGAATAGCCCTTCTGTGTTAGCCTGTAGAAATAGAGGAGAGTGGGTCTAGTTGTCACACTTTCCCCCACTGATACAATTACCTTAAAGTACTGGCTTTCAAAAAAGCTATTGAACATTTACATTGTTATTGCCTGAGAAAAAATGGAGTACTAACACTTACGTGTTATTGGGATGAGTTGTCTGTCACATTAAACATGCAATTAAAGAGTTACTAGCTAATATTAAAGAATAAAACAATTTATGAAATGGCAAAACTATAAGAGGTGTTTCTGTTCCACTGATATTGCAGTGAAAAGGGAGGACTTTCAAAGCAAAATAGAGACAGTGGAGATAGCGTGTGAGGGAGCGAGGATGATAAAATCATTGTGGAGTTGGCAGGTTACAGGCGGGCTGTGATAAAGGGGGATGATTGCTGTTAAATTGACTCTTCCTCTTCTGCTGGCTGCCGCAGGAAAGTGGCAGGAGTGTGTGGGTGTCCCTCCTGCTCTCTCGTGGGGCCTCCTCTGCCACTGCCCGGTCATTCAGGCTTGAAAAGGACAGCTTGACTGATACCAGACCTTCAGAGACTCTCCTGCACACCAGAATGTTAATGCCTTCAGTGCTCGACTACAGTGACTACCACTGAACGACAGCGTACATCCCTCTAGCAGTGTGAACTGTAGAGGTTTGGCACAATCAAAATAGCCTTTTGGCACCTTTTGAGTTTACTAAACGTTCACCGGGGACCAAAATAGCCCTTCTGTATGAGCCTATAGAAATAGGGGAGAGTTGTCACACTTAAGTCCAATGAAGAGCTTTTATCACAGTCCATGCGTCAGTCACATCTGGCTTCGATTAGTAGCATAATCGAATTTCCGTCTGCATTTTTGTGAATGGCCGGTTGCCAATTTTGACAAGAAAATTAAACTAACTTGGTTGAACTTGACAATAAACATCAATATTTCAAATAGTTTATTTAGCCTTGCATGATACTGCCATGTGTGCCATCTTCTGTTTTAATGCGCGACATTATGCGAGCAAGGCGATTGTCAGCATTGCTGGTTACAATGGCCCAGTACATCCAAACATCAGCTTTAAAGGTACGTTTATGATCATATCATATACAACTTTTAAAGGGTTAGTTCACCCAAATGAAAATTAGCCCATGTTTTACTCACCCTCAAGGCATCCTAGGTGTATATGACTTTCTTCTTTCAGAAGAATCCAATCAGAGTTATATTAAAAATTATCTTTGCTCTTCCAAGCATTAGAATGGCAGTAGGCAGTTTTTTTTTTGTTCAACAGTCCAAAAGTAGTCAAATAAAGCGCATAGATTAGGGTGACCATACGTCCTCTTTTCCCCGGACATGTCCTCTTTTTGGACCCACAAAAAATGCGTCCGGCCGGGATTTCTTAATCGCCCAAAATGTCCGGGATTCGGCTGTTTTCTTAATCTTGCTCCTGCTGAATTTCTGACCATTGCCGTCTGCTCCCGCAACGTGTTTCGCTCCCGAGATTTCGTGTCCACTCCTTTAAACATTCTAATATTGTATATAATTTTGGCGCATCAGGGAGCCGCTATCTGTATGCAGTGCATTTAAATATTTTTGAGCGTTTGCGCTGTTTACTTTCACTTTCGATTTCGCGATCACACGCACTCTGTGTAAAGGGAGCACATCTTACAAGATCAGATATTTGTCATTGAGCTCAGGATCTGTTGAGCAGCAAATACTCAAGCATGGTCTTGTCAGTCATCTCTCCTTATTCTCGACCTGTGATCAGTCAAATCTGACTCTTGCAGCTCTTGATTGCCAAGTCTGCGTTTTTTCCACAGAATTGGGCTACTTTTAAACTGTTGCCATGTGTTGATTTTCCCAATTGGGTTAAAGGTTTGAAATATTGCATAAATTACATTTGACTAAAATGCTTGTATTGAAACGTTTTGCATTCTACCTATGATAGAACTTTCATGGACTTTTACATTAAAGGGGACCTATTATGCCCCTTTTTACAAGATGTAAAATAAGTCTCTGATGTCCCCAGAGCCTATATGTGAAGTTTTAGCTCAATATACCCCACAGATAAATTTTTATAGCTTGTTAGAATTGCCATTTTTAGGGTGTGAGCCAAAACGCGCTGTTTTGAGTGTGTTGCTTTAAATGCGAGTGAGCTGTTACTCCCGGAGAAGAGGGCGGAGCTTCAAGAGCTTGAGCTCCGGCATTAGCAGACAGTGCTAGCCTTTGCAAATAAACATTCCACTATTAATACAAGCCTGTTATCTTTACAGAAAACTACTCGGTTTCAAAATCAGTCATCTGATTATACTGAGCATAATAAATTTGCATTTATGAATTACACAGACGGGAGCATGTTGCGATAAAAACAACAACATAGCTGGTCTCATGCTATCACAAACTTTTTAAGTCCCACTTCTGATTATGAGCTCGACAACTTCAAGCGATCGACTCACATTGCTTTCATATGCAACTTTTAACTAACGTTACCACATTCCTATTCACGATCATTCAGATAGCACTTGAAGGCAGCATCAGTGCAAACACACAGAGACAATGATAGCTTTAGCAATAAGCCTTACAGAGTGACAAGAAGCTCTTTCAGAAAGGCAATTTGGAAAACAAACGCATGATACTTACTTTGTCTGGAGCTGACGTTCGTGCACGAAGCATTGGTATTAATTCCTAAACATATAGGGGACGTTACCGATTTTTTCCGGGATATTTCCTTCGAAAATGAAATTTAACCACAGTGTCCTCGGCTCAGATGGAGGGAGATTATGGAGACTCCTATGTTCATTACTGCATCCCAAAACACAACACAAAGCCTCTTTGGTGCTGTTGTATATACGTAACTCCAGTAATGGCGGACCGCATCTTCTCTCTCAGGGCTGTGTTTATGCTAATGAGCCAGAGAGCATCACAAATGGGCGGGACTTTTTCCCCTCAGTGACGTGCACAGAGGGAGAATCTGAAACGGCTCATTCTGAGAGACGGTTTATGATTTATTGGTTTTATAAAAGAATGAGTTGGTGGATTTTTACCATTATAGGCTGGTTGTTTTCACACACTGCGGCCACACAACTGTGTTCAAACAGCTTATAAAAGTGATTTTTGCATAATAGGTCCCCTTTAACTGTTCCCTCCTGGTGGAATGACCTGCCCAACTCAATCCAAGCAGCTGAGTCCTTAATATTTTCAAGAAACGGCTGAAAACACATCTCTTTCATCTTCATTTGACCCTCTAACTCTAGCACTCTCTATTCTAATGCTAATTATAATTTGATCTGCTTTTTTTAATTAAAAAACTTGACCCTCTAACATTTGCACTCTCTATTCTATTTCTATTCTAACTACTTGTTTTATTTATAAAGAAAAAAAGAGCCTCTAACGCTAGCATTCTCTATTCTTTCTACTTATTTTCTTTTTATTTATTATAAACAATGACCTTCTAACACTAGCATTATCTATTATTTTTCTGTTCTATTGACTTGTTTTATTTTTATTTAAAAATGACCCTCTAACACTAGCATTCCCTATTCTTTTTTCTATAATATCTACTTGTTTTCTTTTTAATTATTATAAAAACAAAATAAGCAAACAGACAAAAAAAAACCTTGCTATGTATACTGTTAGGTGAAGCCCCGCCCAAGTCCCCGCCCACGAACCATGAACTAAAATATGGTCACCCATGCATAGATCCATAATAAAACATGCCTCACATGGCTCCGGGGGTGAATAAAGGCCTCTTGTAGCAAATCAATGTGTTTTTTGTAAGAAAAATATAAATATTTAAAATGTTATAAACACTTTTCCCTCACTTCCGGTAACTGTCATACGAGCAAGCCGTTCCGGGCGGATGACATAGGACGTATGCGTTGACACTATACAGTTTCATCTTTGTACTTTTCTCTCCAGAAGTTACGAGTGCCTTTTTACTCATTTAAATTAGAGTTGTGTGTATCTCTTAATCTCCTCAAACAAGTGCTGGTCAATGCAGGCGTCTTTTGTTATTGCCACCTCCAGAAGTTTGTTGTTGGGTCCCATCTGTTTGTTTTTAAATGCAAAATGATGGTCCGGGTCAGCGTCGCCACCTTGTGGACAAACAAATTACTGCAAAAAATTCAAGGTGCATGTGTGACCTGAGCGTACAGTATGTATATTATTCAGTATTGTTGGGTCCGAGTCCACCTTGTCGAGTTTGAGTGTGAGACGTTTATTAATGTCTTTATATCTTAATTTTATGTTGTTACTTATTTTTCTGTATTTTATATTACACGACATGGATTCATCTGTAATCTGAAAAATTTCCACCAGAGTATGTCCAAGTTCATTCACAAGTCCAGTCTGAGTCCCGAGTCAAAGTACCCCAACTCTACTATTTAGTATGTACTCTGCATGTACAGTATGCATACACTATTATGATGATGAAATGTATGTTATGCGCACTGTATGCATACCCAAGCATACACGTAAAAAGCAAAGTATACTTTGGCTTTTACATTGACTAGATTTTTCCTTGATGCACACTGCGTTTTAGTACTAAAATCACAATATAATACCTTGCCATGGTACCTACTCATTCACCTTCTTCCTCTCATTTTAGAATAAGCATTTTGTTTGCTCACCGCATTTGTTCTAAAACTAACATCTCTCACCATTCCAGCAGCAGTCCTGAGTCCCCACCCTGATACTGACACGCAGTACTGCACCACAGCACGCTCTCCTGTTCAGCACACTTAATGTCTCTGAATTTATCACATTCTTTTTATTAGTGGTGCTTGCTGAGGCAAGCGTGACTATTATTATTGTGCTTATTAAGAGTAAGGGATTTGTTCTTAACTGCTAACCCCAAGTATTAAAATTTGGCAAACTCCTCCCAAAACGTTTGTGCTACATATGTTCAATTATGCCTCAAATCATGGAGCATTTTAGAGATAGTTGTATTGTTAATTTTTGAAGTGATCAGACTTACAATTTTTAATTTGGCGAATGATAACAGATGTAAAAAGCCTTTAGATGTATCCTGACGTAGAGAATTAGCAACGATAATTCAAACAGCAAACAATCACACAGAACTTTAGTATCCATTTAGCAGCACCCTTGTAACCACCCATGCTGCATTTTCCACAAACTACCATAGCTTGATGTACTGTTGGAAAAATGAACTAGCTAGTCATGACTGTTTACCAAAACTGTAGTAATTTTGTCAAATATCCGTCATTCAAACTGCATTGCACAACGTCATGCAAGTGGTGGAGTAAAACCTTGCGAACTAATCAATTTATTATCAGGTTATAGACATTTAAATGTGTTTAATTTGAATTTTTAGAAACTGACAGAATATTTTTGTTGGGAATTTTGTTACTGTTCTACAGACTACAGAGGGTGGAGTCTGTGACACCTTGAGTGAGAGAGACAGATAAACACAGAGGGAGTGACAAACAGAAAGAGAGAGAAAGAAAGACAAGGAATGAGAACAAATTAGTGTTTCAGAGCTGTCACTTCTGTTCAAGCCTCTCTGAAATCGTTTATCAATGAATGAAGCCTGTAAATAACAGCAGAGAAAACAAGCAATGATCTTTCTCACGCACCAGTAGGAACTGACACAAAGGTCTCTGTGAAAATCCCTGGTGCGCCTTCCACTGAATAGCGTCAAAGAGCAACTCCTGCATTGCAGTAAACAGACAGTGGAGAAGATACAGACAGGAGTGATCACACCCACCCACAACACACACACATAAGCAGTGCCATATGAAATATATGGAGCTCTTGCAGTTCTATCAAATACACTTTTGTAGTGATGTGCTCTCTTTCACAGTATTATAAACTGCCTTGATTCTTAGATAGGCAGCTGCCTTCGGGACTGTCATGGAACGTCACAACGACTGATTTAGAGCACTAATCTTATGGTGGCAGTAACCCTATGTGCAAAACAAATAGTTATTTAGTTTCTAGAGTTTTAATTAGCAAATGACAACAATCAGTTCCCGATGGACAAAATCAAATCCCACCCTATTTTCAGTTTTGCCCCGGATTTACAGTACGTTACAATAGGTTAGAAAAGACAATTGCAGTTTTTGTTTAATGCAAACTTTTAAGTCTCCCAATGGTTTTCATCCAAAATAAAAGCTCTATAGTTTAGAACTAAGCCATACATATTACCATTGTAATTTTAGCGTTATTCTATAAAGTAATAGTGTCATTGCAAAAGTATTATTTCTTTTTCATTTAATTGACAATTTTAATATTATTTTAATATGTATAAATATTATGTTACTAATAATATATTTAAATATTGTTATTTTAAATAATAATGTACCAATAATAATTCATTATTATTTTTATTATATTTAATATTATCATTATTATTATATACTTATATTAAATAGGAAAAACAGACTTTTCTTTCTTTTTTGTCCTTAGCTGATCAAATGCCTCATAAAAATGCACAGCACACCCAAGTATTGGGTAAAAAAATATAATTGTGTTTACATTGACCTATGTTTATGAACACTTTTCAGTATTAAATGAAATATGTTTATAATGATTCAGCTGTCAGCTATCTTATCTGATTTATATTCTCACTGAGGTTGTTGCAATACATTCTGTGTTTGCCTTCTTTACGAAGGATGTACAGTATCTCAATTAGGTAAAAATAAAGTCTAATTGGGCAACATAATCCTTATTGAACAACATCGGGGGTGCTACTATGAACCTACCTCAGTAAGCAGCTCACTAGGTTTTGAAATACAGCTAATGTGTTGCTAACCTCTGTCAGTTAGTCAGGGAGTGTTTAACCATGCATTATTACCTCATTAAATCATACCACTTATCATAAATAAACCCAATTCATAATTGAGATTTAGAAACGTTTGTAAACGTGGTCGCTTGCTCATTAATATTATTTATTGTCTGTGTGTGTCTCTGTCTGTGCACGTGTGCCTATGTGTGTGCGTAAATCAGCATTTACTGCAGTGATCAGTATCAGCGACTCTGTGAGATTATTACTCATGGTAAAGGAGGCAGGGTGAGAAGTTTAGGGGAGCTGTCAGTAACTTCAACTGTTCTGAAATCGCTTCATTAATCCAAATGGTTTTCATTCATCTCTCCAGTCGCAGTGCATCTGCCTGAGGACGGGCCTCCGCGTCTGCCACTGCACCAAACCACTTCAGCGAGCAGAGCCCAAATGATGACACAACTGTGCCAGAAGCTGTTTACTAAAGAAAACATGAATAATGACAGCAACCGTCGAGGAATCATCCGGAGTGCATGGGAACCGAGCAAGTGGGACAAACTCAGCGGGAAAAGGTAGGGAGAGAGGGATGATAATTGATGGAGGAATGAAAGAAAAGCAGAAGTCAGTCACCTGACCTTTCTCTGACTTTGTAATGAGCAGGTTGTCCCTGAGGATTGGCCTCGTCACCCTATTGACTACGCCAGGATCCGCATCTCCCACAATCCTCTGGCTCTCCTCTGGTGGTGTCTTTCTTTAGCCCCGTTTTTGGATGTTGGCAGGCAAGTTTCCTTTCGTTGGCATTGCGACGCTGCAGCAGCGTGCCAGCTGTTTACGCCTCTTTGTCTTTCAGTTACGTTGTGTTCCTTCTTTGCTTCCTCCTCTAGACACTGATGATGAACTGCTTCAACTACTTGCACTACACTGGCACCCTCCCCCTTCCCACAGTCTCTCCTCTTTTTCTCTTTGACATGAATTCCTGTGTGTTTTAAATAATTTCACTGCATTCTCACTTGGATCCATCTCTAGCTTTTTGGCAGCAGACACTTGCAGAAATCATAGTTAATGCTCTTAACATCAGCCGATTATCTGACTATTAATTGAATTAGTCGTCATTCTAAGAGCTTGAACGGGCCCTGAGGTTAATTATATTTTGGATGCATTTGAATCTAGTACCCAGGACTTAATGTGAAAAAAGCCTCTAAAGATTTAGAGAGAGTCAGAAAACAAAAATCAATAGCGATTCTCAGCTGTGAAACTGCCAAAAAAGGCAGGATTTGCAATTAATTTTGAAAACTTCTGCTCAAAAATTCTCACAAGTGTGAAACTTAAAAATTTGTTTTAGATTTTGTCAAATTACACGCAACTCTGGTTTGTTGTTTAAATCAAATCAGTAGTAATGAATGTCAAAAAGTGATGAAGGTTTTTTTTTTTAATCGCAGTGCTCCAAAAACATACCTGTACAAAAAATCCAATGCAGTTTCCAGCTGAAATTACCACTAATTGGTAATTTCTTGCATAATACTATGTTATGACCTCAAAACATGTTTACTATAGTGCATGATTTGTAATTTTTGACATTTGCATAACAACCATCTTCATATGTTTGGTTTTTCTGACATGGTAAACTTGCTCAGTAGCTCACCTGATACAGCACTGCAGTGCACAGTGTTCAGATACACTCCTATGTTCATTCAACATTCAATACATAGTGAATAACACTACCACACTTGTGTGTGATATTATGTACCCATTGCACCCCCCCCCCCAAAAAAAAAAAAATCTCCATTTGACTGGTTATATTGAAACCCACTTCCGAACCTGAAATTTAAATTGAATTTCAAACCGCATATGAAAATGGTTTGGATTGGCTTTGTAAAAAATTAAAAAAAAAAAATTATACAATAAATTAAATAGATCTGAATACGGAGAAAAAAATATTTTTTCTTTCTGTCTTACCATAGAGAAGTCTGAATGTGATCTGAGTTTAGTAGTATTTGAAATTTAGCTAAATTTAAGCAACCTGAATAAAAACTGGCTCTCAGTTTGAATCCAGAGACCAGTGTGGTGCCAGAAACTGGACCATTGGGGTCCATTGTCTGTTTTCTTGCCTCTCTCTCTTTTTTTAGTCATTTTTTACAACCACACCCTCCTGCCAGTGTTTGGTCCTGGAGCATGACATGAAATGAGATGTGCTGAAGAAAATGAGTTTGTGACTTGCTGATGAGCAGCAGCTTTGCTTGTGAGTGTGTGTGTGAGTGTGTGTGTGTGTGTGTGTGTGTGTGTGTCTTGCACGGATGCCCACAGCATCCCACTGGGAACAATGAAAATGCCATTTTATGTAAGTTTCCTGTTCAAGCAGGATGCGGAATACTGATAGATGTTTTTAATGTTGAAGCAGTTGTCCATGAGGAGACTCTGAGCTATATAATGAGGTGGGAATCTCTCTCCACGGGGGAAACTCTGTTTAATAGAGCTCACAGGCCTGTGACATCATCAGCAAGCAAATCTAAAGCACAAGAGTGGGTCGTTTCATTTGTGTGAAAATTACAGCTAAATTTTACTCACATAATGGATTATGTTAAATTAAGGAAGTCTCATATGCTCAGCCAAGCTGCATTTATTTGATCAAAAATACACTAAAACAGTAATATTGTGAAATATTATTACAATTTAAAATAAAAGTTTTCTATTATAATACATTTTAACATTTTTACTTATTCCTGTGATGATAAAGCTGAATTTTCAGATCCTTCAGAAATCATTTTTAAAATGCTGATTTGGTGCTCAAGTAATCATTCTTATTTATCAATGTTGAAAACAATTGTGCTGCTGATTATTTTTGTAGAATCCATGATATATTTTAGTTAGGATTCACTAATGAATAGAAAGTTCAAAAGAACAGCATTTATTTGAAATAGAAATCTTAAAATCTTTTGTAACAATGTAAAAATATTTACTGTCACTTTTGATCAATTTAATGCGTCTTTGCTGAGTAAAATTATTAATATCTTATAAGATAACAAAAAAACTGACACCAAACTTTTGAACAGTAGTGTATGTTGATTTTTACTGCATTTTGACATTTTTATATTAAAAAGGCACAGCTATTAAATTGAATAATAAACAATAAATCTTTAATAATGTTAATTTGATTAATTGATTTATTTTACTGACTTGTTTAACCTGTACATGAACATCCATCCCTCACCATGTTTGATTCCCAGCAGGTGTGAAGTGGAGGGAAGTATGAGCATAGACATTTTGGGGAACTTACTTTAAAACTGGAGCCTGCCCAGACCTGTTTAATAATTAAAAAGTAGCTTATTACTGGAAAAAAATACACTTTTTGAAAATTTGGTTTGTAGTTAGCTACTTGATCCTTTGTTACCCACTCCCCAACAATGAGCACAGGGAGCTGCTTAGCTTACCTGCTCCATACAGTTCATTTTCTATGCAAGGGAACGGTGAAACAGAGCTGCACAATCCTGTAAAAGTGCAGTGAATCTGCTATAGAGAAGTAGAGCATGTGTCTGAGGGCCACCGTGCTGTCAAAGTGAATGTACAGTAGTTGACTTTATGTTGCCTATACTAGCACCCACTGTACTGTGGCTGAAAGGAATAGTTCACCGAAACTGAAAATATAGTCGCTCTCAAGACATCCAAGATGTAGATGAGTTTGTTTCTTCATCAGAGCAGATTTGGAGAAATTTTGCATTACGTCACTTGTTCACCAATGAATAGGTAAATGGGTGCCGTCAGAATGAGAGTTCAAACCGCAGATAAAACCATTACAATAATCCACAAGTAATCCACACCACTCCATTGCATTAGTTAACATCTTGTGAAATGAAAAGCAGTGTGTTTGTGATAAACAAATTCATCAAGACATTTTAATTTCAAAGTCCTCTTCAGAGTGTCACGAACCCCTTGGAAAAGTCTAGGGGTGTAAGGGGTGTAACAAAATAGTGGGGAGAGGCTGAGAGAACTGCCGTCTCCAAGTCCCAGGGCACGTACACAAGAATGCTCAGCAACACCAATTTTAAGCAAATAAATCAAAGATATTTTATTTAACAGAATGTGGAAAATACTTAAATTAGGCTTCAGGAGGGGAAAAGGCCAAAACAATAAACAAAAAGTTCCTCTGACTAGGGTTTTAAGAAATAACTTACCTATCAAAATAAAATGAAATAAAATACAGAGATACTTCCCTGACTTCCTCTCTAACACAAACACAGGAGAAAATAAAAAATATAAAAAGGTAATTTCTAAAATAAATGGCATCCACCTCCCTACAAACTTTTTCCACTTAAGCAATTACAAAAAAAAACTGAAATACTCTGATATTGACACTTTTCACAACTTTACCTTAACACTACAGGTAAAGCAATCAACAAACACTTAGGTAAACGACAACAACAACTTTACAACAGCGCTGGGACTGGAAGATGGTAGCTGTAAGGATGGAACACCTCAGCCTCTCTCTCTGGACTGCAGTTCTGCAGGTTCCTTTATACTCCAGCTAACGAGCTCAAACAGGATTCAGGTGGCACTCATTAGCCTGTCAAGCAGAGAGCAGGAGGAGCAAGAGAGACAGGAACACAGTATACACACGAAACACAATTGTTAGTTAAATCACACAATATAGAATAACTTATGTCCCTGGACGTAACAAGAGTCCTCTTCCATAATATTGCTTCTTCCAGTGAAGAAGTTGTCTCATCTAAATCAAAAGGAAATATGCACAGATCAAGCACCGTTTACAAGTGAAAACAGTCCAAAACAAATGTTAGTGGATGTTGATGTGAGAGGACAACAGGGGATAGACTGTAGTCAGGGAAGTGATATTAGCCCTGAAGCGATGGTTTAAGTTAAAACACCTTAATGGTGGATTTGTTTCTTACAAACACTTTCCGCTTCACAAGACTGGAGTCATGTGGATTACTTCCATTACAATCCATTACTTAGATTATTGTGATTCTTGTGGATTATTATAGTTTGAACTCCCATTCTGACGGCACCCATTCACTGCAGAGGATCCACTGGTGAGCAAGTGATGTAATGCTAAATTTGTTCTGATGAAAATTGCTTCATTTAAAAAAAAAATGTATATTCTCTGTGATATCTAAATTGAGTTTCAGGTGCTCCCTATAGCCATTCGATCCCTGCTGCAACCCATAGTGGAGTAAGCCAATTAAAGTTTACTGTAGAGATATGTCTGTCTCTCTTTCATTTGCTTACATCTTCCTAGTAGTTGGCTGTAAAACACTCTAGCATATTATTTTTATTTTTTAAAAGATAGTTGAGGGCAGAGGCTCTTGTCATTAAAGCCTCTTCCTCATATTCCACTCTCGCTGGGTTCAGCAATATCGATAGCACGCATGCCAAGTAAGTACAAAGGACGGATGGGAAAAAATTCCCTTCGCTTAGAAATGTCATGTGGTCCAAATTTATGAGTCTGGCATATCAGCTCAGCTTTAAAGTTCACACACTGGTGTTTTATAAAGGGCTTTTATGCATGTTCTTCAGTGCTTCAGAGCTGCTCTCTGCCACTTTGGAACCTTAAAAAATTCAATAGGATTTGATGTAGCAGATTTATAATGCATTACCTGATTGTAACCCTGAGCTGTGCAGTGATAACCCGTCTGGCTGGAGCTGGTCTATATTATGCTTCAGCGCAATAGGGTTATGGGATTGTTCTAGAGTATAAGCTGTTGTTGTTTTACGTGTAATAGTGGATCCAGTTTGTTGGATATGACAATGGGAGTGTTTCTGTGGGTTTAAAAAATACCTGGTGTATTTATAACTGTTGGCCCGGTCCATTGGGTTTGACTTGGGGAAAAAATCCAAGTTAAGTACAACGTTTAGAATTAACAAAGAAGTGCTTGCAATAATACATTATAATATAGTGACTTGTAAGTGTGTAGCATGTTTGAAAGGCAAGTTGCATATAGACCTTCAATACAAGTGAATTATGATAAACGTGTTTTATGTCCATATTTACGAACTGAGAAGTGAATTAGCTTTTTTGATGGCAATTGGTTATTCATTTATTTTGATGGCAACTGACAACAACTGTGTTTCTTAACATGTAATATTTCTCTAAGCTGAGAGCCACTGTTGTAGTTTGTGGTGTAGTTTTAAATTCAGTTGTGCACTTTCAGACTTGCTGTGTTGATGATGCAAGAAGAACCAATAAAGCCTTTGTGCAGTTACTTTTTCTGCAATTTTTCTGAAAAAAAAAGTTTGTATTTATTTGTATTTAATTATTTGTAAATTATGTTGTACTTTTTTGGAGGCAAAGTCTTGACAGTAAGAACAACCTTTAGCTTTAGATTTTTAACAGCATTAAAATATTGTATTATAAAATATTGTATTTTTGCTTTACAGAATGTAACATAAGCCGAGTAACAGTTTTTTTGCTTAAATTTTATTCAAAGAAGAGTATATGTATATTTTTTATTATTATTATTTAACAAAGCAAGTACAGTTTTTATTTTTCAGTAAATATTTTTTTTTATCCATTCTATCCATCAGAAAACGTAACAGGAAACACAAAGAAAATAGTAAAAAATTTTCACATTTTTTTCCCCAGGGGGAAAAAAAGTATTTTGTATTTGTTTGTGCCAAAGCATGGCATTTTATGGCGTTGTTGGTGGTTGTGGTCTGGGCAAATTTGGAAAAAGTAGATTTTTACTGTTAAAAACCACTAACCACTGCAGTAAACTGTGGGTTTTCATATTACAAAACACAAATTTGTGTGAATGAAAATATTCCCATCAACCAAAATTTAGAGTTGACTCTGTTTCATGCCATAACGCACTCTGTGTACGTGTGTGTGTGTGTGTGTGTGTGTGGCCTGTGACGTGATGCTATCTGTTCAGCTGTCAGCAGTTTAGTCAGGCTATTCGTTTAGCTTTGAATGGATCTGCTTCAGTGGCTGGAATGAGGAAATCTCCCGAACACGGTTTCCGCTGATTGATATTAACTCGTTTTCAGCACGAAGATGCATACGGCAACAGGAAATAAAAAATAAGAGATTTTTTTCCTTCGATAAATCATTAGGCATTTACCCTAACTCGAGCACCTTTCATAACTCCACTTTAGACATCAAATGGGTTCTGAGAGTTTCCAATTCCATCTTCCCAAATGAAACCGTAATGAGGAGGCTGACAGTCAGTCAAGCAAACCGTGTGCTCTCTGACCCGTGATCTGTTACACTTTTCAACTTTTGTTCTGTCAGCTCATTTTGCCCCAGCTTTCCCTCACATCAGTGCTAATTTATGTTTAAGCACCTAAAAACTTGCACATTTTTAAGAGCACGCTATCTGTAATTTGGCCTCCATCCAATTTGTCTTTTTGGGGGTCTCGCATTGATTTAAGTTCCACCATAACCGCGCGTGAATCAGACGAGATCGCTGACACCCTCGCGTGTCCCTCTGCCAAATCTCTCCCATTCCAAATGCTTGCTTTCTTTTTTTTAATCTCCCTCTCTTTTTATATGCCCAGAGAGAGCGCTGAGGCTCATAATGAATGTCAGGCATGGAGCGTTAATAAATTAGCCATGCGTGTATTTCTGCTTATTAATGGCTGCAGTGGCAAACCCAAGCCACTTTAATGCATTTCACTTAGTGTTGCTTATGACTGCGTTTCATAAAACATGGCAGCTTCTTACATGCTTGTTCCTGTTGGAGATTTATCTCCTCCACCTCCCTTCCATCTACACAGACACACTTACTTCCTCTCAATGAAGGCCCAAAAACTGCCACAAACTCACTCATACACACTCTTCTCCTTTTACTCCTCTGTTCCTGCTATCAAAACAAGACTACAAGCACTTCAGACACCTGTAGATTGCTCACAACATTCACATTTGACCTGTTTCATGTCCTTCCACCCCCTCTCTGACTTTTGCCTTACTATAATAAATGTGTTTTTTGATGAAAATGTATTTATCATTTGGTAGAAGCTTGTCAGATCAAGCAGATGCCAACATGGGAATGTTGCATGATATCCAGTTATCTTTAAACCATAAACAATGAAATGCAAAGTAAAAGAAAGTTCAGCTCAGTCTGCTTTAAGAGTTTGGTACTTGAGCAGCTTGATGTCCAACATCAAATCTGGGAATTATTGGAACGAGAATTTTGTTTTTATTACAAATAGTTCTTCCTACTAATCACATCATATGAATTTGTAAGATATTCGTAACATACTCATGTTTACTCGTGTGTTTGGGTTAGATATAAGCAAAATATTACATCATAAAATGATATTGTTGATAACATTATATATCAGAATTAGTGCTGTCAATCGATTAAAATATTTAATCGCGTTAATCACAGTCATGGACTGTGATTAATCACAAATTTAAAATACTAGGATTTACCTGTAAATGTGTTGAAATAAACAAATGCATGACAAACTAGTTTAAGGAAACATAACCTTTAACATTTCCGCCAGATATTAGACGTAATCCTTATTATTCTTTTATCATTATTCATTTGTTTTTATTCAGCCATTATCAGCCTTTATACTGGCAATAAAACGTTTACCAAGCCACATTACTTCAATCCCAGTATACATTTACAAAACTATTATCAAAAGTATTTCTAAATAAATACAACAAAACATTTGCTTGCGTCCTTACATGAAGTATTATGACAAAATGCATTATGAAGACGAATTGGACCTGTTATGCAGCTGCATTAGAGCTAACATTAGCATCATGCTACATAAGACAATTTATGAGATTAATAGTACACTTTTACTCAGAACTCACTTCAAACCACCATCGAGTGTTTGTAATAACTTCCTTCTGCGATCACATGTGGAATTTGGTTGTTTACTGTTGTTAAAATATGCTTTTTATAGCCTTTTATATCTCTGCAAAAATGAGCATTTCAGATGTACGCATTCATCTCAAGAAAATCACATACAAACCATATCCTATCGTAATAGTGTGTTTATTATCTTATATAATCTATAGTGGCTGTTGTCATGTTTATTTCTGCTGTGTAAAGCCTTGTATGCTCAGGCTGAAACTCACGTTGTTTGTGATGTTACAAGCGCCTCTCCGTTCTGAAGTTGCCAGGTATACATTCCAAAAAACCGCAACCCACGGCTCTGTAATTTTTCCTGCGACTTTTCAAAATAGCCCACGGTCACTTGTGCCACAGCCGCTACCCTGGTAACACTGTTCACTGTATCCTCATCACACACTGATAGATAACCTTCCGCGCTGCGATGACGGGAAGAAGTTGAGATCAAACCTTAACAAACGATTAATTTGCGTTAAAACTATTTTTTTTTTTATTAATCACATGCGTTAACGCGTAACGTTGACACCCCTAATCAGAATATACACTTTGTTTATTGGAACATGATTAAAAACTACTGGGGAAAAAAATAACATTACACCTACATTATCAAAAATTTGATAATGTAATTTCTCTTTATTTAAATAGTCATGCATATGTAATAGAAAAGCTTATTAAATAAATATTTAAATGTTTTATCCATTTTTTTTTTATTCAGAAATACTGATTTATCTGTTTCTATATGTGATTATACAGGTGCATCTCAATAAATTAGAATGTCGTGGAAAAGTTCATTTATTTCAGTAATTCAACTCAAATTGTGAAACTCGTGTATTAAATAAATTCAATGCACACAGACTGAAGTAGTTTAAGTCTTTGGTTCTTTTAATTGTGATGATTTAGGCTCACATTTAACAAAAACCCACCAATTCACTATCTCAACAAATTAGAATACTTCATAAGACCAATAAAAAAATAATTTTTAGTGAATTGTTGGCATTCTGGAAAGTATGTTCATTTACTGTATATGTACTCAATACTTGGTAGGGGCTCCTTTTGCTTTAATTACTGCCTCAATTCGGCGTGGCATGGAGGTGATCAGTTTGTGGCACTGCTGAGATTCTCTATGGGGTTCAGGTCTGGTGAGTTTGCTGGCCAATCAAGCACAGTAACACCATGGTCATTGAACCAGCTTTTGGTACCTTTGGCAGTGTGGGCAGGTGCCAAGTCCTGCTGGAAAATGAAATCAGCATCTCCATAAAGCTTGTCAGCAGAAGGAAGCATGAAGTGCTCTAAAATTTCCTGGTAGATGGCTGCGTTGCCTGTGGACTTCAGAAAACATAGTAAACCAACACCAGCAGATGACGTGGCAGCCCAAATCATCACTGACTGTGGAAACTTCACACTGGACTTCAAGTAACATGGATTCTGTGCCTCTCCACTCTTCCTCCAGACTCTGGGACCTTGTTTCCAAATTAAATGCAAAATTTACTTTCATCTGAAAAGAGGACTTTGGACCACTGAGTTCTTTTTCTCCACAGCCCAGGTAAGACGCTTCTGACGTTGTCTCTGGTTCAGAAGTGGCTTGGTAGACCTTTTCCTGAAGACGTCTGAGCGTGGTGACTCTTGATGCACTGACTCCAGCTTCAGTCCACTCCTTGTGAAGCTCTCACTAGTGTTTGCATCAGCTTTGCTTGACAGTATTCTCAAGCTTGCAGTCATCCCTGTTGCTTGTGCACCTTTTCCTACCCAAATTCTTCCTTCCAGTCAACTTTGCATTTAATATGCTTTGATACAGCACTCTGTAAACAGCCTCACCTTTCAGTAATGACCCTCTGTGACTTACCCTCTTTGTGGAGGGCGTCAATGTTCGTTTTCTGGATCATTGCCAAGTCAGCAGTCTTCTCCATTATTGTGGTTTCAGAGAACAAGAGATAACCGGAATTTATACTGTATGGATGGTCATTAATTGAAACTCAAATGTAAATATTCTAATATTTTGAGATACTGATTTTTGACTTTCATGAGCAGTAAGCTCTAATCATCAAAATTAAAACAAAAAAAACTTTTGAAATGTTTTACTTTACATGCAATGAATCTAAAATATATGAAAGTTTCACTTTTTGAAATAACTTACAAGAAAAAATGAACTTTTTCACGACATTCTAATTTATTGAGATGCACCTGTACATATATTAATCCAATAAATACAAATATTTACTTACCAAATTTGTTAATTGAGAACATTTTCAAACTCTCTGGAGAAGCTCACCAAGATGGCAGTCGAACGCCTTCTATCTGCAATGGTCTTCACAAGATCTTGCGGTAAATGACGTTAAGCACGTGATATAGTTATTAATTTGATTCAATATTTTTTTTTAAGTTGAGGGGGCAAAAAGCTCATTTTGTCAACTTACGAACTAGTTGAGACAGTGAAAATGTTAAATATTAAGTTGAATGAACAAGTTCAGAAACTGCAAGTTGTCAACTTAAAAAAAATTAATTGAAACAACTAAACTGCGAAATAATTTTTTACAGTGAATGTAGTCAATGAAGATTTTAGTTGAGCTTGCTGAGCGTTTTGTTGTCATGAAGCCTCTCTGTCACACCGCTTGCCCAGTTTTATGTGGCATACCGGAAACTTTTATTTTTCTCATCTCTTTCCTGTACTTCTTGCATTTTTTTCTCCAGCTTTTGTATCTTGTTTACAGTATTGCAGCACTGCTGATATCGGAGACTCTTGTATGATAAATTGCTAGTACTTTTCCTCATTTCTAAGTCACTTTATCTGCTAAATGATTAAATATAAATGTAAATTAAATTAAAATTAAAAATCTGTGGAAACCAATGTGTACATGTTTGTGTATGCATCCATTAGTTTAATGCCTTATGAATGGTTAGTGTTGGTAATTAGTTACCCATGGGCAAAGTCCCTGGTAATATTTTATTTACAAATGAAATCTCAGTTTGTTTCATTACCCCAATAATCCATATTCTTTAAGTTCCTTATGATGCCAACTCAAAATGAGTATTTTGCATTTATGTAACTATAAAGTCCTGGTCAATATAGCCATTGAATATTTTATATTATCGGTAGAAATGTCATTGCACCCTTGGTAGACATTTCCATCATATTTTTTTATGTGTGGTCTTTGATTTATTTATACAGGTGATTTTTTTCATGGGGTCTTGGAAGTACAGGCAGAGGTTTAAGAGTAAGAACAATAGAGTGGGGAAAAAAAACATAAAAAGAAAGCAAAAGAGGTGAGGGCAGCAGCAGATCACATAATCTGTTGTTGAACCACTGTGGCCTGTGCCCTAGCATTCATGTAAAAGCATTTCCTTGCAGCTGCCAATGGCTCTCACTCTCTCTCTCTCTCTCTCTCTCTCTCTCTCTCTCTCTCTCTCTCACACCCCTCTGTCTGGCTGCACCTCCCTCTCTCGCCCCTGAAGGTCAGTGACTGAAGCGTTGCTCCTGTTCTGCTGATTCTGCCAAACTCCAACCAAAGAGGGAGAACGAGGGGGGTGTAGAAAAACCAGGAGAAACCCGGCGACCCAACTGCCCACTGACGTCTATAAAACAAACGCAGAATGACAGGTGTCACCCAATTTCCCCTCCTTCTGTCCCTCCTTCTTTTCCCTCCTTCGCTCCACACGCCTGGATGCTATTTTATAGTTTATTGTTCCGTGTCGCATTTCAAGGTCGCTCTTAACATGGCTAAACTAGGCCCTTGAGGAATGTTGCGGGGCATGCCTGCCAGTGAAACCCAGCCCGCCTGACTGCTGCTGGCAGCGCTGCCTGACCAGGGAACCCTCCAGCTGGGGAAGCGTCTAAATCCAGCCTGTGGCCCCGCTGAGGCCTCCGTGGTCTACATACCGCACAGCGGTGACCTGCTGCAGTGTCGCAATTAAGGACAACAGCAGTATAAACTAGATTCATGCTCACCATACATTTTTATTTAATTTATTTTTGTTTATTAATTTATGTTGGTTGTCGATTGAAGTTGTTTGTTTCTCAATTATAAATGGGTTAATGTAAATTTATCTTAGTGATTCATTCACTAAAAAAAATCATGGGCTTAAATAATATAATTTAATTTAAAACCGTTTTATTTATTTATGTAGGTTGTCGAATAAAGTTTTGTTGTATGGGTTTGTACTTGTTAACTTATTGGTATCATTTATTTTGGTGATTAATTTGTTAAAATTAAATCATGGGATTAAATGAAATCATATTTTAAAAGGTTGTAGAAGAAAGTTATTCATCTTTTTATTCACTTATGTCAGTTATCAAATAAAGTTGTTATATTGTTTGTTAATAATAAATTAATATATTGTCAATTCTTTTGTTCAAATAAAATAATAGGTTAAATAAAGTCATATACTTTGATAGTGTATATACTGAACATATACTAGTTAGTTTATTTTGTTTGTTTAGCCACCAGTGTAGGTGGTCAATAAGTTATAAATATATGGTTGTTAAATAAGGTATAAATATTTTGTATTGATTATCGAAAATATGGATTGATACAATATCAATTGAACGTATCTTGGTAAATAATTAGTTAATAAATAAAATCATGGGGTTAAATAAAGTCATATTTTTCTGGGTTTATTTTTTATTTTTTTATTTATCCACCAAAGTGCTTGTTGAATAAGATTGTTGTATTGATTCTCAATTATAAGTTGATTAATACAACGTCAAATGACTGTATCTCTGTGATTAATCAGTTAATAAATAAAATCATGGGGTTAAATAGATTCATGTTCTCCTAGTGATTCTTGCATGACTTAATTAACCATCCTAAGAAACAATCTTCTTTACACCATACGTACACTGCAAGTGTGCGCTGCAAAAATATCATCATATAATGAATAATGCAGCCGTGTTCTTGCAGTGTGCACAGCTTCACTGAAAAGAAAGGGAGGATTTCTTGCATTGCTTGCTTGCAGTGTAGATGGTGTTACAATCACATTTTCTGTAGATGATAAAAAAGGATGTTTAGTTTTATCACAGTAAACAGTGCATGCTAATGCTATAAGGACTTTGTGTCAGGACAGCCCAGTCTTCAGCATATTGAGTCCTTCCAGCATTAAATCGAGGGAAATTACAGTGGCACAATATCTGCTGCACAGCTGTTTGGTGTGAACTGTAGTCAATGTGCAGTGGATCTATCACAGCATCCCATCAGGCCAGAGGACAGCTAAATACAAATTAGCAGGACACCAGCATGCATTCCTCTGATGGTGCATGGGATGATGGGGGAGGGGAAGACACTTTCATTTCCTCTCATTCTCTCTCACTTTCTCATTAGCTTGCAGTTTAGCTTTATTTATGGCAGTGTGTTTCAATTTAAAAGACGTGTGGGTGTGCATGGTGGTGTGTGCGTCTCAGTAAACAGACTCTGTGTGTGTGTACACGCATATGTCAGAAAAGATGGTGCAGAGAAGAGACAAACATTAAAGTCTGTGATGAGATTTAAATTATATTTGATTATGGAAGCTGAAAAGTATTTAAAAATATAGACATGGTTTTCAAATGGATATAATATTGAGCCAGATTGAATTGTTGTGGCCTAGCGGTTGAATGGCCTATATGTCTCATTGTTCCTAGTTTCACATTTCAAATATTTTGTAAATATCCACTAACTCTCAAAACCCTGTGTTTTGTCCCATCTCCTGGACTTGTTTTGCACAAACAAACATGGACAATGCATTGGGTTCTTCTGTTCTCTCTCTTCCTCTGTCCTAACCGCTGTTCCTCTCCGATTGGCTGAAATTTGCGTGTGAGTCTGCAGTCTTACCTGCGAGTCCTGTTTGAGTTTTTCAGGTCACTCAGTCCCTAAAGATCTCCCTCTCCGTTCTCTGTCCCCATGTACCCTTACACTTTCACACAATTGTGCTGCTCTGTTGAATAAACATTTCAGCCTATGGCTGTTACATATTGTGTTGTCACAAATTGTCAAGTTGCAATACCGTTAAAAAATGTGGGGTCAGTGCTTTTTTTTAGAAGAAGAAGAAACAGCAAGTATGCATTAAATTGGTCAAAAGTGACAGTAAAGACATTTGTAATGTTACAAAAGATTGCTATTTCAAATAAATGCTGTTTTTCTAGTCATCATGGTTAAAAAAATATTAAGAAGTACAACTGTTTTCAAAATTGATAAGAAATGTTTCTTGAGCAGTAAATCATCATATTAGAGTGATTTCTGAAGGATCATGTGACACTGAAGAATGGAGGAATGATGCTGACAATTCAGCTTTGCATCACAGAAATAAATGATATTTTAAAATATATTCAAATACAAAACAGCTATTTTAAATTGTAATATTGTACAATATTGCTGTTTTTACTGAAGTTTTGATCAATTTACACGTCAACATTTGAAGTGGATCAAAAACTTTCATCAAAGTTGTCCTAAAACCTAAAGCCAAAATGTGTTCTTGTCTTAGGACAACTTTGAACTTTTTTTGATCCACTTCAAGTGTTGACTATATTATATCCTTAGTGAGCATAAGAGACTTCTTTAAAAACATTTTTAAAAATCTGTCATACTTTAAGGTCCAATTCTCACTATTAACTATAACTTCTGCCTCAATAAATTCCTAATTACTGCTTATTAATAGTTAGTAAGGTAGTTGTTAAGTTTAGGTACTAGGATTAAGGATGTAGAAATTGGTCATGCAAAATATGTACTAATAAGTACTAATAAACAGCCAATATGCTAGTAAAATGCATACTAATAAGCTAATAGTGAGAATTGGTCCCTAAACTAAAGTGTTACCAAAAAATCTTAGTGTCACCAAAGTTGCAGAAATAATGACCTATTCAAAGAATGAGTCAAAGTCATGGAAATTAATAAAATCTCTAAAATCAAGGAACTTGTTCTTATGAATACATTAGTTTTGATCTGATCTAGTAATTCATTGACTAGAAACTCCATGGCCATCTAGAGTAAAACTAATACATGAAATAGCACAGTAATTTAAATCGGTTAATTCAAATGATTGTTAAATGAAGTACAAATTGAAATCTTCACCAGCAATATTTGCTCATTTATTTTAAAAATATCAATTTATTCAAACACCTGGAGATTGTCAGTGCAATGTAAATATATAATAAATAGTCAGAAAGGGTGTGGAAAGGGAAGCCCTGCCCTAAACTCATTCTATTGGTTGAACTGTTGCTGGGCGGATTCTCAAACAAACAGGTGTTTTAAAAACACTACAGTGTTTACACTTTTCTGCAGGACCAATCTACAAAAGACCGACTTACTGTTGTCGCTGTATATTAAGCTTGAATATTAGAAAGTTTAACACTGAAAAAACCTTTAATACACACATCAGCTGTATGATCACACCTCAGAGGCCCTGCGATGTATTGGCATCATGAGTGCATGGTGTAGGGCCTGTAGCCGTGGGTTTATTTATGGGACTGCTAAATGTATGCCTGTTTGATGGACCATGTCAGGCATTCTCTTCATGTAAACCAGAGAGAATATAGGACCAGCACAGGGAGGGACTGTAGGGCAACCCAAATGTCAGGGGCAGCCCAATTGAATGCTAAAGCAGCCTGTAAGATGAACTCATTGGAGCATGAGTTATTGACTTTCAGTTCTCAGAGCTGTACAGCACTTTGTCTTGCAGTCAAATGTCAAGCGTTTGTTTTAGTTCAGAATGCGGTGGTATTTTAGCTACGTTACTGACAGGCCTTTTGTAGTTTTACTGAGTCTTAAAGATTTCATTTCCCAGGGAATGTTTTAGGTTTTCTTTTTTTTTTCTTTCCAGTTTTGTCTTCAGTTAAAAATATTATAATTACCTAAATGTGTGCAGTATGTTTGCGTTTATGCATTTAGGACGTTCTGAAATTGATTGTGCTTTTAGAAATCCGCTGGGAATTGTAATAGGGAGCTCGATGTATAATCATTCAGGTGGTTATTGAACAGGTCAGAGGTCAAACCGTCAAACCTGATCCTCTACCCAGAGGGAACATCTAATTAATGACCTAACACAGCGCTCATTCAAATTCCCTTAAGTTAACAGAGAATAAGGTGTATCTATTATCAAGGAGAGCTTTTAATAAATCATTTCACAGCCCAGTCTAATTGGAAAAACGTGTCTGTGGTGACATTTCTGCAAAATGATTTCTGCAAGTTGCGTCTTGTATGTTTTGCGGCACTTAAATGTCCAGTGAGTTGAGCTAAAAGTGAGTTAAGTTTTATGAAACGTAGATAAATGGAGATCTAAGATAAATGCATTATTGCACTGGTTGTTGAATGTATCACAGCAATTTGGAAATGAAACGTTCCGGTGACTGACGCTATAAGATTAATGCGTTATCATGTTAGAAAATAATGTACCACCTACACTAAACCTAACCGATAGTGTTAACAACAGCAAACAAAAAAATAAAAACACGTTTGTTAAAGCATTTATACTATTTTAGATTGATTCTATCATCCGCATCATTGTACCAGGTGAGCTACCGAGCAAGTTTACTACGTCAGAAAAGCCATATATAGATGAGATCACATCATGTAAACAGTATTATGCAAGTAACTGTGCAAAAATGTTTTTACTAATCAATAATTTGCCATTGTAATGATAATTTCAGTGCCAAGTTTTTTTACTGCCACTAGTGGTCATTTAAACTGAAAACGAGTGAACTGTATGTATAAGTAAGTTTTTGGAGTTTTGCAAACATGTAGGTACAGGCATGTTTTCCCAATGAACCTATATTTCAAATTTCAAAATATATGTGTGTTGGAGCGAATCAGTCTTGAACAGTTAAACCCTCTGACCATGTATCGTATTTGATATTTGGTGTTATTGAATTAGGACAGTAAATTTGTTTACAGAGGGCACTAATATTTAATTGCTTGTCTCTTAAAACTAATTAGGCTCCTTGTTGATACATATTGATTGTGATTGTTTAATGGTGTGGAAGGAGTTTATTTATACTGTAAAAATGGCAGGACATTAACCTCTAGAAATCACAGGAAAAAAGCCTCAGACAGACGCACAGACATGCGAGAGTTAGTTGCATGGGACGGACATACATTTGCCCACTTTCCGATCAACCCATATCCACCTCCCCACCCCCTTCTTTCTCTCTCTCTCTACGTCAGGTCTTCAGCCTTGAGCTTCAACAATCAATGCAGTAATTAAGAAAGAGGCAGAGAGAGAGAGGAGGCCTGTACTCGGCTGGAGTCAGCACTCTACCTCTCTTTCCATCCCTCTCTTTCCCATAATCCTCCAACCATCATGCCAAAATGCTTCCATTGGATGCTTCCATCCTTATTTTCCCAATTCATTTTTGTTTCATTCATTGCTGTTTTAAAAACGCATTGTTTGAATTCCTCCCTCTTTATCTTACTTCCTGCAGTTTTTGGTGACGGGACAGTGACGTCCACATGCATTCAAGCGCAAAATCTCGTGTTCTTGTGTATTTTAAATGCATGCAATTGTGTGGAAAGCCAATATACCTGTAAGACATCATGACTAGATAATTACAATCGATTCAGTCAGTGCTTCTGCACTCTTCGGAGGGTGGTTTGAGGTTGATGGTAGTCTCCCTCTGCTGGTCATCGCCTAAAACTGTAAGTGTGAGGTCTTGCGTCACTGGGAAACACAGTCAGAGAGTTCTGTCAGAAGGAGATCTGGTGGAGTATCTTATGAACAAACTAGAAAAGGAAGTGGGATGCACATAACTGAATCTATAGAGTATTTATCTCCTGAATTTTCTATCTGTAGGGGCGTTGTGTGTCCTTGCGTGTTCGTGTATTTGTCTACTGTATGTGGTTCTCATTCGTTCTGTGTATTGGGATGAGGGCATGATATTAGACAGAAATGATACATGCATCCCAGTAGGTGAATTGCTGTATCTTGCTGCATTGGGAGTGGAACGCCTGCATTAAAGGCTTTTTCGTAACAGTATGGAGAACACTGCAGCAAAAGTCCTTTACACTGGAGCTCCGCAATACACCACACTAGATGATGATGTCACTCATGCCTTTGCAAACACTGTTAACCTGCTTACACTGACAAAACGCCTTCGCTGACCAGTCAGTGGTCACCTCTTCTCTGTCCTCTTGGTATATTTTTCAAATAATTACAACAAAAAATTAGTTCATAAAATGGCAAATGACACTTATTTTTAATATAAAATTATATTTTATGTAATTTAATACATCCTGGAAATTATACTTTAAATAATACAATGTAGGTATTCATATTTACACTTATTTTAATCGTTTTGTTTTGTTTTATGTGCAGTGCATCACACACCATTGATTTATAGGCTTGAGCAGCACAAGTGAATGCATCTAAGATAGGAAATAACACTGTATAATCTCTCCCTAATAAATTATCTACATCCCAATCCAACCTTTTGGGTTACACCTCACTTCTAATCCAAGTCTTCTCTTTGGACTTCTGAAATTCTGCTGTTGTATAAAATGTAATCGGTTTTGAAATCACATGCTGAGTAATAACTCTTATGCTCACCAAGGCTGCATTCATTTGATTTAAAATACCATAAAAACACTAATATTGTGAAATATTATTACAATCTAAAATAACTGTTTTCTATTTGAATATATTTTAAAATGTACGTTTTTCCTGTGATGGCAAAGCTGAATTTTCAGCAGCCATTACTGCAGTTATCAGTATCCCATAATCCTTCAGAAATCATTATAATATGCTGATTTGGTGCTCAAGAGAAATTTAGTATTATTGTCAATGTTGAAGACAGTTGTGCTGCTTAATATTTTTGTGAAGAACAACATTTATTTGAAATAGATATTTTTTCTAAAGTAATAAATGTCTTTGCTGTCACTTTTGATCAATTTAATCCATCCTTGCTGAATAAATGTATTTATTTAAAAAAATATATATATATTATTAAAAGTATTTATTTATTTCAAATCTACTGATCTAACTAACCTTAATTTTATAAATTGATCTACACCAAGAACGTGACATGGTAAAAAAAAATACTATTTCTAAAGCACAGTTAGTAAACAGTATTGTGTCATGCTCTGTCCATCCAAACAACTTCTGATGTAACTTCCTGATGTTACTTCCTTTATTTTGTTTTGACCCACTAGAAATCTGAATCTGCACTGTCCTGTACGAGGTTAAACTGAATATTAGAGACCTGAGACCTCAGCAGAGCAGATGTGAATCTCTCTATAGCAGGCCTACTTACAAAGAACCAAAGGAGCACTGAAAATAGAAATTAGACCACAGCAGACAGGTAAAAGAGAGGAGGAAAAGAAGCTTTAGAGTGATTAAACAGGCTGTGGAAGAGAGGGAGGAAAGGGATGGATGACGGTTTAGAGAAGAGACCCGAGGTGCTGGATTAGTGGTCAGATGGCCCTGTTTTTAATATGAGGAGAATTTCTCACTAATGGACATCTAGAGGACTTCATAGGAATTCAATGAGGAAGACATCAATCCCTGGTCACCAGTGCCAAGTGCCAATTCTTTTGGCTGGCATTGAGCTTGGTTTGACTGAAGGACAGCAGGAGAATGTGTTCAGAATGATAAAGGTGGTGATGGCAGCTTAAGAGCTGGTCATTGGGATCTCAATTTACACTTGTAGTGCACAGTCAATATTGAACGTAAATCACATGGGTTTACGTTAAAATCAGATACACTGAAATAAATAATCATCTTTAAAGCAGTTTTTTTGGTAACTACAAGTTCAGTCGCAAAATGGAGACGGCACTGAAACATCAACGTTTGCCAACCATGTGTACAAAAATCCTGGTACTTTGTCATGCAGGACTGTTAGCAGCACACATCTCTTTGTGGCTGCATCATTGACCAGTAAGAGTTATTTTTTCCCAGAACCAATTAAATGCCATTTAGCTTTAATGTGGTCAAAGGATGACATGAAGATGAACATTCTCCTGCATGGGAAGTTTGGGACTTGGGAAGCCGTATTTACAACGTCATGTGCATTCAAATCACTTTAGGCAGAGCAAGGTATATTACACATGAGGTATATTTCTGCTTTTTATCCAATTTATGAAGGTGCTGTAAATTCAGTTATGTATTTTATTATAGTTGTACAATACTATTGTGCCTTGCATGCGCAACATAGTTAAAGTATATTTAGTATAGTATATTTTATAGACTTATATATATTTATATATATTTTAAGAAACATTTGTAAAATCAGAGCCCAATGTACCGTGTTAATATAAAGGAATTTTCTGTTTATTTTTCACAGGCATTTTACCCATATATTCGAATTAAACACTTTGTGTTTTTGCATTGTGGGTAAAGGAAAAGTCTAAAGACTTTGGCAGACAATTGCTAGTATTTTTTGTTTTTCTATAAGGTATCACTGTGCTTATGAGCTCCTCAATGCCATCAGCTGCGTACCATGTCCATAAAGGTATAGTCCAGCCAACAGTGGAAATTATGTCATCATTTACACACCCCATTCTTCTGCAGAACACAAAAGAAGATATTTTTAAGAACTTTTTGTCCATACAATGGACAAAAAAAACTCAACTTTGGCTCCCACCGACTCCAACTTGGCTCCTTTTCTAAAAATCTTCTTTTGTGTTCTACAGAAGAAAGAAAATCAGATTTGGAATTACATAAAAGGCGATTAATTGATGACATTTTCATTTTTGAGAGCAACCCTTTAAGGGTGTTTACACATGTAGTCCGGTTCTCTTGGTTTGTTTGGTCCTGACCAAAAAAAAAGAGTAAATGATACATTCAGTCCAGGTTTGATTAGCGTTCTCATTGTCATTTTTAACACTGAACCTGAAGATAAAAAAAGACATAAAGATGCGGGCACAACCTATTTTGGACAACTATTCTGACATGTATTTTGTGAATTACTGAGTATCTAAAACTGCTCTGTGCTGGGCTAAATGCTCTCATTGTATTGTGTACATATGGTGGTATTTTTACCAGCTGATAACTCACGAAGAGCTTATAAATTGTATAAAGGAGTCAAAATAGAGCCAGGAATTCCTCCATTGCACACAGAGATCGGCTGCAAGGAGACGGCAGTTGAGCATTTTGTCCTTTTTAGGGTTACATCTTGTGACATCACATCCTGTTTTTAGTTTGTTAGATGTCTTTGGTCTGCGCTGCATTCATATATCAGTCAAACTGCACCAGAGTTCGTATGGCAGCATTCACACTTATTCAAAATGATTCAAAATTCGCACCAGAGTTTGTTTTAATCAAACCTACCAAGTATAAGCACGCATATATGCTTGCACTCCAAAAATCTCAGGTCACATCTGAGCTGGATATACAAAATGAAAGTGTTTGATTCCAGGTCAGAGACCCAAGTGAAGAAGTGTATGTATATATTTGTGCATATCTAAAATAAAGAGAGATATCGCAATGCTCCAGGTAAAGCGTGCCGTCCGCCTCGAAAGAGAGGCCTGTGACTGCAGAGAGACTAAACTGCAGAGCAGCAATTTTTTTTACCCTTGGATTGCCCTAATTATACAGTGCATTGATTTTACAATGCATCCATGGATTGATTAGCAATGCCTCTCACTCGGTGCACCCCTCCACCTCCTACAGGAAGTACTGTGCATGCCGGCACTTTCTGATCTCGTGCGATCTCTCCCAGGGGTGAGAAGACTGCGCCTGCTTTCCACTGACCTCTCCTCTGTCGTTCCCTCTCAGCTCCGGATCCCTAAGAGTGTCCTCTCGGCGGTGGCAAATGAGGTAGAGAGAGCGAGTGATAATGAAAAGGAGAGCAAAATTGCTCTTTATCAAACTCTGCTCCTTTATGAAAAAGAAAGGAGAGCGGCAGACGAGTGCAGGGAGATCAATTGCTCTGGGTGGGGAAACAGGAGGCAAACAAGATGAAGAATGCATTTAAAAATCAATTACACAGTAAATATGACACAAGTCAGCCATGACGGCCCCAGGGGAGGATGGGAAAATAAGGTTCTTGCCTGTACTCTGGTAAATTCATTCTCAATGAATAAATTATTCTTTTGATGTGGAGGGCATTAAAAAGAAAATACGCATGGTGCCTGTGTTAACACAATGTTATTCCCTGATGACATTGTGTGTTATTAATTTCTTCTATACATTTTTGCTTACAATCCTTCTTAGAAAGGCTTTAGTGCAAGATATTACCCGAGAGGGTCATACACACTTTCATAGAGAAAGATCCAAGCCCTTCTTATAGCTATTAAGCCTACATCAGCTCTTCTGTTACCTTTATTAATTTTATTTATTCATTCATTCATTTATTTATTTATTTTAAGGTTTTCCTTATTTAAAACATTTGTTTAAAAATATGTAAAAACCTTGGAATGAGGGTTTTTAGCTAGAATTTTAAGCTTCATAAAACACGCGCGCACATTGTAAAAACCTTTCAATGCTCACTTACACAGTACCTATATAAATATACACATATAGCCGATCTAGATTTTTTTCGACCCTATGTATGTTCAAAGGTTTACACTGTCCAAAAATTACTTTTTCTTGACTAGTAAAGGGGAAAGGTCAAGTTACAAATTTTGAGGAAAGTTCACCAATTATATTTGGCACGTGGAATCACGACGTAAACTTAACGAATAGGTTTGGACTCTTTCTAAAACACTGTTTCACCAGCAACAGCTTTGGGCTATCCTGTATTTTAAGCATTTATTTAGAGAGGAACCGCACACAAGGTAATGAGGGGCATCGATCCAGGTTGCTTTATTAACGGGATGGGCTTCTGAAGCGCTAATAGGACGCCACTTATTCTGTGGAGGTTTAATTAGCCTCGCGTGGAAAATGTGCTTACTGTGCGCGCTGCCACTCGGCCGTCACCTCGCACCCCGCACACACGCTCATTTCACGGGCCGCTGGGACCGAGATCAAGACAGCGAGGCCCTTCTTCATTCAGCTATAGCGTTCATTAAAGAGACGGTGAGTTTGTCCCCTTTTGTCCCTCTCTGTCACTTTAGATGCTGATTCTTTGCTATTGGCAAAATCATGAACTTTTATTTATATATAGGCTATGAGTTTATTCATATCAATAGCCTTGGTATTAAGTATTCATTAGAGGTGTTTTCTCCAGGACTCTGCCAGTGCTAAAGGTTAATGCAACTATGATTGCTCGTTATAGTGCACTGACTTCCATATAATATAATAAATAATTGTGAATGAATGGATATGTGAGTGAATGAATAATAATTAATTTACTTCACAGATACATTGATTTTTAAAAATGACATGGAGGTCTTTCAGTATTGACCTACTGTGAGCTCCGAGATTGTTAAATTATGTTTCTGTAGGACCCACAGGTCAGTGTAATTTCAGCTTCATAAATGTTTTTTAAAAACAATCGTGTTTAATATGCCTACTTGAATTCCAAGGGAAGACCTAGAAACACTAGTTTAAAGGTTGGTATATATAAATGTGTATGTTGCCAATTTATGTTTATTTTATTTGAATGACAGCTAATGTTGAAAGATGTTTTTTCCCCCTTGCATATTGTTGTCATTATTTGGTCATCTACTGCTGATGCTACCAAACCACAACCCCTTGGAGAACATGGATGGACCATTTGGACATTATTTCAAAATAAACTCTGTTAGCCTGTCGGTTGGGCTGACCAACATACCTACAGGTGTTAGGACTGCCAATTCCTATAATGAACTTATTCTGAGGGTTCATGAAGTAATGCATTGATTTTATAGTGAATATAGCACCTATAGAATATAGAGTTTCGTTTTAGACAGACCTCTGCAGGCATATCTGTGGCATGTTGATACTCTTTAGTGCTGTCTGAAAAATGTGAACACTGGAGCTTGCATTTCTCCGATCAAACACTGACCCTTTCACACATTGATTATTTGATGACTTCTTCCAGGAAATGCCCACTCCACTTATTTTATTCCCCTGTCTGACTGCAAACAGGATTCTAGTGCTTTTGACACTAAGTGATTTCTGAAAAAGTCGATAGTATTGCAGAATTAATTGTGATGAATCTGAGTAACAGTGGGTATTTGTCACACAGTATGAAAGATTCAGTTCTGTTCTCCTCACTGAAAGTCAATTGGCCTGTTCATGTTTCTCAATCACAAAAGTACCCTGCCTGTGGGTTTTTATTTTATCTAGTTTCACAGAAAACAGTTTGTCACCATCCATAGTCTGGACCAAATGAAACAATGGAAACCCCTACTTAAATGTGGGTTGTTGTGTAAGGGTAAATGAAAAAGCAAGTATTTTCCCAACTGGCATGTGGCCACAGCTCAAGATTAGTGATGATACACACTGTGTGTCTGTGTCTGTGTCTGTGTCTGTGTGAAAGAGACACTTAATGCTTGTGTGATGTGTCTCTATAGACTCAGTTGTGCTTACTAAGGTGGTGCCCCAAAATAGATCAGGAGAGAGAGAACTCCCTTAACCCACACACACACACACACACCAGCAGTCTGATAAAGACCACGAGATCTCTGACAAACTGCATACACACTGCTTTTCCACTCTGTCCGGATCGTGTTTCCCTCTGGACACTCTTCCAGCTGCCTTTGGATGTGGCTCCCTCATAAACAATGCCATATTAACTTTAAAATTGTGTCTTCATTGCTTTACAGAAACATTGGGGAATTTGTGTGTGTGTGCTAAGTGGAATATTTTTTTTAACCAGTCAGGGACAATAAAAGGATATTTTTTACTTGAACTTTAGCAGAGAGACCTTGGGTTTTAAGGAATACAGGTGCATCTCAATAAATTAGAATGTCATGGAAAAGTTAATTTATTTCAGTAATTCAACTCAAATTGTGAAACTCGTGTATTAAATAAATTCAATGCACACAGACTGAAGTAGTTTAAGTCTTTGGTTCTTTTAATTGTGATGATTTAGGCTCACATTTAACAAAAACCCACCAATTCACTATCTCAACAAATTAGAATACTTCATAAGACATATATGTATGCATGTATGTATACATATATATGCATGTGTATATATGCATGTGTATATATATATATATATATATATATATTTGATTTGTACTTATCTGTATTTTTGCGTTCTACTGTTAGTGTTTAGTGTTATCTGTATTCACCAGGGAGTAAGAGAGTAACGCAATTTCAATTCTCTGTATGTATGTACGGTACATGTGGCAGAATTGACAATAAAGCAGACTTTGACTTGACTTTGATAAGACCAATAAAAAAAAAAAATGTTTTTAGTGAATTGTTGGCCTCCACACAATGGACCAACACCAGCAGATGACATTGCACCCCAAATCATCACAGACTGTGGAAACTTAACACTGGACTTCATGCAACTTGGGCTATGAGCTTCTCCACCCTTCCTCCAGACTCTAGGACCTTGGTTTCCAAATGAAATACAAAACTTGCTCTCATCTGAAAAGAGGACTTTGGACCACTGGGCAACAGTCCAGTTCTTCTTCTCCTTAGCCCAGGTAAGACGCCTCTGACGTTGTCTGTGGTTCAGGAGTGGCTTAACAAGAGGAATACGACAACTGTAGCCAAATTCCTTGACACGTCTGTGTGTGGTGGCTCTTGATGCCTTGACCCCAGCCTCAGTCCATTCCTTGTGAAGTTCACCCAAATTCTTGAATCGATTTTGCTTGACAATCCTCATAAGGCTGCGGTTCTCTCGGTAGGTTGTGCATCTTTTTCTTCCACACTTTTTCCTTCCACTCAACTTTCTGTTAACATGCTTGGATACAGCACTCTGTGAGCAGCCAGCTTCTTTGGCAATGAATGTTTGTGGCTTACCCTCCTTGTGAAGGGTGTCAATGATTGTCTTCTGGACAACTGTCAGATCAGCAGTCTTCCCCATGATTGTGTAGCCTAGTGAACCAAACTGAGAGACCATTTTGAAGGCTCAGGAAACCTTTGCAGGTGTTTTGAGTTGATTAGCTGATTGGCATGTCACCATATTCTAATTTGTTGAGATAGTGAATTGGTGTTTTTTTGTTAAATGTGAGCCTAAATCATCACAATTAAAAGAACCAAAGACTTAAACTACTTCAGTCTGTGTGCATTGAATTTATTTAATACACGAGTTTCACAATTTGAGTTGAATTACTGAAATAAATGAACTTTTCCACGACATTCAAATTTATTGAGATGCACCTGTATATATAAATATCTGTTATGCAGCTTTCTCAAGGCAGTACTAAAACAAAATGCATTTTTTTGATCACGCTTCTGTTTGCAAATAATAAACATCTTACATTTCAAAGTGTATGTAAACTAATGAACACAACTGTATTTGAAAGGTGACATCTCTTCTAAAAGGCAGAAGTCTGTGTGTGTGTGTGTGTGTGTGTGCATGTCTGTGAGTGTGTTTGGCTTAGAGGTATATGTACTAGGACGATGGGAATCAATCGAACTCTTATCTATCCCTTCCTGCCTCCCTCTTTGTGTTTGATGAGTTTTCTGAGGTCCGTTATGTGTTGGTGGTGATTTGCTCCCTCTGCTTTATCTGGTGAAGTGCTAGCTAATATGATTACGGAGCATTCACTAAAGCACCCTGTTCGCCTGTCTCAGCTCTTCACACACACAACCATTTAATCAGTCCCCTGTGACCAGAGAGGGAGCGAGAGAGAGATGGATGGATAGATGGTGGCAGTCAAGGTCTCTGACTTCGACACATCTTTAAGCTTGCCTTGTTATTTCCTGTTTAGCCTGTTAGTGAATATATTTGTATTTTAAACAACAACAACAAAAAGTTGTTTATACAAAATAAAATAATGCATTGATTTAACCTTTATTTAACCAGGCAAGTTAATTAAGAACAAGTTCTTATTTTCAATAACAGCCTGGCAATAATAAATACAGTTAATAATAAGTAAAATTAATAATGCATAAACTGATGATGAATAATCCAGTTATATTCTACTGCTCATTTCATAAATCAGTCATGGGGAGGTTTAATATTCAGAATATTCATGATTAGATTAAAACAAACATCTTTATTTGAGAGAAGAAAAAAACAATATTTTCCTTAAATTAACTTTACAAATTGGGGCATTAGTATTGCAGTGAAATATGAAACGCTTCTCCTTTCCTTGCAGTGGTTTACTAAATCTTATGTTTCTGCCTTTCTAAATGAATGACAAAAAAAAATGTTTTCTATTGGGCCGAGACATTTTACTTCACGGGAGATGTATGTCGTCTATAGTTAAGTCTTAGTGAAGTGAAGAATGGCATATAATGCAGAAGCTGTGACTTCATGATGACTGGAGCCGTAAATACTGTGAAAGTGCGCCACCTGGTGGCTTGAGGAGGAAAGGGCTGTTTGATGTTGAAGCAAAGAGCAAATGATGCAGGAGCGGTGTCGCGCGACTGAAATGAGTTGCGGAAAAGCGATTTATCAAACTATAATAAATGATGTCTAGGTACATTTCAGGCAATTGTTATTGTTTGTAAACATTAAACAGCCTACGTGTTATAGGCTATGATTTGAACAGTACAAGATCAACGAGAAAGTAATTTTGCGCATTTGAAATGTGACCACATTTTGCGCTTTAGTGTTCATGACAGACTGTTTGAAAGATGAAGAAGCGGATAAAAAGCTGTGAATAACCAGTGCTGGTTTATTATTGTTTTCCTACTGTAAATATATCAAAACTTAATTTTTGATTATTAATATGCATTGCTAAGAACTTTATTTTGGACAGCTTGGATTTCCTTAATTTAAAAAAAAAAAAAAATCTTTTCACCCTCAGATTACAGATTTTCAGATAATGTATCTCGGCCAAATATTGTCCTATCATAACAAACCATACATCAATGGAAAGCTTCCAGATGATGTATACATCTCAATTTCGAAAAATTGACCCTTATGACAGGTTTTGTGATCCAGGGTCACATTTGTGAGGAGATGTAATATTTTGATGTGGCCACTGGGGTTTATAGGCAGATTCCTGAAATGATCACATATGATTTGACAGATTGAATATTGTGGTTGAGTTCATGAAGTATTTTATATTATCCAGAACTTGCTCAGTAATAGCACATACAATGCCATTTCATTATTAGCCAGCACTAATCGGACCTGTTAGGTGTTGTGGTTATTTTTCTGTCTCCTGAATGATATATGAGTGTGCAGGTTCCACATCTTAACAAATATCACACATGTACAGACCTGCATTTTTACAGCTTTATTAGCATCTTTTTCCAAGAAGTGTGTGTGTGTGTGTGTGTGTGTGTGTGTGTGTGTGTGTGTGTGTGTGTGTGTGTGTGTGTGTGTGTGTGTGTGTGTGTGTGTGTGTGTGTGTGTGTGTGTGTGTGTGTGTGTGTGTGTGTGTGTGTGTGTGTGTGTGTGTGTGTGTGTGTGTGTGTGTGTGTGTGTGTGTGTGTGTGTGTGTGTGTGATAAGGAATGTGAACTCTCAGCAGAATGACTCAGGTAAGCTGCCAGCTCAGGCCCGGTGACACTTGCGCAACTCCTCTGCACCACATCAAGCAAACTCCACCTCTCTCTCACTCACACTCTCTGTGAAAACACATGAATGAGGAGCCTTAAACGTGTGAATGGCGTTTATAACAGATACATAGATAAACCTCTTCGTTTCAGCCAAAGATGACGTCCCTCTCGCTCTCTCTCTCTTTCTCTCGTTATAGGGTCATGGATGGGAAAGTAAACAGACGAGGGGATATTTAAAGCACCAGTGGGGAAGAACACCATTCTAGCTCCATTCAATGCAAATTCACTTCTCTGTCAATGAGTCACTATGTTACCTTAATTAACCAGAAGAACTGAGAAAACATGGAGTGAACTTTGACATTTTGGCTTTTGTAGTGAGACGTTTACATACAATTTATTTTCGTAATGAAATGTTACCTAATGCACCCCTTTGTGTAATTAGTGACAACATAATGAGAATTAGCAAAACCTTATTAATGTGACTGTAAAAGATTAGTATATTAAAAAGTAAATCAGGAACATAAATGAACGAGATTAGATTAAGAATGTGTTTTAATCGATCAATAAAAAAAATAAAATGCTGCAAAATGGTACGATGACAATTAATGGAATAATACAATTACACTACTGTTAAAAAGTTTGAGGTTGGTAAGTTTGTTTTAATGATTTGGAAAGGTTTAGTGTCATAATCATTCAGAAGCCATTCTAATATGCTGATTTGGTGCTTTTGTGGAAACTGATTTTTTTATTATTTAATTCATTTGTATTTATTATAATTAGTTTTTTCAATGAATAAAGTTCAAAAGAACAGTATTTATTTGAAAAAAAAACATTATAAATGTCTTTGTCACCTTTGATCAATTTAATGCATCCTTGATTTGTAAAAATAAATAAGTTATATAAAATAAAATAAATAAGTTATATAAAATAAATATTTTTTTCTGTGATTTTCTCTTTCTCTGTTTCTTCCACTTTTAGTGATGTTTTTTCACTTTATCACTGTCAATGATTTATGAGATTGGATCTTTGTCCTTTGATTATTGCTAGTAAGTACATTAATAACTAGTAACAACTATTCATAAATGATTAATTAATTTCATATGTTCAGCAATTACTGCTTAAAAAAAGCATATGAACTGATCTGACTATTTTTTTGGACTAACTTTCTTCATTTATCTCAAACAGCATGTCCATTCTTGTTTACAGGATTTTCTTGCTTCATCTTCTTACCAACCTACAGGACACACTAGTTTTGTATATTGTTTTTGTATACATTCTCATACATCATGGTTAACAGATAAAACACCTGATATAGATAACACTATCACACGTGTGATTTGTCAAGTCAGTTGTAGTAATGGCTTCACACACTGAGGGAGGCAGAGTAAAGCTGAGCATGTCACAGTGAATCAGATCTGATCAGATTGGATGTGTTAGTTTAGAAATCTGATCATTTTGGTAGTGCTAATCATGCAGTGATTATTTGTTATATTCACTGGTCACTTTTATTCATGCACTTACATTCTTTTCTCTGTTATGGATCCGGAGAGTTCCTGACCGCAGGGTCTCTGACTGTAATGCTGATATCATACAGACTTCCTCTGTGTGATCTGTCTGTCTGTTTTCTGCTTGAGAATTGAGATCACACACATACATACTTCTCTTCCTTCTCTCTCTCTCTCTCTCTTACACAAACACACACATGCATGCTCATACAGAAATGCATTCATCTGGAAAAAGCCTGGACATGATCTAATGCAGTAATATATCACAAACATCAAAGGCCATATTACAGTCAACTCGTAAAATGACATTTTATTAAAGTTTTAAATTATGTTTAAATATAAACACACTGAACTGCCCTCTTAGAATTTTCTCCATGGTGTAACCTTAAAAGCTCTAGAAGATATACAAATTTATGTGGTTCTTACATTACCTTCAAAACGTTTTGAAAGTTAGAAACGATTATACTTTTATTCAGCAAGAATGCATTAAATTGACAGTTAAGACATGAACAATGATAAAAAAGATTTCTATTTCAAATAAATGCTGTTTTTTGTATTCCTAAAGCAACTTTATCACAGTTTCTGCAAAAATATTAAGCAGCACAACTGTTTTCAAAATTGCTAATAATAAGATTTTTTTCTTGTGCAACAAGAACAAGTCAGCATATTAGAATGATTTCTGAAGGATCATGTGACACTGAAGACTGGAGAAATTATGCTGACAATTCAGCTTTGCATCACAGAAATAAATTATATTTTTAAACATATTCAAACAAAAACAGCTATTTTAAATTGTCATAATATTTTACAATATTACTGTTTTACACTATTTTTGATTAAATGTATAGCTGTTGTGAGCATAAGAGACTTATTTCAAAAACATAAACAATCGTACCAGCCCCAAACTTGACTTTTTTATTCTCTAAAATGTTATTTGTTAATTTTCTTCTGGATATTTTATTCTTCTGCAGAATATCCTTCCAGATGGTAAATGTTGGATTTCTGCATTGAGATCTCACTGGTCTTATATTATTACAGCTATTCAGTGGGTTGATATGGGTTTCTGTAGAGGCCTGGCAAACACACAGGGAACTAAAGAGGATGAAAACCAGCCCAGATCAGCATTACTTCTAAACCAATGTACAATTAGCACTAAACAGGTAGCGTTTGCATCTGCCAAACCCAGATTTGTTTGGCAATTCTTAACGCCAGTTTTGTCTATGAAGATTTACAGACCTGTCAGTAACCTCACACACATTATTGTCCCTCTTTTTTCTTTCTCCAACCTTTAAATGAGTAGTTAGTCTGTGATAAGTAATTGGCTTTTGGACAGCTGGTTGTAGGCTGGTGTGTGTGTGTGTGACTGGGTTAAATGGTGTGTATAAGTTGTTTTTTATGGGGCCTCAGGGGGAGATATTTCACACCCTATTTAACTGTTCATTACAGCTGGTCACTACGCAGGGAAAATGTTCTGTCTTTGGACAATTATGCAGTGAAATGGTCACAGCAGAGAGCTTTAAACTACAGCACATAAAGAAGAACAAAGATGGTTCCTGAATCTAATAATTACTGGACAAATGAGCTTAACCGTATACACTGCTCAACTTCATAAATGTTTGCCCTATTACGGTCAAGACTTACAAGACTTTGATTTGTGTAGTTAATCGTAGCTTTGCATTTTGTGTGAAGCTGTGTGTGTTGACGTCATGATCCAGAGCTATTCCTGGTGAGCTCATTGTTAAAAGCCCTCTTTCCTCACTGCTAGAGACTCCATCTTTCCTCTTAAGATGGCTTTCGTTCTGTGTGCTAGAGTCTGTTTTCCTTGTCATTCAGTTGTGTTAGATAACTCAAGTTATCTGAATGCTCAGAGAACGGAAACCTCAAAGGGTTCTCACAGCATTTAAGCAACGTTTAACACTTTCTCGGTTGCAGAGCGTCTCTTATCTAGTATGTTTTGACACTTTTTGTCTTTTTTATAACTTATTTTGGTAGGGATATTTTTTTTAGATAAGCAGATTTGACATGATCCTTAGAATTTTTTTTTTTATTTTTTTGTATTAGCAAAAATACATCTTTTACATGCACAGTCACAAAACATTTGGACGTTCATAGTTCAGATGAAGTATGTGGTGCATTACTTTATATTAAGGAATAGAAATGGTGGTGCATTTAATGCACTATGTGCAATATGTAACCTACAAGACTACCTGTTTACATTCCTTAAGTTGCCCACAGTCATAGACGACAATCTTGTCTGTAGTGAATGTTTGATGAATTATGGTCAGATACATGGAGTATCATGGGAGGTTAGTCGTATTGTAGAGAGGTTGCGTACTTCATATCCATTCATAATCATATCTATTCGCCACTACATCCGGTATACGCAGGCTTATCTCCTTCAAGAGATTCTGGCTGATTGCATTTAGAAAATGAAGAAAGAACAGAATAAGAGTGTGTCTTTTGTGCAGACTAGGACTGTGTTAAATTTGTATGACTGAATAAATGTCATGTTTGACTCATTTACCTTAAGCACACACACACAAAGCAGGGTCGGAGACTGCAAACGCTCAATACTGCAAATACAGTATATGTACTCAAAGACACAGTTAAAATGAGATTCTTTGGCTGGGATATGGCCATATGTTCATGTGACCTGTGCCCCAGTGACTCCTGTGCCACCTCTCTGACTCACAGTCACGAGTGCCATACCTGTCTGATGCGGAATCACCCCGCGCTGACCTCCATTCTGGCCCACATTCACAGCCCTCCATCCTCCCTCACACCCAGAAGAGCAGCTTCAGTCTGTGTGCTATTCAGTTACACATTTCTAGTTGTTTAGAAAGGGAGAGGAACTTCCTCTATACATAGACTACACATAGTACTGCATTACTTAATCCTATTGAGCCACTGAATGAAGCTGCCTTGATGTTGTGCCAATACACTAACAGATAAACCACCCATTAACACGAGCTCCCTTGGTCTTAATTGAAAGGCATTTAGTAGGTAACATATTGGTGTTGTATTGATTTTTTCAAGCAGTTTCCTGATGAGCAGTTTTTAGTGGAATGAGTGAGCGGGCTTGGAAAGATTGCAGACATTTTCTTTTGTCTTACGCTTTGTTGCAGTAGCGTTTATATTATATATTGGTGGGCTGCTCACAAAAACAAGGGTATATGGCTTTACAAAGCCAGTTTCTCTGTTGATGAAGTACACAGATTTTATATTATCTGTACTCATTTTGAGCCATGGAGTCTGATAGTGACTGGTGAGGTCATATTTTGCAGTATAAAGTGGGATCTAAAAGTCCACATTAAAATATCTGGCTTTATTATTATTATTTTTTTTACATTTAAAAAAAATAAGAAATATTCATCTCTAACGTGAATTTGCAGTCAAAAAGAGAACATAAAAGTGTTCAAAAGTTTGTGGTTGGTAAGATTGTTTATGTTTTTGTACAAAGTCTCATATGCTCACCAAATACAATACAAATAGTAATATTATGAAATATTATTACGTTAATTATTATATGAAATATTATTAATTTAAAATAACAATTTTCTAACTTTATATATTTTATATATAAAATATATAAAGCTACATTTTTCAGCAGCCATTGATCCAGCCTTTAGTGTCACATGATCCTTCAGAAATAATTTTTAAAAAGCTTATTTGATGCTCAAAGAAAAATGATCATCATACTGATAATAATTATTATCATATTATTATCAGGGCTGAATATGGTTGCTGCTTATTATTTTTGTGGAAATCGTGATTTTTTTTCAGGATTGTTCAATGCTTAGAGAGTTTTAAAAGAAATAATCTATTTGAAATAGAAATGTTTTGTAACCTAAATGTATTTACTGTAACTTTGGAATTAATTTCAATATGTCCTTGCTGAATCAAAGTATTACTTTCATTCATTCATTCATTCATAAATGAATAATTAAATAAATCTGAACCTTTTTTGAGTAGTGTTTCCAATTTCAGAAGAAATGTTAAAATCTAATTGATTAAAAATATACATAAATACTATTATTTAATAGCATTTATGTATTTTTTATTAATAATGATAATTATTATTATTTTTTAAAAATCATAATAATACATTTTATTATTAAAACAACAACATTGATTTAGTATTTAATTAGAAAAGGATAAAAATATATATATTTCGGACACCACTGAATATACTTGGTTTATATGGTTCCCAATAGCCAGGGGAGGTGTTCTTTTCAACACATTAATGAGAGGGCGATAATCCTGTAGTCTCTGTGTGTGATTATATTCACATTCTACTGCCTGCTTGTGTACTGGGCTTTTTAATGAGGATCAACTCTTCAATCCACATGTTTTTGATAGAACATACAAATGTTAGTGAGCATATGAGTTCATGTATTTGTTTGTGTATGTATTCGATTATGTCTGTTGGTACAGATGCTGTAAAACTCTATATGTCGGATGCTCTTTCCCCATAGCAGAGTTGATTTAGATGTGCGTGTGCACACTGGTAGTCCGTAGCCCTGTGGAGGCCAGTTGAATCCCATGCTGTGCCCCAGTGCTGTAGTAGAGATAGGGAGGGAGGGTGTGAACTGAGACGCACAGATAGAGGCCTGGCAGACAGGCAGACAGGAGCCAGTCTCTCTGCTCTCACAGATTAGCCTGACTCCAGCTCCACATTCCCCAGCTCGCCTGCACCGGACCAAACCACACACCAGCCGCGCCAATGCACACACATTCAGTTACATACAGCCATTGTTTTAATAATCAAAAAACAATCAGAACATTCAATTTCATCATGGTTGTTTGGTCTAATCAAATCGTGCGGATTAAACGTCATGCAATATTTTCTCAAGGTAAAGCACACTAACACAACATTAAAAAAATGAAGAAGCGTCAAACTGAAATCAGTATGATCTTATCATCTCAAATACAAGTCATGACATTACTCCAAAATCTCTGTACTAAAACCACATTATCAGACACAAAGTCATAACAGTCACACTACATCATAAACTTCAGTGGCTGCAGTTATGAACCGAACTATCCACAAAAACCACAACAGACTGACCACAGTTTTATTCTGATCAAGGACAAGATTTCATTTAATCTTTGTATTCTTTGATAAATAAATATGAATTACAGAAACAATCAAACAAAACATCATGCACGTCATGCAAATTTGATTAAACGTTAACACAAATGTCAAGACAAAAAGAAAAGATATATATAAGATAGGCCTGAAATAATATACAGAATAATCTTGTTTAATATAAAGCTTTAGTTTTTCAGTATTTAAAAAATATATTTTAAAGTCATATATTATTTATTTTTTAAATAAATAATAAATAAATGAAAATCAGTAAACTATACATAAATAGGAAGTGAAAAAAAGAATGACAGAAACAGTAAAACAAAATAGGAAATAAACGTGAATTACAGAAACAACAACAACAAAAATGTAATTCCTGTCATAAAAATGTGATTATACCTAACACAAATACTAAGAAAAAATAAAGAATAATATAGGCCTGAAATAATACAGGCTACAGAATAATCTTAATATAATGCTTTAGTTTTTCAGTATTTAAAAATTTTATTTAAATCATATATTATTATTTTTTTAAATAATGATTATATGAAAATAAGAAATCTATAAAGAAGTGGATAAATATATATAAATAAATACTGAATTACAGAAACAATCAAACAAAATAGGCATAAACAGGAAATAAATAGAAACTTTGTCATACAAATTGTTTTATACCTAAGACAAATGTCTTATAATAATCTTGTTTAATATAAAGCTTTAGTTTTTAAATAATAATATCAATAACTAATGGATATATAAAAATAAGTAACCTGTACATAGGATTTGTATAATTTGTGTGAAATATAATTTGTGATGTAGTTGATATATAGCCGGAATTAAAGCTATTAAAACAATATGCAGGAAATGGATGGAAATTGCAATCAGACACACAGATGGAGAAATCAATTCCTCTGCAAACACACAATGTAAGGTACCAGTGGAGGTGGAATTAGTCGAGAAGCACCATATATAGACAGTAAATACCTCTGAGCATTCTTGAGTTATCTCAGCTGCTTCTAAACTTGAAGACTCAAATTCCGTTTACCTTGAAGAACATGCGCGCTTTACACGAACGACAGCATCAGAGTACACTGTAAACAATTCAAGACACCGACACTGAAAAGATACGTTTAATTGCTGTCTTACATCTTTAATAAAATCAAGGGAGGGCCTTCAGTGATACAGTTTTTCAACCACTTTGAATTTAGTTATTGGTGAAGAAAATAAAGTTGAAATTAAGATGCCATGGTGGTGTGCAAAACGAAAAGAGAAAGAGAAATCGTTAAACTTTTTGTAACTATTTTAATATATCCTAGTATAATCTTATCCTAGTAAAAGTAGAATCTTTATTATTATTGAATACTTTGACGTAGGCTATATATGAAGATGTACGTTGTTTGTCGAGAACGATGTGTGGCTCGTCTAATAACAAGGTAAGATGAGCACATCAACAGTATTGGACAGAGGTAGCGAAGGGTGTCTCTTTTGCGCAGTCGTTAAGACGCATTGAGCATTATTAATCTCCTGCTGATCCCTTCAGGATTTGGAATAGGTTCATCCTGAGTGTTTCAGCGGCTACTAAACGCTGGGGGTTAAGGCTGGGTTTAATGCCTGTCTCTCATGAGGGGACGGCTGATACCGCGCGCTTATGAATGAGGTGCCTCGTGAGGCCCTCTCCGCGCGAGCCTCATTAGCTGTCCATCAAACTGTTCCCCCGGTCAGTCTCTGGTTATGTAAATAGTCCTTACGAAAATGATCATGGTGACTATTGCCTACATACTAATATTGTTGATTCAACACAACAGTAAATGTAATAAAAAAATGTAACAATATATTTATTTTTTTGGAAGATAAACATGGCCCTATATGATTTTGGGAACGACTTTGCAGGCAAATTTGATTTGATCTTGTTCTTTGGAATTGTACCCAGACTTTTCCCCCTCTACAATGAGTATCACTGTATCAATCAATTTTGTATTTCATTTCGTGTTTTGTTTATCATTTTGTATTTCTTAGTTCTAAATACCGCTGTCATCCTGACCCAAGCATTTTAAAAAATAAATTCGTTTTTTCAATAAATGCAAAATAAATAAACAAACAAACAAACGACGTCAGGGGATCAAAAATGTAATTAATTGTAAGATTTTTACATCAGATTTAAGAATCATGTAGCAAACAGGTCATTGTTTTATCAATTTCATTCTAAAAAAAAAACGATTTATTTTTATATTTATTTATAGGCTACCAACAACTTTGAAAAGCTCAAAGCATGGTCAAATCTTATTCTTGGACGTGTAATGTTTTAACATAGATGGAGAAGAGCTGAAGAAGTTTCAAGCAACCAGAACGCTGTCGTGAAAGGTATGAAATGCTAAATCAATTAGGCTAGTAGTCATTCGCTAATGAATAGAAGTAATTAGTCTGTGGTGGATTCATAACTCAAGTTTCTTCCAGTGTCTGACGTCATTCAGTATCACCTCTGCCAATCTTACTTTATCTCAGAAGACTATCAATCGAATTATTACTTACAAACAGTGTTGTATATTCAGACACTTGTTTATTTTGTTTAGCTAATGGTAACAGATGTATCTGATTTTATAAACGTCATTTTAAAAATTAAACTGGGTTATGTGTTAGGAGTTCCAGAATATAAAATACAGCGTAATTTGTTTAACTCATTGTTAGATTCGTCGTTCGTTATGTTTAATCACAACATGTTAATTGCAGTTAACCAGCTGTGATTGCGTTTTTCTCACATCTTTACGTTTATTTTAAAAATAAATGCGTATAAAATATGTCAAGCCGTTCTGTGACAAGGCAAGTTCGTCTTTAAAATCATAACTATTTCAAATAGACAACACAGCCTATAGAGATTTGTCCCCGCATTTCTGTGTGTGTGTGTGTGTGTGTGCGCGCAACACACAAACAAACACACACAACTAAAACACTTGGCATTGCGCGTGACCGTTCACGCAGAACAGAATTTACAGTTCTTCTCTGCATCATTAAGTTCTTGCTTTGGTTGTCTGTCAAGACGGCTGTCTGTGTGGCAGAGGTTGTCTTTCAAAAAACCGTTTAGGATAATTGAATAGGTGCCAGGTGATAAATAGCTAGATTCCCAACATTTTTAAAAACAAAAATAATGTAACCTAAAATAGTAATTCATAAAACGGTGTAGATTTAGGTACGCTACCCCACACATTAATAATCATTCATTTTTACTTACTTTTATTTCAGGTTTGTGTTGATGTGCCAAACCCGTGACCACAATTTATTTATAGGCCTATTGACAAATCGAAACGGCTTCAATTGAATCTGTGGTGATTTACTCTCAGAGACGGCTTTGATCAAATGAAACGCCTGAGAGGTAAAGGAGGATTTATTTAACCCGTGATCAAACAGTCGCTGGCTCCCTCACTGCAGACGGGGTGTGTGCTCAGTTGTCCTCTCCACGCGTTTGTGGCGCGAGCGATGAGTTCACAGGTCACAACATCACTTATTAATCTCATTATCAGCGGCCTGTCGAGGAGACTGATTGGCGACCACCTTTCTGAAATTTAAGAGAAATTTACAGCACTTGAATTTATCACTAAATAGGCCTATGTGAGAAGTGAAATCCCTATTTGATATTTTTGAGCCAATTGCTTTGCGCAGAAGAGTTTGTCCTCAATCAACCCTTTTAAAAAATAATCTAAAACGTGCTTTAGGAATTTTGTATCATCCCTTAGCTATTATTATTTTACTCAATGCGCTTTTATTTGAGAATTTATTATTGAGCTTTATCTTTACATTAGCACGTGTAATTAATGTATTTATTTACATACATATTTAAAACTCAATTTTTATCCGAAAAAGGGGAGGGGTGATAACTCAAACAATACCGCTAAGATAACAATATTTCCAACTGAGTATAATGAGTGTGATTATTGTTGTATCATCATACTAAGCTGTTGCTCGTATCTCTTATCTCTCTACAGCTTTTATAGAGAACACATCCAGATTTATCGGGCCATAAAATTGAGCTTTACGTTCTCGCACAGACAGCGAGGTTATTTTACTGCAACATTTTTATTTTACAAGAAAGTACAAACAAAATCCCAAGCCATTACTGTAAAACATAATGTGCACAGTAGCGCAAGAAAAACGCAGTGCTTTGGTATTATTTGGAACGTATTTAGACTCATTTAAATTATTTGAAATAAAGTAGCTAAATTATAACAAGGAAAAACGTAAAACAATGTTTTATAGCACTATAGAACAATGTGTGATTTTTCTATTGCGCATACATGGATCATAGTTGCTTTGGTGCTTCATTCAAAGCAATTTTCCAACTGCTTTAAATGTCTTTTAAAAGTTAACTTTCATCGACTTAAAAACACAGTCGTTTAAAATACAGTGGACTCAGCAAATATAGATCTTACAGGTAGGAGCACACCCCTCCTCCGCAACACACCATCTAGTTTATCCCTCGTTCTTCTCCTCCTCCATGGGTCCTACCTTTGGAGCGCGTCACGTGGTTCTGCTCTTACAAATAACTCGCAGTAAAGTCGAGAGCAAATCAGAGAACAGTTATATTAGGCATTATCTGCAGCAGCAGCTATCTCCAGACTACAGACAAGCCACAGTGACACGTCCAAACGCGGAGAGGACAACTACAAGATTTCCGTGTGTCGCAGACGCGTTGAAGTTTGAATTCTGGGCTAAAATCAAGAAGAAAGAAGAGACTGGGAACTTCCATATTCAATCAAGTCACTTGGAAAAGAGGGTTCCTGACTTTATCACTAACCGTCCTTATCTGGTGAGATAATACAGCGAGAGCTCTTGGATGAAATTATATAAACCCTTTCCTTACAGCTATCAACGTTTTTATGTAATCTGCGTTTTCAGTGATAAAATATAGATGTTAGAGAGATTACAGTGCGGATTGATTCGATCCCCACAGATGATTTAATGATTCGGTATAGAGTTTTCCCAGGATATCTGAGACTGCTGCTGATAATTATTTATATCCCTATGTAAAGATATGGACAGTAATTAATGTCATTTTAGTCTATTAAATACAAATCGCAGATAACCGAAAAATCATGACAATTATAACGGTTTGTCCATCTTGACTGTAGCCAATAGCCGATGTATTTTTATGATTGTTTATAAAATTCGATTTAGGTTATTACATTCCTGATTTCAAAGCATTGTTGCAAATGTTGGAATAGCCTATGTTGTTAGTCAATATAACAATTTATGTGTTTCATTGAATTTCATATTTATTCTCTTTTTTTGTATAAACCTTTTTCTAATTCTGCGAAAATAATTCGATTTGTTATTTTTGGTTTGCCATTAGGAGTGAATTACTTTTTCTGAGGCCGCTGCTCACCAAACCGTTGCATTGGAGATTTTGGACTTTATCGAGGCTTTCACTGCAATTTGGGCTAATTATAAGATTTCAAAACTTGAAAGGATAACTTAGTCGTTGGATACATTATGTATTCGAGTCTGGCTTTATCTTCCAACCCGTCCCCCTACGCACACGATTCCGGGAATTACCTCCATCCGTCCGCTAACTCACCTGTGTATGTGCCCACCACCCGTGTACCTGCCATGCTCCAGACCCTGCCCTACCTACAGACGTGTGAGTCCACGCATCAAGCCCACGGGCTCGGCAGTCACCACGCCTGGCCACAGACTGGCACGGATAATTCCTCTTTCAACCCGGGCAGCCCTCATCCTCCTCCCGGTTTCTCTTATTCGCACAGCCCGCCGGTAAGCAGCAGCACCGGCAGGGACGCGGCGTACCAGAATCCGCTGTTGTTGGGTAACAGCGGGCGGGCAGATCAATATGGAAGTGCCCTGGTGCGCTCCGTCGGTGGCTCGTACTCCAGTCCGTACGCGGCCTACATGAGCCCAGAGATGGCAACCTCATGGACGCCAGGGCCCTTCGATGGCGGCATGATCGGTCTTCAGGGACGCCAGGGAACCCTACCGGGAAGGAGGTCCAGTTTAGGTAAAACTATTTTTCACAATAGTTATTATTTTTTCTCTCTGATGTAAATATATGTAGCCTACAAAACTAACAAAACACTTACAAAATAACAAAACGTTTACGAACGTTTTGTCTGCATCACTTTAACGCACAAAATGGATTCTGTAGGCTTGAGTATCCTTTTGCACAAATGTCGTATAAAGTTAGTTATTACATTTGGGTCGTTATTTGGCAATAGTTTAAAATCCATCTTTCTAGTCAGCAGGCAAAAATGGTTGGAATGGAGGGGGTTTCGTTTGATGCTCTGATCTCACAATTTATAGCATGGTGTTGAGGGTTATTTATTGCTGTCTTGGTGTTTATGTTAGACTGCCGTTGTTAGAAGACACTCGAATACCAGTTTGGCCAGGGTACACAGGCACATTACAAAACCTTATCAAAACAAAACATGATCTTATTCCACTAATACACATCTTTTAATGGGCAATGCAATCACTTTAATTTAATGTTAATTTAATTCCCTGCTATTGTCTGTCCACTTGTGGATTGATGAAAGGGTCCCGTGCACACCTCATAATTGTGAGAACTATCCAAGCTACTGTCACCTTGATCAACTTTTCTAAACAGACCATTACGGTCAGATACACATTTAGCGGCCGTTCCCTTTGAAGCTCAGTACTTTAGGAGGACACATTTTCTTTGATAGTCCATAAAGCGTCACATTTCTTTCTACAACCGAGGGCGATTTATTCGGGCTTACATAAAGCTCGGGCGTTTGATATTGGGCAGTTGCGTATGTTTTGCTACGAAGATTGTTTAATAAACTTGAGTAAAGCTGCATTTTAGATTACAGCAGTCCATCAGAAAAAAAAAACTCAACAAGATCAAATATCTTAGACATTTTCAACTGCAAAATGACAACACATAATTTTACAAAGATTATTAATACGCACGTCTTATTTGAAATAAATTGTTGGAGAGCGTCACGTGTCATTATCTTGATTGATCGGTGACCCCTGGATCTTTAACACTGATAAGAGCCCCATTGACATTCCGCTCGCCCCAGGCCCTCGTGCCTCGTCAGCCGCCCTAATAGACACTCCAGTGACCCTGAATATTCTCTTATTAATCAATTCTTCATTCCGTCTAGAGTTTTGTCACATTCCATACCGCTGATGCTCAGAAAACACCAGGCCTCACCTATTGGTCTATTTAAATCAATACAAAGTGTGGAGTTTTTACAGGGCTTTAAAATGAAAAGCAACTTGTATTAGCCTATACATTAGGCTGTTTCTTAACACATAAATAAAAGTCTAGTTTTTAATTTTATTTATTTATTGTAGCAAATATGAACATATTGGATAGGGAATAACTAGGCCTATTTGAATATTCTCCATTTTTTTAATTATATTGTGTTGTAATCTTTTTAGAACGCTTTTAAAAATTATATAGCCTAAATCCATAACATTTTTGAGTGAACCCTGTTACTTTAAGGTATAGCTATGCCTATTTGAACATATTTTAAAATGTTTAAATTAAGTCTGAAATTGCGCAACACGTAAAGAATTCTTTGTGTGATAGAACGTTTTAAAACTTAAAGAGCTTTATTTTGATCAAGTCACGCTTTAAAGTGGAAAAGGCGCATATTTAAAAACACGCAGCGTCTAAATGATTTGATCAATATACAACGTTAAACTTTTTTGTCCGTTTAAGTTTATTGATATTTGGCTTTTTAGAGAAATAAAACAGGAAGAAACAACAAAAATTACGACAGTTACACCTTGAAAGCATCTCATTGCACTGATCTTTCCCTTCATTTGAACGATTATTTCGTCTCGCGTTGTATTTTATGATTTTAACGAACATTGTCCTCTCATAAATCACTTTGAACCTAGAAGAAAACCTTGGAAATGAATTAAAAACTAACTGTATCTGCTTTCAGACATGCTGGAAGAGCTGCCGGGTGAAGGGCGTGAGTGTGTGAACTGTGGCTCCATCTCAACGCCGCTGTGGAGGAGAGACGGTACCGGACATTACCTGTGCAATGCGTGCGGCCTCTACCACAAGATGAACGGCTACAACCGACCCCTAATCAAACCACAGAAACGCCTGGTAAGTGACCATTTGTTAATTATCGTCATTTACTTGTTTTTTAGGTTTTACACGAACTTTTCCAATGCAAAAGTTAAACCTCACCTGCTGACCCTTTAAAATGACTTTCTTTGGTTTGACCTAATATAAACATTGATTCAATTAAATAATGATTTATTCAATCATGTTAAATAATATTTTTCAGATGAATTCAAGCAGTTGATTTAGATGTTAACACATGAAGCATATTTTTCTTCCAAATTCCCAGATTTTTTATGTAAAGTAGGCCTATTCCTCATTGGCAAATACTTGAAATTAAATCATTTTTATTAGACAAATACAGACTTTAAGCTTAGAAGGAAAAGTGTAAAATATCCTGATGTCCCCAGACAAGATGTAAACCTTTTTGCTGGTTTTCTGGAAATACTTAGCTGATACTTTTATGAATTTTTTTTTTGCTCATTTAGATTCATGTTAAGAGGGGTAGTGGGTTGATCTCAGGGTCAGTACTGGCGAAGACCATTGAAAGAGAGAAATTGAGCAAAGCCTTCACTGCTGTCCTGTTTCCCAGGAGTCTCTCTCTCTTTCTCTCACACACATTCTCTTTATTACTCTCTCTCACACAATTCTCTCACTCGTCTCTACCTCTCTGTTTTCATTTTTGCATTCATGACCTTGTCCTTGGGTCGGTCTGTTTATAGCCCAAGCAGCGCAAAGCTCAAAACAACGCCAAACTTTATGCTGAATTTCAGCTGAGAAGCTTCATTCTTTCTCTAGAAGAGTATTAATGATGTGTACCTTTAAAATCCTCCTTTGAATTCATAAAATGATGCTTGGAATGAATATAAAGGCCTGGTCACAGAGTTCCCGTCCATTTTCTCTATTATTTATGACCATAGTTGCTTGCATTTAAAATAAATGCAAATGCAACCTTTTGAATAGCATATTTGTGATTCAGGATATTTTTCATTCATATTTTTCTCCCTTTTTGTTTGAGGGGTATTTTTATTTCTTTCATTCCGTGTCAGTTCCTCTCTTCAGCTCTGTAAATTTCTGTCAAAGTCTGCTATATTTATCACCTCCCTAAATTTCTGTACGTTTGTCTCCGCAGCAAAGCACGTCACGACGAGCAGGTCTGTGTTGCACTAACTGTCATACCAGTACGACCACACTGTGGAGGAGAAATGCAGAGGGAGAGCCCGTCTGCAATGCCTGCGGACTGTACATGAAGCTCCACGGGGTGAGTGCGTGATTCAGTCGCCATTATTGTGTCACAAGACTGATATTTCTAACTAGAGCTCGATTTGGGAGGGTGCACGCTGTGTGTACGAGCATGTCAGTGTGCGTGCGTGTGTGTGTGTGTGTGTGTGTGTGTGTGTGTGCGCAAACCTGTAGCCCACGTGATGCAAAGGTCATAGGTGTGTTTTATCGGAAGAGAATGAGAACGAAGAAAGGAAGGGGAGTCGCTTAAATAAGCTTTGTTCTGTAAACTAGTGTTCTATATACTCACCGCTGACAAACTGACTCTCACAAGAAAAAAGGAAATATAATCTAATTACAACTGCAACAACAAGACCCATATTCTCACCCAGTTCAACCGCCATTATACCTAAACCACCAACTCTTTATTAATCTGTCATAGTTAAATTATAATGCTTTTACTGTACTCTTGTTTTAGGTACCAAGGCCATTAGCAATGAAGAAAGAAAGCATTCAGACGAGAAAACGCAAACCAAAGATGCCCAAAACCAAAGCATCCTCAGGTGAGAGTTGAGAAAAGCATTTTAAAAGAGATGTTTTTGAAAAAGGTTCCTTTTTAGACGAAAGCAGACATGAGTGATTTGGATGGAAGTGTGGGAGTGAGTGAGTCAGAGAATGTGTGGAGAGAAATATGGGGTGAGCGAGAGAGTAAAGGGAGGAAAAAGGGAGTGAAAGAGAGAGAGAGAGCACTTTTAGTCAACATGTGGTGTGTGTGCGGCACCAGGACAAACACCAGCGAATATTTGACGCCATTAATTGTCATTTGCAATAACCAGCATGTCCAGTTTGCTGTTCCTTTATTGTGGCTGTCAGTCACATTTTGTTCTATTTGTCTTCAACAGTGTCTGGCGCTACGTCTCCCACATCATTGCCTGCATCAGAGAACGCCTCTACAATAAAGAGTGAACCCAATATCGCAGCTTCACCGTATGCAGGCCAAACTGTCGTCTCAGTCACACAAGTATGTACTCATGTGATTGACTGAACTGTATTTCTTCTTTGTAAATGTCACCGTCACTGAAAGGCAAATATTAAAGATGGGATAGATAAATGATTGATTCCAGAGTTCATATTCACTCTAAAAAATAAAGTTTATAGGCATAAATGTTTTCATGAAGAACCTTTAACCTTCACTGAACCTTTCAATTGGACAAAAGGTTCTTTGGATGATGAAAATGTTCACTGAAATGAACCTTCCTTTCAAAACCTTAATTTATTAGAGTGTTTATTTAAAGTTGGAACTCTTGTTTCAAACCTGTATGACTTTCTTTCTTCTGTGGAACACAAAATAAACTATTTTGAACAATGTTTCAGCTGTCCAAAACAACATTATTAACTTTTAAATTAACTAACACTTTGCATTGGAACGACATGAAATTTTTGTCATCATTTACTCACCTTCATTTTTGGGTGAACTGTCCCTTTAAAAATAGCCCATCTACTGTAAAGCTCGATTTGGCATCTAACAATGTCTCTCTTTGTTCTTTATAAGGCATCAACACAGTTGGACAGTACCAGTTCAGGACATGTGGACATCAAATATGAAGACTACACATACACCCCGACGTCAATCGCCTCACAGAATTCCTGGTGTGCGCTGTCCCAAGCGTGATGTGAGACCTACTACCTTTTCTAAACCTCTCCAGTGCATTCTGGGAGAAAAGACTTTTAACAAGATCTACCTAATGAACCTTTACACAAATGTAGAGAGACGGATCTTAGGAATGCAAGAGATTGACTGTAATTTGTGCTACTTTGCCTCGTTGATTTATCGTGGCATATCTGTCTGTGATGTCATGGCAAAATACGGCGGGCGAGAAGCAGCGACTCGGCAACAGTTCTCAAGTTCCTTAAGCAATGATCGGGAGGACAAAAAACATGCTTTTTATGACTTCTGAACATGTTTCATGGCTTAGATGTTAATGATTAACTTTTAAGATACATTATTTATGTTGAGATAAGAATGGTGGAGGCACACAAGTCTCTCCCATAATTCCCCTTATCCTTCAGGGAATGCGTCTTTAAGGTCGTTATGACTTTAGATCGCATACTTTCCCTGGATGAGGCTTTTAAAAGATTCATTGTTGTCTTTGCTGATTCCAGACACTTTTAATGCTGTATTGTATTCCTCCGATGATCCAAAGTGCAATGACCCTCGCTTTTCAGCAAATTTTGAAAAGGGGCACATTTATATTAATTGTTCGAAATTGTTTTGTTTTGTCTGAATATGTTAACCTAAATTTATTTGCTGTATTTTGTTGATATATATTGGAATTATATCATTGTTTTATTGCATATAAAATTGCCAAACATCTGCTTTGTGTCCGCACTTGCTTGTAGAAATATTGTAATTCTCCTTAAATTTTAAATGTTTATAGGTTTCAAAGAGTAATTAATGGAAAAAAGTTCAGAACTATGTAGATAAAAAAGCAATCTTCTTTTTAAAGGCTGTTGATGGTCAAACAGGCCACAGTGTGTTTTATAAGATTATCATATTTTGACATCAATATCATCCTGTTTTTAATTATAATGAGGACTGAGGGGTGATTTCCATGGATTTATGTATATATATATATATATATATTATATATATATATATATTTTTTTTTTTTTATTTTTTTTTTTCAGTGTCCAGAAAGCACTCTGTGGATTTAAACTAATATACTAACGTACTCTCATGGCAATATATATTTTTTTTGCCAAATTAGTGGCTAATTCATATGAATACATTTGTATTTCATTTGTACATTTTTTTTTATTTTTTTGTATGATCTGCCTACACTCCACTGACATTTTAGGTTTGGGGGTAGAATTTCATGCTTTTTTCTGAAAATCATATGTTTTTATGAATCACATCTTATGAATTCATACGAAATTGCCACCTCGTAAAATACTTACATTTTCTCATGAGAACAGGCTGAATATGAGTATTATTTTACTTAATTATCTCTCAGATTATTTGAAGATTTGTATTTTTTTTGCTTTATTCCCACAAAAAATGCCAAACGTCCCATTCTTGTTTTGTTTTCAAAGGTGGTTGTTAAAAGTGTTAATTTTTAAAACGTTCTGACTTTATAATGCCAAGACATAGGCCATATACGAATTGTATATGAATGCTTTGATGTTTATGACCTTATATAGTTCTTTTGAGTGTTTGCGTGAATGACTCTCGGTGTCTGAGCGTACCTCTCTCCGCTGAGTGTTGGCGATCAAAGTCCAGTTCCAGCTTGGCTTTATGGTGCTAAGGTTTTGGGTTGGGCTACAACATGTTGGCTCTATGCGGGCGCGTCAGCATGTAGCCCACCCACTTTACAGCCCCATGGCGACAGAGAGGCTCTGCCATCCACCTTTATTGCTATTGGACAAATTAGCTCGCGTTATCTCTTGGTGTCTTAGTTTTTGTTGCCCAGGTGATGAGGAGCAGGGTCAAGAAACTGTTGCATCAGGTTCATAACCTTAACCTCGGGAGTAGTGCTTTATAAGCAATATTTCATCCACTGTTTTATATGCCCATGCCATCATCATCACCATCACACAACTCACTGATATGAATAACTGTCACTTCTAAAATGAGGTACTACTGAGTGCAGTGATTGGCGGTGAGCTTGGACACAGCTGGCATGCTGTGTAAATTGTAAAACACTACAAAATGATCACTTCGAATTATTGAAACTTATTCAGTTTTCCTTAAATAACCTTAATCAGAGGGGCAAGTGATCGCCAACCAGGGCAACAAGACCCACGGGACATTGTTTAAATGTATCTATTCAAGTCACAAGTCACAAGCTTGAAAAGAAATTGAAAAAAATATATATATATTTCCAGCAACGATAAGGAGATTTCATGACTTTTAAATACTATTATCTCATTTTCCATAGTCTAGATTTAATGACAATTTCACATCTCCAAAAGCCGACCATGATGCTTTTTCAAAAACGCTTGAGGTTAAGGCAGTTTCAAGCTATTTTTTGTCATTTACTCAGTTTCTGTTCTTTGTTCCTTTCCATTATTCTTTAAGATGGATATCTCATTTTCCTCTTTTCAATATTTTCTCTTTCTGTTGAGCGTTACTGAGGCCAAAGACAGAGTTTTCCCAGGGTCACCTTCCTTCATTCATTTTCTCTGCACTGCGCTCTCTATCCTGCGGTAAAAACAGGATATTGTAGAGCAGTTTTGACCATGAAGGAAGTTATGGAGGGGGTGACAATTTATCCTACTGTGACCGTGGACTCGGCTGAAGGATTTTTGCTTTTTGACTGTACATGTGTGTGTCAACAATGTGATGTATGGCTATGCATATTGGTGACTGTGCCTGGAACCACTGCAGAAATCACCAGAATTCTGGGATGTCTCCATGGATTCATGGGGACTTATGGCTTTTATTTCAAGCTCCTTGTAGACTGCAAAGACTCCTTGTAGACTGCCTCTTAGGCAGTATTGTTTTAAAAAAAAACTATGAATATCTATACAGTACAAAAGCATTAATCATTTTATTATTTACTTAATCTTTGATTATTGTGTTATGTTTTAGTATTTATTTAATGAAAGAAGTTTCTTGTGCTCACCAAGGCTGCAATAATTTAATTAAAAACAGTAAAAACAGTCATATTGTGAAATATTATTACAATTTAAAATATTTTAATAATTTATTCCTGTGATGGCAAAGCTGAATTTTTAGCGACCGTTCAGAAAACAGTCTGAGCTGCTTAATATTTTTTTGTGGAAACCGAGATTTATAAACAGGATTATTTGATGAACAAAAAGCCTTGATTTGAAATACAGTTTTTTTTTTTAATAATGTAAAAGTACTGTACTTTTGATCAATATAATGTGTATTTTCTGAATAAAATATTTAATTATATTTATAAATGATTCCAAAGTTTAGTTAATAGTTGTAAGGAGTTGTATTCAGATAATATAATAATAATAATAATAATGTCTGTTTAATCTATATATTAAAAAAAATATTGGCAGATAATTTTTTTCTAATTTTTAAGCATAAATCTGTGGTTTATTTTAAAAGTAGGAAAATCATATGAAATTTTTTCATCTCAAATAAGTGTTATCCATTTTAGAATTTATAGTTATATTACACAGAGATTTAGATATTTTTATAAGAAAAAAATTACAGATTTAAAAAAATAAGTTCCACCCATATGAGAATTCATGCCGCCATAAACCCCCCCCCCCCCCCCAATATTATGCTAGCTAAAATTAATTGGCTACAATGCTGTCAATCATAAACCTCAGTGTTATATGAGGTAAATTATATTCTTAGAATTATCACAACCACTCTGTGAATCATTTCAAATAATTACAACCACTAAGAACAAGATTTAGATCTAGAAATGTTTGAATGAAAAAAAATCACCATATAACAAGACATTGATCCTTCATCTTGTTCACCTGTACATGTGTATGCTTGCGTAGTTTTCAGGGTAGTTCGTATTGAGGATTTCCTGAGAATGAGCAGTCAGATATCAGAGCTGCCAGAGCTACCAGAGCCAGAATGCACTAAAACTGTAATGTGTTCTTATATAACCCCACTATAAGGCCTGGGCCAGAGAACAAGCCAAGTGTGGGGGAGAAAGAGAGACAGCGGCTGGAAAAAAAAAAGGGGGAGAGAATCAACAGCAATGCAGCAATAATAATGAGTCTTGCTCCAAATAGCATCCAGCTTACGTCTTCAGAAATGCTCAAGAAAGAGTTTTCTTAAACTTTATGTCTTTTATAGACTATGTGAACAAGAAGGATCAAGCAGTGGTGTTCTCAATTCTCACCTTTTAGTTGCGTCAACATTTCTGCCAGTCTGCAGTTCTCAAAAAACACCAAGGCCACCGGCTTTCAGAACACACTATCAGTAAAATGACCTTAGAGGTGCCCTGTGTACTTTAGGCTATAGCGTTTGTGAACTATTAAGTCTGCCAAGGCTGTCTTTCTTTCCTTCTTTCTCTTGCAGTCTCTCTTTCTTCACAGCGCTACACCAGTTGACTGTCTTATTGGCCCCCTGCAACTAAAAAAAACACCCCCACATTCCCTAAGACACACACTGTCACTTGCACTAGTGTGTTTGTGTTAGTAGCTCTTGGGGGTTCACCACAGGACTCCTATTATATTGTAATTGAGGACTCTGTTCTTGAATATGACCCCCCACCTTTTACATTCTGGAAGCATACAGAGTAACTGGGACAAATGGTCCAATTCAGAGAGATCAAATGAACCTATTCTTCACGGGGCAACATTATCATTCTAAGATGCAATTATAATAATAACTTGCATTAGCCCTATTGAAAAGAACATCATTTTCAATATTATCAGTTAAAGGGAGCATTCACCACCCAAATAAAAAAAATTCTAGACAGAAAAGATGATATTTTGTTTTTGTTCAAACAATGGAAGCCGATAAAGTCATGCATGTTGTATTATTGTAACTAAGTAAAACCTGTAAGTCATAGTTTTTGTCCAAACAATGGAAGACAACAGGGTCCAGAACAAAACAATACAAAGCAAAAATCACTGAAACATGCAGAAGAAAGAAAGAAAGGTTTTCTGTCCAAAATAATAAAACAAAATATACGTATAGAAAACCTCTGAAACATTAAAAAGAGAGAAAGTATTACAGGTTTTCTGTTCAAAACAAAAGGAAGAGAAGAAATAGTATCAAACAGGTGTTTTTAGGGTCCAAATGTGGGGCCCAAAACAAAAGAAAAGAAAACAAAAAACAAAGCAAAAGAAAAACAAAACCACTGAGTCATGCAGAAGATATAAAGTCAAACAGGGTTTTTTTAGGGTCCAAAAGTTAGTGGGGTCCAAAACAACACACAACAAACCAAACCACTGAAACATGTAGAAGAAGAAAGTCATGCAAACTTGAGAAATAATAAAATAAGATTTTTTTTTCTGCAAATAAGAAAAAATAAGTCCTTTTACTGCAGGTGTGTAGAGCCAAATGAATGTCTGAAAGTGAACAGGAAAGTGGCTAACTTCACACTGAATCCAATCCAGGCTGAAAAAGTCCAGCAAAACATTTTTAATTTTATAAATTGCATCGTGCAAAACGTGCAGGGTGCATGTGAGTTAAAAACAAGTGGACATGAGCAAGCAGACGTGTCAGCACGTTGCTATTTTTAGTGCTCGCTTTAAAACAAACATTCACTCTTTTTATAGATTAACAATTGAGGACAATCAGCTGAATACAATTTTCACAAGTAGACCTCAATTATCACAAGAAGAACTCCAAGATGGAGAAGAAGAAAGAAAGTCATACAAGTTTGTAATGACATGAGTTTGAGTAAATAACAACACAATTTAATATTGGGATGAACTGTTCCTTTAACAATGTGGTAAAAGTCCAGTCCCTTTGGATGTGTCCTAAATGACAGGGTTATTAAAGGAGAGTCCCTCTTCCCTCATGCACTCACAAAAACAAAAACAAGAGCGTGACCCCGCCTATCCAAAGGTCAAGGTGTGCTCAGGCCAAAGGTTGTGTTGCAACTAAAGGCCCATAAAACAAAGTGAATCAATGTACATAATTATCACAGCACGCCACATGCACACACACTGAAATGTAATGCTAGTTCAGGCTCAGATATATGCTACTGCAGCTACACCTCACATGCAAGCATGCACACATTTACAAAGTAGGACAGGTGTTCGGTGTTGGTGTTTGCGCACACATGCTTTTCCGGATACACACCTGGCCAATAGTCAGCTTCATTAGACACATATATCAAATACCCACTGCCGGTTACACGATCACAGTCAACAGTGAGTTACTCATTAACATGTTTTAAATCATAAAATGCCATTGTATTTATGATTTATTAAAGAAAATGTGTGAATAAATTACTGTAGTGTTTGCATATATTGACATGGTGCATGTAATTTTAGCACATCAGCCCTCCCAGTCTTCCTTCTTCCTCTATTTTTATTTATTAATTTTATTTTTTTGCAACATATTGCAAGACAGATTATAATGGAGGCCATGAGCAGTATCTGTAAGAACATGCTCAAAAATAAAAATCTGCATTAATTGTACCATTCATATCACATTGTAGTGCAATGCTGGGCCATTTAACCCACCTATGTCCACAAGCATAAGTAAATGTTTTACCAACTTTGACGACCTTGAGTGTGGCAAGCGATTTTAACATTTACTTCTGAAAATTAACTAGCACAGTTTTTAATGAACAGGTATTGATTAGCATCCTCAATTTTACTAATAACTATTCATTAGATACTAGTACTTATTCCAATAATGTCTAGGAAGCTATCTATTCAATTCTTAGTGAATTATTTGTATTTATATATTAGCAATTCTAACACCATCTCACCATTATTCCTTTGCTACTTTTTTTTACTAGTTTAGAAGATATAAATAATAGTACTTTGCTTTTTAAATATATCTAGTAACTATTTATATCTAATATTTAATATTAATATTTTAATTTCAATAAAATTCCTCTGTAATTCAAATAATATTTTAAACATTAATACAACAACCTGAGAGAAAAGCTTGAAAGACTGTAAGTACTTGTAGCGACTTAAGTAAATACTAAAAATGAAAAAAAAAAAAAATTAAGGTAAGTGGTTGCAAACAATTTATTTTAGCTACATTTAAGTAAATAATGTTGAAAGTTAGTCAACTAAATTTCTTTATTTAAATGTAGCTAAAATGCATTGATTGCAACCACTTCCCAGTCAGCAAATTTCCTTTGGCGCGGATCTGGCCCAAATCAACAGCTAAAGTGTGGCCCAGATTAGTTCGTGTTTGCCGGCCCAAAACTGGTCCATATCTTTTTAGCCAGAACTGAACCAAAACAGTGCCATAACCCAACCCAGAGTGAGCCAAATAATGAAAACAGACGTGGCTGATATATGGACCTTATATGGTATTCTTATATGGCTGAGTTCTGTAAAGGGCTGACGGCCCTTATGTGGCCCACATGTGGCTGATAGACCAAAAGCCATTATTCAACCATATTTACACCACACCAATCTTTTTAATTTAAAATACCCATTACACAGTAAATCTTAAACACAAAAATGGATTCACACTCATTTTTTTAAAATGTTTATAGTATTTAAAAACAGAATTACAATACAGAACATAACATAACAGAAGTGTGCTATTTTGTAAATGTCAGATGAGTGAAGAAATGTGCAAAAATGTATACTTTTAGTAAGTCTCGCCAGTCTTTCTCACTCACAGTCTGTCAGGAAAAAGAAGAGAAAAAAGAACATTAGTATATCATAATTAGTATCATACATTAGATATTATTTGAAGACATTTTTTATTTTTTATAAACGGTGGTTTACTGAACAATTTGTGTCTCTGTCTTTAAATAAACTCAATTATAATTAATTTTTTCTTAAGGATAAAAAAATCTATCTCAGCTAATGCTATACAATAGGGAGCCCTATTAGAGCACATTACTAAAATATTAAAGGCTGCAATTAACAACAGAGCCCAATCTATTAAATTCAAATATTTTAGATACAATGACCAACGCTACAAAAAAAAAGTATGCAAACATGTTTGCACATTGCAATTTTCTAGCAACAAGCAACTTGCCTGAGGTAAAGGTAATGCTGTTTTATTGCCATTTTTCCACGGTTGCAAAACTGATTGATATTAAGTGACATGAGGGTGTTTATTTCACATTATAACCAGCTGTAACTAGTAGAAAAGAGAATTAAAGGGAAGGGATGATCGCGTTCACGTGCTCTCCGCGCTTCCGCATGCAGCGGTCTGTTACGTCACATCAAAGAGCGTCAAAACGGCATTTATGGATTGAATTTCCTGATAAAATAGACATCATTTTAATGTGTATGTAATGAGATGTGGATTGCCACTAACCTGCCACACCTGATTATAGCAGTTTATGTGTTTTTTCCAACTAAAAACCAAATGTTAACCATAAGTTAACACATTCCATGGTGTGCCATAGCCAAGCCATATATGGCTCTCATTCGTGTGCTGTCATCTGGACCTTATACCTCAAAACATACAGTGCCCTCCACTAATATTGGCACCCTTGATAAATATGAGCAAAGGCAGCTGTGAAAATAAATCTGCATTGTTTATCCTTTTGATCTTTCACTCAATAAATTCACAAAATTCTAACCTATCATTGAAGTAAAACAATTGAGAGCGGGGAGAAAATCTCATGATGAAATAAATGTTTTTCTCCAATGAATGTTGGCCACAATTATTGGCACCCCTAGAAATTCTTATGAGTAAAATATCTCTGAAGTATATTCCCATTCATATTTACATTTTTTAGCACACCAGTGTGACTAGGAGCATGAAATTGTCCAGCCATGACTTTCTGTTCCACAGGATTATAAATATGAGGAACACAAAGGCCAAATTCCCTTAATCATCCATCACAATGAGAAAAACCAAAAAATATATTTCTGATGTGAAGAACAAGATTGTTGAGCATCACAAAATAGAAAGTGGCTGTAAGAAAAGAGTTAAAACATTGAAAATCCCCATTTCCACCATCAGGGTAATAATTAAGAGGTTCCAATCAACTGAAGATGTTAAAAATCTGCCTGAAAGAGGACGTGTGTCTATATCGTCCTAATGCACGCTGAGGAGGAGAGTTTGAGTGGCTAAAGACTCTCCAAGGATCACAGCTGGAGAATTGCAGAGATTAGTTGAGTCTTGGGGTCAGAAACCTAAAAAAAATATATCAAACATCCCCTAAATCACCACATGTTGTTCGGGAGGGTTTCAAGAAAAATTATCCTCACTCATCCAAAAACAAACTCCAGCAAATTCAGTTGTCAGACACGACTGGAACTTCAAATGGCACTGGCTTCTATGGTCAGATGAAACTGCAAAAAAAGCTTTTTGGCAGCAAACCCACCAGATGAGTCTAGTACAAACAGGGATAAAAAGTACCCCATGTCCACGGTTAAATATACTGCTGGATCTTTAATGCTGTGGCCTGTTTTTCTACCAGAGGTCCTGAACATCTTGTTCAGATGCATTGCATCATGGATTCTATCAAATACCAACAGATAAAAAATCAAAACCTGACTACCTCTGTTAGAAATCTTATAATGGGCCATGTTTGGATCTTCCACCAGGACAACAATCCAAAACAAACATCAAAATAAACACAAAAATGGGTCACTGAACACAAAATGAATATTTTACCATGGCTGTCGCTGTCCTCTGACCTGAACCCTACAGAAAATGAGTGAGGTGAACTGAAGAGAAGAAGTACTAACATGGAGCTGTGAATCTGAAGGATCTGGAGAGATTCTGTATGAAGAAAATGGTCTCTGATCTCTTGTCAGGTGTTCTCCAAACTCTTCAGGCATTATAGGAGAAAACTCAGAGCTATTACCCTGGGAAAAGGACATTGCAATAATTGGGTGCCAATAATTGTGGCCAACATGAAATAGTGAAAGCATTTATTTCACAATGAGATTTTCTCCCCATTTTCAATTGTTTTACTTCAATGATAGGTTGGAATTTTGTGAATTTTTTGAATGAAAGATAAAAAGGATAAACAATGCAGATTTATTTTCACAGCCGCCTTTGGTCATATTTACCAAGGGTGCCAATATTAGTGGAGGGCACTGTATTGTCATCCAAAGGAAAATTCCCTCCAATTCTAAAGCTATGGCAAAACATATATGGGGAAAGTTTGGCCCATATGTGCTCAGCAGAGCCGGCGCCAGCGCCAGCGCAGCACTGATGAGGGGGCGACTGAGGTAACGAAAGGGGGCGATGACATAGCGCAAAGTAAAAATAAATAAATAAATAAAAACATACGTATGTGGTCCATTCACGTATTTGTCGGACCGTAAACAAGCCTGCCCATGCAACTACTACAACTATTAGAATACTGGGTTCACACACAGATAGTGTTTTGGTCGCAAGGTTTTTTTTTTTCAGTGCAGTGTTTTAGAATGATGTATTAAGCGTGGAGAAGCTGCTATAAAAGACGAGAGCGCAGCATTCAAATTCAAAGACATCCGTAGCGCATTTACTTTGAAATACAATGGAAAATACCGCAGTGGAATGAAAAATGCGTTCTGAGTGAATGACCCTACTAAAAGGTAGCCTACTTAGCAAAAACAGATGGCAGAGTATAATAAAACAAAATCGCATCAAATTCGAAAATCTGACATCCAGGAAATAACATGTCTTAGGGCAGCAGTTTTACCACAAATACGGGCCGCTGCTGGCCAAATGGTGCCCTAAGCAGAATTGTATTGTTGTGCCCCCTCCCCAAAATATTATGGAAGTAAAAAAAAAAAAACTATAGGGGTCAAAATAGACCTTTAATAAAATATAAAAGTAAATAAATAAATTGTAATTAAATTGAATTATTTACAAATTACAATTACAGTTACCACCTATGGCTATGATTTTATTAATACAGCTGTCAGATTGATTTTATAGTCCAAAGCATTCAGAAATCACACAAAAGAAAATTAAGCAGCTTTACTACGATAAAACCATGGTTAATTTTTGTAAGGGTTGTGATGTTCACATGTTTTTCTTGAAGAAATTATAGAGGCTGTAGCATTTCTATTGCAAAAAGGTGGCCAAAAATAAAAGATTAAGTGGATATTTTAATTAAATATTTGGTCGATATTAAAGGACTTGATCGTCCTGTAAGTGTAACAGCAGCAATTGCCTTTGGTGCCCTTTGCAGGGATTTGTAATAATATGTAGCCTAATGTACATAAATTGTATATTTTGTATTACTTTATGTATTTGAACAGTTATGAAATATGATTATAAGTAATTAACCGATCATTATTGCCTCATTGTTTTATATAATGTTTTATAAGTCATTTTAAAGGCTATTGTTCGCTTAGGTCTGTTTTTATAACCACAAAAAAAAAAAAATCTCAATACTTATTTGTAAATTACTATTTGAAGTAACAAAACCACGGTTAATTTGTGGTTACCATGGCTACAAGAACAAGGAAACTCAAAGAGAATATTAAGGCAGATGCTGATGGTGAAATTATTAGACATTATTAATGTCAACAACCAAAAAAGTTTCACAGGATTATGAACGTACATGAAAATGATGCACGGGCTTCATCTTGGGCTTTTTTCTTTTTCCTTTCTGGGCCCTGGACTGCTGATGTCTTTTCCCGGGCATAGTTTTCGATCATTTATGATAATTTGCATTCAGCCGCAAATATGATGTGTGGGCGGGCGAGAGCGCGGGCGCAGATGCGGGAAGGGCGCGTCACGTGTGCTTAGCTACTGCGTTAATTTTTTATCATTATATATAGGCTATCTGTTATATAAAATATTTTTATTTATGTATATGTATATATTAATATAGAACGAATTTAATTAAAAAAAAATTATGCCCTATGCAAACTCCGTACTCTGCTTATAGGGAGCGGCGGTACACCACCACAACCACCAGAAATACTCAATCGTGTCTGTTTTACAATGAAACACAAGCTTATTGTGACCGATTCCCTGACATAACACATTCATTGCGGCCCATTTAACAGATGCATCATTTTAAGTTTAACAAACTGAACAGCATCAAACAATACAGCAAAATAATCAATTAACTACGGTAATCTAGCCCTCTATTAAACATTAAAAAATGATTTCATCATACCTTTAGCTTAGTCAGTAGTGCTGCATAATGCCTGCATTTAGTTGAACCGCTTGCGCGGGAAGTTTGTGTGTCAGAAATTATATTTCATAAATAAAATCTATTTTCACACTCATCTTGACGACGCCCCCTCACGCCCCCCCCAGTCACCATTCAAAATAAGTACATTTACTTAATTCATTACATTTAATGAATAAGTACTACTATGGAATAGTTGCTAGAGAAACTGAACAATATGCTGGTTACAAGTGGGTTACTTATTAAATCAAAAAGGCTTATGTGCTAGTAAGAGAATGAATGAATGAATGAATGAATACAATACAATACAATACAGTACTAGTTAGTTTTACTAATTCGTTTTAAGGAATAAATGTTTATCCAGCCTGCCATATCGTGAGTGTTTGTGTGTGAAGGCGGGAGAGGCTGTTGCGCGCGCGTGTCCTCGTGCATTTTTCCTGTTGTGGGTATTATTAGAGGTGGCCGTTACTAAACATACCTTCATTCTCTAAGTTATTCATTCTCTCAGTTTGTCCATGAGTGGACAAAAAAGAAATGGCAACAAATAACCAGACCGACGAGGAAAATGCCAAAATAAGAAGGAAAATAGCATTGTAAACGATGAGACGGAGACGTCTGAGAGCGATGACTTCCGTGGCCGGGAGCAAGATCGTTTCCTTGCTGTGGAAAAAGAGCCAGGAAGGGGAAAAAAGTTGAGGGGTAGGTGTGGGGTAAAAAGAAAAAAAAAACTCGATCTTTGTCTACAATCAATGCACCCCTCCTCCTCCCCCATGTCGCCGCCATCTCCCAGGCCGTAATTTACGATCCCTCGCTATTTATTTGGCTCACACCTCCCGGTAAAGCCCCGTTAAACAACTTCACACCAAAGCTTGCAGTTGAATCATGATGGCAGCTCGTTTTGCAGGTATATTGTTTACCATGTAGCCTATTTATTGTGTTTTGTCACGATAAGTTAGCATGGGAAATGGCGACGTCTTTTTATTGTAATATCTGAGGTGATGTAGTTGTGAAATCTCTTTTTTTATTTTCTGAATAAGTTAGATGTTTTTGGCGTAGGTTCCTCGTAACGTTAGCTGTGCTTTGCACTTCTTATGTGTAGCTTCACCTCCCCTTCAACTTTGAACCCTGAATAGGTAGCATGTGGTACATGCCAAAAAAGACCAGTTGAATATACTTATTACAAGCCAACGAGAGAAACAACAGAAAACGGAGCATTTATGAAAATCTCCAAAGCTGCGGTAGTCTGTATGTGTTGTGTGTGTGTGTGTGTGTGAGAGTGAGAGAGAGTGTTTGTCTATTCATCTGTCATCAGGGAGGCTTGGTGAGGAGACTCTGTGGAGCCCAGAACTCAGGGGTCAAGTCCAGGTTTTCCCAGCCCCCAGCATCCATCCCGCTCTCCTCCGCTCCAGAGAGATGGACAGAATCAGGGAGAGGCGTGAAGGGATGGGGAGGAGAGGACATGAGCCTGAAGTGATAGATTGACGCTTACGATGTGGAACAGTGGGAATGGATATTAAAACGAAAAACAGTTTACATTTCGCATCCAACGTGTTTGGCTTCTGCGGGGTTAGTTTTTTGTTTGTTGAAAGGTTGTGATTCTGCGAGTCTTGATTTTACATGTCAGTTCTGATGGTAAATAGCCTACTGTGTATTTTGCATATTTTTAGGGACAAAGCAACCTCTTTGCTGATGTTTTCTAGAACTTTCAAATAACCATAATCAAATAATATATCTTTGTAAAAAAGATGGATGTTTTGAACATTAACATAAATAATATTTTTATATAACCTAATAGAAATTTTAGGAAAACAATTTGGTTATAACGTAAAATTGCTATTTAAAATATATAAACATCTCATTATATGCTAGCATGCAGTTTGGGGTATGTAAGATTTTTTAAATGTTTTTGAAAGAAGACTGCATTTATTTGAACAAAAATTACAGTGAAAATTTTAAATATTATTAAAATATAAAATAACTGTTTTCTATTTGAATATCTTTAAAAATGTAATTTATTTCTGAGATGCAAAGCTAACTTTTCAGCAGACATTACTACAATCTTCAGTGTCACATGATCCTTCAGAAATCATTTTAATATGATATAATTGTTGATGCTCAATTGTCAATGTTGAAAACAATTGTGCTGCTCAAAATTTTTGTTAAAACCATGGTGCTTTTTTCAGGACTTTCTATTTAAAAATATTTAATCAATTAAAAAAAAAAAAAAAAAAAAAAAAACATGGGCGTGAAACATGAGCACATGAAATTAATGGTAAGACTGCTGATTTGAATGAAAAATGAAATCCGGGTATAAGGCAAAAATACCAGAATTGGTATTCTGGACAATGCAAGATTTTTTTAAAAAAAAATGATTGCTCTCTGTTTTTAGCAAGCTTCCAAAATGATAAAGGCATTTACAGAACATGCAGAGCGAAATCAACATAATGCACAAATATCTACTTTAGCTAATGTTTATGACCTTTGCATAATAAAATAAGTATTGGTAAAGGATGCATTCAAGTAATTGCATTCAATTTTAAATGCATTCAAAACCTTAATATGTTCCTCTCAGTATTCAATTTGTTCTACACCCTTTAATATTATGTGTTTGTTTAATTGCTGTAAGTTGATATCCTGTGCCACCCTATGACCCTATTTTAAATACGTCCTCCATGTCACCCTCTCTGTGTGTGTCTGTCTGTCTGTGTGTCTTGCTGTCTCTCTTCTCAGGTGAAGTGTGGAGTGATGGGGCCCAGGACTGCTCTCTCTCTCACCTTCTCGTCTCCAAAGTGCCAGGCGTTTCACGCAGGGTGAGAGACGTTACTGAGGTGTGTGTTATTCTTGATGTCGGCCTCCAGCGGGGAGCAGGAGTCAACACAGCTAGTTACATACAGAGCACCATCAGCCTGTCAATCAAGTCAGGTAATCACACCCCCACTGGTTTCAAGCACGTGCTCTCACATGCACACGCAAAAATACAGTATGGACTAGTTACACACCTAAGACACCTCTAATGCAGGTGCATTTTAGTCCACTGTTTTCTGAACTCTGATTCCACTCTCGCTTCACCCTGGGTGTTCACTCTAGAGCCCTTTCATTCCCAACTCATTATATTACAGCATAATCCATGTGGAGATAATAACCATTTGGGCAATCAGTGACTGAGTATGCCAAAAGGTACCACACACATTCACGTGCACTCCTTAAAACATAAATTATTGTCATTAATATCTCTGTGTATCTAGTTACTAATACATTTAGACCACTGATGTGATTATGAATGTGTAATCAATAAGAAAATCAAAAAATCTAAATTTTACTGAATAATCCACTCATTCTATCCCTGATTTATCCACATTTGACGTGAGCACATTCTAAACTGTAAATGTAACCTGTAGAAATTTTGAACCAAAATGAAAATGTTGGATACTCCAGTCAGTCAAGAGTTTAATACTCTTCAGCTCAAAAAGAACAGCATTTATTTGAAATATAATTTCTTTGTAATATTATAATTATAAATGTCTTCATTGTCTCTTTTGCAATTTAATGCAACTCTATTAATTTCTTTCCACAACAATTATATATATATATATATTAAAATGATCAAATGTATAAATTACATACTTACAAAATATATATATATATATATATATTATTATTATTTTTTTTTATTATTATTATTTTTTTTCCAGTTTTACGTTGTCAATAAATTAGTTACCTTTTCAAAATGTACTGATCATTGACATGTTTACTTGTCATGTGACCACAATTTATATAAAACAAAGAAGTTTAAATGATATGTTCATAGTAGACCCTATTACATATCCAAATATACACAATCCACAATATTTTGATAGTCAGGAAACGCGTGCGAAGTAGTTTCAGTCAGAGCTGATTTTTGCGTAGTCACATTCCATTAGAAACTTTTTCATGAGTGGAATGAACTTTGACCCTGCCCCGGTCAGCTGAACTCTAGCCCACTCATTAATTTATAGACTCTGTGCCATCTGATTGGTGCTACACTGATGATGTCAGCCCTTAAACAGCAGCACTAAATTATAATCATAGCCATCGTAAAGACAAGGGCCTGCTGCACATGTGGAATTCTTTTCTCTTTCTTTTTTTGCCTTCTCTTCTCTTTCATTATCTCTCCCCCTCTCCCCTCTTCATCGTCTCCATGCAGGATTTCCTTATGTTCCTGTCTCCGTCTGTCTATCTATTTCTTTTCTCTTTGTCTGTCTGTTTCTCATGTTCCTTCATTCGGGTTAATCTCTCACCCTTTCTCATTCTGTTGTCTCTCTCTCTCTCTCTCTCTCTCTCTCTCTCTCTCTCTCTCTCTCTCTCTCGTTGCTTCTGAACATGCACTTTGGATAACCCTGTTCTCAGACCCTCCGCTGCACTTTGCAGATAGATGCAGCCTATTTATTTTACTGTAAGAACACAGCAGACACAGGGAGCCAAAGAGAAAGCCAAAGACACATATATTCTGGTGGGTTAAATCCAAAAGAAGTTGGCGGAAAATAAGTGTGTGTGTGTGCCTGCCCGACTATATCTTCAAGAGAAACTTCCAGATTTATTGAAGTGACTCTGGACCTAGAAATATTTTTTATTGTGATTTGTTTGATTATGTGGGGGAGTACAGAGAGAGCTGGAAGTACTTTAATACTGAATTCTCTCTCTGTCTCTTTGTCCCTCACTCTGCCCCACACAAACACTACATCACTGTCTTTCTTACCTATTTAAGTTTTACAGTATAGAGCATCTTCAGCAAATTCCCTGAATATCAATTATCGCTTCTTAATTTTGGTTGCAAGGATTAATTTTTTTGTTACAGTCATTAGAGTTGCATATTTTTTTACCCCATTTTTAAAAATACTATTACAAATATTTTCACTAATTCTAATTGTAATAATAACTGTAAATAATTTATTCAAACTGCTGTCATTGTTGAACCATTCCTCCTTAAAGGGATATATTTACTCATCCCTCAAGCCATTCTAGGTGTATATGACTTTCTTCTTTCAGACAAATACAAATGTCCTGGTCTTCCAAGCTTTATAATGGCAGTGAATGGGGGTTTAGATTTTGAAGCCCAAAAAAGTGCATCCATCCATTATAAAAAGTGGGGGGTCATTAAAGGCCTTTTAAAGTGAATCCGATGTGTTTGTGTAAGAAAAATATCCATATTTAAAACTTTATAAACCATAATATCTAGCTTCCGTTAACTGCCGGACGCGCATTCATGAGAGAGTGGTGTTCCAGTGGATGACGTAGGCATAGCGTAAAACTTCGATGAGACGAATGCGAAAGCTCAGAGGAAAGAGCAAAACAAACACCGGTCACGAATTAGAAGTACAAAACGAGGCTTGGAAAGAAAAATGTCAGAGGATTTCGATATAAGCCAAGAGGAGACTGGTTTTCCTTTTCTGTAAACAAAACTAGGTTCTCACGAGACTAGCATATTCTGACCAGAGCTTCCAGTGTTTTTTTTTTTACAAATCCTCATTTTGTACTTCTAATTCATCATCCACTGGAACGCCTCTCTCTTTCGTGAACATGCATACGACAGTTAACGGAAGGTAGAGATTATGGTTTATAAAGTTTTAAATATGGATGTTTAAAACGCCTCTCTCGGGAATGCGCAAAATCTCGACCACAATTCACTGCCATTATAAAGCATTGAAGAGCCAGGACATTTTTTAATATAACTCCGATTGTATTCGGCTGAAGAAAGTCATATACACCATGGATGCTTGAGAGCGAGTAAATCATGGGGTGATTTGAATTTTTGGTTGAACTACTTCTTTAAGGCTGTAACACTACAGGACTTCCACAAATCTGATTTGCAGTCTGGATGAGTCAATGCTGCCTGCCGAAAGTCATTGCCAGTCTTCAGTCAGAGTTGACAGATTTCACAGGAAATCATATGGTGTATGATGGGCACAGACTCAGATGGTGTTTACATGACACCGTTTTCAACTAAAAACAGAAAGTGTTTTATGCAGTTTAGCTGTTCATTTACACAACAATGGGTTTCAATGCGCACATTTTGGAAACAATACCATTATTGTCTTTAAGCTACAAAAACGTGAATTTGTGAAAATGGTGTCATCATGCACATGTGTAATACGTGCTCAGTTTATAGGAATGCACAGGTGTGTGGTGTTTCTTTACAAAATACACTGCCAACTGTTAGCCTTACATGCATAATAATAGTTTTTAGCCGTTTTCGTATGTGAACAGGAATCATTTTGACAACATTGTCTATATGCAAAGGAAAAACGTTTATGCTTTTAGTACATTGTTGTCATGTAAATTTAGCTTCAGACTTTGACTCCATCCAATCAGAATATCAGACATGTTTGATATTTTGAGGCGATTTTAGAACACTTGTTGTTTTCATTTGTCATGCATCTTCTAGCAATGAGACGCATTTCAGCATGAGTTATTTATATATTTATTTTTTTCAGAACGATTTACAGTCTTTTAGTATATGATCCTCAGTCATTTTGTGTATGATGCTTCAGTTTTTCTCTGTAACTATTTACAAGGTCAGGAAGAGTATGACACCTAGTGTTTTAAAATATGTTCAGATTTTAAAAGCCATGTAGTGTGTTCCGGCCACAGCCATCATTCTAGAATTTCAAAACATCCCATACCATTTGTATGTTTGATTGTTTTTAAATAAACTTTTTTTACCATGAATAAATCTATTCAGAAAAATTCTGCAGATTTCCCTTCAAAACTGGCTGAGAAAATATTTCAAGTTTGCAATTCCCGTCTCATCCTGCATAAGGAAGGTTGCATGTGTCATGGAGAAATGATTGCCTGAATGGTATAGATCTCTCTCTCACTGTAATGGTATTTGTTGGGTTTGATAAGCTCCTCTCTGACAATGTGGACACAGAGACAAAGGCCGACTGCTGCATTCTTCTGAACCCAGAGTTTAACACATGCTCAGATAACAGAAAGGTATTTACAGCACACTTCACTGTTACCTCAGAAAAAATGGCCTGAATCTAGAGCTTATAAACTAATACTGCATAAAATGAAAGAAGAGCATTTACGCAATAGTCCTTTTAGTTTATTGCTTGGAAATAATTTTATGTGCTGGAATTGATTGGCTTAGACTCTGCATCTGTCAGCCACTGTTACATAAATGAAAAGGAAGAGGACAAAGCAAGATTTAAGTGATGTCATTAAAGGCGAAGTGAGGTTGGTGAGCTGTAGTTATCGCTGTGATGTGAGTTTAATGTGTGCAGATTAGACTGCAGTCAGTGTGACTGTGAGTGTATCAGTGAGCGGCAGGCCTGTCCATCTGAAGTCCCGCTGGGATTCCTCTGGCTGTGTCTCATTGTGCTGGGCCCTGTAAGACAAAGGGTTAAGTAAATGTTTGGGGAAGATAAGGCCACTCACACTGACAGCATGCAGACTTCATGGACCGGGTTCCACTATGGCCAGATACACACTCTAATAACACACACACTCCTCCTCACTTTTGCCTCTTTCTCAATTTCAAATTTTCTCTGTCTCTCTCAGGATTACTTTATCACTCTATTCCAACTCCATGACTGTGTTTGTGAAGAAGACGCTAGCGCTTTATATTCTTACAATGCACTGCATTTTCATGTCCCCATTATAGTTCATGATAGTGTTCTTTTATCACAACATCACAAAAAAGTGAACACTGAGATGAATTTTAAATTTGAGCTGCAATGTTGACTACTAAGCAGTGACTTCTACCATGAAAAACTGTACTGTAAAACAATTTGTACTGTAAAACTCAAAATTTTATGTTGACTTTCAGAATTGAAAAAATCCAGCTGGCTCAGTAAAATTATCTAAATTGAATGTTTTTAAACATTGGCACTTAATTTGAACCAGCAGAAAATTTTTAATGCATCAATCAACAATAAACTTTGAGTTTTGATCTCCAAAATCTTCTACAGCGTGGCAATTCTAATTCTATATTCTAAATATTGTTTTAATCATTTTATAGTTTTTTCCTATGTTCTCAATTTTACTTTTTTATCCTAATATTCTTTTCAAATATCTCGTTAACAAAAGCCTTCCAGGAAATGTCACCAGTTTCTGTAATAAACAAACAAACAAATACAGCACAAGCATTTTTTTTATTAAATTTACAGTCTTCAAAACATACTTCATAACAGCAATGACCTAACTGCAGTGAACATGGTTGTATAAAGGCAGAGATATTTCTTTTTGTGTATATGAGAGAGATTATGTGTAACACACAGCAGTATTATGTTTTCAGGTAGTAGCCTATAAGGCAGTGGGAGGGGAATGGTGCAGGCTTGCTTCACATGGCTGTTCCAGCTGCTATCTCCAGCTACAAGACTGAAAGTCTGGCCAGGAAAACAGACTTGCACACACTCACTCCTATTTTCTTTAATGTGCTCTGTTCAGTTTTTCCTTCTCTTAGAACAAGCTATGTCCCACAGCGTTCTGATAAGAGAGAGGAGGGGCTGTGTACCTGTGTGAAGGGCACTGTGTCATGTTTGTTTTTTTGGAGGGTGTGTGGCATTAGTCATTTAAGTTATGACATTTGGTTTTGTATGTGTCATATATGTGGGCGCATAACGTGTAGTGTACAGCTCATAAGCGCTATTAGCATCAAAGCAAATAGCCATCAAACACTGTTGCATTAGCAACACATTTTATGTCTATTAATGACAGCTTGTGAACTGAAGGTGGGCCTACAAATACAAAAAAGCCTTGTCACCTGCCATTACAGTGTTTTCTAGGGTATTGTACCATAGTAAAAGTGTTACTATACTCATTTTTAGATATGTACTATGAAAATAAAATTATTTTTTGACATGCGCCATGGTAATACCCTGTTTATCTTTGAATTGGCTTGAAGTACCATCTAAGTACCATGGTAAACTAATGTCGTAATCATTCAGTGACATGGTATATAAGAAAATTTCATGGTGTTGCCAGCTGATAACATCACGCAGACTGTACCGTGGTACCACCACAGTACTTTTTTAAGGGTCAACCCAGCACAGGCTCATTCAACCAGTTTCAATAGAGATAAACGAGCCCTAAAAAAAAAAAACATAAACTACCCACTTTCCGTTTACTTCTTACTTTCACACATATTAAAATTATGGCCTACATTTTACACAAATAGGAGATCATAAATTAAACCGCAGACGTCAACTACACAATGAAGTGCTGCCATTGATGTGTTCTCGCCATACACAAACAGTGAACACTCTCCGTACACAGTTAGACGTTTTGTTTTTCTCCATAATTGGGCTGTAGAATAAACATGGAGGTTAGGTTGTGGAGCAGGGATGTCAGATAGTTTACGGAGACTTCATTCATGTACGGTCAAGTCTGATTCAGCCAACAGCTAATAAGTACGACGAACATCACGTCAAATTGCCAGAGATGTCCAGAGCGGCTCGGTTAATGATACACAGTCCTTGATTTGTGCGAGCTGCTATATAGCAGTAACATTAGTTCAGCTGTTTTAATGGCCTTGTTAGCGTGTCAATGAAAGATCAGTATATCAAATGATTTATCACTTGCCATCTTAGTTATGAAGAGCTAGCACCAGCGAAAATGGGGGAAAAACAGTAAATTTAGTTTAAAAGTGTTCTTGGACCAATGTGAATCATAATGCATATAGTGGGGGTGCATCCTTTCTCAGCCAGTGAAGATTTAGGTGGACAGCTGTTTGAAATGGGAGAATGCATTCATGAACCTGGAAATTAGCTTGTGCTCTTTGGATAATCTACACCTTGGGGAGGACTGGAAATCTAAAAACACACTCCTATCCTTCTCTCACTCCCCCTATTCTGTCCATCTCTCGCTCTCCCTCTGATTCTTCGTTTCATACACACACTCACACAAACACATTCAGACTTTCTTTATATCTCTCTTTCCATTCGCTCTACCCCCTCGCCCATTACCATGACCCTTGTTCTTCCCACTTACTTTCTCTCTCTGTCTCTCTCCCTCCCTCCTGCTGGTTTTATCAGTGGTCCTGCTCAGTGTCCTACTGTCATGTCTTGATGTGATTTATGTCATGGGCTGTGAAGTTTACTTATCTCCTCCCCTACACACACACACACACACACACACACACACACACTGAGGAGCTGGCTCCCACTTTCTAGGGCTCAGCCATCCTGGCTCCTCTGCAGCCCAGCACCCAGACCCGGCCAGAGTGAGCAGGGTGTGTTGCGTGTGTGAGAATGCTGGTATCAGTGAAGAGTATGAGGGTCTGAAATGAAATGCAGGGTGTTTAGTGGACAGTCAGAGATAGTGATGTCACTCATGAAGCAATAGATTTTCTCCCTGATCCTATCCTATCCAGTCCTGTCCTATACTGGTCTATCCCATCATATCCTGGCCTAGCCTATCCTGTCCTGTCCTTTCCCATCCTATCGTGGCCTATCCTTTCCTTTCCTTTCCTTCCCTATCCTATCCTTTACCAATCCTGTCTCGCCCTGATTTATCTCATCCTATCCCATCTTACCCTGTCCTGACTTATCCTATCCTGGTCTACCCTATCTTGGTCTATCCTGCCCAGGCCTATCCTATCCTATCCTATCCCAGTGTTCTTATTTATCCTATCCTGCCCTATTGTACTCTACTTATTCCTGCTCCGACTTATCCTATCCTGTCCTGTCCTGTTCCAATTCATTTTCATCATATCCTACCTTGCCCTGATTTATCCTAAGCTGTCCTACAAATCCTATCCTGGTCTATCCTATCTTGTCCTGACTTATCCTATCCTGTCCTATCCTACCCTACTCGTTCCTGCTCTGACTTATCCTATCCTATCCTGTCCTGTTCCAATTCTTTTTCATCATATCCTACCTTGCCCAGATTTATCCTAAGCTGTCCTACAATTTCTCCCTGTCCTATCCTGGTCTATCCTTATCTTGACTTGACTTATCCTATCCCTGTTGCTGTCCTGGGCTATCCTATCCTGACCTACCCTTACTTGTTCTGACTTAAACTATCCAATGCCATGCAAAGAAAACTGTATTATTTTCTTTATTCCAATCTTTGAGTCTGAATCTTTGCTTCTTGACTTACTAGAAACTGTGACCAAAATCATCTAGCACCAAATATGTCATTTCCTCCAGCCAGTGACTCACACAGTAACTCACAGTGAATCCAGCTCCATTTATGTGTCATTGTTCTGTCTATAATTTTGAAATACTTTCATCCCAGTGTCTGCTATGTATGCATGTGATATTTGTGAGGTGCATATGTGATTTGTGTATGTGTGCGTTGGAGAGGTCATCCACATCTCTCTTCTACACGGCTCTTAGCGCGGACCCTTTGATGTGCTTTTAGAATGGCCATACAGCTCTCTGCTTTACCTCTCGCTTGACAATTGTTTATTAGTTTTGAAACGGCTTTAGTGGACATCAGGCTCTCTGAGATGGCGCGTTTGTGGAGAGGACGACTCACAACTCAGCCGACCCTTCCTCCCCAAGAGCAGGACCCAGGACAGTGAGTCGCAGAGACCTTTGAAGGGTAAAGGGAGACTTGGGGCTGCTTGGGTAGGGAGTCTGAAGGATGGAGGAATGGGTAGGATGAATGTTTCATTTCGAGTGAGAGAAAGTTTGAGATGGTCACAGAAGAAAGTGTAGGAGAGGAAAGAGACAAGAGAGAAGACCACCCTGGTGTTTAAGAGCTCATTGTGTGTGAGATTTATAGCAATGGTTACTGGTTGTGAGAGGTCTTTGAGAGTCCTGTGGAAGTGCTAAGAGAGTGCTGTATAAACGCCTCAAGAGCATTAGGAAACTGTCATTTATGCAAAGGGACAGCATGATAAAGCAGTTTTTTAAAAACTGGACAAATCTTTGTAAGAGTGTCTTGAGAATAGTGTAAACTTTGCCCAAAATCTGAATAATCCAGCTATAATAATAGCTGTTTTTTTAGCTGGTTTCCAGTTGGCCTAAATGGGTCATATGCTGGATTTTTTGTTTTAACAGGATGTGCAGGTGTTGAGAGCTTTGTACTGGGAGATGATGAGTCTTTAATTTTTTTTTACAGTGAAAAATATCTAAAAATCTTTACATTTATTATATAATTATATTTACATGTATTTATGTTCAAACTTTAAACAAATAAAAAATGTCTTAAGCCTTTAAAGGTATCTCTGAAAACCTCATATATTAAACATCAAATAGCTCATACAGTCTTGTCTCAATTAAATATATCTTTTATATATTTTTGGATATTTTAACTAGAAATCAGACAAATCTAATAAAATGTTTGGTTGTTGTTTTTTTCTCTGCATGATGTAATATTTTGTTCACACACAATGGTGTGTTTTTTTGTAACCTGAAAGTGACTAGAGGGAGATTATTTGCAATATTTATTTTTGTTGTTGTTGTTGTTGTTGTTCTCTCTCTCTCTCTCTCTCTCTCTCTCTCTCTCTCTCTCTCTCTCTCTATATATATATATTACATACAGTACATTCTAGACACACTTTAAATCCCCATGACTAATATAGTCCTTATGTTAAAAAGAACAGTACAATGCTATTATTAATCAACAAGTCACTTGAAGTTTCTATGGCTAAAATTATTACTGTTATTTTTATCTCTGTTCTTCTAAAATCAGGAAATCAGTGCACGTCTGCATTGCAGCTGCTTCCTCCAGTGACTGTCATAAAACACGTACATGTACTTGTGAACATTTTATAACAATTAGAATCGGTTCATATCAATATGTTATGTTATCTATATTTTGCCAAGAATTCTCCTTGAGGTTTTTAAACCTCAGTCCAAAGGAAGGCCTGGACATGAAATGACCAATGTAGACTTTGAATGTTAAATGTTAGTCAACATGTACATCTAAAAAAAATCTGCATTATGTAGGCATTACAGTCATGCACAACTCTATCAAAACATGTAGTCACATATGACATCAGAGCTACAATACATAAATATAAGAATGATAAAAAAAAAGACCTTTAAACTCTGTCTGTTTACAAGTCTGCATTAATTTTTTTTGTGACTATTATGTCTCAGTGTACTCACTGAAGAAGGGTTTTTTAACAGAAGATTTTTGGACAGTATTTTGTTTCATTTTAAGCTCTATTGAATTGTGTTTCAAGGGAATTCAGTGAGCTAATATGATTTATCAGTCTGCCCCTAGATAAACAGTGGTTTATATTGGTTTTAGATGAATAATCCATATGCAGCACTTTCACCTGCACTAGTTTTTCACTTCATATTATTTTACATCTCTTTTTCAGGAGTCAAAGAGTTACTGAGAGTTCAGTTCATCCGTCTTCTCTCAAATAAAGAGAGACTCCCTGCAAATACGTCTAATCTTCCTTACCTCTCTTTCATAACCATCACTTTTCCTTCTTTCTGTGGGACATGATACGCTCGCTCCGTCAGCTCGAATCTTATCGCTGTGTATAAAGGGTAAGAAAACACTGGGATGTTTGGTTTCTAATAGGCCTGTGTGGTGTAATTGGCTAATTGCTTTTTTTTTCTCTGAAGGGTTCTGTGTTCTGTCATAGAGGCAGGAGGCCATAAACACATATGAGCATCTCCCTCACTGTCAAGGCTTTCTGAGCTGTGATTGGCTGAGGGCTGCACTGTCACCGCAGCTGATTGGCCGGGCTGAGGATGAATGGCCACGCTGACAACCAATGGGGCCAGATGAGGGTGAGCCGGGTGAGATATGGGACGCCGCATTCTTGAGCACTAATCAAATCTTATGAGCTTTCACTGATGGGTATGTGTTATGTTTGTTGATTTGCCTTCATTAGTCTTTACAACGTGTCCATGTTCTTATGCATTTTTGTGCATGCGATGAATCATGTTGATAGACGTCTGTATAAATCCTCAATGTCTAACGGGGTTTTAGCCAGTGAGCGAATCAGTTTGTATCAAGAGTTCATATGCAGGAGGAACCAAGACTCGCCTCAACAGATTCAAACACGTTTTGCAGCAAGCTAATAAAGTTTATATTGAAGAGGTTCTGGGGTCAAAGGTCACCCGCTGCCCTCTGCTCAGCCTCCCCTCACCACTCCATCTAGCGCTCCAACAGGAGTGCTGAAAATAGCCTGTGATGGATGCAAATCTGAACATTTCCCTCATTCCCTCCTCCTTTCTTAGTCTACCTTTCTCTGCTCATCAGACCATCTCTCACCATCTCTATTAGTCCAGATGAAGATGGATATGGACAGTCAGTTATTTATGGATTAGGGCGGAGCTCTGAACCTTTATTGCCATTCTTTAATGTCCTGAAAGGCTCTTGGGAATGTTTCACATTACCATTATTTTTCTACAGCTCCTTTAACTTTTTATTTTATGATGCATTTCTTTAATATATACACTACCGTTCAGTTATTATTTTATTTTTTTATAACAATTTGTTTTTGAACGAAATGAATAGTTTTATTCAGCAAGGATTAATTACACATATCAAAAGTGACAGTAAAGACATTTAGAATGTTACAAAAGATTTATATTTATAAATGAAATTTGTATTTTTATTTGGGGTTTCATAGCCACTGGCTACTTACAAATTGTGTTTTGTAGAAAAGAGCAGCTTAGACATATCTCAGCAAAATACCTCATTTTTTGTTTTGTGGAAGTGAAAAATTTACATTTGGGTGAGATATGGTGAATTATTCCTTTTACGTAAGCATACAAATATTCAGACGCCTTAATGTTCTGTGAGAAACTGTTTCAGACGCACACGCACGCATACTGAGAGACGACGTGTCTAGTGGTCTGTGAGGCGGAGATGGACGTGGTGATCTATCGTGTGGGTAGACACACGTCCTGGGACACAGGAATTAGGAGGGGGTGTTTTTGTGCTGTTTTAGTCAACTTCCTCTCTGTGCCACAGAGCTTCCTGTGTTGGTTCCGCGAAAGGAGACCCACCAGCTTCCCCTCAGCGGAATGAGTGCGTGCTTGTGCACGTGGGTGCCAGTCTTACATGTTGTAAGTCATTGCCACCTACCACACTCAATATTCTCTTTCTGCTCCGTGTCAATTAGACTGCTTCAGTATTTGTCTAAAGGGTGTAACTGTTATAAATGAGGCTACTTCAGTGTGTTCAGTGGGGTTTTGGTACCAATGGATTGCATTACAATTAATTTTGATATTTAATCAAGATAAAGCCAGGGTGATACTGGTATCATAATGAGGGACCCCTCATTATTATTATGAATATCAACTAATTTGACCTTTTATGTCATGGAGAGTTAGCTCAGGTTGTTAACTACACAGAAACATAGTGGTTTTTGTGAATTAATAATGTGGAATATTTGTAAAATAAAAACTTATCTTGCACAATATATTTAAAACATTTTTGGAAATAATAATTAAGTACAGTCACATGTAATCAGTATGTCAAATGTCATGTGGTGCAACTCCATAGAAACTGATATTTAAGAAGTAATAGTTTTGGGATATTTAAAAAAAGTAATTTAAAAATATATATTTTTTTTTTGGAAATAACAAATTAAGATCTGCACACTTACAATACATTCTATATTGATGATGCAGAATGTCATGTGGCGTGACTCCATAGAAACTTAGTGATATTTATGCATTAATAATTTGTGTTAAAAAAATAATCTTGAAATATATATTTAAAAACATTTTTGGAATTAATAATTAAGATCTGTACTTTCACATGTATTCAAGTTGTGAGAAAAATGTTATTACTTTTTGTTTGGTTATTCCACATGACATTTTTAGAGCCATTAAACTGAAACTTTTCTTAAAAATGCTCTAAAGGTTTTTTTTTTTTTTTAAACCATATGAATCCAACAGGAATACAAAGAGTACATTTTCTAAGAACTTAGCATGTTTTGCACCAGATTTGTTTTGTTTGCACTCTTTTACATCATTGGCCTACGCTTTCATAAAGCCACCAGCACGAAATACTCCAGCGCAGCCTCTGTCACTTCGACTGAAGGGCAAACAGAGACCGTCTGGATCGGTGAGGTCACCTGTGACCTGGAAAACACACTGAATTTTGCCGAAGCATGTGACAGATTAAAAGATTTTAAATCTATGGCATGTCCAAACAAGTGTTCTAATGATTTAGGATATGGGCTTACATTTGAAATACACATAAAGTGAAATATATCTATTTATGCTACAGTAATTTTCCATCATTAGAAACGAAGAAATGGTGACTTGTGAATCTCTGTGTTAAGATTACAGTATTCTTTGGGGATTGGAAACCAAAGCTCCCCTGTTCCCGACCCCGGTCCTGTATCTTTCTTTCCTCTCTCGTTCTTGTTTGATGTCACTGTAAGTGGAGTCTCTGGGTGGGCTTGGACGGTATCGGGTCTTGGACTGACTGACTGCTCCATCATGTTGTTTTCTGGCAACACAACAGACAAATGATCAAGACACATCCATTCCTTTGCTCCGTAGCGGAACAGAGCGATCTGGCCATGCCTTGTGCTGTTAAACAGCAATGGACCTGGTTTCCATCCTTCCCGTACCGGCAGGTTTAAAGACATTCTGTTGAGTTTATCAAAAGTAGTTTGAGAGTAGAAACGACATCACGACTTCCAATGGGAAATCATATATTACCGCCACTGATGAATGTGTGTGTGAACATGTTTGTTTATATGCAGCATCTCTACAGTGTGTGATAAAAATGTTAAGCATTCATTTTGAGTTTAGATTGACCATCTGTTCAATTGCTGTAATGAAGTCTCACAGGTGAATCACTGTACATCGCCCTCTAGTGACCGACTGCAGAGCTCTCACCTGGACCTGTAATTTGAGACTACAGCCAAAACATGCTGAAAGAAAGAAATTGGAATATGTTTTAGAAAATACATATTTTATTCATTTATAAAAAAAATCACCCTCTGTGGATAAATGTTTTTACGGGCCTTTCAAAACATTAAAGCGGTGAAATCAAAAGAGTTACAGTATGGTGATGAATATTTATTGGCGTTAGACTGTTCATGAATATTTAAAACTTTTCATAAAAGCCATATGAATACAGTATTTACCTCTATACACCAATGAGTAGGCTACATCATGTGGTTTCTAACAAGTTACAGTACGGCCCATAAGTCTGCATTGAAAAGCTGTGATCTAGGATCAAGTAAAACTAGGAATTAACCTAATTTAGGATTTAGAATCAAAGAAATATCGCAATGTAAAATTAGTGTATAAAATAGTGACATTGATCATGTGACTCTGTACAAACAGTCAGATGCTCTTTCATTGAACCTTAAGATGTTCTTTGGATCATCTCAGATCATACTGGAGAACATGATCAGCTTTTACACAGTTTGACTGCTGTTGTCATGAAAACAAATTAAAAATGAACCAAATCTCAAGACATTATGAGGTTCATGTATACTTTTTTATATTAATATTCAACTTTTCACCCAAATTGTTGTGTTTAAAATATGTAATGGGGAAAAAAATGTATTAAATTAGTATAATCCTGCAATGTAAGCATTTTCAGTATTTCAAGTTTGGATCCCATTGTATCAGTTTTGAATTATTTGCATCTGTTTTTATAGCCAAAGTAATATTGCTTTGTTCGCAAAGCACAGGTAGCCCATTGTTCTTTCATGTGAGTTGCCATTTTACGATGACTGAGCTTGTTTCTGCGGTGTTAGACGTCTTTTGAGTTACATAAACATTTATGCAGCAGTATTTTTAAAGGGGGATTCACCATGTCTTGTAAATCTGTCTCATTCTTTGAAGTCTTATCTGGCTCGAGATATGGATCGTAGTGCCGCTCTGATCCTATGGAATCCCAGTCCCTCGCGCGTGTGTGCTTGTGTGTGTTCCTGCACCCCAGAAAACCCTGGTGCATATTTTACTGTTGAATGATCAAGCCATGTAATTAATACAATTTAGAAGATAAAACACTTTTTAGGTAGTAATTTGAAGTTGTGCATTAACATACATAAATCAGGTATTTAACAGTCTTTGGCAATTTTGGATTGTATTGCTTTGATTTGATATTTATGTATGTATTTATTACCAGTGCATTTTAAACAAACTTTTGATATTAGAGAGGGTAAATAACTATTTATTTATTTATTTATAAAGCCAGTGCATTATAGACCAACCGTACAAGTCGGTACAACTTCAATTTATGTCAAGTAATGACACACCCAGTAATCTATGCTGCTATTGAGCAGACTTCCTACATTTTTTTTAATAATTAAAACTGCATTTGCAATATTTGACAGCAATCCCTGTCTTTGTTCATTATAATATGTGAATATTGATGAATGGTACCTGTGTTAATCTCAGGCCTCTACAGACTGTTTAAACCTGTGCTGTTACTCCGCCCAGTGGACAAAAAGCAGATCACATCTCAGAGCACTACAGTTATTTCACAGATTTTACACTTTCCTTCATGAACCTGAGAAACCAGTTTGCATCTGTCACCATTTAGAGATTGGATCTCTTTGGCCTTTAAATCCATATGCAATCCATAGCCATTTGCCTATTACAAGATAAACAGACATCATTTGTTACAAGGTTTGGTATTCTTCAAAATGGTTTTATATAAAATAGATATGTTACAAAGTTGACATAAGTCTAGTTTAGTCTACAGTGGAATAGTGTGCTCATAAGCTGCACATGACTAACAGTCTTATTGAGGTGGAGATGCACAGCTCACTGACCTGGTCTGTCAGGTGCTGCAGATTCTGACATTACCATCATCTGTCTTGCTGACTTCTGGTGTCATTCTCTCAGAGCTGCATTGCATAGGTTTGAATAGTTCACGCTGGACCAGAGCCCTGCTGGTTCATCATATGTAATATACATAATGGTGACCTGGCCTGTTCATTCTCCTATAGACCCAAGTTTATGTCAGCCTCAACCCTTCAGATTCTTTGTTGTGTGGTGTTGAGGGTTGTGAGCCCTAACTTTAAATGTATCGGACAGGTTATATGAAGTCTGTCTATTTTGAAGCAGGTTTTTCTAATTTCTTGCACAGATTTTGATTGAAAAACATGGGATGATGGAGTTGAGATTTAATATGGACCTGCTTATGAGGAATTACTCAATTGCAAAGAAGCATTTGTCATCAGCATATCATGTTGACAGGATAGTTTATGGATCAATAATAGTGTTCTAGGCACCCTTTCAAAAGGTTCTCTGAGGAGCCCATAGGTTTCTACAAGACCTCTACTTCCTGTCAGTGGTAACCGCATCATAAAGGGAGGTTTAAAGGCGTAATGACACAGAAGTAGTGACAGATCTTTTCTTCTATATTGTGATGTACATCTGAGATAAATGGGTTATCGAAAAAAAAAAAAGTAGAGCAGTGACTTGGTTCTGTCTATTGGTTGTTGATTGGATGGAGGCAGATCTGAATGTGAGCTTCCAGTCAATTGTAATAAAGGGGCAAAGTTTATTAAGCAAACTGAATGATTGGAGAAGTCCAGCATATGTCAAGATTAAAATTATGAGATAAAAAAAAAAAGAAATTTACTCATGGATGATTGATTCACAAACAGATCAATAAAACATGCATTTGCAAAATTTTGTTTCATTCTGCCTTATTATTATATATATTAGGGGTATGCAATATGACCAAAATCTTATATCACGATATGAGTAATTTTATTTCACGGTAACAATATATATCACAATATAGTTATTTTTGCTTTAAATAAGGTCTTTATTAAATCAAAAAATGTTATACCATAGAAATGTCACCCCAGCAGGCACACAACGTCATAACGTTGATATTTGGTTAAATTTCGGTTGCAGTGTCAGGTGACCAAATTTCAATGTTAATTTAATGTCCAATACTGATGTCAGCTGACATTGATATTTGTTGTTTTTCGGTTGTGTAACCAAAATCCAACGTTAATTCAACATGACATTAGCATCAAATACTGACGTCCAACCGGTTTTCATTCTCAACCAAAATGCAACGTCTGACGTCATGTCCAACGTCAACCTGATGTTATATTGACGTCCTGTGCCTGCTGGGATAATTCTTGTCACCAGTTTCAATATCACAAAAAACTAATACTACCCTAAAAAAAAACAACTTAAGCTCACTGAAGACAAGTAAACAGTCAGCGACTATATAAGGATAAGAAACTAATTACAAGCAATAAATAAGAAATCCTACATACATTGTATAAAGAAATCAAATGTATAAAAACAATGCACATTCTTCACTGTGTAAATTAAATACATATTTCTTATTATTAAAGTTCCAAAATTGATTTAGTTAAGAGTAGTGAGAGATTTTCTCTCTTTTGTTGTTTGATTAACATGAATGACAGACAGCAGGAATATTAGACTGCTGTCACTTTAAGAGCTGCCCAGATCCAATATACTGTTACACGTGTTTCCGGCTTTTCAAATTACTGTTTACGAGGATACTTGCGAAGACGAGCATTTTGACACACACAAGTGTGTATTTAACCGTTCAAGGCCTATGTATTCAAATAAGTCGATTCAATAAAGCTATGCTCTATGAGCACCGTCTTCATGTGCGTGCGCCTCTGACAGCATTTAGAAACCATCTCTCAGACAGTGCGTGCATATTGCAAAATGAGTTGTCTTTCGCTGCTCTTTGCGATTCAGCAGCTTAAAATCACTTGTTTTTAAACTGCAATGCTTAAAAATGTGTGCAAATGACAGCAACGTCACGTAACCACGATAGAGACGATAGTCAAAAATCTCTACCGGTTGACAAATTTCTACCGGTTAATCATGTCTAATGGTAGATATCACAATATATAGATGTATGTATGTATGTGTATATATATATATATATATATATATATATATATATATATATATATATATACTGTATATATATCCTTGAGTACCTTTACAAAACACAACAATGGTTTTACTGTAGTAAAACAGGTTTTTGACAGTATGGTTCACATTCCACAAATTAGCCAAGGTTTTCAGCTTGACCTTGTTTTTAGTACATATACCATAATTAAATGAAAGTTACTTCAGTAAAACCATGACAAATATCTGGTTAATATGGTTTTGCTATATATTAACCAAGATTTACACCAAATATCATTGTTTTTACTATAGTAAAACCATGGATCATTTTCCTATGGGTGCACATTAGGACAGGAGTCATCTTGTTAGGAGGTTCTCAGGTGTTCAGCAGGTGTGGTGATCAGAGGAACCTCCAATGCTGCTTCAAGACTGTCAGTTTGATGGCTTGGTTTTTGCAAAGTGACGTATGACTTGATACAGATCATTCAATATGATTATTATCATGAAATATGAGGGTTTAAAAAGACACATTTCCCTCACCAGGCTATGTATGTAGTAAATAAATGCTAATAAAAACTTTCCTATGTCACTGCAACAAAGTTGAATAAATGCATCTTTAGTTCCTTGAGATTAAAAGAGCCAATCAAAGCAGAATAAAGCGGCTTTGTGTGTCTAAAGGTTCTCTATATCCTTCTGAGGATTTTTTTTTCTTTGTGGCCAGGCAGGTTTAGTGGGATTTCAGCAGGACCGGTTTATCCAGGGGAGAACTGGTGTTTGTGTGCCACGGTAAGGAACTGCTCAAACCTGTTCTCCTCGTCAGTGGGGAGAAGAAGGTGGGGCTGCTTGGAGAGCAGGAGGAGGAGGACGAGAGGAGCACAGGGCGTATGTAACTCTTTTTTACCTTTCCTCTCTATATCATTCTCATTCCCATTAGTTTTCAATCTGATGTGGCTCTCCGGGGGGCTCCGGATGACACCGGCGTGACGAGGAGGCCGATAGCATCGCGTGATTGGCAGGTGACGTGATTGACGACCACAAGGTGGCACGGGGTGAGTGGACTGCTCGGTTCTCCTGGACACACTGTATTGACCAGGTGTCATGTGTTTTGGTGTTTGTTTATTGAGCTATTGCATGATGTGATCAGTCATCAATAACGCAACACATCATATTTACAAAAACACAATCACTCATTATTTAAGCTATTTCAGTTGGGTGCGGTGAAGTGTTATTTTTTTTCTATTTGATCAGTCATATGAATTCATCTAGTCTTAGTATTGTATTTCATTTTCCGTTCACATCTGTCTATTTATATTATTAAAATTATTGTTTACAAAGTTTTTCTCTTTATATTAATTGAAATATTGTGAATATTAATTTAATAATCACAAGTATTTTTTGATATATGAGAATCATTAAAAAAACCTATTTAAAAGTAATAATTGAATACTGATAAGATTGAGTCCATTGATATTGTATCATAAACTCACTACAGGTTCGCAAAGTTTAACATTTGTTTCCTCTCTTCCTGTCTTCCTCTCTCTCTCTCTCTCTCGCTCTCTCGCTCATTCGCTCACTCGCTCACATCTCTGTCTCTCATTTCTCTCATATTTTGATTGTCCTGCCCTTGGTAATGTAACAAGTATTAAACTGAAACATGTAAAACACAAACAACCATCAACTGCCAAAAAACAAAACCTAGCAATATAATAGGCAGAGATTGCGTAATGTCAGACCTGATCCACCAATCCATCTCAGAAGCATACTTTCTCATGTATTTTAATAGTAATATTATGCCCCATGCCTGTCCAAAGACTCCACCTGTCCATCCTGTTGACTTAACTAACTGATTTAGTATGTTTTAGATCAATTACAGTATGCATTATATATAATCTCCCACTTATTTGTGACACTGTGAATGACCTCTGACCCCAAATGTCAAGGGCACTGAGAGTCAGAGGTCAGATATGATAACACCTGTTTGTATGGTAAATCTATACAGGTATATTCTAAATTGTTAGAAATAATTTTTGCAAGTCAGCTCAAAGGACTGGGTTTAAAACATTAGTTTGTGTGTGTGTGTAGATGTGTGTGAAAAGTGAAGTTTGCAGTTCTGAAAGACAGGTTCCCTCTTGCTCCTGCTGCTGTAACGTTCAAAACTGTAATCTAACGTATCCCGACATGCAGAGAGAGTGAAGGAGCAGGCCAAAATCACTCAGATCAAAATGCAAAAAAGATTGTATGAGGGAGGGAGGGAGGGGGGGGGGGTGACCACACCCTCCCAAGAGCCCTCAGCGACATGCTGTATCTTTGCAGGCAGAAGTCATGCAGATGGGGTTAAAAAATATAACGAGTCTTTATAGTGTATTCAGATGTTTCTATGCACAGTTTCCACTTTGCATTGAAATTGCATTGTAACCTGTTTTACTGGAAAGTGTGTTTGTGTCCCATCAGTTTTAAGAGAAGTTATGCTCTCTACTGTACAAAAGTTTGGGGTCGTGATATTTTTTAAATGTTTTTTTTTAAGTCTCTTATGCTCACCAAGGCTACATTTATTTGGTCAGAAATACAGTAAAAACAGTAATATTGTGAAATATTATTACAGTTTAAAATAACTGTTTTCTATTTAAATCTATTTTAAAAAGTAATTTATTTCTGTGATGCAAAGCTGAATTTTCAGCATCATTACTCCAGTCTTCAGTGTCACATTATTCTTTATAAATCACTCTTATAAACTGATTTGCTGTCACTTTTGGTCAGTTAAATGTGTTTTTGCTGAATAAAAGTATAAATAGAGTCATACTGACCCTAAACTTTTGAACGGTAATGTATATATGAAATATATATTCACATTTCAGTGCATTTCAGTCATTTAAACATTGGTCATTGTGACTAGGCCTTTACATCAACAATGGAGATCATCAGAATTGAGAATTTAGTTTCAAAATTTTTTGAAGCAGTCATTTATGAGGCAAAGGAGTAGACATTTGTAGATAGCACAGGTCAGGGAAGATAAGCTGAACGTTGTCATATTTAGATGTTAGTGTCGTATATGTGTCAAATTGAAACCCATTTATAAGTTGTCTGCGCATATCAAGGGTTATAAATAAACTTCCTTATCCTGTTTGTATTTAGATGCTAGCACAATCACACATGTTGTGGTAATTCCATCTCTCCTTATTTCTTACTCTCTCTCTCTTTCTTCTACACACAGTCATGCATACATACACAAATAAAGTTAGGCCTGCGGTGCACATCTTGCAGAACCAGTTTGGCAAGACCAGGTTTTAATAGCCTTGGTATATGAGTGTAGAAATGTAAGCTCATATTTTAGCAGGTTAAGCCAGGGCAACAGCAAAACATGAACTGGCAGCAGTTGTACCCTAATCATGCATTGATTTAACAAATCTTTGTTTTCCTTCATTTTTTCCTTCCTATCCTTATTCGTAGGAAGACGAGTGAAGAGGCAGGTGTGCAGGAACACCAGCATGGCTGTGGAAAGCTTTCCTGAACTCCTGCAGAAACTGCGGGGAGTGCATGAACATGAGTTAGAGGGTAAGAGCAGCCATTTTTTTTTTTTTTTTTTTTTTGAGATTTCGCCAATAGGCAACTTCACAAACCAATGACTATGAACAGTAAAACATCTTTACATAACCAAAAAAAATACATAACTATTGGTCACATTTACTGTTGGTCAGCAGAATTTCTCAGATGAAATCCAGTCATTTCAATTAGGAATCTGCATGATCAGCAGTTTCGTTTGAGGGCAAAAAAATTCCCCATGCAGATTTTTCTCTTGGTTAAGTCGGTCACATGAATTTGCTGCATTGACAAACAGAAAGCTGCTTGGTTTGAAAGTGACTTCCGTGTGAGTTTTGCTTCATAAATCGCTACAGTGTTGACTATGGACATTGGACCTTTTTTGCCTGCGAAATCTTGCTAATGTGAATGAATGCACCTTAACAACAACAACTGCATAAATAAAATCAGCAAAACAATAAAACAATGCTATGAGCTCACAAACTCTTAAATTAGCAACATTTTGAGTATAAATCTGGCATTGTTTATTCACCAGCATGTTATTCCAAGCCTTTTTGACTTCCTTTTTTTGCTTTTATGTCTTTCTTTCTGAGCACAAAAGGCGATAGTTTAATGAATAAAGGTGGGGTTAATTCAACACAATGGCATTACATTGTGACTCACATTAACGCTTCATAAACAGTGTTGGGAAGGTTACTTTGGAAATGTAATAGTGACAGTGTCATTTGCACATAGCACTTTCTGTGTTTTTTTTTTTTTTTTTTTTTGGTATTGCTGCTACATGACAACCATGTACAACCCATTTGCACATTCTTCTCTTGTACATTCCTGCTTATCTTAATATTTAAGTCTACAGTATACTGTCATGCACTTTTTTTATATTTTATATTTTGTTCTTTATATCTTATTCTTTACTTATTTCATTTTATGTATATTTCCTCTGTGTTGTATTCTATAATATTTGCACTGTCCATGGAGCGGACCTGACTCACATTTCACTGCTGGTTATATACTCTCTATATAATCGTGTATGTGACAAATAAAAATCTTGAATCTTGTAATAGGTTACAGATTACAAGTTACCCTACTTAAAATGTAATAAGTAGTGTAACTTTTCAATTACTTTATTAAAGTAATGTAACTGATAACATTTTATTACTTTTTGATTACTAAATTTCTAATGTTTTCAACTGTTAATCATTTTCAAACATGTAAACCAGGCAGGGTTAACCTTACAGTAGTGCTCAACACTGATTACTGTCAGACTTCGAAATCCTTCATCACTTGAATTAAGATTATAATATTTTAATTTTAAAGGAGACATTGGATGCAAAATATCTTCATTTGCATATAAATGTGTCTTAGTAGTGTGTGGACACAACTACCCTACAATGATAAAAATACACTCCTTTATTTTTTAATCCCCAAAAACCCAAACAGTCTCAATTATCAAGCCATTTTGATTTTGGAGTGAATAACCAGCACTCTCTTCCACCTTCAATACCACGACTGAGGTGAGACCCTTGAACAAGGCACCAAACCCCCAACTGTTCCTCGGGCGCTGCAGCAATATGGCTGCCCACTGCTCTGGGTGTGTGTTTACGGTGTGTGTTTGTGTGTGTGCTTGGATGGGTTAAATGCAGAGCACAACTTCCGAGTATGGGTCACCATACTTGGCCACACGTCACTTCACGTCACTTTCACTAAATTTATGTCTGGCTGCGCAAATCATGCTTTCTGAATGAGGGACAATTCAAGGCAGGTTTTGTTAAAAAGTTCAAACTCAAGGATGGATCAGTACCCATTGTTCATGATCCAGCTGCTCCTCCATAATAAATATGTCTCACTTTTTATTTTTGCAAAATTTTCGCCAATTTGCGAATCGCCTTTGCTCTTCCACAGAAGAGAGGGGCGGGGTGAGCAGAGCTCATTAGCATGTAAAGAGATATGCACCGAAACGAGTCACTGTGAACAGAGCTGTTTTTGACAAGGTAAAAAGGGTGTTGTTTTACACGACCACTGAGACCATTTCAGGAATACCCTAAAGAATCATACCAACTTGTGGAAAATGGGCATCCGATGTCCCCTTTGAAGCACAGCCACCACAAAATCAGACTTACTTTAAAATCATTCTGAGGTTATAACATTATAACATATAACATGAGGTTAAATACAGATTTAAAATCATAACAAGAAATAGTTTAATAGCTATGATACTGTTTTTGAAATCAAATCTTTGCATAGCTATGACAGGAAAACTGATCAAACAATGCCTTAGAAAAAACAGTTAATCTTAAAAAAATAAAGCATATACAAAAATCCTATAGGAAATATAAAAGTTATCGGATAAGCATGTTATAAACTTCTGAAACATTGGTCTTTCATATTTTAGAGCAGTCACTGCAATTTATGAAATAACTCAATTAAATCTGTATGTCGGAGTGTGTGTAAAAAATCAGATGTAACCCCCTTTGTAATCCTTAACATTTTCATAAGTAACTAATTTAATTACACATTTTTTCTTAGTAACTGTAACTGATTACAATTATTTTTATTTTGTAATTAAATTACGTAATTTCGTTACATGTAACTAGTTACTCCCCAACACTGTTCATAAAGCAAAAAATTACATTTAGCTGAATATTTACTCAACGTTAGGCATTCCAAGATGTAGATGAGTTTGTTTCTTCATTAGAAAAGATTTGGAGAAATGTAGCATTACATCACTTGCTCACCAATGAATCCTCTGCAGTGAATGGGTGCCGTCAGAATGAGAGTCCAAACAGCTGATAAAAACATCACATTGACCCCAGTCAATCAAACTTGTGAAGTAAAAAGCTGCATGTTTGTAATAAACAAATCTATCATTAAGAAAACACTTTTGTCCAAAAGCGACAGTTGAAAGTGAAAATGTCTTAATTATGGATTTGTTTATTACAAACATGCAGCTTTCCGCTTCACAAGAGGTTAATTGGTGGACTGGAGTTGTATGAATTACTTGTGGATTATTGTGATGTTTTTATCAGCTGAGTACAACTGCAAATTTAAATTTTTGGGTGAACTTTTTCTTTAAGTAACTCACAACAGCCGCCACTGCTTTCGCCATCTAGTGCTTCACACTCCAGTTGTCTAGATTCACTGTGTTTTTCTCTCTCTCTACAGGGTGGCAAGAGAAAGTACTGGAGCTAACAAATAAAAAGAATATGTGAGTACGAATGCCATATTTTTCAAGCTAAAATTGACATCATATTTGAAATCTACCTCAATAATGTTTTATGTGCATTCTGTTGTAGTGATGCAAAGCGCATAGAAGAACTTTACAACAGGAACCAGCAGATGAAAGAACAGCAGCGGTTTCTTACTGAGAACATCAAACAGCTGGAGAACAGGTGTGTGTGTGTGTGTGTGTGTGAGAGAGAGAGAGAGAGAGAGAGAGAGAGAGAGAGAGACAGTCTTAAATGTAATCTCACACACCACTGCCCACACTGGATGTGTCTGCCGATCCTCAGGTTGCGGGCCGGGTTGTGTGACAGGTGTACAGTCACTCAGGATGTGGCTAAAAAAAGACAACAGGAGTATGAAAACTCCCAGCTCCAGAGTCTGCAGCACATCTCTCTACTGGGTGAGCTATAAATAGAGCCTTTATATGAAGAAGAAATGTTGTGGCATTGACCATGTTGATTTGTTTTATGCAAAAAGTCACAAAAAGATTTATTTTGAGATATCATTAATCAGGTTTTACACAAATGCTGTGTAGCTGCTGTTTTATCCTAGTGATATTATTTGGAAAATAAAGAAGAAAAAAAATACATATTTTTTTTTATAAACAAAACAGTAAAATGGTACTGTTTTAAATAACTTTACTATTTTAAAATGTTATGTTTTTTATTTACTTTTTTCAGCAAGGATCCATTAAATTGATCAAAAGTATTAATTTCTTTAAAAACAATCACAGAGGAATATATGAATATTAGTGATAATCTTGTTTACTGCTGCAGTGAGTGAGATGAATTCACTAAAGAAAGAAAACGGCAGACTGAGAGAGGAGCTGAAGTGCTTGAGGGATCCATCAAAGTGAGTGGCCCATTTACTCAACATACTTCCTTGCCATATTTGTGCAAGTATTTCCTGTTGTGCCTCATTCGCAAGTTCTGATCCTGTCACATAGTGGCACGATCTGATTTGCTGTACCTGTAACCATGCAGCACTAGCCAACATACTGTGGTCTGCACCAAATTTTGGTAAAATATCTTTCACCCGATATTGGTCACTTGTGGTCAGGGCCAGTTTAACAAACTAGGACTATGTATTGTATATAATAGGCATGCATAATAACTCCTTGCTTCACCTTTCAGCCGGCAGAATGGTCATTCAGAGGACGCTATCACCCCAGAGGTCAAGGTATCACTTGACACAGCAGTGGCTGCTGTGACTTTACTGGCCTCAGGGCTGAAGTCCAGCCAGCCTCCACCAGGGGACGCCACTGTACCTGCAGCTACTGTCAAACGTGAGACGGAAAACAGCCCAACTGACAGCCTGGGTAAGTTACGGCAGACATTTCTGACATATATGAGAACTAGTGCCGTTTTATTCTGATAATACTTTAGATTACTACTACTGAATGTATCTTAGCTTCTTCACATCTGATGAAAAGATTATTAATGTTCTTTATCCTGTACAGAAAAAGCTTCTGAACACAAACTTTTGCAAAGCTGGGTCAGGGCGTTTTCATTTGTAAGCAATCATTTGTTTTTGCTCTTTTAAAATTGGTTTTATAGTAAATCTTGTTCTTTCTATTCTTTTGTGTTTCATTGTTTGCTGAAATTTGTGTTTCTCTCTTTCAGGAGTCGAATAAGCCCATTTTGCCCACCTCAAGATGGGGCACAGACCACAGTGCTGAAAGAAGGTGAGATGAACAGACAAAACAAGATACATTGAAATTATAAGCGAATTAAAGGCAACATATCATGAAAATCTCACTTTCACATGCTTAAGTGCTATAATCTGGTCCCCGGTGCATCTACGAACTCAAGCAAAACCCAGTAATTTCTTTTTTTTGGTAAGCCTTTCTCTGCAAGCTTGTGATAAAATGAGCCGCTCAGATTTCGCTCCCCCGTGACATAGAAAGGGGATCTTATTATAATATTACCACCCCTTAATCTGCACGTTTCCACCCACGGCACCACCATTCTGTTTTCGCAAGTGACAACAGTATACCAGGCCTAACGCCATGAAAGTTTGAGCAAACTGTTGTGTCTTTGGCTACACTGACGAGCACAGAACACTATTTAGAGTCCTAGCCTCAGAGGAGACAAGAGAACATTGGATTTATTGTTTTATTTTCTGTATATTATGCTGCTGCCACACAGATCCAATATAAACATGCGATTCCTTTCCCATCTGTTTACCTTCACAGACATAACCGACTGTTTTTGTAACTCATGTGTTTTTAACATAAACTTGTGTGTATTTGACAGTTTAAGCACAATAAGTCATGAAAGAGAACTTAGTTTAGTACTCACATGCTGTGTGACAGCCACTTTCTGTGCTACGGATGTGTGCGCTCAGAAAACCGTATGTCAAAAGTTTAAACTAATATGGTTTAAAATGCATGATTTCAGTGTAATATAAATGATAATCAAAACCAAACAGATGTTTTTAGCAGAGTATTTGAGTTAGGAGCTGTAAAGGCACAGCCCTATTCTGGAAAAGGGGGCGGGGAGCAGCAGCTCATTTGTATTTAAAGAGACATGCACGAAAACAGCGTGTTTCTGCTTCCACTCAAAATAGGCATTTGAGTGGAAATTATATAATAAATTATCTGTGAGGTATTTTGAGCTTGAACATCACAGACACACTCTGGGGACACCTGAGACTTATATTACATATTGTAAAAAGGGGCATAATATGTCTCCTTTAAGGTGACACATCTTAATTCTTCTCCTTATGCGTCCACAGATCTTCCAGCGTGGACTCAGTTGAGCACAGACATTCCCCTTTGTCTCCTTCTCTTCCATCTCCTCTTAGTCTACTGAAGAACAATCCTATTTTTTCTTCTGTTAACTCTGAGGAACGTAACAGCCGGCAACAAATCCATGCCCCCGTCCCCTTCCGGCCACTTCCGATCAAGACCGGTCGCCTGTCTATCCCGTGGCCGCTCTCAGAATCTACTGACTGGGTAACGGTAGCAGCGGGCGGCTCTGGTGTTGGTAGTGGGATAGCAGTTCACCCAAGCCAGACCCCAATTCCCAGCTCAAACATACTGCATTTACCTAAACTGGTCCCACCAAGCAGCGGCCACCAGTCTCGCACACATGGCCCAACACCTAGCGGTCTGCGGCCCTGGTCCCGCAGAAACCTGTCAGAGCATGCAGAAAGTAGAGAAAAAAGAGTGACAGAAGCTGTTACAGCGCCGCCCCAGTGGAAGGTCTCTGCAAAGAAGTCAGAGAGGATTTTTGGACAGAATCTGAGAGTGGATGAAGAGGAAGCACCGTTAGACTTGTCTGAGTCAGGATGTTCAAAAAGCAAAGAGAAGACACACTCACAGAGCGACGCATCTTCGTCTTCATCTTCCTCACCACCTGATACACTTTCATCATCATCTCAATGCCCATCAAGCCCTCAAAGTGACCAGCAGACAGCAGACAATAATACACAGGTAGACTTCAAATGATGCAGAAATGCCTCCTCATTAAATACATTCCTTTGGTTGAGACAATATTTAATGAGTGTATCCTGTTAATGCCTGAACAGAAAATCTAGAAAGTCATGTTAAAATTACTATCATGAAAATGTTAATTATACTTATAAACAGCATATCATAGTATATTAATAAAGTTAAAAATAGTCAAGTTAAACATTTCCTTTTTCTTAACAGTTTCAGTTAGTCTACACTTTGTGAGCTAACTGCTTAGCTAGCTGCTAGCTTAGCATATTGCTAGCTTGATTAAGAAATACTTGGCTAGACTACAATAACACAACAAATTAAACTTCTCCCTTTCTTTAGTTTGCTTTCAGTAAAGCAGGTTACCATTGTAGCCTACCAGTGTAGCAAAAAAAGAAAAGCTTTTATTTTTTTAAATGAGCTATTACAAGATAATGCCGTTTTGATCAAGCATTCAGGATATTACACGAATAGCAGTCCTTGCTCTTTGACATGGAAAAGGTTCTGCTTTGTCTTTGTTTAAAGCTATTTTTGCAAGAAGAGCAACAAAAACACTAAATTACTGATTATATTGTTTTTAAAATGTCACCTTCTCAATATTAACTTCTTGTTCATTTAACCTATTGTATATTGTATACTAACTGTTGCACACTCAGACTAATGTTTCTTTGTGTTTGCATTGTTCCTGTTTACGAAGACCTGGGCATATAGAAAAAAAATGATACTGTGGTTTTGTTAAATCAAGGCCATGTTGCACTGTTTCGTTCCTTCATTTAACGTAGTTAAGTTGTGGCCACAATTTAAATAAAACAAAGCAACAAATAATCACAACATGGCTACGACTGACCTAAAATGACTTAATGAATTCATATGTTTTAGCAACAAACTCTGTACATATTTGTATTTACGAAAATGCAATTAAAATTGCCTGTGATGTTTGATTCACATTACACAGCAGGAGGAAGCACAGGAAACATGTAAAGAACAGGAAGAGGTAAAGGAAGGTGAAACATCTCCAGCATCTGAAACATCTGTCAGCCCAGAGAAGAAGAAAATCCCTCCGCTAACCATTTCCCTGCAACCAGGTAAAGCTTCACTCTTGTTGCTTGGTTTAGGTTTATTTGGATTGTGTTAAGTTGAATTGGACTGTTTTGCCTTGCAGTTGTGGTTATGGAGACGCTTAAATCAGGAGTACAGGTAACCTTAGCACTGAACTTATGTTATGTCATTAAATTTCAAACAGCTTAATGAGATCAGTTCTAACTTCTGCTTTGTTGTGGCTGGTGGTGAAGTTGTCTGATCATGGAAGCAGACCAATGGAGCAAGAGGAGAAAGAGAACAATAACCTCGAAACACGCAGAAAAAGATTTGGGCAGGATACTGATGGTAAAAGATCATCTGTTAATCATTTATTTATTTATTCTTTCTAAGCTGATTCAATTAATACATTTAGCATCTTCTAAAATGTCTCTTTTATTGTTTTGTCTTAGCTTTTTCCCAGCGCTCACTAAAGGAGAAGAAAATCCGGCTTAGCAGGGGACCTCAAGGAAACCATGCAGACTCAGAGCAAAGATGAAGGTCTCTTTTTATTTTTTCCTGTTTTATGTTAATTGGCTTTGCTTAGTATTTTCACAAATTTTTTCTTCATATATTTATTTTTTATATACAGGCAATGGATTCAGCTATGATCTAGTTGCTGTGGTTATGCAGACGGTCATCTTTGCTTTCACCCTTCGCCACCAGTTTCCAAGTTCAAATCTCTGGTGTTCACTTTAGTTTTCCACAAAAAAACAACAACACTATACTTCATCTACACCTCTGTCAACATAATTCTCATGTATCAAACAGAATACATACTGCAATCCAAACTGGAATCAAATAAGATCTATTAGTAGCATGTGCAGCTATATCGTTCATACTGTACATGGGTAAATTTGTGCTGGATGAATTTGTTACTTCATTGAGTGAATTTCACAGCAATCTTTAGCTGTACCAAAACAGGAAGCCAGCTGTTTTTACATACAAGGGGGCTGTTAATAACCTTATCAGCTAGATATGTTTTTAATTCCTCGGTTTCACTTTCTTCTTCCTCTTTTGTAACATATCACAAGTTATTAATAAGCACATATAACATGAGTATATATAATTGCTTGCTGTCTTGTGTTGTGAACATTGTCATGTCAGCTCTCAGTTTATGTTCATTCTCTCTTCCGCGTAAAAGGTGTCACATCTCGTCTATTTTTGTCTCTGTCTGAGCACTAAAGCCTGCTTCTTGTAGATGTGACAAAATGAAAAACCCTCGGCTTCCCCTTTTTTTTTTTTTTTGAGATGTGAAGCATATATTTTGTAATAGAGAATTTTCCACTTGCAGCTGTAAAAGCTGCAAAAGGAGGAAGGGTAAAACTGTGAAGAAAAAAGTATACTTTTTTTAACTTTCTGTACCATTGTTTCAAGCTAGCTGTAAACCTTTCCTGTGCACTAGTTTTAAGAGATCATTTGGAGATTATCTAATACTAAAATTCATCCGATACGTTAGTTCCTCAACTAACATCTATCAAATTAAATACAAGTACATTGCATAAACTGATGGCCGTGGTCATACTTTGTGAACTATCACCTGTAATTGGTTTAGGATGTGGGAAACACCTGCATTGTATAAATCCTTTTCACTGTGAAGAACACGAGAACTTTGAGTCATTGGAACAATTCTGAATTTTCACTTGAATATGCCGATCACCACAACACTTAACTTGCTTACTTTTGTATACTGAACAAATGTGTATGAGTTTAAAGTACAAAGATAGAAATCCTAATAAAAACCCTTGCATCAATGTATCACACCACTTTCTGTTTTCTAATTTTCTAACAGGAATGTTTTATTTGATCCATGCACATATATGTTTTGTTTAATATTCCTAGGTGTCCACAATTTAATTTCTCTGTTATAAGTATTTGCAAATTAAGAATGAAGTTGTTTTGGATAGTATTTATTAAAGAAGAGTTAGATTTATGTATTTGCTTGTTTATTATGTTTCTCTTTCTCTATCTCTTTCAAAAGAAGAGGGTGTTTAATCTCACCATCTGATAGGGGATTATTCTGTCCTTATGTAACTGAGGCCAGACCAACTGTTTGTTTGTCTATTTCCAATCCAATAATACATCTGTGTGCTTCTGTCTGTGGTTGTGCACTATAGATACAGCTCGCTCATCTAATCTGTTCTCAAGCAAATCTTTTCTAAATCTGCCTTTGTTATTCATTTTTTTGTTACATTTTTCCCTTTTATTTTAACTTTATCATCACTTTATCTATTTGAAATCGTTCTTATTATTTGTCAAAATTTAAATGATACTTTGACAGAACTTTTTTTTCTCAGAAGTGAAGTGACATTGCGAAAGGGTTTTAAACAGCTTTTTTTTGCAACCTTCACACAAATTGGTTTCACAGTGTTGTACGAAGACTATTGCGTGAATAGGGCATGCGGATATTGAAGCGGAATATTTATGACAGATTTCCTTTGACTACAGAGTTTTTCAATACTCGCTGAGCTCCCTACCTAGACAACTTTTCAAGCGTCATAAGAGATGTATTTTTTTATTAGTATTTTTTTTGCCATTATCAGCTCGCTATGAATCATGGGTTCAGTGTGTATGTATGAGCTGAGCTGACTCGGAGCTCGCCTGGTGTTCTAAACTGCTGTCTAGGAAGGGATCTCAGTAGTGTTTGAGACACGGCCCTTAACTTCCTCTTGGGCAGTAGGCTACAGCGCGAGTCTCACTGAGAGAGAAGCGCATCCGTGTGATGGAGGAGCCGGTGTGAAGCGGCTTCAACAGTTCTACATCTCGGTTAACTAGCGAGATTTTGTGAATAAAGAAATATTATTTTCTTCTGGATTGCAACTTAAGTGGTAAGTTCGCTTAAAATACATATTTTTTATATACCTTCTTAGAGTTATTATTTAGTTAGGGTTTTATATTGTTTCATAATTTCTATTTTATATATATTTTGGTAATTAAACGATTAGGACTTTAAGTCGATTCAGAACCTACTCTTTAAAAAGCTGATTGATGCTCGTTTTTTTAAACGAGGTTTCATATTCGCCTAACTTAAATAGTAGCCCTAATATTAACATTTAAAATTAATTTAATGTCTACTCAAAGTTTTTTGTTTTGTTTTTTGTTATAAGATACTCTTTATAGTTTTCCGGCCTGTTTTTGTCGTTTCTCTGTAAACTAGAAACCGGTCTCTTCTATATTAATTACCTAATAATAATAATAATAATAGGGAAAAATCTGCTTCATCAGACCCATATTTCATCACACGATTTAGACCTAGCTGTTTATTCTTTTACTGAATTGTTTATTTGGATTCATTTCTAAAGCATGACAGTTACTGTGTCAAATCCAACGTTACTTTTTTTTAAAAAGCAGTCATGTGTTTGAGGAACCCGCATGTTTCTTTGAAATAATATCATGCTTTAGTTTTAGTTATACTGGTACTTCCATAGTTCACTATAGTTTTACAGAACATAACATCAGAGGACACATTTCAATATTTCTCTTCCTCTTCAGAGGATCGATCTCCTCATGAAAAAGGACACTCAAAAACACTCTTTACAGTAATATTTCTCATTTCTCTGTTGGCCTGCTGAAGTCAGTCAGCTGTGGTGTTTTCTGACAGTTTGCACACAGTATGTTTCAGGGAGAGATAACAAATAACAATGAGAGAGAGTCCTGACAAGGAAGGTGAAACTCGCACATCCCACATTTGCATGTGTGGTTAAATGAAAAGAGCTGTATAGTTCTGAGTCTCCCTGCGCTCCTGTGGGAAAGGTGGAGGTGGTTCTTCTGAGCTCTGGGGCTTTGAGGGACTAAATAATATTTGGATGGGACGGGTGACACTGTCGAAAGGCAAATCTGAGAATTTCCTCCGGGTATGATCAGTTATCGGATTCGGAGTCGGAAGAAGGAAATGTACCTGTGATCAAGCCATGCAGTTAAGCAGGTTGAGAGAGACTATACCTGAACATCAACTCCCCTGTGAAAGAACTACTTTAGTATACCTTTCATTAGAGAACTTACGTAAATAATAAAACAAAATATAGGACAAAAGTGCAAATTATGTTTTCGTACATCAGCATGTTATTTGCAATCAAATGAAAATGTAATTATAGTTTGAATTTTTGTATTAAATGCTATTAGTTGAACTTTTTTGAACCACATAAATAGGACTTCAATCTTTATACTATATGTAATTTCATAATTCTGTTGTCTTTGAATTATGGCTGAAGTACAGTCAAGCAGTTATGAAAAAAAGTGCTTTAGTATGCTAGTTAGTGTACTTATTCAGACTTTAAAGTAAAACATTAACATTAATAATGTTAAAAAATTAACATAGAGTACACTTTTTAAAGGAAGTATTGTCATAAAAGTGTACTCTCTCTCTTCAGTGGCCTTTATTTCAGCAATATTATTTCAAGCACATTTTGCACTTTGAACATTTGAATTTAATAAAATGAATGCTCTTGTTTTTCACAACGGACCTGATCCCATTAGAGTCAGCCAGTGAGACTAAAAAAGCATTCGAAATCAAAAGCAACACACAAGAAACTTCAATTAAAGAGAAAGCAGAACATGGGTGAACAAGCTACGGGAAACAAGTTTTTAATGCGCCACATATTTCTCAAACTCGTTGCATCTACTGAAGGATGCAACTTTAGCAGTTCTTAAATTACAGTTCAGTGTTCAGCTGATTAGACTCTCCAGTGACATTTCTACAATTTACTTCTTTATCCTGGTTATATTCAGAACAAACAGACTGACCATTGATATGAAATTTGGTACTGTGGTTTTGTGTAGGGTCATGCACATCCAGATTAAGAGTGAATAAGTTAATTATCAAGCATGAAATGAAACATGAACCTCCACCATAACAGCACACTCTCATGACAAGAGATGTAAGTTAAAGGTCCTTTATTCTTAGGCGATGGCCACAGAGAGGCCGAAGAGCTCAGAAACATGTTTCCGCTCACCTCTCGTTCAAAAGTGAGGAAAAGTAGCTTTTTTCTTTCAACAATCGACCAAGTTGGAATCTATTTCTATTCTATTTTACAGTTTGGTTGATTAATTTCTGCTACTTTCTCAGAAAAGTGTTAAGGTGTTAAGGCTAGCTGATTTGAATCAACTTTGAACATTAGGCCTTAACCAACCACAGTTTCCACTGAGCAGCTTCCGCATGTGCATGTGTGAGCGAGTTAATGACAAAACCACAGGCGAGAGAGAACTGTAGCCTACAACGTGGAAGTCAGTAAGAGAAACCGGGTTATTTTGACTTTCACTACATTTATCATCAATGTTACGTTTCTCAAAAGAGTCATACACCAATTGTAGCAACCAATGGCACCAAGGGTCTCTACAATCTACACAGGCTTCCAATGATTTGGGGAAATCACGTTTATTTATGTCTGACTCATAATGTTGGAAATACTAATCTGAAGTATCTTCTTACCACTTACCACTTAGGTTCATCTTGTTGTACAGTTGGCCAAAAACGAGGCATTTAATACTATTTGAGTCATATATGGCACATTACAGACATTTTTCCATCATAATCTGTTCCATACATGCTTTTCGAGCATCACAAATAACCGTTGTTTAGTGGGAACTCAGAACAACCCATGTTTTGCATATTTTCTATTCTGGAAATGTTGTTCTGCTTTTATATGTACAAGGACAACCTGCATTAGTGTCTTCTGTTGTTAACTCTTCAGGCCTCAACATGGGCTGTGTGGGGACCAAACCAGAGCAGGATCCTATTGGCAAATCGATGGGCAGCGATGACAACCGCAACCAGACAGCACATTACACAAAAGACCCAACGGTAGGCTCCAAAGCTGTAAGTGGAAGCATTTTGGAATCTCCGATTAAATTGAGAAGACATCTTTTCAGGGTTATTCCTGAGCCTGATTTCTAGTGCTGAGTTGCACTAAACCATCAGAATTGGCTGCTTCAGCACATTTTGTGATTTCAAATACTGTACTTCCACTTTCTTAGAGTCTGAGAGACAGAGTAGTCTCAGCTGTATGATCATCTTGACTTTGCATATATTAATAAAATATTATATATAATATTTTGAATTAACTTTAATTTTTACATGTTATTTTAGTCAAGGTGTTCTTTTTAAATGTTATATTTGTTTTTTTAAATACTTAACATTAATTTAACATTTCTCATTTTTAAGTTTTTCATCTAATACAATATTTTATTTCATTTAAGCTTTATTCCAATTACTGAAAACATAATTTTTAATAGTTTTAGTTAACAGTAACAACACCGCTCTGTGCTTGGTTTCTAGCTGCTGCTACCTGATTTACATAATGACCTTGAAATGTTTATTTATTTAAACAGATATCTTCTATTTGAAAGACTGCCTCAGACAGGTCTGTTTTTGTGCTCAGAAAAGAGAACTGAAATGTCTAGTTTGTTGTTTTAAATAACGCACCTCTTCTTCCATCTATAGAACAGAACCACCTCCAACACAGCTCCTGGGGCAGATAGTAAGTGAAATTGTCTTTGATTTCTAGTAAATAGGTAGGATGTCTCGTTCAGAATGTTAAAGTTTTGTAAAATATTGAAATACTTAAAAAATACACATTTCAACTCATATGGCTGACCTTGTGCGCAAGAGTAAAAACATACAGTGATGTGGAATTAAATGTGTCGTAAACATGAAAAAGTAGCTTGTTTTGAGGTTTAGTGGCGATGCAGATAGTTCGCTGTTTTCCACATGCATTTCATTTAACCTCAATGTGTGCTGCAGCACAGGCAGTGCATACGCCTGCTATTCATTCTCAACCTTAATCTATGTATAAAAAGTATATTCTCACTTTAAAACCGTTGTACTGGAATCATGCTAAACTTACAGCAAGGGTTGTTATAAACACTGTCGTGTGACACCAGTCTGTTTCTTACTCAGACCCATAGTGAATGTGTGATCACAGCTCTTTCACACTAAATATTCCCTTTGCCTTTAGCTTCAGAGAGCATTGCCATAGCTCTGTATGACTATGAAGCTATGCATGAAGGTGACCTGGGCTTCAAGAAAGGAGACAGACTCAAAATCCTTCAGGAGTAAGTAGACCTGTCATTCTGAATGAGGATTTAACATGCAGTTTTTCACTTCTTTGAATGATTGATTGACTGATTGATGTGTTTAGGTCAGGTGAATGGTGGAAAGCAGCATTTCTCAGCACTGGTCAGGAGGGCTTCATCCCCAGTAACTATGTTGCCAAGGATACTATGGAAACTGAAGAGTGAGTAAATATAGTTTTTGTACATTTGTAGTGGTGCCATTGATTCCGTAAAGGTTGTTTATAATATGTGACCCTGGACCACAAAATCAGTCATAAGTAGCACAGGTATATTTGTAGCAATAGCCAACAATACATCATTGTATGAGTCAAAATTATCAATTTTTTATGCCAAAAATCATTAGGATATTAAGTCATGCTCCCTTTAAGATATTTTGTAAATTTCCTACTGTAAATATATCAAAACTTAATTTTTGATTAGTAATATGCATTGCTAAGAACTTCATTTGGACAACTTTAAAGGTGAATATACTATCCTAACAATCCATACACCAATGGAAAGCCTATTTATTCAGCTTTCAGATGATGTACAAATATCAATTTAAAATAATTTACCCTTATGACTGGTTTTGTGGTCCAGGGTCACATTTAATAATAAGGTTGTTTAAAATAATATAATATAATAATATGTGTGTGTGTGTGTGTGTCTGCACATTAAATTGATCAAAATTGACAGTAAAGAGATAAAATATAATACCATTTCTAATCTATTTATGTATATGTCTACAGTTGGTTTTTTAAAGGAGTCAGCAGAAAGGATGCAGAGAGACAGCTGCTGGCATCTGGAAACAAAATAGGATCTTTTATGATCAGAGACAGTGAAACCACCAAGGGTACGTTCAGCACAGTGTTATTGCTGAAGGGTTTTAGACAACACTCTTAAAAATAAAGGTGAAAAGAAGAACCATTTTTGGTTCCACAAAGAACCATTCAGTCAAAGGTTATTTAAAGAACCATCTCTTTCTTACCTTTTTATAATCTGAAGAACCTTCTTTCACCACAAATAACCTTTTGTGAAACAGAAAGGTTCTTCAGATGTTAAAGGCTCTTTATGGAACCATTTAGACAAAAAGGTTATTCTATGGCATCGTGAAGCACCTTTATTTTTAATAGTGAAGGAGTGTAATACTGAAGCATTAGCAGTGTTATTTTCTTATAGCGGTAACATTTTTACTCAGCTACACATCTACCAGATCTTTATCTGCCATTAAAACATCTGTATCTCCCCCCTCAGGAAGCTACTCTCTGTCTGTCAGAGACTGCGACCAAACAGGAGACACTGTGAAGCATTATAAGATCCGCACACTGGATAATGGAGGTTTCTATATTTCTCCACGCAACACCTTCAACACCCTGCAGGATCTGATCAGCCACTACAAAAGTAAGTAAAGTACAAAAATGCAAATATCTGGACACATTTCCCTGGATAATATACATATTTAATCTTTACCAACCTTTTTGTGAAGGATTGTTTACTCAGCTGGTTTACATTTAACAAACTGTATACATTTGCATCTACAGAGCAGAGCGATGGGTTGTGCCAATCTCTCACTGTTCCCTGTCTGAGTCCCAAACCTCAGAAACCTTGGGAGAAAGATGCTTGGGAGATCCCACGTGAGTCCCTCAAACTGGATAGACGTCTGGGACAAGGCCAGTTTGGAGAGGTCTGGATGGGTAAGACACATACTGCTTGCTTTAATATGTATTTCTTATGTGTCTGCTTACTCCAAAAACTGTTGCTGTGCAGCATGGTTTGTTTAGCAGGATCTGAAAGATTTGTCCAGGGTAAAATACAGAACTAAAATGGTTGGTTATGACTCTAAAAAGTTGGATGTGAAGTGTCCAGGCATTGGCAGCAAAATGCCAGGGAACTAACATCCTATATTAAAGGGTTACTCCACCCCAAAATGAACACTTTGTCATTAATTACTCACCCTGTTCATCTTCGGAACACAAATGAAGATATTTTTGATGCATTCTGAGAGCTCTCTGACCCTCCCATAGACAGCAATGTAATTAACACGAACAACATCCAGAAACGTAGCAAAGAGATTGGTAAAATAGTCCATGTGACATCAGGGGTTCAACCGTAATTTTATGAAACTATGAGAATACTTTTTGTACGCAAAGAAAACAAAAATAACGACTTTAATCAACAATTCGTCTCCTCCGCGTCACCCTAGCGCCATTTTGGAGAGTATCAACTGAACGCAAACAGCGTATGCTGTTCTGTGTCAACCGCACCACATGGATATGTTTTCTACATTTATTTATGCTTTGATTTGAACGAAAACAGCGCATCCGTGTGGTGCGATGCGATTTTACCGATCTCTTTGCTACATTTCTGGACGATCATCGTGTTAATTCCATTGCTGTCTATGGAGGGTCAGAGAGCTCTCAGAATGCATCAAAAATATCTTCATTTGTGTTCCGAAGATGAAGGAAGGTCTTACGGGTTTGGAACGACATGAGGGTGAGTAATTAATGACAATATTTTAAATTTTAGGGTGGAGTAACCCTTTAATACGCCAAGTATCTAAGTTGATTGGCAACTCCAAACTGCCTATAGTTAGGGTAATGAACTATATTACTTGGTGAATGAATAATTATATAATATTATAATATATTATTACTACTATTTTAAATATAATATTATTATATAATACATATACAATGTTTTATTGGTGTCTTTTATCATATTAACTATAAATAACCTTGAGATATAAACAATATTATACTATAAACTAGATATTATTAAAATATAAAATTAAGTGTGTGTGTGTGTGTGTGTGTGTGTGTGTGTGTGTGTGTGTGTGTGTGTGTGTGTGTGTGTGTGTGTGTGTGTGCAATAAGCCACGTGAGACATGGAGAGATTTACAGTGGGTAGAGCATTGAATGTCTTATTGCTTTATCAATAGAAATAACATTACTCAAAATGTACATTAATATATTAATCACAATGAGACTGTTATTCAATCACAACTTATTATTACAGTTATAAATCTTTTTTTTCATTAATTATAAAGGTGCCTGATGAAGACCTGATGGTAATATTGGACCTGATATAATATAATATAATATAATATAATAATATGTGTAATAGTGTAATATGTAATAGTGTGTGTGTGTGTGTGTGTGTGTGTGTGTGTGTGTGTGTGTGTGTGTGTGTGTGTACACTATTCAAATGTTTTTTTTTTTTTTTTAGAATTGTTAATAATTTTAATAATATTTAAATTATTAATTTTTAACAATTATAATGTTTTTAAATAATTTGTGTAATTAATAAATATTTCCATTAATTATAAAAGTGCCTGATGAAGATCTGATGGTCGAAACGTACTAGTATCAATAAAGTTTTTAGAGCAGTCACATATCAGTGTGCGGACATTTTGTTTGTTTCATTTGGATTGACCTTATTTTTGTCCTGCACCTGAGCCTTCAGGTTTATGGGATGCACACACCTTTTTTAAACTTTTCAGTAATCATAAACCTGAAAAAAAGCAACCATGAAGCTGTACCTAAAAAACTGACCTGATCTTGAACCCGATCTGAAACCCAACAGTTTCTCAGGTCCTGTCAGGCTTTGGGCAGAGAGCAGACACTAATAATGCAGAATTCCAGTGTAACTCATCTCTGTTCGCTTCACAGCAACATACAACAAGCACACAAAAGTGGCAGTGAAGACTATGAAGCCTGGCACTATGTCTGTGGAAGCTTTCCTCATGGAGGCCAACTTAATGAAATCCCTCCAGCACGACAAACTGGTCCGTCTCAACGCTGTGGTCACCAAAGAGGAGCCCATATACATCATTACAGAGTACATGGAGAAAGGTGACTGTGACTCCAGACCCCACTGTGCAGAGCATGGCTTGTTTATCTGTTATTTATCTGGTTGTGTGCCTGTGTTTTACAGGCAGTTTACTGGACTTCATTAAAAGCGATGAAGGGAATCGTGTCCAGTTGCCCAAACTGATTGACTTCTCAGCACAGGTGAGGCGATTTGAAGAACTCATTTGAACTCATTTGTTCGGTTCACGTGCTTTCCTCCCACATACAGAGTTACGTTCCCTTAATGCGGAAGACAGGCTTGCCTTTGTAGATTTTAATATTCAAATGTGATAACCGACAGACAGTAATATTTGTGTACAGAGGTGTGTGTGTGTGTGTGAGAGAGAGAGAGAGGGTTGAGTCCACCATTAACATAACAATCAATTCCTTCAACTTTCTGTCACTGTTAATTAATCCAGGATAATATCAGTTTGTTCTCTCTTTTGTGCAAGTGATTCTTTAAAATAGTGAAATATACACTTGCGGTCAAAAGTAAATAATTAAATGAAACTCTGAAACTGTTTTCAATTTATATTATAAAGATATACGAGCTATATATTAGATATACGAGAAAATATTAGGTAAATATGACGTTTCATTCAAGTGAGGATTTTGAATGCAACTGTGCGTGACGGTTGCAAAAAAAAGGGTGCGACACTGAGTTGGAAAGAGGAAGAGAATTGCAAGCACTTAACAAGACAGATGTGAATCTGCCCTGACCGATAAGAGGATTCACACACACACACACACACACACACACACCATTATAGCTTATCGCACCTCTTGCTCTCAGTGACACAAACCCAGTGTAAGCACATCATTAAAAGTAACTAAAACATAATTTTTTTCCTCTGACTTCAGATAGCAGAAGGCATGGCTTACATTGAGCAGAGAAACTACATTCACAGAGACCTTCGTGCTGCCAACATCCTGGTCAACAAGAGTTTAGTGTGTAAGATTGCTGATTTCGGACTGGCCCGTATCATAGAGGACAACGAATACACTGCCAGAGAAGGTTAGTGGGATACACAGCCAATAATGTTAAGAAACCAAGTTAATTTAAGTTGGTAAACTGTGGATACATGCATGTTTCTTTATAGGTTATTGTCAGAGGAAGTCATGCTAATATATTTTTTTGTGACCTAAGGTGCAAAGTTCCCCATAAAATGGACCGCTCCAGAGGCCATAAACTATGGTTCCTTCACCATTAAATCAGATGTGTGGTCCTTTGGCATTCTGCTCACTGAAATCATTAGCTATGGTCGCACACCGTATCCAGGTTAGTGTTCACCACAGTACACTGTGAATATGCTAAAAAGTCATTCTCTGGAATCTGTGCCATTTGTGCCTACTTGTTTTTGTATCTCTATGACTTCTAGGATTCTGAACTATTATTTAATTAATTTAACTTTGTTTTCAAAACTCAACAAGTTAAGTTAATTAAACATTTGATTTAAATCGACTGCCTTATTGTCACGGCATTATCAATCATTTAAATAAAAAATATCTGTAATGTAAATTTATTTAATTTCTACTAAAACTTTGAAAAAGTAAATTTCTTGACATTAAATTAAACTATAAGCTTTACTTAACTATAAGTGTAGATAAAACTTAACTTTGTGAAAACTTAGCACCACCGCCATAGAAGAAGATCAATGCCTGCTTCTACATCACTGCCTGTTTAGCCCCGCCCACCGATTCGTGCATGTAGTGGGTAAATGACAAAAGCGGCAAATGCAGGTCTATGCAGAAACCAAACAATAAACTTTATTTGATGAACTATATTTTTAATGAAATTCTAGACCACGTCAGTAAGAAAATCTGGTCTTTTGTTCACTTCAATTTACCGAGGATTTGTTTACAAACAAGGCACAATTGGACGCAGGATTTTAATAAAGATTGAAACTGAAAGCATTAATTAATGACATTAAACAGGACAGAAAATAGCCTATTACTTCTAAATTATTATGTTTTTTGATGCAAAGATTTTGAGAACATAATAAGTGGACCTCAGAGAACAGTACAAAATAGGGATGTAACGATTACCGGTTTGACGATAAATCATGATAAAATTCCCCACAGTTAGTATTACGTTTCATATTTAAATTATCATTAAAACCGTATTGGATTACCGCGATTTGAACAACTCACGATGAATAAATACTGTCCAGCATAAAGCAGAGTGCACACAGCAGCAGAGTAGTTTCGTTTTGAGTGAAAATATGGCGGAAAAACTGGGAGGATTTAAAAGAGTGCTGAGGGGAATTATACAAATTAATATATGAATTAATTAATTATATGAATGTACCTCTGAAGGTTCTGACTGTCTTCAGAAACGATTCGATGGTATTTTGTTTTCATCTTCGCTCAGTGTAATAGCTAATAAAGTAGTGTTTTAATCACAATGCTTTGTGCACGGAGGAAACAGCTATAATTCAGATTTTCCATATAAAGCGCCACCTGCTGTCAGAGAGTGGATTTACAGAGACTTATATTCATATTCAGTCTGTGTGCAGTTTCTGTCTGGCCAAACGGACCGAATTTGCATGCTCTGCTGTACATTTTGTCCGGTTGATGAAAAACAAGTGTATCTGCATTCTACACATTTAAACAATTCAGATAAGTTTTCTAGAATTATTTATGGAGCAGATAAAATGCATGTAATCATTTATTAATCAATTATCATTTTGACTTAACCCTTTTCTTTATTTAAAGGCTGAAATGTGAGGTTTACATTTTTATGAAACTTCTTCAAAGCTTTATTTGAACATTTACATTAGATATTTGAACATGCTATTAAACTGTCGTCAGTCAGGTTGTCATTTAACATCATTGGTAACGTTATTGTTTTAGTGATTATGCAAACAAAAAGTCATTTTATTTGTTGTTTGTTGATTTTTAAATATAAAACTTATATAAAGTGATTTATGTGTCAGTACTTTTTGAAAATCTCCAGCACATTTGAACAATACCGTGATAATACTGATAACCGTGAAAATTTTGGTCACTATAACCGTGATAAGAAATTTTCATACCGTTACATCCCTAGTACAAAATAAAAAAACAAAGGTCCATCATGACCCATTTAAAAAATTAGACACATCAAATAAACCTACAAACATTTCTTAGAATTAACTACTAGCAATATGAAATTCTAGTAACTGTTTCAGTTCTTCTTAGTTGAGTTCACATAACTCACTTTATGATACTGTTAAAAAGTTTGGGGTTGGTAAAATTTTGAAAGACATCTCTTATGCTCACCAAGGCTTCATTTATTTGATCAAATATATTATAAACAGTAATATTGTGAAATATCATTACAATTAAAAAAATAATAATTAATCATTTATTTTAATATATTTTAAAATGTAATTCATTCCTGTGATGGCAGCATCAGTGCATTTTCAGCATCAGTGTCAATGTCACATGATCCTTCAGAAATCATTTTAATATGCTGATTTGCTGCTCAAGAAACATTTCTTATTAATATCAATGTTGAAAACAGCTGTACCACAACTTTGATGGAAACCATGATACATTTTGTCAGTATTATTTAATGAATAGAAAATGAATATGAAATAGAAATAAATTTAATGCATCCTTGTTGAATAAAAGTATTAATTTATTTCCAAAAAACAGACTTACCAACCTCAGTTTTTTCTGTCATAATATTTGAGGGAATAAAATAAATTTTCACCATCTGGTTCAAAGAGAAGTAGGTTTCAGGCTTTATCATATCTGGTGCAGTAATACTAGCTAGCTATGGTCTTGGAGTCTGAAGTGAGAAAATATGATTTCTTGAAATTTCAACAATAACCTTATACATTTTTTTATACAAAAACACTTTTGAAAAATTCTGAATTGTTAAGCTCAATTTGCACAGTTTCCGGAGAATGACCCAAAACTAATTTGTGGTAACAGCTGATGCTAGAAACTCTGTGTTTACGGTGTATTTAGGAATGACAAATCCAGAGGTGATCCGTGCTCTGGAGAAAGGTTACCGTATGCAGCGTCTGGACTCCTGTCCTCAAGAGCTCTATGACATCATGCTGGAATGCTGGAAGAACAAGCCCGAGGACAGGCCCACCTTTGAGTACCTGCAGAGTGTACTGGAGGACTTTTACACTGCCACAGAGAGCCAGTATCAGCGACAGCCTTGAGACACACACACACACACACACATAAATCCCATTTATCAGGAAGAAATGTACACATATGTAACTTATCCATGCCGACCTGATGACTTTATACATATGTAGTGAAATTAAATATGAAAAGTTATAGTGTGTTATTTAATGATATGTAAATGAATACAATTTCAAAATCTCAGTAACAGCAGTTTTATTCCTATCATGCAGAGCCCTTTGCCTTACACTGAGTGTTGCACAACAGAAGCTATATAAAGTTAGAATTTTAATATAAAACGTGAGAAATAATATTCTTTTTTCATGCTAGTTTTCTGATTTATTTGTAAAAACCTGATGACAGATGTATTTTAGAGCTAATCATATGTGTATGTGTATTGTAATTAAGAGTACACATAGAGCAATTAAATAAATTGTAGCTTTGATTGCTTAAGGAAATATAATTTCTAAAACTTCAACCTACATTAGGTTTCAAAGAAGTTATTATGGATTAGGAAATATATATACATGTATTTGCTCAGAAAAAAATAAAAATAAAAAACATCTATTTTAAATCATTGCTCCAAACATTTCAGAAAAAAGCATCTGTACCTAAGGTAGTTATTAATATTTCTTTGAGTCTCTGTGTGTTGTTATTTTATGAAGTTTATGCTACCTTTATTTCAGATTTTCATGTTTGTTACCTTTACAAGCCTGAAGCAATTTCTCATTTGATATGTATTTTACTTGTACATCTGTTTTGTTGATATTTGTTTTAAATTTTGTGCAATAATAGTAAACGATTTATGTGGCATTCTTTTTCATGATTTCCTGCAATCATATTGAAGGACCTTAGCTGTGGCTTCATTAAAAAAAATGTAAAGCATGATGCTGATTATGCAGCTGATTTTCAGTACACTTTTCCATGATGTAAAGTCTTTTCCAAAGAGTTACCTATAAATATATGTAGTGTGTATGTATGTTGTTACAATTAGTCCATAAAACAAATAAATTAATTTTAATTTTGAGTAGTGTGAAGGAAAATATATCATTCACTATCATTCTCATAATAGCGCTACAAACTTGTTAAAATATTTTATTGATGCATTTATTAAACCCTGGAAAATTACCACATTGTTAAGTCATAAATAACACTATAATGATAGCAATATAACAATATATTTTTTTTTAGAATTTGGTAAAAAAAAATTATAGTTCAGTGTAATGATCATATTTGTTCATATATATGTTGCTGACTCACAAAGACATACATTTCTGCAAATATTTTTTCCTTTTACTACAATGTGTGTTTTCCTACGCATTTCCTACGCACTTCAGATCAGTGAAGATGATGTGCGTCAGGTCTTCAGAAAGAACAAGAGAAGAAAAGCACCAGGCCCAGATGGTGTCACACCAGCCTGTCTGAAAACCTGTGCTGACCAGCTGGCCCCCATCTTTTCACAGATCACTGGAGCTGTGCGAAGTCCCTTCCTGCTTCAAACGCTCCACCATCATCCCCATCCCAAAGAAACCCCAAATTACTGGACTTGATGACTACAGACCTGTAACTATAACATCTGTGGCCATGAAGTCATTTGAAAAACTGGTGCTGGCTTATCTGAAGGACATCACTGGACCCTTACTGGACCCCCTGCAGTTTGCCTACCGAGCAAACAGGTCTGTGGATGATGCAGTCAACATGGGATTGCACTACATCCTGCAGCATCTAGACAGACCAGGGACTTATGAGAGGATCCAGTTTGTGGACTTCAGCTCTGCTTTTAACACTATCATTCCAAACCTCCTCCTGCCCAAACTAACTCAGCTCTCCATGCCCACCTCTGTCCGTCAGTGGATCACCAGCTTCCTGACAGACAGGCAGCAGTGAGGCTGGGAAAATACACATCCAGCACCCGTACGATCAGCACTGGCGCTCCTCAGGGATGTGTTCTCTCCCCACTGCTCTTCTCCCTGTACACCAATGACTGCACATCTAAAGACCCCTCTGTCAAGCTCCTGAAGTTTGCAGACGACATCACACTCATCGGCCTCATTCAGGACGGAGACGAGTCTGCCTACAGACAGGAGGTTAAAGAGCTGGCTGTCTGGTACAGTCTTAACAACCTGGAGCTCAACACGCTCAAAACAGTGGAGATGATAGTGGACTTCAGGAGAAACCTCCCTGCTCTCCCCCACTCACCATCATGAACAGCACTGTAACAACAGTGGAGTCATTCAGGTTCCTGGGCAACACCATCTCTCAGGACCTGAAGTGGGACATTCACATAAACTCCATTGTTAAAAAGGCCCAGCAGAGGTTGTTGTCACAATGTCTGGTTGGTGTGCCCATGTAGGCCACTAGAAGGCACGTTTCCTTACTGTGTTTGTTTCTCTGGACTTCAGTTCCCATCACACTTTGCTTTGACAATCAAGTCTCATTTCATTCAGCTGTGTCTCATTTCCTTGTTAACTTATCCTCATAAAAGCCCGGTTCTCTGTGTCTTTGGTTGCTGGTTTATTATTTTCTGTTATGTGTTTTCTGATGCTCTGTTTTGCCCTGATTTGTATTATTCTTTGTTTTTGGATTTTTTACAATAAATGCTGCATTTGGATCTGTTTTGGAGCATTCCGTGACAGAATAAACCAGCCATCTACAGATCCAGCAGCTAGACGGGGCATATCAGATTTTGAACCATGGGCATTCGAATCCTTCCTCCGGCTTCGAAGAAGGAGCGGCAGGCTCGGCTCCAAATGTTGGCAGCTCTTCGTCAACAGGGGATGGGAATAGGAGGTCTGGCACAGACTTTTTGGACTTTGGCGGTAGGACTAGAACTCTGTAATTCTGAGCTCAGCAAGATTTTTAATGACTGCCTTGATAACCCTTTGCCTCCTTAGGAGATGGAGGGGCTTAGGTCTCTAGATTTTTGGGAGTTCATTGATTATCTTTGTTACCGCAATGTCATGTCGGTCTGAGTCCATTGCAGTGCCCCCGGAGATGCCCGACCCAGCTCCAGTCGATGATGAACCTTCACTGCCTCTGTCTCGCAAATGAAGGTCGAGAAGGAGGAGAGCAGCTAAGTCCGCTCTGGTGGTCTCAAGTCAGGTGGTCCTGGAGGACCCGATTCTGGTGGTCTCAAGTCCGGTGGTCCTGGAGGACCTGACTCTGGTGGTCTCAAGTCCGGTGGTCCTGGAGGACCCGACTCTGGGAATCTGTAGTCCGGTGGTCCTGGATGACCCGACTCTGGAGGTCTCAGAGGTCACCACAGAACCGCCCAATTTCACTGCTGCTGCCATCGTCAAGAAGGCCATCTTTGCCTTTGGCCTCTGGACTGTTCTGCGTGCATGGGAGCATTCAGAGTCCACTCCAGAGCTCGTTCCAGTCCAGGAGTCCACTCCTGAGTCCGCTCCAGTTCCTCCCGAGGTGGCGGCTTCTGCTGCAGAACCTCCCGAGGCAGCGGTGTCCGCTTCAGCTCCTCTCTGGGCGGTGGCGCCCACTCCTGAACTCTCAGTCTGCCCTGTTACGGCTAAGGAGACCGTTGCTGAGCGGTCTGCCTGTCCTTTTATGGCTGTCAGGGCTGTTACTAACCTCTCTTTGCAGTCCTACCTGAGCCGCTAGGGAGGTATTCTGCCTTGTCAGCTCCGTTGAGGTGGTCTTCAGCTCTGCCCTTGCTGCCTACCAAGTTTCCGGCTCCACCCTGGCTGTCCGCCGTGGTTTCCTGTTATGTCGGAGCCTCACTGCTTCGTCCCGCTGACCCCGCCCTGGCACCCTTGTCTGCCTCTGTCTCTGGGTCCTCTTCCACTACACAGGCCTGGCCCACCATCCCTCCCCCTGATCCGCCTCCTTTCTGCCTCCTTTCCACCTCCCTCCTGAACTTTTGTGTTTTCTGGTGGAGCGTCTGGTATCCGCTCCTTAAAAGGGAGGTAATGTCACAATGTCTGGTTGGTGTGCCCATGTAGGCCACTAGAGGGCACGTTTCCTTACGGTGTTTGTTTCTCTGGACTTCAGTTCCCATCACCCTTTGCTTTGACAATCAAGTCTAATTTCATTCAGCTGTGTCTCATTTATTTGTTAACTTATCCTCATATAAGCCCGGTTCACTGTGTCTTTGGTTGCTGGTTTATTATTTTGTTATGTGTTTTCTGATGCTCTGTTTTGCCCTGATTTGTAGTATTCTTTTTTGGGGGATTTTTTACAATAAATGCTGCATTTGGATCTGCTTGTTTTGGAGCATTCTGTGACAGTTGTACTTCCTTGTACAAGTTCAACCTGCCACAGGAGCTGCTGAAACAGTTCTACTCTGCCATCACTGAACCCGTCCTCTGCACTTCAATAACTGTCTGGTTCAGCTCAACTACCAAATCTGACCTCAGAAGACTACAGAGGGTAGTCCGGAATGCTGAGCGAATCATTGGTACAACCCTCCCTACTCTCCAAGAACTGTACTTATCCAGAGTGAGCAAAAGGGCTGGCAAAATCACTCTAGACCCCTCACATCCAGCACACTCCCTCTTTGAACTGTTACCGTCTGGTCGACGCTACAGAGCTCTGAGCACCAGAACGGCCAGGCACAGGAACAGTTTCTTCCCTCAGGCAATCCATCTCATGAACACTTGACAATAAATGTGGAACACACAACACTATTATACATTTATTTATTTAAAACACATACTTATTTACATTTCAAATTTGCACCTAACATACATGTACATACTAAATTGTCTATTTTGTATATTGTGTTTTTGCTATTTTGCACATTGTCTATTTTGTATATTTGTATATTATTCTTTTCATTGTCTGTGTCTTGTCTCTGTCGCACTGTGGAAGCTTCTGTCACTAAAACAAATTCCTCGTATGTGTAAACATACCTGGCAATAAAGCTCATTCTGATTCTGATGTCCAACTGGAAACGTTTCAATTACACATTACTAATGTTTATGAGAATTTGAATTCATGTGGCAGGAAATTGTTTGACTATGATCCATTCATTGCTATTACTGGAGGCTGATATTACAAATGATTAAGAATTAAATGCCACAGTGTATTATTAAACGTCTATATAAAATAATAGGGGAATTTAATCCACAAATCTTCACTACATCTCTTGGTAAATAAGAATTACTTTCTAAAGGCCAGCTCGTTTAAAATGAAACTTTCACAGCTGTTGCCACCCTCTTTTGTCAATGTTCATAAACCTTCCCCCGTCCCAATGTGCATACTATCCACCCTATCTGCCCTAAATAGTATTGAAAATTACTACAATTACATAGAATTTAGGATGGATAGTATGCACATTGGGACGCAGGCCTTGACTTCCTCGAGATCTTTAGAGTGAAATGACAGCAGCACGATGACTCATTGACATCCTTCCTGTGACGTCTGCAATGACACGTGTAGTCAAGATGGCGGCGGCGATGGTGAGTAACTTACCGACGCTAAAGTCTCTTCTGTTTGTTTATTTCATTAAAGGTTTGATTTCACACTAGTAGACATGACCTAATTTAAACCACTTTGTTTTGTCTTTCTCGCTATAAGTGTGCCATTTGATGTGATTTGCTATTTCTGCGCAGTGGATGCCGATTAAAAAACAGCCGGCTAGCATAAACACTTAGCAGGCAGCTAATTATCGAGTGTTTGCTAAGAGTGAGACCGAGTTAAAATCCCATTCTAATCTAAAACCTAAGACATATGAAGCAGACAGCTCTCTTTACTTTAACAAAAGCGACTGTGTTTCATAGTAAACCGCATCACACGATGGAGTCTGTATCTGCTCTCAGTGTAATGCGTTTGCGCTGCTTTAGCATTTACTGTCTCTCGAAATCAAAGCAAAGATGATAATGGGAAAGTCATCAAATCACAGTTGTTGACTCAATTCCCTTCATAGTTTACTAATATGTGTTGCTTCTACGGTTTGGCAGTGTTTGTGATTGTTCATTGACAGTTGAATAGAGTTCCGGTTTAATATGAAGAGTTTGGATACCTTTTATGTCAGTTTGTATAAAATAATAGGTAAAGTTAATTATTGCAGGATAACCCCGACTGGGTGACAGGACCACGACGCGAAGCTGACTGTATATATTTTTCTGCTTATTATACCGCTTTTTTTTTTTTTAAAGAAAGTGTGATACTGATTAAAATCGGCATGAAATTAAAATTCACACTTTATGTATGTTGTAGATATTAATGTAAAGAACTCATCCATGTAAGTTTCACTTTGTAATTTGTTTGACCTCGTAACATTTAATTAAATGTCATAACTATGTAATATGTAAATCTAGTACAAACTGTGTAGACTTCACTATTGACATATACAGGTCTTCTCCAGTTGTTTAATCTGCTTAAACCTGCCCCTTTTTTTACATTTGACTTCACGTTTGAGTGCGACATCCACATCTCAAAATCCAGTCAAAAATCCATGCACAGAATTTCTTGTTGTTTTGGTAATCTGTTTCACTCAGACGTACACCACAATACAGAAGAAAAGATCTGTCACTACTTTCGTCTCATCGCGTCTGCAATTATGCAATTATTACACGTCTTTCTGGCAAACTCTTGTTTCCACTCTTCTACACCGCTCACTTACTCTGGTCTGGACTGTACAAACACTGATTTTCATCATCTTCTGATGACTGTAATTGTAAAATAGATACCATCAAACTGCTTATTTGGATGATAGTGGTACAGATTATTGAGCTGTATTAATATTGTTTTCCTGCATATGTAATTAAGGTTGTTTTACCTGTTGGTATAGTTTATGGATCATTTATCACCTGGTTGTGTAATTCACTCTGTCAGCAGAGCTCAACATTACCGTTAAGTAAAATTACCATCAGCTGGCCAGTGTTCAACTGAAGAATGCATATTGTATATGTATATTGTATATTTTTATGTAAAGCATTGACTGTTGATGTGCCTTTTGGTTCTGCAACAAGATTCTAGATGAGTAACTAAAGAAATTTGCCTTTGTGTGTCTTTTATTGTCTTTGTAGGAGATGTGGGCACTGTTACTGGTGTCCACGCTGCCTTTAGTAACAACCTTTTATGTACCAGGGGTTGCACCCATGAATTTCCACCAGAACAGCCCAGTTGAAATAAAGGTGATGCCTCACACTGTTTTTTTTTTTTTTTTTTTAAGAATTTGAGTTGCAAAAGAGGGACTTGAATTTTTACTCAGGCCTAATTATTCATTTCACTTTAAAAATGCTAAAAACACTTTGTCTCTACACACAGCAGGTTCTAGGGCCGTTTATTTGTGTGTTGACCACCTGTTTTCCACAGACATGTCTTTCCAATTTTATTGATCTAGATACAAGCCACCGTGTTTGACACATCGTTATCATTCATTCCACAGATTCTTTCTCCACAGGTTTCTAGATTTGTATTGTGGTGTTTCTAACATTTCCCTATTTTTAATTACCAGGCTGTAAAATTGACAAGCTCTAGAACCCAGTTGCCCTATGAGTACTATTCACTTCCCTTCTGCAAGCCTGATAACATCGTATACAAGGCAGAGAACCTCGGTAAGGATTGTGTGTCATTTAACTGCAGTCACAAGTCTGAAGTATTTAAGCATAGATATGTTTAAAACAAAAGCTTGCAGTGAGAAGATTGACTTATTACTGTGACATGCTTCTCATTTTGATAATGATATGTGATCAGGTGAGGTGTTGCGAGGCGACCGTATCGTAAGCACGCTGTACACTGTTCTCATGAACCTGGACAAGAAGTGTGAGGTGTTGTGTAAAAAGCCTAATGATCCCATCAAACTCAGCGTGGATGAGAGCAAGCTGCTAGCTGAGCGTATCCAAGAAGAGTACTATGTCCACCTGTGAGTCCCTTCTCCACTGACAACACTCTTTGGATTCATTCATGAAACATGAGCAGAACAATGTGCTAAATTCTGTCTTACACATTCAATGAGATGCATCAGTTTACATGCATTATTTCTGCTCGTGTTTCATGAATGAAGCTCTCTGTAAAGTATTTTATTATAAATTAAACATGTCAAAAGTAAAAAATTAAAATGCACAACAACATACATAACTTATTTCTGCAAGCTCTAATGAAAGTGGAAATAAATGTATGATTTACATTAACAATGTCATTTACAAATACACAGTACTGTTCAAAAGTTTTCAAATGTTTTTTTGCTCTTCAAGGCTGCATTTATTTGATCAAAAATACAGAAAATTGAAATTTTTGCGATTTAAAATAAATGTTCTATTTTAATATACTTTAAAATATAATTTATTATTGTGAAGCAAACTGAATTGTCAGCATCATTACTCCAGTCTCCAGTGTCACGTGATCCTTCAGAAATCATTCTAATATGCAATTTAAAAAAAAAAGGACCTGTGATACTTTTTTTCAGGATTCTTTGATAAATAAAAACTTAAAAAGAACAGTGTTTATTAAAAAAAATAATTTTGTGTTACAATATACATTACTATTCAAAAGATTGTGGTCAGTACAGGGCTCTAGACTCATTCTTCCCACTGGTCGCTCTTTTGCGACTAACTTTCTCAGTTGGTCGCACGAGCACATTTGGTCACAATTTTTTTTTTTTTTTTTTTTTGCTACAACATTTGATTAATCAATGCATGCTAATGAACTTTTATCATAGTTTATAGTTATATGGTAACGGAAGTGTTCAACATTCAACCCGTTCTTTTTCATCAGTATTATTTGTGATTTAAATTTTGTGACAGGAATTCCTCTTTTCGTGCACTTTCACTTTCAAATTCACGATCTTGGTGTCACGTTTTACAAGAAAAGATAATTGTCTGTTTTGCTTATATCTATACACCTTTCACTTTTTAAGACTAAAACAAAAGATGGATTCATTGTTATTCTTAATTAAAAAGCACAACAACAATAAAACAGTAGGCTACAATGACAAACTAGCTTACATAACATTTATTAACAAAAACGAATAAGACGAGGCATGGCATAGGACACATCACATGCTGTATTATATACCGACTAATACATAACAGAATGTTTAGCAAACACTGAGGAATCAAATAAATAATAATAAAAAAATAAGGGGAGCCTCCATAGCGTAACGTGAGGTAAACAGCAAAGATAACAAGCTTTTCAAAACGAAAACAAAAAGAAAAGTGAAAATAAACTGGCTGACAGGACTTGCATGTCTTTTGTTTTTTTTCTACAAGAATACAACATGTTCACCTTCTCTGGTTTAAGAAGCGGTCTTTCATTTTAGTTTGAAAATCAAATCCTCTGCGCTCCATCTGTGGCGTGCACCTTCGCGCTCGTGCTGACGCGGCGAGTATAAACCAGGTTCTATCCACGAAGCGTTTGTGCTGAAAGCGCCTCTCTTCACGTGATCAGTGAAATCTGACTCCTTCTACAATGTGCGGCGGCTCTGCAGCGTGCGCTGTATGAAGCAGACGCTTTGGAGCAGCGCAGACCATACACTCGCACAAATGCGACCACGTCAAATTTTTACTCGCACATTCTCAAAAAATGCTCGCAAATGCGACCATTTTGGTCGCAGTCTAGAGCCCTGCAGTAAATTTTCTTTCTTTTTTAAAAGAAACTAATACTTTTAATCGGCAACAATGTTAAATGGAAAAAGTTATAGTAAAAACTTATATTGTTAGAAAATATTTATATTTTGAATACATGCTGTACTTTTTAAACTTTTTATTCATCAAAGAAAAAAGTATCACAGGTTCCCAAAAAATACTAAGCAGCACAACAATTTCAACACTGATAATAAATCAGCATATTTGAATGATTTCTGAAGGATCATGTGACACTGAAGACTGGAGTAATGGCTTCTTCATCACATGAAAAAATTAGGCTACATTTCAATAATATTTACATAGAAAACTATTTTTAATAAAAATATTTTACAATATTAGTTTATACTGTATATTTGATCAAATAAATGCAGGCTTGATGAATATAATATACCTTTTTCAAAAGCACATATAAATCTTACTGACCCCAAATTATTGAATGGTATATATTATTTTAATGCGGAATAGTTATACTTTATATAGTTTTTTTCAACTATAGAAGCAAATCACCAATATCTGTATAGTTTGAGGCTTGGATTAATATATTATGCCTATGAACAGTATTGCAGATAACCTCCCTGTGGCCACACGGCTAGAGCTTTACCCAAACAAAGAGGAGGGAATGGAAGAGGAACAGAGGAAGGACACACTGAAGGATATCCAGTTTGAGCATGGCTACAGGATTGGCTTCACTGAAAACAACAAGGTAATCCTAAAGAGCATATTTTTCCATTAGCATCATGTTATGCCAGTCTAGAGATGTAGACAGTGAGCTACTAGTTTTGTGTTACCTCTCACTCAACCGGCTGTTATTCATTATTTAGTCATGGACCCTGATTTCATAACAGAAAATTGTACCAATGAACTTATTATGGAAACAAATGGCTGTTTTAGTCTCTGTAAAAAAAATCAAATGATTTTTGCTGATGTCATTGTTTGCACTCACATGCATGATTGGTTGACGCATGCTGTTTTGTTCTGCCCTTGTAGTTCTATTTGCACAACCATCTGTCATTCATCCTGTACTACCACAAAGAAAAGGTGGAGGAGGATGTCGAACACAATTACAGAGTTGTACGTTTCGAGGTGATGCCAAAGAGTGTAAAATTGGAAGGTGAGTCACTAGTAATGCAAAGAAATGTAAAAGTAAAATTGCATGAAAAAACTTTAAATGAATGTAATTGTATACACATTTATTTTCAATTGACATTTTCTGTTTTCCTGTCTGTTTCTGTTATAATACATATTAGGGATGCACTGATACTGATACTTGCCTCCTGTACTCGTACTCGTTAAAATGACCAGATGCAATACAGCGATACCACACAGCATGTAAACAGTGAGAGAGACTTATGACTTACGTTTCAGAAAATATGTTCGTCAGTGTTACATGAATAATGTAGGCTATAGGATAACAAGTGGTTCCTTATATTATTACAGGAAAACACCTTGTGATTTAATAGCCCTAATGTTCTTTTAAATTAAAGATGAAGTACCATAAAGAATTGTTCTGGAAAAAGTGGTATCAGTGTATCCCTAATACATACATATATAGTGCATAATACATATATACAATACGTTAATATTTGTTTATTTTTATTCATACACTACCATTCAAAAGTTTGGGGTTCATCTTTTTTTTTATATACTTTAAGAATTTAATACTTACAATATAATTTAATACTTTAGGACACTAAATTGATAAAAAGCGGTAGTAGAGACATTTTATAATTTAACAAAAGATTTATATTTCAACTAAATGTTGTTCTTTTGAACCTTATATTCATCAAAGGATCCTGAAAATACAGTGATCATGGTTTCCACAAGAATATTAAGCAGCACAACTATTTTCAACATTAATTAGAAATGTTTCTTGAGCAGCAAATCAGAATGTTAGAACAATTTCTGAAGGATCATGTGACACAAAAAAAACCTCTGCTTTGCCATGTAATATTTTGCAATATTACTTTATTTTTTTAATGCAGCACCGGTGAGCCTAAGAGTCATTAGACATTTAAATAACACCTCAACAATACTGCATACTATGTTCAGTTTGTTTTATTTACTACCATTTTGTTTGTTCTTCCTTCACTTGTGTTCTAGATATAAAAGCAGACGAGCGAAACGCATGCACATTACCTGAAACGGTTGCCCCCGTCCCTCAGGAGATCGACCCGACTAAAGAGAACAGCATTCTCTTCACCTACTCTGTGCACTGGGAGGTGAGACACGTCGACCGCCTCCGTCAAGAATACTGTCTGTGCTTTACATGTTCTTGTTTGTCTCATAAATATGGCTCTGTTCTTCACTGCAGGAGAGTGAAGTGAAATGGGCGTCTCGCTGGGACACGTACCTCACCATGAGCGACGTGCAGATCCACTGGTTCTCAATCGTCAACTCTGTAGTCGTGGTGTTCTTTCTGTCAGGTGAGGCTAATTTTCATCTTCATCCTCACTTGCCTTTTAGTTGTTTTCAATTTCATTGGTGTCATGGCTTCTAAGCAAATCTATGTCTGCAGGCATCCTGAGTATGATCATCATAAGGACGCTGAGGAAGGACATTGCCAACTACAATAGAGATGACGACATTGTAAGATACTGCATCCTGATTGGTTGCTTGCCTTTGTTTCATATCTCTTACATGATGTTCAATGCTTTTTCTCTCTTTTTGTCACTAATAGGAAGACACAATGGAGGAATCTGGTTGGAAGAACGTACATGGTGATGTGTTCCGCCCACCTCAGTATCCCATGATTCTTAGCTCCATATTGGGATCTGGCATCCAGCTCTTCTGCATGATTCTCATCGTTATCTGTGAGTATTACGCTGATCTTTTTTTTTAAGGTAGCATATGAAGCTAATGACCAGACCTCTATGGGATCTGTGCGATCAGAACTGCAGAAAAGATTTCCACATAATTGGAATGATTGTCATTCATACAATGCTACACATCCCTTGCTTGCTCATTCATTTAACAAATTTGATATATGAATCATAAATATGATGAAACTGTTTTGTAGTTGTGGCTATGCTGGGGATGTTGTCTCCATCCAGTCGAGGAGCTCTGATGACAACATCCTGCTTCCTCTTCATGTTCATGGGGTAAATCCACAATAAAAACACCATATATTTTCAGGTTTTGCATTTTCAAACGTGGCCATATTCAAACTCTGTCGATTTGTCTTGTCCTGCAGTTTGTTCGGAGGATTTTTTGCAGGAAGACTTTACCGCACTCTTAAAGGCCACAGATGGAAGAAAGGTGCTTTCTGTGTGAGTACAAAGTCTTGATGCATTTGTTGCATGAAAATAAATGAGATTACCTGGCTGAAAGAATAAGGAAAGAAATTGACATTTATATGGATGTGTGCCATTCTAGACAGCAACTCTGTACCCAGCTGTTGTCTTTGGCATCTGTTTTGTTTTGAACTGTTTCATCTGGGGAGAACACTCTTCTGGTGCTGTAAGTATCTCTTCAGACTGATGCAATTATCTGTTTATGCAGAAATGCTGTATTAGGCTATTTGCATTTTTTAAATAATGGTTCAAGGTTGTTAAATTTTATTAATAATCTAAATTTAATAAGAAAACAAAATAGTTTGGTCATTTTTAAATATGCTACTGTTCAAAAGATTGGGGTGGGTAATGTTTTTGAATGAAATACAAAAATACAGAAAGTAATATTGTGATATTACTACAATTTAAAATATCTATTTTCTATTTGAATATATTTTTAAGATGTAATTTATTCCTGTAATGACAAAGCTGAATTTTCAGCATCATTACTCCAGTCTTCAGTGTCAAATGATCATTTGTAAATCATTTTAATATGCTGACAGCACATTTATTTTTTAGTATTATCGAAGTTGAAAACAGTTGTGCTGGTGAACATTTTTGTGAAAATTGTGTACTTTTTTCAGGATTTTTAAAGAAAAAAGTACAGCATTTATTGGAAAATATTTTGTAACAATGAAAATGTTTTTATTTTTGATCAGTTCAATGCATTCTTGCTAAATAAAAGTATTAATTTACCAAAAAATTATCTTGTTGACCCTAAACTTTTGAACAGTGGTATGTCAGTAATCACTTTTTAATGATGTATTCACTGTTTTACTCAGTAAAGGAATCATTATACTTATTTAAACACTTGTTTCAAATGATAATTCATGAGTCTATGATTCATTAGAACAGGGGTCATCAAACTTGATCCTGGAGGGCTGGTGTCCTGCAGAGTTTAGCTCCTACTTGCCTCAACACACCTGCCTGGAAGTTTCAAGTATACCTAGTAAGACCTTGATTAGCTGGTTCAGGTGTGTTTGATTAGGGTTGGAGCTAAACTCTGCAGGACACCGGCCCTCCAGGACCGAACTTGGTGACCCCTGCATTAGAAGAACAGCCATTTGTTTCAGACAGAAACTAGTTAAGTTGTATGCTCCAGCAAGCAACTTCCTCTTATTCAGCTTAAATGCTCATGCGCACTGACTGCCATCTCTCATTTGCACATATTTCAGGTTCCTTTCACTACAATGCTGGCTCTGTTGTGTATGTGGTTTGGTATTTCTATGCCTCTCGTGTATCTGGGCTACTATTTCGGTTTCCGGAAACAGCCATATGACAATCCAGTGCGTACCAATCAGATTCCCCGGCAGGTCCCTGAGCAACGCTGGTACATGAACAAGTTTGTTGGGTATGTGGCGCTCTGTGTAGTCTGTGAATAGTTGAATTAGGAGTTTAACTTCATCAGTGCATGCTTAATGTGATTGTATTTATCTCTCCCTTTAGTATCCTGATGGCGGGAATCCTGCCATTCGGTGCCATGTTTATCGAGCTCTTCTTCATCTTTAGTGTAAGTCGAATCATTTTTTAAGTATATAGTGTGTACATCTTATATATTGAAGCTCATTGAGGTCTGTTATACTCTCTTATAGGCTATCTGGGAAAACCAGTTTTATTACCTGTTTGGCTTCCTCTTCCTTGTCTTCATCATTCTTGTGGTTTCCTGCTCTCAAATCAGCATTGTGATGGTGTACTTCCAGCTTTGTGCAGAGGTGGGTATACAGTCACAGAGCTGAAGGGAAGAGGCATTTAGTATTTGCAGCAGTAAATATTTGCCAGTTGTTACATGTACAGCTGTACATTAAACACAACGCCATGGGCATAATGCAATTCAGATGTAATTACCATAAATCCACTCTTAAAAACAATATTTAGACACTCTCGTGTGATAAAATGCTGCTTTGTTTAATTTATTTAGTGTTTCTGTTTTACCTGTTGAGCTCTATAATCTTTATCACACTGTCCACACAAATACACTCACTCTGACAGAAGATAAACAGGCAAATATTAAGATAACAAAAGTAAAGGTCACTTCATTTGAATGAACCAGTGAGCATGTTAAACTATCTCTAAAATGGCGACGGTGTGCACTCAGTCTGGTAGAACTAGAGCTCACAGCGTCAGTAGATACTGAATAACCACCTGTCAATCATTGTGGCTCCTCCCCCTACAGGACTATCGGTGGTGGTGGAGGACGTTTCTTGTGTCTGGAGGATCTGCCTTTTATGTCCTAGTCTATGCTGTTTTCTATTTTGCCAACAAGGTAACTATCTTTACTTCAGCTTGTTACAGTAGACTTGTTTTATTTACTGAAGTGTGTATATATGTGTGTATATATGTGCATATATATGCACACACACACATATATGGGTAGTTGACAATAGCCAGTAAAACAAAATGCGTTTTTTTTTTTTTTTTTTTTTGCAAGACCATTTTTGAGGAAGAAATGCATATATTTATGTAGTATAAAGTCTTATCTTTGAGAAAATATAAAGGGTCACTAACTTAATCAATTCTTTCATTGTTTTTTAAAACATTTTTACTGAACTGTACCATAAATTTGTCCTATGGTGTGACACAGCAAAAACTAAGAAAATACTCTTAATAATATATAAATAGCATGAGAGAGATTTATCTTTATTGTTAGACACTTATTTTCATATAGCATTATTTATTTAATATAAAAATTATAATTAACATATTTTTTTCCCTATGACTTGATGGAC